>JARYHS010012519.1:10799343-10958345 GCA_031002005.1 Vandiemenella viatica
CTCAAGGGAATCATAAGACAACCGTAGCACCGCAATTTGATGATGGATTATTATGTAACTTGACGAGACACATCAAAAATGAAGAATAAATGTTTTTGATATCGTGCTTAGTTCTCGAGATATACTGTCTCAAAAGAGTGGCGTTTCTGGTCGAAATTCAGAAGAAACGTGTCCGCAAAGTCAAATTTGGTGATAGATTCTTATGTAACACGACGATAAAAATCGAAAATAAAGAATAAAATTTTTCGATATATCTCTTAGTTCGCGAGATATACTGTCTCAAAAGTGAGGTTGTTGGGTTATGAGGGGATTCAACGATAACCGTGGCGCCGCAATTTGATGACGAATTCTTATGTAGCTCGATGAGAGAAACTGAAAGTAAAGAATAAAATTTTTTGATATCTCGTTTAGTTCTCAAGATATTGTACCTTAAAAGTGACGAGGTTAGGTTGAAATGCGGCCTCGACCAGAAGAAAACTTTCGCCATATCCATATTTGATGATGAATTCGGACGTAACTAAATGAGCAGGTAATTCTTTTTAACTTGAATAACAAACTGTTTATTTCTGCAGTCCTTAAATATTAGTTGATGTTCAAATAGGTTATATTTTCACATTCTATTTCAGTAATTGATAAGAAAGATTTCAAAATCTGGAAGTATAGCTGTCGACATATTTACAAACAGGAACAAGTCATATCTGAAGTTTCAAAAATAGTCAATGTTTAAAACTTTAAAAAAAATTAATACTTCAAAAAACCTCATAGTTTCTGAGCTTACTTAGAAGATATTGTACTGTTAGTGACCTATATAATTTTACTAGAAAAATCAGTGCATTTATAAATCAGAAGCTAACAGCTTATATTAAATAAATTGTTTGTTCCCTTCTGGTACACACCGCATTTCAACCTGCCAACATTTCCATTAATATTATCGCTACAAAATCAAACTATGTAGACACATCTAAACACAAGAAATGCATCGCGAACTACATTTCGGACAACAAAGTTTATTTCATCACGTTTAGTAGTTCGCACAGTACAAATTATCACAATCAATTTCATCGTGCACTTTCAGTGTAAACTTAAACGTGAGTAAAGCATGCAGAATACCACATTCACTGTATCGCGATGTAAACATGAACCACTTAAATTAAATTTTCAGCATTTGTCTACAATAAGGCTAGCTTTTCAGGTGCAAAATAGTAACATATGCTAATTTTCTACACTACACCAACAAATATTTGAGAACGATATGATCCAATTGAGAGCAATGAATAAATTTATAGCGAATGACCCTAATGTTGCAGTTACCTGTCAGATACTTCAAGAACGATAATTACAATGTGACATACTTATGAAACGCTATTCCAGGTTTTTTCCTATCTCGTCTGTTTGTTCAATCATATGCAGCACAACTTGGCATTATAGAAAACTTTAGAATATTAGAAAATGAAATGATCTCAGCAGCTGACACAGTGCAAACAGCCCAATGTTTTGGTACTTCTACGATGTCCGCCACGCATGCGCGGTAGGAGAGCAGTTTTTTCATTAGGTTTCACGGATTTAGCATTATTTCGTCTCCATATATTCCTTCCTCCATGCACTATACTACCCCGGTTTACTAAGCACACTATAGACTGTGGAATCTCAACTATATTACAAATCAAGTTTCAAACATTGATACAGTTAGAATATTTATAATTAACAAATTCAATATAACTCAATATTAATAATAATAATAATAATAAAAATGATTATAATGAGTATAGTGATAATGTTACATCCGGTGTACTTGGCTTAGTCAAAAGTTACTTGATTGGGAACATGGATGAATGAAAGCAAGAATATTATTATAATAATAGACCCAGGTTATTAAAGAGGATACATCGACGAAGACTCTCAATATCCACTACTACTCACAAGATACTTGTTTTTTCTGTTTGTCATAACCGAGTCGTAAACATCTCGCAATAGATACACACCATCGTAGTCTACTTTTTTTAATTTAATTTAATTGCAATGGAGCACAGGCTCCGGTGGCAATTTCCCTACAAACCCATCTTCCCCCTATCCTGCACCTACCTACATTTGCCCTCTACAAATTTTATCTTTAAATTCTTTCAAAGTTTTCGGTAAATTATTCATAATTTCTCTTGGTAACTCATTCCAATCCCTGTCCAGCCATGGAAAAATTTGGGAAAGTTGCATCCTCCAGGCACTAAGTAAGGATTCTTGGCTTCATGCAAACTAATATCAGGACTCCGTAATACAAGTTTATCTGACTTAATACGGCGATTGTCCTTTGACAGCGACCACGTCTTCGATCTTTTTGATGCTGAAACAAACTGCCACACAGTTGGTGGTTATGTAACACGAATTTCATCTGCTTGAGCTGTATCAAAGCACTTAGCTGTACCGTCTGACGGAAGAAATTGTTAAATTGTTAGATGACTCTAAAGAAGCAGTCAGACCCCGTATGGAAATGTGTGTTCTCGTTGCATATCGCCAAGAATGAGGTTTCTGAGGTACAACACATCCCATAGTTCCCGCAAGTTCTCAGCAAAGATTATAGCTGGTGAATTGATTATTTTAAGACAAATAAGCTTATGGAAAGTATCAGGAACTGAGACATTTTAGGGCAGAACCCCATAAATAAATCAATATGACGATTTACACTCGACATTCAAATTGTAAATGTTATCCCAGAAAAACAATTGTAAGAACTGGCCAAGTCTAGTGTTCGTGTAGTGACAAATAGTCATGAGATCTTCTTCTGAGCCAAGTCTACGCTTTATAGTGTGTATTCACTTTGTGAAACAGAATGGTTTCTCTCGGTGACATGGCCATTGTGCATGCGATGTGTTAGTAAACTTGTATAAATACCTTAAATGCATTCCTTTTTCAAACTTATAAATGAATAAAAGCCAAGATTTCCCTAGCACATTTTCGAATCAGTAAAGATTATGACATGGAAAACTGTCAAGTCACCTAATCTGTAATTTATATTATATTATACATATTTATTCTTAATCTATAATCCCGAGAGAAACCATTCCGTTTCTCAAAGTGAATACACATTGTAGAGGACGGGCCACACTAGGTCTACACTTGTCCGCACCGTCACCGCACCGACACTCGGTCGAGCGTCGGTTACCTCCCTCGCGTCCACACTGGTCCGTAGTTCGTCCGTGTTACTGTCTTCAGTCTTCTTTTCAGGTGGTTTTCACGGAATCAATGTTAAAAATGTCTGTAAAAGTGAACGGGGGTTTAAAGCTAGGGTTGGCATCCGTACTCTATCTTAGTGTACTGTACTTTAGTTTTCGAAGGAATATTTTATGATCTATGAAAGTAATACATTAAAATACTTTTTTTACCCTACTCAAATTATCACCTTACTGATTGACCTTTTATGTATAAAAAAAGTATCCCAACGCAGTCTTAACAAATCATTATCTCCCTGAACGGGAATCAAAGATTCTCGCTTGTATCAGCACAAACACAATGAAATGTCAACCGTCACTCACTTCAAACATGTGTTGTTTTTGTTTGAAGTTCTTTTCGATTCACTCAATATTTTTTGTTATCAAAGAATGAGATTATCATATATCTTAATTTAAATACAGACTGTAAAGATTATGTATATTAAAAATAATAATTTCATGTGACCTCAAATTTCTATTCACAAAGTTTCTCATCGGCTGCGCAGCGCACTTCTACCATAGTCACCTAATTTGAAAAGGGAACCTTCATACTAACGTGAAATCAGAACAGCAGAGCATCCTGGCATCTTCTCATTAGCAAATAAAAGCTTTGCCAGAGGTGAATGTCATTTTTTGTTTATGGCTTTATGTCTCGTCAACGTCGAAGTCGTTAGAGACGGAATAGGAATTTGGCCATTCCCTTTTGAAGGAAGCATCCCGGCATTCACCTGAAGTGATTTTGGGAAATCATGGAAAACCCAAATCTGGCAGCCCGGACGAGGATTCGAACCCGCGTCCTCCCGAATGCGAGACCAGACCTCTAACCACCCACCCACCAATTTTAAGGACCGTAAAAATGACAGCTGAGACCAGGGTTTGAACCAGAGACTTTCCATACCCCAATCGTACGCCGTAACCATCTGAGTCATCAGACAGCATCTAAGCGTGATGAGAAACAAATATTCAAACAAAATAAAACGTACTCTTTTCTATAACACTTATTTTCGCTATCCCAAAACACAAATGTACTTTTATATGGTTGAATTCATATTTTTCATTACTACTCTCACCTCTGGCAAAGCATTGATTTGTTAAAACAAACATGCTAGGATTCTCCTTACATTTTATATATATCTCATGAAGATGGAAGTGAGACTGAAGAAAAAAAGACACTTTTCTAAGGCAATCAGTAACATGAAAACAACATTTGGTCGTAAAAAACAGGAAATTTCCGAACGTCGAAGACGTTGGCTGTTTCGCCCTTATTGGCGACATCCACCCCTACTTTTTCTTGTCGGATTGACTGACATTACTGGTGGCTTTTTACTTTACTTGTTGTCATACAGAATTTTGCCTTGTTATATTTCTAGGATTGCTTTCGGCCTTACACTCAAGTAGTTGACTACTATCTTCTGAGGTATTATTTGACCGAAGCGGTTCAGGTTTAGGGATCTAAAACGATTGGTTGTGATTTGTCCACGTTCATTTACACTCTCCTCCGTGTGGCCCATTCTTCTTGCAGCTCTAGTGCAGCCTGGAGACGAATTGTTATGACTAGCTGGAAGAGGTAAAATATGCGTAGAATTATGAGAACACAGGGATTGGTATTGGGATATCCGACGTGAAGATTCCGTAAAGCACGGGGCCCAGGAAAGAACCTTGTGGTAACCCTGCGAGGACGATTCATCTGCTTGACCTGGACTTTTCAACTCTTATTCGGAACCCTGTGAGGCTCATGCAGTGTCCAATCAAATCCACGTATCGTCTCGGTATACCCCGTGTTATCATCTTCAGCAGCATCATCTTGTGCCACACAGTGTCAAACGCCTTGGCGACGTCCAACAGCGCCGTTCCATAGTTTCGTCGGTGATTGTACGCCTCTGTCACTTATTCTGCTACGCGAACTAGTTGATAGGTAGTCGTGTGGCCGGATCGGAACCCGAATTGCTCATCAGGGATGTCATGAAGCTGGTGGACTTGAGTCATCAGGCGGCTGAGTAGTATTTTCTCACCGAGCGTGGTGGTGTAACGATTAGCGTTCTGGCCTCGCATTCAGGAGGACGGCGGTTAGAATCCCTTTCGGGGCATCCAGATTTGGGTTTTCCATGGTTCCCCAAATCACTCCAGGCAAATGCCGGGATGCTTCCTTCAAAAGAACATGGTCGAATTTCTCCCCATTCCTTGCCCCTCCCCCCCCCCCGCATCCTTTCCCGCCGGTAGCAGGGATATCGGACATTCTGAATCATCTCTTAAATGTAATGATCCCATTTGAAAATCGGCGGATTGAAGACATCAACAGACATTACCAACAATGCACCACTCTTTGAAAAAAAAATGGGTTTGCATTGTAGCGGAGCAATGAAGATTGCCGCTGGTTTAACTACCACTATAACTTCATCTGGAGCAAAGCAATTAACCCATAAATATGTCCCATAATTTTTCATGTTTGGGACTGTAATTAAATTAATATGGTGAAGAACACCATTATTAGACTTTTCTTATAATTTAGGGATGGAACCACATACGTCTACCGAATTATTTGTTTCTATTGTAGGATCACTGAAAATACAGTGGTATTTTGATATCTGGGTGTCGTGGTAAAATAAAATTTTGAATGTCAATAATTTCCAAAGAAGTAAAATTTAACACATTGGTTTAACTCAGTAAGCTCACTGTACAATCAAAATCTAAGTTACATAAAGTTATCAGGGTAGTAAGTGATTTCACATGGGGTGAAGATAAGGGGTAGATATATGGAAATTTACGTGTTCTAGACTCTTCTTATAATATGTGGATGAAATGTTATGTGTGTACCAAATTTCAGCTTTCTATGACTACGGGAAGTACCTTAGAGTTTTGATGATCAACAGTCAGTGAGTGAGTGACAAAATCGTTGAAATTTGCATATTAATAACTTCCGAACTAAGAAAAATAAATAAATAAAATTTATTATGTTTGCTAAGATTGCTGATAGCTATATGTAACAGTAATTTAATACATGTAGCTATAATACGACCTACAAATATGGCCTGAATCGCTTCGAGGAAATGGTAGGCTGTGTTGACTGGAAGAATGATGTGATTGAGATAGCTACACTATCCAGCAACACACACCAACAAACACACCAAACCAAACACATTCACTGCTTGTTAAGCAGCAACACACACAGACAACGATACACATGGATACCATTAGCCAGCGAGATGTATTTATTTCATTCACCATACGATTTATTTTCATGTGTGTTAGTTTCATCATTTTAATTTTTAATATATTAGGAATATAATTTGTAAATTCATCCATAAATGTATAGCAAATAGATATATACATAAAATTTAGTATAATTTATCTATAGCTACTAGTTTATTAAACACAGCTGATATATATAATTTGACTTACTTTAAATAATCTACAGAATAATAAATATTTTCTACTAGATACATCTTTAACCTTTCATCGGAAAGGTTCTGGATTTTTTTCTCCCTTAATTTCCACTGGCAGTTTATTGTACAATTTCACTCCAATGTGGAAAAAACTATTTACTTTTTAATTTCCTTTCTATATGGAGATCATTGTTTGGTGTTGTGGAATATGTATGGATGGAACTGTTTGTGGTAAAGTCTTGTAATTTACTTTTTATAAGCATGATAGAATTGAAGGTATAACAGGATGGAACGGTCAGGATGTCTAACTTTCTGAATACGTCCTTAGAATGGGTTCTCCTAGAAGTTTTGCTATTATCCTTACTGACAATTTTTGTAATTTGAAAATAGTGTTTACTTTTTTTTAAGCCCAAAAGATTATTCCGTAGGATATGGAATGAATGTTTGCAAAGTATATTGCTTTGAGGCAATCATCATTACATATAGGAGCTAAAATTCTAAGTGCAAAACATACAGTGGATATTTTCTTTCACAATAATTGCACGTGTTCATTCCACTTTAACTCGTAGTCGACGGTCATTCCTTGAAACTTTGTACTAGCAATACATTCAATGTTTTGATTATTTAGTTTGAAGTCTATCTTTTGAAATCTACTAACTGAACTGGATTTGATGGTGCTTGTTTTATTTATATTAAGGTTCAATTTATTTTTTGGGACCAGTTTAAGGCCTCTAGAAGAACTGCGTTTGCTTTAGCCTGGAGTTCATTGATCGAGGGATCACTGATGATGATTTTACTGTCTTTATACAACGAATAATCCACTGGTTTTGTTGATGATTGCACAAGAACCGTGTAAATGGTACAAATATTGTTTAAATTTCATAAATTGTGTAAAGAATAATATAGATAATTGCAAATTTTGTATATGTTGGGAAAATAACGAAAACTTTGTAAAATTAGTGAAAAATGGGTTAAACTGTAAAAATTTATATAAATTTTGACTAGTACCAACCTCGAACTGTCTCTCACCAGCCACAAATCCTATTTCAATCACACGCACACACACACACATAGTAAACAGAGATCCATCGATGGCAGTAGTGGGGTACGGGAACTCCTAGGAGTGCGCCAGTTAATCGTAGAGGTATGTAATCGTATGTTTTCCCGGCGAATCTGATGCTTGAAGATCTCTCGGGCATGCGGCCGGATCAATTGATCGTGGATGAAGGAATTTTCGATGGCGTAGAATGTCATCATCTTCAGGTTGCGTCTGCTGACCGGTGTGAGCAGCGCAGTCCTGGACGCGACTGTTGAGGTGGATCGGCCGGAACGGAATTTATACCCTCCGACCCGTCCCCTCCACTCCCGCCACGGCGCTCTGATAGCGGTGGTAGGGTTGTTACGCTGAGACACGTCGAGTAGTGACAATTAGTCTGTATGCCACCCTCGTCGCGCACTGTGCCTTGGCTCTGATGTTTGCGGAGCCGTTTCAGTGCAGGGTTCCAAGTTTGGCTTAGTTGGAATGATGGAGTATGTGCTACGCTTTTGGATGTCATCTGAATGAATGTCATTCTTACGGATCACATCCAAATGGCGCGAACTTGTATGGCTTATTCCTTATTTTTCTTTTTCGTAGGCTGCAGAGACTGGCCATCACAAACTCCTGGCACAATTTTGAATATTATTGTTTCGAGATTCGAAATAGGAACATGAAAGAAGTATATGCATCCCCACTAGCTATATTAGCAGTAAATGTTTCACTAGAGATATTGCGACCCTATAGTTTTATTTTGGTTTTGGACAAATGGTTCTGTTTTGCAATGTAACCATTGTAAATCAGTGATACTCATTCGAATAAAGTTGTTGATGTGTTCATTCTTATCCTGATAAAAGATAGTCTCCATTATTTTTTAATAAAAGAAGAGCGGTCTGGTAGTACGTGGTTAAGGAGCTTAATAAGTTTGAGGTACGGTCCCATATTCAAATCTCGGTGGGGCCAAGAATTTTTGAGAGTTTTGTTTGATCATATGAACAACGCCAGGACGTTCAACGTTAAGCTGTAGGTCCTCTTGACACAATAGCTTAGTATGCCTCCTTCGGGGGGGATCCAAACAATCTTCTGATTAGCAGTTTAGTTTTTTTTTAAAGAATTCATGAGGCGCTCAAGTACGTGTTGATTCCTCTCCAAAAGTCTCTTCCAGTATTTATGTTTTTTTTACCCGAAATAATATGCAATATGCAAATGCATATAATCTGGTCTCTAGTTATTACGCAGCCATATCGCAGCTAGTGCTATCATAACTATACAGTAGAACTCCAACTATCCGAATCAATTGGGACCGGACTCCATTCGGATAATCAAAAATTCGAATAATTGGATTTTTCCCGAAAAAGGGTCTATTTTAATTAATTACTGTATATCTCTTGAAAATGGGAGAAAGAAACTATTTTTAAACAAAGAGAGCTTTTAATTAATTAAATGAAAAGGCAACACTTTTACATGTTAAGCGTACTTACAAGTGCTGTACATTAGTACGGTATGTACGTGCCGTACTGTAAACAAAAGTCATTTCTTGCTGAACATCTCGGTCAAAATAAGCTGTTTGACTGTATTCATTCGTTTTCGGGTAGCCAAGTAGCGCAACCGCTTGACAATGAGAAGTTGCGTGTGGTCATCCATCCAAATTCAAGGTAGATACAAGGCAGGCAAATGCTTGACTAGCTGATGGTTCAACTCGACATTAAGGTCATCTTCTTCCTCGACACTTTCTTCTCTCACACTTTCAATAAGTTCATCATCATTTAAAATTTCATACCCAGGGTGCGAATCACACACCACCCACTCTCCTATATCTTCAGCACTAACTTCTGAACATCCAGGAATTTTCAAAAGAATGTTTCTGAATTCCTCAAGTAACACGTTATCCCTATCTCTTCCTGTCTCTTCCATTTCCGTCTTAGTTAAAAAAAAAGCGATTCGGATATTCAGCGATTCAGATGATCGGAGTTCGGATAGTTGGAGTTCTAGTGTATTGCAGTCAGTGTGTTTACGAAATAACATCTTTATCTGAAGTGTTTGTACCAGTATTCGTTCCTTCACAAGTTAAAAAAAAATAGGCAATTATTTTATTCATTGAGTGTTTCCTTTCAAACTACCTGATTACTAAAGTAAATATAAGGATAAATCTAGATGAATTATGCTAAGTGTCTATTCAGATGTTTTCCGAAAGACTAACAGAAGAGAGCATAGATATTTACAGAGCTTCTTTCACTAACTGCCAGTATCAAATTGACACTACGTCATATACAGTCAATCGTACCGATGATTGGTAGCGGTCGAGGTGAATCCAAAAGGTCATCTGTCGTAATTAAAAGTCTCCAGTCGGCTAACACGTGACAATACGTCTACCCAATGTTCTTCTGGAAATTTAGTTTTTACTGGGGTTCAGTGTTTTAACCAACTTCTAAATCGTATTGAATTCTTCAACATATAGTGCAATCATGTTGGAAACCAACATGTTTACAATGCATCGGTCGACACCAGCCTGGAATATGAGGTGCCGGTAGCTAAGATGCCAAATGTTTTATTAGCTTAAACTTTTATTAGCAGATTGCGATGAAAGCGAATCAATTATCCTTCTATCTATGTCAGAAGTAGCCACAGCACTTGAAAAATGCTTTGAATTATTTTTCTTTTTTTTCCCCACGATTTGGCCCTACTTTTAACTTTTCTTCAAACTGTTCATTTTTGGATATACGCATCATCTTCATATGTTGTTTAATATTATTGAGACTTGACGCGTAAACCTTGTGTATAGAAAGTTTAGGCAAACGCTGTTTTCATTCATAAATCAACTGTTCTCCTAGTCATAATTTAAATGCAACATAATGGTATAAATGTGGCCAAGGATTTTTAATATTCTCGTTACTATTGTTAGTGTTACTAGGTTTCACCAACGGATTCAGGTGCTTCAGTTTCCATGACGTAATCATGTAATGAATGTCAGTTTAAATTATTTCACTAACGAACACCAACCAATACCAATTCACAAGTAACCTGGCAGTAAAATAGATTATAGAAATATCAAAATCAATCACTGATCGAAGTAGAAACTAGTAGTGAGCGCCGACTTGCAGACGTAAAATAGAATCGCTACAAACCTCTAGCGTTCCTGCTCCCACCCACGCAATGCCTAGCATAACAGTTATACACTGAAGTGCCAAAGAAATTGGTATAGGCATGTGAATGCAAACATAGAGATATGTAAACACTCAGAGTATGGCGCTGCGGTCGGCAACGCCTATATAAGACAACAGGTGTCTGGCACAGGCGTTAGATCGGTTACTGATGCTACAATGGCAGCTTATCACGATTTAAGTGAGTTTGAATGTGGTGTTATAGTTGGCGCACGAGAGATGGGACACAGGTAGAAAGCAGAGGCTCTTATCAAAAGCGGCGTCCAAATGATGCGGCAGTCCGTATGAGGACAGGATTCCTCGAGCACAGAAAAACCATTAACTCCGATGTGTACTGTGAGGCACTCCGATGCCTACGCAGGTCCATCATGAACAAAAGACCGGGGCTGCTAACGGAGGGTGTGGTTCTGTTCCATGATAACGCGCGTCCACTCGTTTCCAGAGTCACACACATGGAACTGGCAAAGTTCAAGTAGGAGACGTTGGACCATCCGCCCTACAGTCCGGACATGTCGCCCTGCGATTTCCATGTGTTTGGTCCACTGAAGAAACACCTGAAAGGGAAGCGCTTCAACTCGGACGACGAACTCAAGGACGCTGTGAAGGACTGGGTCTCGTCACGGCCACAGGAATTCTGGGAACAAGGAATCCTGCGGTTTGCTCATCAGTGGGGTCGTTGTGCTCAGGCCTATGGAGTATATTTTGAATAAAGTCTACATTTGTACCCACCGTGTCGTTTCGTACATTTCATTTGATCACCCCTTGTACGTATCCTGGCTGATCACCTGCATTTATTCATGTCCATTCTGCATTCCGACGGACTTGGGCAATTTCACCAGGACAATGCAACACCCCACACGTCTAGAATTGCTGCTGAGTTGCTCCAGGAACACTCTTCTGAGTTGAAACACTTCTGATGGCCACCAAACTCCCCAGACATGAACATTATTGAGCATATCTGGGATGCCTTGCAACATGCCGTTCAGAGGGGATCTGCACCCCCCGGTACTCTTACGGATTTATGAACAGTCCTGCCGGATGCATGGTCTCAATTGCCTCCAGCTCTACTTTAGACATTAGTCGAGTTCATGCCACGTTGTGTTGCGGCACCTCTGCGTGCTCGCGGGGCCCTACACGATATTAGGCAGGTGTACCAGTTTCTTTGGCTCTTCAGTGTATATGCATCACACTCGCACTTAACGTTACCAATTGGTTCGCCAGCCGACTCGCCGAACAGTCGAATGTGGCGTAGTGCGCTATTCAAACATACCAAACGTCAACTAATACTAATGTAATGTACTAAAGTGAACAAGAGTTCAATTTAACGGAAGAAGAACGTTAACGATTTTTTTTAGGTTAACTTAAAAGATAAATTTTTGCAATTTTGTTAACTTCGTTAATTAACGATTAGCGGATTAACTGTTTTCTGCCCATATGTGATGATTAGAGAAAGAAATGGTAAGGATTTATCGATTGAAAAAAACTTAGAATTCGGCATGAAGTTGGTTTCTATAAACCTCTGCAGTTGTCCTGATCTGGGTTTTCCACGGTTTTCGTAAATCGCTCCAGGCGAATGCCGGAATGATTCGCGATAATAACCCCTGGGAGGGCTTTTATATTTTCCGATGGATAGAGGATTAACCGTTAGGCTTTGAAACACACCCTCTTAGTTACAGATCAGCCTGGCCCGTTGTGCTGGTTCAAGTCGTAGCGTGGAATTAATTTTGGTCATCATGACTTCGTTGCAGATGGTTGCCCGCAATTCTTAATCACCACATTCTCTGCCAAAATCCTGGGTTAAATTCCAAACTTCTTCTCCCAGCTTATGGAGAAAGGGAATAAAACACAGTCTGATAGCGATTCCTCTGCCAGAAATGAATGTTGTAGACCCTTTAAGTCCTACGGAAGAGTAAGTCTGAATTTTAAGGCACTGAACTTTCTTCATATCTCATTCATTAACAATACAAACAACTCAAACACAACGAAAACACATCACAGTCGTCGACAAAAGAGTATCAGTTGCATACGCTTTCATTACTAGTGGTAGGGATGGGAAGCTCACCCCCAATTAAATTCCCTCCTCTGTGGCGACGGCCACGTCCTGGTCACCAGGTATGGACACCATCATACCACTGAATCACTGCTTTATTTCTGTTAAAAATGACTTTAAAATGTGGGTGTTTGCAGTAAGCATTATCAGTTTCAACATTTTTCCATGTTTCTTCTATTGTGTTATGTCCGTGCTTCCAAATAGTACTGTGGAATTACTGAATTTAAGTTAACGTCTTTTGATTACATTGTGGTTCCACAGTTTCTGTATGAAATGCATTACCCTCAAGGGCGCCACACACGAACGAGGAACCCTCAGGATCTGGACGGAATAGTCCCGGCCTGAGCGATTCAGGAACGTGTGTGGGGATTTCCTTGAGGCCGGGGCCGCACCCCAGTGGCCCGCTCATACGACCAAATCCTCACCGAGAAACAATTCTTATTTCCTCCAAGGCCGAGACGGAAGGGTGTGATCCTCGGCTTGTGTGTCCTACATCCAGTCGGCCTTCGAAGATTTCTGGTGAGTGCCTGTGTGTGTTGCGTATTTGTTTGTCTGTTTTTTGGTTTCATGATATTCCGTGTACAGAAAGAGAGTATTATAATATATGAAAGTGAAGTGGGAAGTGAAGTACAAGGAATACCACGAAAGAAACAAACGAGAAGCTGCCTACGCCAAGCTGGCAGAAATATTAGGGGAGAATGAGCAAATACCAAAAAATAATCTGTAGTAAAAAAAAAATCAGCAACACGAGAAGTGCCTACAGAAAGGAAAAGAAAAAAATTAAGGACTCCAGCAACCTCATCGAATAATCTCAGCCCGCAACCGTTCCGATCTGAACTTCTCACTATACTCAGCAAAACCCGCAAAAGAATTATAAACCACTAGCACATTTTGATACATTACCGCAAAATAACGACACAGCAACAATTATTCTTTCAAATTATAATGCAAATGATGTTATATGATTTGAATTTGGTTTTAAATCACAATATGATAAAATATACGTATTAGTAACAACATGATTATAAACTAATAAGATTTTCATTTGGTTTTTATGTCATTTAAGCTTAATTTTATGGCGCTCATGTATTTACGAATGGGAATAAATCAATTATATTAAATAATATCAGTGTATCAAAAGTGAAATAATTTCTTAGCTTCATATAATCTTTGCGAAGGACTTTATAAATGGTCTTGCACATATCTGCTATGATGTAGCCAAGGGTTCGAGGAAAAATTGGGGGTAAATTGTTTCCCTCATAACCGTATTTTTCTTTGTAATGTATAGAGTGATTAACAATAAGGTTTCTTTGCCCATCGTCAAATAATTATGAAAGCCTTTGGCAAAACACCTCAATTCCGATAGAAGATTTGTATGAGGATATTTTCTTCTTTTGAGTAGCCACTCTTTGCACCATACACTTCTTCTAATGCACCTTTTTTTGCGTTTTAAAGCTACTTGCCGCGATTAACAAACTAATAGCAGCCAAGTCGTGATCATTACCGGATGTTGCCATCGTGGAGCCAACTATGGGACTGAGAAAGCCTCGACGATTTCATGTCCCGTGTGTGTGCAGGGTGACATCGATGAAAACCCTGAGGTCTGGCCTGCAGGCTTTTTTCTTGGGCCTAAACTTTGCAGGAAAACTATGGTGAGCTTCATGGAATTTGTGGTTTTGCATGATAGCTAAATGAGTAATCTTTATTTGATAATTCAACAAATTCATTAATGTAGACAAAGTCGTATATAGATAGCATTTGATAGAGAATTTCAGAAACAAATTAGTAAATATCGCATAATTATAATTTTTTCGAAATATTCAAAATTTTACAAAGAACCATAATTACTTTTTACAACTGAATTAATTTTTGTGTTTGGATAATGCTATTATTTAAAAAAATAATTATTATTAACTGATTTTTTTTTTTTTTTTTTTTTTTTTTTTTTAAGAAAAGCTTTTGCAGTTATTTTCATGAAGAATTCAATTTACGAGGGAATCAGAAGCACGGGAATGTTATTCTCACTTACCAGTGTTGAGCTTACAATATCTTTTTGAGAGATTAATTTGTTTCTAAAGTACGAGTTTGTAAAGATAGTATTGTGTTCATGCTTATATTCATTTTTTTCCGTGTCATAAGCAGCGCTTAAACTAATGTGAGCTGTTACTATGATTTCTAAAGGATGTAGGAAACAATAAAAAGGACATTACAAGGCATTCGATTCATTTCAGTGTTGATGAACATCAAAGCTACATTTGTAATTTCATATAATTTTTTATTTTTTATTATAAAATTAAGCATGTAATTGAAAATTTTGACATCTATGTAGCAAAGATCTATTTACATTATTACTTACGTACTAATAGCAAAAGTAAGGCATTTGCGAAAACAAAACAAAACAAAAAAACACCAGAACAGGAGTAATTGAAACATTTTGGACAGAAGCATTACAAAGCAGTATCTTTAATACAGAAAGATATAATTTTGCTTTTTTATGTTACCATGACGTAGCAGAAATTGGCTTAGTTGTGAAGGTGTGAAACAAAGAAAGTAGAGACATTTACACAAGTGTTTATAAGCTTAACATTTACGTAAGTATTTATAAGCTTAATATTTTAATATGTTTTATTAGTAACATTAGAAAGGAACTGTGCTTTTGTTTAGATTATTGAGGTGCAAAGGAAACCAGAATATATAAAACTCAAACAACTGACATTACAAATATTTCACAATTGACATATAGAATCGACAAATGGTATTTCAAGAATTGATCCCACATATCACAAAATGTTACAAGAATGACAGTTCTTACATTTTCTGTAGCGTCCTTCATTTTCTTTATCAAGTTTCTTCCTCACAGCATCTGGAACAAACAAAAGATGAGTAAAGATATCTAGACCTGCAATTAATTTGTCACAATCTTTTTCTCAAATAAGCCAAATAATTACACTTTTGATTTAGACTGTAGCGTTCTAGGACTAATTTCAAAAGTAACTCAGTGGAAATGAGGAATTTTAAGTTTTTCACTTACCAGCTACTGCCTTTTTGTCAATTGCCGTTAAACTTTCGTAGAGTTCCTTGATTGGATTTACTTCAGGACCTAGACCATGGGCCCATATTAACATCATTCTGAAGCCATGCTCTTTGTAGCTGGACGGACCTGAAGTTGACATACAAAGAAATAATGAATTAGTTGAAAGAGTTCCACAGCTGAAGAAAATGTGCAAAGCAGCACTTAAGAAAATTGGCAGCTTAGAAGAACACATTCAGGCGCAGATACTTCTATATGCACAGACAAAACACAAAACCCGGGGAGTGAACCAGCATATTTCATTTTCATAAAATGAATTCATTGTTGAGTCCAATGCGTTAATCCTTGACCTATTTGAGTATTTATCTATTGGAGCTGAAGAATAATTTTATTTGAATACTCCCGCCTTTACACGTTGTAAGGTAACGTTTTCATATTAATATAAATCAGATTAGAAAATATGTGCTCCTGAATACTAGCGGCTAGGTGACCCACAAGATCTGTGCATATTAGTTTAGTAATTCAACATTTATGCCAGCAAATTAAAAAATAGTTTTTAATATGAAAAAAAACCACGCACAGACAAATACAAAGATACATTTGAAAATGTCACTAACGAAAAGATTACCAGTTTTCCTGCCATCTGAAACTATGTTTTTTATGACTGAGGAATGAATTACATGCTATTGTACCCCTTACAAGAAAGGTTTATGCCTTCTTTTAATCATTGCGCTAAAGCTACATGAATATCTCTAAAATATTTTCATTCGGCATTTCTTCTATAGTTAATTCCTAGTATAAATATAATCTTTATTCCTAAGTTAGGCTTGGTACGTTTGTATGTTCAGATATTAGTTACAATCAGTACTTCCGTTATATTTGTTTCATCAATTCAAATCTTTGCAGTTAAGCCTTGTCATTCTCGATCAGTTTAATGATTCATTGTCATATATTCCTAAGAATATTCCTTATATGATTAGATAAAAAAAATGTTCATCATACTTTTTGGATGTCGAGAAAACGGAAATGTTTATTTAAAAGTTTGATAAACAAAATTCCTTTTGAAATGGATATTGATGGCTACAGATATTGTGGCCCGTGTACCAAATTAGATGGAAGATGTCATGGAGCAATAAAAACACTTGATGAAACATGTCATTGCATGCAAAAATTCTCACAGAATTGCAGAAATCAGAAGGGTAAAGAGTGTCTAGTAAAGGTACTTCGTTTGGCGAAAGATTGGTTTCGACATCTACTTCGGGAATTATGTACGGTAAAAGAAAATTAGATATGGGCCTTGTAGTTGATAATAACTGTTGAGCATTGTAATTTTTTATTCTATGTATTAAGTCATTAGTATGGATTTCTCACTAACAAATCAAAAAGCGAAACCAAAATCTACTTATGAAAATTTTCAAATGATGATTTAAAGATTCACCATTCCTTGAACGTCGCTTAACAGATACGTACATAAAAAATAATAAAATAAAACAGAAAGCAAGTAAGTTACAAAAGTAAGCTGATTTAAATTTAACATTAGCTACTCCTGTTCGAAGAGATAGGCTCTAAAAAATTGGGTTCTGGATTAAACAACCATTTAGCCATTTATTTTGCCTGCGTTCTCTACAGTTGCTCCATACTGAGATGCAATATGAGTAGACACTTCCATAGCTTAGCGAATTTATGAAGATCCAGTTTTGCTGTATTAGATTTCATTTAATTCTCCATCGTGAAATTTGTTCTTTCGAGACGTGCACGCACAAGAGCCATTCCTGCCTTGTTGCTGCACAACAGCTCTGCAGCTTAACCTCACAAATGGCGATCAGGTTTGACAGCAATGCTATTACTATTATTAGCCTATGGCTAATATATCTAACAAGTTTAGATATACGCTATCATTTTAACAGTGAGAATCAACTTCAATATCACATTTTTTAAAGCGCCCACACTTCCCTAAACCTTTCAACAGATACAGATTCTTTTATTTCTTAGATTCAATCTATTGTACACAACTAGTCCCTTATGGTACACAGTCTTTTGAACCTTAACACCTTGTTTATGTGTCATACAAAAATGGATTTATCTGTTTACTCTATCACTGTTTCTTTTTATTAGTTTATTTAGATTAGATAGCTTGGTAACATATTATTTTCCAGTATAATAAATATTAATTCAACTCTTACTACTTCTTTCTAAACATATAAAGAACCTAACATTTTAAGGATATTATTCACAATTTACTGTAAGTACATCATTTATTTGCGATTGGTCTAATTCTCTTAATGAAACTAGTCTATAGCATTAATTTTGTTTTATTCGCCATTATAAGTACTGTGGAGCAGTATCTTACATATGGCATCACAATAGTTTTAAAATAACTCTTTTCCTGGTTTACCGTATACAATATCTTACTATATATATTTCTGCCACTTTTTTGTTTATTAATACAAATGAGCCTTGAAAATTAAGTTTATCATTAATAATCATTCGTAGATATCTATATTGTTGAGAACATTTATTTTTAACACATTTTTTATAAACAACTGTATTTCACCTGCCTCTTTTCTAACTCTATGTATCCTCCTTACCACATATTTTATTTTAGACAGATTTAAACTTGAAGAATTAATGCATAACCATTTACTTTCCTCTTAGCGCTATTTTAATATCTTCACTACATCAGAGACATTCTTCCCATGAAAAAATATAAATGAATAAATAAAAATAAAAAATTATAGTGTCATCTGCAAAAATACACTACTGGAATTTGAAATAAGAACACATTGACGTCCGGTGTGTAAGACCCACCATACTTGCTCCGGACACTACGAGACGGCTGTACAAGCAATGATCAAACGCACGGCACAGCGGACACACCAGGAACAGCAGTGTTGGCCGTCGAAGGGCGCTAGCTGCGCAGCGGTTGGGCACCGCCGCAGTCAGTGTCAGTCAGTTTGCCGTGGCATACGGAGCTCCATCTCAGTCTTTAACATTGGTAGCATGCCGCGACAGCGTGTACGTGAACCGTATGTGCAGTTGACGGACTTTGAGCGAGGGCGTATAGTGGGCATGCGGGAGGCCGGGTGGACGTACCGCCGAATTGCTCAACATGTGGGGCGCGAGGTCTCCACAGTACATCGATGTTGTCGCCAGTGGTCGGCGGAAGGTGCACGTACCCGTCGACCTGGGTCCGGACAGCAGCGACGCACGGACGCACGCCAAGACCGTCGCATCCTACGCAGTGCCGTAGGGGACCGTACCGCCACTTCCCGGCAAATTAGGGACACTGTTGCTCCTGGGGTATATGAGAGGACCATTCGCAACCGTCTCCATGAAGCTGGGCTACGGTCCCGCGCACCGTTAGGTCGTCTTCCAGCTCACGCCCCAACATCGTGCAGCCCGCCTCCAGTGGTGTCGCGACAGGCGTGTATGGAGGGACGAATGGAGACGTGTCGTTTTCAGTGATGAGAGTCGCTTCTGCCTTGGTGCCAATGATGGTCGTATGCGTGTTTGGCGCCGTGCAGGTGAGCGCCACAATCAGGACTGCATACGACCGAGGCACACAGGGCCAACACCCGGCATCATGGTGTGGGGAGCGATCTCCTACACTGCCCGTACACCTCTGGTGATCGTCGAGGGGACACTGAACAGTGCACGGTACATTCAAACCGTCATCGAACCCATCGTTCTACCATTCCTAGACCGGCAAGGGAACATGCTGTTCCAACAGGACAATGCACGTCCACATGTATCGCGTGCCACCCAACGTGCTCTAGAAGGTGTAAGTCAACTACCCTGGCCAGCGAGATCTCCGGATCTGTCCCCCATTGAGCATGTTTGGGACTGGATGAAACGTCGTCTCACGCGGTCTGGACGTCCAGCACGAACGCTGGTCCAGCTGAGGCGCCAGGTGGAAATGGCTTGGCATGCCGTTCCACAGGACTACATCCAGCACCTCTACGATCGTCTCCATGGGAGAATTGCAGCCTGCATTGCTGCGAAAGGAGGATATACACGGTACTAGTGCCGACATTGTGCATGCTCTGTTGCCTGTGTCTATGTGCCTATGGTTCTGTCTGTGTGATCATGTGTTGTATCTGACCCCAGGAATGTGTATATAAAGTTTCCCATTCCTGGGACAATGAATTCACGGTGTTCTTATTTCAATTTCCAGGAGTGTATATATATTTTACGATATTTAAGTATTCCTGAAAGATTATTTATATACAGTAAAAACGATAGTGTTCTTCATTTACTTCCCTGGGGCAACCTAACTTTCCTTCGATTTCCTCAGATATAATGTCATTCCGACCATTCAAATAAATCACCTTTAATTTTATTCATTTTATTTAATTTTTGTAATAATATATTTCCATTGACAGTCACGAAAGCAATTTTGTAATCCATAAATACATTTACTATTGATTCCCTCTTGTCTGTTACCTGTAGCCAATTTTCCATTACTAGTTGAATTGCTGACTGTGTACTATATTTTTATCTGAACCGAAATTGACATTCTGTTAAGTGGTAATTTCCTTAATGTGACAGATGTGATCTGTTACACATTTCATGTACTTCATTTAATAATCAGTGAATAAAGTAGCAATCTAGAGACGCGAACAGGGTGAACAGTTTGCGATATGCGGACCGGTTGAGGACAATAGACACCTGGCGAGAAGGCTAGGGCCCATTATGTTCAGGTAGACAGAAAAACTTGAAAACTACTGCCAAACATAAGTTCCTCTATTGCAAAGACAATAATTAATTAAACATAAAAGGAGATATTGTATAGCCTGTTCTAAAATGATAATAATAATTCATAGTTATAATTTAACAATAGAACAAAACGTTTTAAAGACTTTTGAAACTGAAAATCTATATCTATATATCTATAAATGAGAAAACGAGAAAGTTCGGATGTGTGTTTGGATGTACGTCTGCAGTCAATCACGCCTTAATAACTCAACATATTTAAATGAAATTTGGCATGAAGTCAGTTAATTGCGTGCGAAGTGTTATAGGATAGATTTTATCCCGCAAAAACGCATAGTTCTTTTATAAATTGCCATTAATATCAATTCGGAAGCAACAAAGAGTTTCCTACTTCGTAGACAGCCGTGCAACGTTTACTCTTTGCTTTTTACATAAATCGCAAACACTGCTTTTCAGAAATAAAAGTAGTGAAAACCTTAATAATATTTTATCCATGATGGATTGGTGGAACTTCCGCGACTGTGATGTCAAATATGGGTTGTAAAAAATACAGCAACCAGTCACAATATTGCTGTATTTTTTACAACCCATAGTGAAAACCTTCTTACATATGCAAGTTTGTGTTTAGTTTAAAAGCCATAAAACTGATGCACTTGAAAAACAATAGTTTGAAAGCAGGAATTATAAATATGTACTTAACCTTGAATTAAAAAAAGGTAGGTACTGTTGTTAAGTTCGTAAAGAGATTTTTTCATTTGCGTACATAAAATAGTATGACATCTCAAATATTGCACCATAATTTCGATCGTAATATACTAAATGTGAAAAATCAGAGCTTGGAATAAAACAACGTAAAATGCTATGATTATACCAGCACGAAAGTCGATTCACTAAAAGTGTAAAATGGCGGTGCTCGAAATGTCGTATTTAAAAAAATTGTTACGGATTCCATTCTATCTCGGTTTAATTTATTTCCTGTGTGTCTTCTTTTTTTCCACTATACATTGTCTGTAATATTACAAATTATTAACAAACCCTTTTTTGTTCAAAATTTTTGTATAAATCAGTACAAATAGTAGACTATGATTTAGGAAACAGTGCTTTTTACTTACTGTTCAATTTCTACAAATATCTAATAAATCCGGTTCAAGTTTACGTCGCGATACACGACGATGCTAACTTAGGATAAAATATTTGTTTCAATGCGCTTGTGGTTGAGGTTTTGAATTTGTAGCGCCAATAATATTGTGGTTACATTGATATTCAGCCTGGACCATAATGAAAACTGAATGTTTTTGTCACAGCCAATGGCATGAGAAATTTAGTTATCAGTTATTTAAGCAAATATCATAAGCACTATGTCACGTTGTGACGTTATGTATCGCCAGTAAACTACTCCAGTAAATCCTTCACTTAAAACGAATGTATTCAATGGCCTAACGTAGAGACTTAATGTTTCATGAAGCAATATTGCAAGTCGTTTACAACGCGATACACCTCATTTACACGGAGCTTATGAAAGCTGCTTATTTATTACTAATAATAACTAAATGACTTCTGCCTTATACTGTAACAAAAACATTCTGGTCCAGGAAGCATTTCAACCTAACCACTATCTCTGCTAATATTGCCGCTACAAACGTTATGAACACACCTCAACACATTAAATGCATTGGAACTGTATTTCGAATAGTAACAGATTTTTCTATATCAAGATTCCTAATTAGTGTAGCATAAATTACTATCACAATTAATTTCATTATACGCCTTACTAAATCACGAGCAGTAACAGTCACCTTATCGCGATGTAAGCTTGACCAGCAATATTAACAAAAATTGTCTTAGAGTTGTAGAGAATTATGAACTTTCCGTTGTACACTGTAATTTACAAGCATTTTAGTATAAATTTTTTAATTATGTAACTGCAATAATGAATGAAGTTTCATATGTATTCAGTATTTATTTTCCTGCGATCTGAAATAATAATTCACGTTTCTAATGTATTAATGCGCGAGTGATAGAAGCTTTGATTTTCTAGCGGTATTATTAGCGGAGTTTTTCACTTTGTTGAAATGGAGCCTGGACCAAAATGAGAACTGAAACATTATTAATAGTTTAAGCTTCTTTCAAGAGCACCATTTTAGTGACGTCATGTATCGCTTTATAATGATATTGTATCAAAAGATATATAATAAGCTTGGATGATTTAGCAGAACACACGGCATTGCTCGAAGTAAATTTTTGAAATTTATAAATGTTTTATTCAGATAGTGGAGAGTCAGAAATGCAGAGTGGTGATTTGCCGGTAGACATTCAATTCTGTTTGCAGATTCAGAAACCTATTATGAATAAAGAATCTATTACTACTTTAACATTGTAATTTATATTTCAGAGAAGAATTAATGGATCGAAACGAACAAACTATAGTATACTGATCTACATGCAGTCAACTGTTTTCACAGATAGAGAAACGAACATTAACACTGAACATTATGAATAAAAGAATCAATTATTACTATAATACCTAAATTTCTGACTTAAAACAGAATTAATTGATGGAACCCACATATCTTCAAAACAAAATTAATATTCAGAGAGCAAATAAGTTCACTTAAAAAAAATATATACATTTTTAGTTTCGCAATTTTTTAACGAGATCAACGTCCTTGGGCCACTTAGGTATTTATTTGCTCTTTGAATGTTAGTAAATTTTTTGGATGTTTAGTCGCTTCCATCATATTTTGACGTTTTGAGTTTCCATTAATTAAAACTATATTAATTTTTATTCGCAAGTCTTGAAATTAGTAATTTTAAGAGGTGCCGGGTAAACGAAATTCAAATCTCTCAATGAAATGTAAGAAAACTACGGCTGTGAAAAAAGCCAAAACCCAGGAACAAATCCACGTATTGCGGCTTCTGGAGATGCTGAATTGCCGGAGCAGTCACAAGTTGGGCGTCAACACCAAAATGAACGCTTGGTGTCTGGAAGATCACACCGGGAAAATCGCGAGCTCGGTGCTTGCTAAGAGCAAGCGGATTGGCAATCGAGCTTCTGAAACACCGAAGCAAACAAAAAGACGGCAATAACAATATGCCATATATTTGGCATTGCAACGAGTTGCTGAAACACTTGAACAAACGTGAGCTCATTTCTAATGTTTTCCCGAGCATTCAACTAAATATTATCAATGACGAAAACTGGTTATGTGAGAAGACAATACTTGCCCCGAAAAATGATTCTGGAGCAAAAAATAAAAAAATAAAATATATATATATATTAGAGGAAATAGTCGGGGAAGTGACAACACACTCTTCCATCGATACAGTAAGGTTAACTGACGAAGCTGCTACCTACCCCGTCGAGTTTTCAAATTCCTTCGAGTTATCTGGGCTATCGTCCCATAAACTCGAGCTTAAGGTTGGCACTCGAAGTCTCCTGATGCGTAATCTCGACCCCCCCCCCCTCCCCTCAAGGTATTGTAATGGCACCAGATTACACATCACAGAACTAGGAAGAAACATTGTGAAGGCGACAATTCTTACCGGTGCATCTAAAGGGGAAGCCGTTATAATTCCGCGTATCCCAATTATTCCCAGTAATATTCCCTTTGAATTTAAAACATTACAGTTCCCATTAAAAATTTCATTTTCAATGACAATTAATAAATCGCAAGGTCAAACGTTGAAATTGGTGGGAATACACTTGGATACTCACTGCTTTTCCTTTGGTCAACTATATGTTGCCTGCTCGCGGGTACCGAGCGCAAAAAATTTACATGTTTTTTCAGAAAATAACAAATCCTACAATATATATACCGATGTATTAAACTGAAAATACTACTAACATACAGAATATTTTTATTGTTTTAAAAGTTCGATGAAGTTGTTTGGAACAAATACATTTTTGTTATTTTATTGCAGTATTTATTACTACCATCACCAATAAAAATAGCTCTAAAATTAATTGTATGGTCATATTGACCTGGTGGCAAGGCTTCATTACGTCTACGCAATCAGCCCCTTTCGTAGCCACTTAACCTAACGCAGTAATCCTACTGGGCATAGAGGACCTAAGTTCAACGTGGAATCAGAACCACGTGAGCATTCTGGCACACTTCACATCACACAACAACCTGTGCCAGAGGTGAAGGTCGAGCTAAGGACCTATGAAAACCCTCTGGAGACTGGGATTCAAGCTGGGGACTTTTCCATGTCCAGTTGGACGCCCTAACCACTGAGCGACCAGACCTCTCAACAAAATCTTATATTACAACACTCTTCCACGCGGATGAAGTCGCGGGTAACTGCTAGTCTAGTTATAAAATTGAAAATAAGTTAGTTGAATGATCAATGTCATTGCAGGCCATTTTTTGGCAGTTGCCCAGTAAATTAAGTAACTGGTTTATATTTGTTTAATGTCCTTCACGTTTCACCTCTCATCGAGGCCAGCGACGAATCTGTATTGAAATTGACACTTTTTTTAGTTTAAAAAGTTATTAAATAATATTAAATATAATCGTAAAACATTTACTGATTGTTAACTACTTACTGTTTACATTAGTATTATTAAGGTTGGCAGATGCACAGTACTACTTGTTCCGGCTAGGGCAATTTGGCTAAATGTTACCAGCCTTATCGCAACTTGCTTTTTTCCGTCGCCATTTTGTTTTGTTGCTATCATGTTGACAGCAAGAGTTTTGAAATTTTGTGATTGCATGAAGTTTTGCTGGTCTATTTTGAATTTATGTATGGTGCGTGAGTATATGGCTTTTGGTTAAAAGAAGATGAAGTACTAGACAATGAGGTTTTTCAAATGGTTACAGATTGAACCGTTAAGATAGAGGAGCAATTGGAGGAGGGGTTTTCATACTGGTTAACAAAACTACTGCAGTTCACTGGTGTTCATAGATCATGACGATGAGTTACTAGGAGTAGATTCGTGTGGTACCAAAAAAAGAAAAAACATCAGGGTGTTTGCTATTCACTGCAGTGGAAGAATCACTGATAAAGATGAGTCTCTTGGGGAGAAACTAAATTCAGAGTTCAGAAGTGAGGGAATTTAAGTTTACCAGGTGTAAACTGGCTGGGAAATAAGATTAGAAACACAAAGAAACAGAGATTTGCAATTACATTAATAAGGGAAGGAGGGTTTGTACAAGCGGTAGAGCAGATCACTAGAGGACATTACATGTTGAATATCTTCCTAATAAAGCTCGATAATAACTTTGTTGGGTGTCAAATACCTGAAGGAATAAGTGATCATGAAGCAATTCTGATGGGTATTAGAGGATTCAGTGAAGCAGAGGCCAAAGATGAAGGGGGAAATAGGTACAATTATAAAATAATAATTATAATAAATTATAATTAAATTATAATTCGAACTCGAAGAGTAATTTCAGGGAACGTTTTGGCAAATTGAAGGATGATAGAAGCACAGTAGAGTCAAGGTGGGAAGAGTTCAAGGAGGTGAAGAAATAGTAATTCCAAAAGAGGAGATAAAGAGAAGCACAGAACCTACAGAACATATAGAACATGTATCCTATACGAAGGAGACGAGGGGATAGAGAGGTTGGTAAAAAGAGAACATAACCGAGTTAAGAGACAGTAGGGTAGTGGGGAAAATCTACAACACTTCAACAACAAATTAATAATAACAAAGAAGTTGACCAAAGATGGGTTTATGAAGAGTATGGTCAGTGCAGGGCGCCCACTGGCTACGGCTATGTACGAAAACTGAGGGGAAGGGAGGGTGTAAAGACAATTATAGAAAAGCGTGGTTACTGAGGATTTGGAAAAGCTGAAATTTTAAGTAACTGGTTTAGTGAGAGCATTAGTGACAATGAATCAGAAACTAGGAGGTCTAATTCGGAGAACGAGCTTAATAACACAATTGGAAATGAACAGACCAAAAAGTTTGAAATTCATTTTGACGATACCATGAAGGAGCTAAGAAAGCTGAAAAATATAGAGGAGTTGGTGTACGGACCACAGTACACTATACACTTTGTAGGTTTTTGAGTTGTTTGTTCCATTCAGACTTCTCCGACTCGAAGAATGTCTTAATCCATTGTGCTGACTCCTCTCTGAGCAGTCCCCATCTGAAGATCCAATTGGCGGACTATTTTACCCATGAAGAAGCCATCATTCTATATGTAATTTGAGAGTATTAAATGTCGTCGAGATACCCTTGAATCTATAATGCAGTGGTTTCCCGTTGCCTTCTGCATCCCCATGCCGTTGATCATTTCTAATTCATCCGCCTCGAGGGGACATTTCCAGCCCTAAGGTCAAGAGGTTGCCCTGGACCGCTCCTCGCTCTTCCGCCCTCCTTTCCGAGGCCGTTGGCAAGCAGTGGGTGACTCCTTGTAGGGGGCATCTTTCAGTCGCAAGAGCCTCGTATGGCAAACGGGGTGCATCACGTGAAGGAGAGGTTGACATTAGGTTCGATGAGACTATAATATAGTCTCTTCCAACCCTAACATCCTGTAATGTGGATAAAGTCAGAAAATTTTCCGTATTTTAATCTTTATTTAAGTAGTGGAATTAGACTTAAAGCGTAAAAAGTTACTTCAAGGGTTAAGAGATTAATTTATAAATGTTGTTCGAAAGAGTGTGCTTAATGAAGGCTTGACATTTTGAAATTAATGCTATTTTACTCACTAAAATATTGATAAATGTAAATTTTTATTGTTTAATATTACGTTGCTTTGTTAATTCATTAAATAGATGTTTATTTTTTCGATAAACCTTCAAAAACCAATGCTGGATGTCCGGAGATCCCGCAGGATTGATGCCAATATCGTGTGCTAGATCGAAAACAATGCGGCACTGCAGTCTTATTTATTACATTATATTTCGTCGTTCTTCGTAATTAAATCCTTGATGTATGCATTTTTACGCATAAACATATCGTAAAAGATATACCGCAATAATACAAATTTCCTGCATCCACCTCCATTTGCCATCTACAAATTTTTACTTTAAATTCTATCAAAATGTTTGCTAAATCATTCATCATCTCTTGGTAACTTATTCCAATCCATGACACCTTTACACACAAAACAGAATCTCCCTACAGCCTTTTACCTGAAATGAAGTTCCAGCTTGTGGTCATGGTCATCTTTTCCCTTCCATGCAGTACTTTTAATTCTTACAATAATATCTTTCCATGCCTCATCACCAATATATAAGTTGTACACTCCCATGACCCTCTTCACCCTCCTCCTGTCTTCCAATGAATCCCATTCCAACTCTTTAATTATATTTGTTACTTATTGCGTTCTACGATAATTTACAGAAACTAATCTAGAAACCCTTTTTTATACTCTCTTCAACTGTACTACACTACCATATTCGAGCAATGGTGTGACCAAAGTTTTGTAACCCAATTCCTTTACTTCTCTCGTACATTCCCTCATCACTCTCTCCAACAAGTGCAGAATTTTGTAACCTTTTCCTACTACATGTCTCATGTGTCCTGCCCAGTTAATTGTGATCAAATGTAATGCCAAAATATTTACATTTCAAGTCTTTAACAAGTAATTCTTTCCCCACTTTATAATCGTAATCAACCTTCAGTTTTTTATTTGTGTTTCTAATAAGCTGACTCTTCTTTGCATTTATCTTCATCCCATGTTTACCAACCCAACTAGATATCCTGTCCAGATAACCCTGCATCTGTTTACAGTCCTCTACCGTTCTGATACTTTTATAAAGCATTATGTCATCTGCAAACAATCTAATTTCAGATAGTAAACAATCAACACAATCATTCATTAGATTAATGAATAGCAATGGTCCTAATACACTACCGTACGGCACTCCCTTTTTTACTTCCACTTCTTTTGATACTGCATTCCCTACTCTAACTTTCTGTTTTCTATTTTCTATTTTTTTAAATTATTCTACACAGTAAATCACTTTCTTATCCACTCTAATAGTTTTTACCTTATTTACTACCATTTTAAGGCTCAATCTGTCAAAAGCCTTTGAAAGATCTAGTGCTATACTATTAATTTGGTCTCCCTTGTCCATTTCATCAGGAATATCGTGCATATGTCCCACCAACTGAACTGATGTCAAACTGATTGGCCCATAATTTTCGACTCAATTTCCCACCCCTCCTTTATCTACCGGCACTACTATAGCAGTTTTGCAGTCATCTGGGAAGCAGCAAGTATCCCGACTCAGTTTAAATAGTATTTAAATATAACGTAGAATGTCAGATACAGATATCTTTAATGCATCTGTAGTAATATTATCTACTACAGCCCCTTCATGGTTATGTTTATGACAGTGAACTGCGGTACCTGTGTACTGGTGCTCGATGGCCTTGATCTGGTCGTCTGTGAAGGCCCAGTGGTGCGCCAGCCTCTTCCACTCCGAGGGCGCCAGCTGCTTGTACGCCACCTTCCACAGCACGGCGCGCAGCCGCTCGCTGCTGGAGGCGGCCTCGTCGCCACTCAGCCGCCCCCGATGCCGCCCCCGGCCTCTAGCCTCCGGCTCCTCCGTCTCCTCCTGCACAGTGCATGCAGAGCGGCGCTACAAAACCCTGTCATAACACTGCGTTCAGAAAACAAACACAACACTTTCATAATGTGAAACCAGATTTCTAGGCACAGGTCACGAAATTCCTTTAAATTATGGAGGCAGCGGTTTGTGGGCGCACCTCCCAGAAACGAGCATCTCGAAAACGGAGAGGCTAGTTGGCTGTTCGCGTGCTGCTGTAGTGAGCACCAATGTAAAGTGTTTGAAGGACGGTGAAACCACGAGTTTGTGCCAATGTGGCGGACACCCACGCAACATCACAGAACGTGCAGGTCGGAGGCTTGCCCGCTCAGTAAAGCGGGAGAGGGGTGATCTGTGGCAGAATCGCGATTCTTGTGCTTTGAAACAGTTCTGGAAGCATTAAAATGGGTCCAGATAGTGCGACAAATTTCAACGCCGTGGCCACACTATCGACTATTGCAAAATGCACCAGAGCACACATGAAAAAAAAAAAAACTGCTCAAGTCCCAGACAGCGTAGAGACAAAGTGTGTTAATTGTAAAAGTGATCATGCTATCTCCTGGCGGGGTTGTTCTGGTAGTGAGACTAAGAGGAGAAGGAGGAGGCCAAAATGTTTCCGCAGCAATGACGAAATAAGAACAAGGAACAAAAATCTCAACACACAGTGAAAGAACAAGTGAAAAAAATCATTACAGAAAGGAGATACGTGCAGAAAAGGCAGATAGAAGGCAGCAGTCTTACGCAGGCTCACTGAATGATTGAGCGAGGCAAAATACCAGACGGAAGAAAGAAGACGAACAGAAGAACTTAACGGATTCTCAGGGTTCACAGACATGAACCACCATGAACGAAACAAGGATAAAAGCAAAAAGTGTATTAAATATCAGTAAACTTATTGCTCTAATGCAGTGTTTCCCAACCTTTTTTGAGTCATGTCCCACTTTTAACATTTTTTTTTTTTTGCCCCCCATACATAATTTTTAATAAAAAAGTTATTTGTTATTAAAGAAACTCATATAGGATGGCTTTTGAAATAAAACGCTTTAATATTGTCATAAAACACAGTAAGTAAAATTAAAAAAACATATAATGAAATACTAAAATTCAAATTCAAAAGATTTTTAATAAAGATTTATTATGGCAATTTAATGTGATCCTTGCGCTTGATGCTTGCTACATAGACATTTTATATTAAGCTCCAAATTAGTAAGCTTTAATCTCAAGTCTCCACGTTGTGTTATAACCAGTCAATTTCTTTTTTTTATCAGTAAATCATCTACTGCACTAAATCCAGATTCGGCTAAATATGAAGATGGAAAAGGTAATAGAAATTTTCTTGCACATTCTGTTGCATTTGGGTACTTGATTTTAGTTTCTTCGCAAAGCCATGCCATTGCCCCTTTTATATTAAATAAAGTTTTAGCTGACTCGTCATTTTGCAATTCTGCAAGTTCTTTTTGATACTGAACATCTGATATATCTGACAAATCCACTAATGTTGGCTGCATCATCCATATTGGGAAATAAATTTCTTTTAAATCAGAAAATCTTTCTTTTAAATCATTGGATAGAATGTTCAAATTATTGACAATAATAAGTAAGGCTTTATCAGTAACTTTGAGCCAAAAGAACTGTTCAAAGTTTTTGTTGTTAAGATTTTTTCGATATAACTCTACATTGGTAATGAAACCAAATATCTTTGCCTTTGCATCGACAAGTGTTTAATTATTTCCTTGTAATTGCTTATTTAATGTATTCAACTTTTCAAAGATATCTGCTAAATAACTCACTAAAGCTTTACCATCGATTTTTAACAGATACTTCATTTCGGGCTTGTCTCTTAAAAAATTACTGAGACTATCAAACAGTTCCAGAAATCTTTTTAAGCAGTTTCCTTTGGACAGCCATCTTACTTCAGTATGAAGTAAAAGTCTCAAATAGTGTTCATTTTGTTATTCACAAAATAAGTTAAAGAGACGCTCGCATTTGGCACTAAATTTGATTGAATGAATACACTTTACTACAGCATGTAGTGCTTCATTTAAAACGGGCGAAATATTTTTTGCTACTAGATTTTCTCTATGAATCACACAATGTACTACAATCATTTCTGGATTCGCATCTTTCATTAACTTCAAACAGCCATTTTTCTTGCCCATCATATTAGGGGCGCCATCCGCAGCACAAGATGTTATATTGTTAAAAGGTATACAATTGGCGTCTAAGTAGTTTTTTAACTTATTGTATATATCCTTCGAGGTGGTGGTGCCTTCTAATCTTTTACAAAATAACATTTCTTCAGCAAAAAGACCTTTATCGACATATCTGACATAAACCATTAATACTGACTCACTGTCTCTTAATGTCGATTCATCCATTTGCACTGAGAATTTCCTTGTTTTCAACTTCTCGACAAGTTGTCTCACTCATTTAATCTATTCTTGTGCTAACTGTATTATTACTAACAGGCATAGCTTCTACATGAGAGTCATCTTTGTCCAGAACAGTTTGAAGAAATGCAGATATACTTGGTTTTATTAGATTCTCTCCTAAAGCAAGGAAATCTGATAGCTAGCCTCAAGATGATGATTATTTGTTAGAGTTCGAGCTGTCAATAGAGATTTTATAGTTGTCCTTTTTTCAAAATTCTCCTTTAAAGCTTGAAAGTAACTCAAATCTGAATTTATATGAGCACTAGTATCGCCTTTAAATGCGCCTCAAGACGACCACGTTTCATTGATTAATTACTCAGGCATTGCTGACACAGAAGACTAAACGGCATCCGCTCATCATGAACAGCGGGTATGAATCCTAATTTTAAATATTCCTCTGAATATTGACGAGTTTTTTTCTTGCTTGGTCCAATCATTTTTTATGAGCTAAAAAAAGAAACAAAAAAGTCGTATCAAATCAATTTCTAAATTGTCCCCCTAAAAAAAAACAAATTGCCCCACGTTGAGAAACACTGCTCTAATGGAAAGAGTCATGGCAGGAAACCATAGTGTGACAAAAGGATTGCCACACGGAAGCTAACAACGTAAGACATAAGTTTACAAGACGCTATATAATCGACCTCTTCGTTACGGCAGAAACACGTCTGAAAGCAAATGATAATTTCTAAGTGTCAGGGTTGCAAAAACATGGCACTATGAGGGAAGGGGAAATAGAAGCTACGGCACTTAAAATTCATTTCAAGGAAGGGCGCTAAGCACGTCGCAATTATCCCCAAATCGGAGCGTGTCTGAACACACCTGGATGAACTCCTGGAAAAATGTGATAAGGTTACTATCAGATTGATCTACATTGTAAACATCAAGTACGGAATTCCCAAAGAAAAAATGCGACAGATGAACTGATGCTACAACTAACTGAAAGGAGTAATGTTGGAGTCCGAGGTCAGATTAAAACAACAACAACCATGTTCTAGATATCGTCGTAGAAGAGAAAATTACGCGTTAAACCCAACTTAAAATAAAAGTGGACACCTCTTGAACCCCTGTTATCCTACGACTGTAAAACTGTATTCTTGCGCAACTATCAAGAAAACAAGTCAAGAAAACAAACTGGGAACTATTTCTACGATTTGTTTTCAATAAGATCAGAACAACGTATAATGTTTCCACTCCTCGAACCTTTTCAGAGCGTCGTAAAATAGGCAGAAAGAAGAGCCGCCACCACGAGCCGTCTCAGGGACTCCCGAAGCTATGCTCTGTCTCAGATGCAGATTGTACTCTGACGCGGCGCTGGGATCTGTTTCGTCAGCAGCATGTCGGTCCATACTCTGACGAATGATTCTACACATCAAGGAATATCTCACTTCCACCATTCTATATAGTTGTAAGCTTGCTGAGAGACGAGCACTAAACCGAAGTCGTTCCGATCGGATTGGGAGATGATCTTCGAGCTGTTTTGAAACACTACTTTTAATGATCCCTTTCGTGTATTTTTGACAAGCTGCTAAGAATGGCTGTTAGTGTCGCAGTTCTCCAAGAAGATGGGGGACATTACAGAGGAACTGATAATTATTGATAATCCTTGTTAATAATACTAATCCTTTTCTGGATAGTATCTTAAAATTCAAGTTGGTAATTTAGTCTTACCCGGTGTTTTGTTACTGTTGAACTGTGGAACTGATTAAAGGTAAAGTAATAGTGAGATTGATATGCAACCACATTACAAATATATGTGACGAGCATAAGTGGTTTTTAAGTAGGAAACATGGCTTTAGGCAAGGATATTCATGCAAATCTCAGTTGGTGGGATATAAGCAAGACATTTCATATGAAATGGACAAGGGAGACCAAATTGATAGTGTAGCACTAGATCATTCAAATGCTTTTGACACAGCGAGTCAAAACGGTAGTAAATAAGGTAAAATTATTAAAGTGGATGAGAAAGTGATTTAGTGGATAGGAGAATTTTTAAAAGGAAGAAAACAGAAAGTTTGCTTAGGAAATGCACTATCAAAAGATTGGAAGTAAAAATGGGAGTGCCATAGGGTAGCGCATTGGGACCATTACTATTCATTATTCTAATGAATAATTGGGTTGATTGTTTACTATCTGAAATTAGATTGTTTGCTATATGAAAGGATCAAAACGGTAGAGAACTGTAAACAGTTGCAGGGTGATCTGGACAGGATATCTAGTTGGGTTTCTAAACATGGGATGAAGATAAATGCAAATAAGAGTCAGCTTTTTAGATAAATAAAAAATCTAATGGCTGATTATGATTATAAGGTAGGGAAAGAATTGCTTGTTGAAGACTTGAAATGTGAATGTCTTGGCATAACATTTGATAACAAGCTTAACTAGGCAGGGCACATAGGTTAGGTAGTAGGGAAAACTTTCAAAATTCTGCATTTGTTGGAGAGAGTGATGAGGGGATGCACGAGAGATGTAAAGGCATTGGGTTACAAAACTTTGGTCAGACCATTGCTTGAATATGGTAGTGTAGTACGGGAATCACATATGGCGTATCAAATACAGGAGTTGGAGAGAGTGCAAAAAAGGGCTGCTAGGTTTGTTTCTGGAAATTACCGCAGAATGCAATCAGTAACAGATATGATAAAAGAGCTGGAATGGGATTCAGTGGAAGAAAGGAGGAGGGTGAAGAGGGTCATGGGAGGGTAGAAGGCGTATATTGGATTCTGTGAGCGGTGTGGTGTCTCAGTGGTTAAAGCGTCTGACAGATGATGGAAAGCTGCCGGGTCTTAATCCCTAGGTTTTCTAAGGCCTAGGCTAAATTTCAATTTAACTGAAACTTTCGCTAATGTTGCTGCTTGATCAGTGTTTACTTATTACGGTTTATTTGCTTTTTACATATTTTACTGACCGCTTTCGTTAACGGTCTTTGTTAACGTTCGATGTACGTGAGTTATTAGGTTTTTAAAGTGGACATCAGGCCAAAAATTTTATCGAATCGAGTTTTCTGACAAATGATTTCTTCGAAGTTGTTCAATTAATCTAGAGTCTGTATAATTTCTCTGGCCGTTACACAAACTATGGCTGAAATTACATTATGAATGTTTTACCAGATTCAATATAAAAAACAGGGGCAGTGATAAAATAATAATAATTTAAAAAACGCATCAAAACGAGGGAAGGAAATGCGTTGTTCAATTTCTTACTGCGAGTCTTAGTCAATGTGTATTTTGTTTACGTGTGTTGAGACTTTCCCAGCGTATTGATACAATAAATTGTTCACGGGAGTTCAGCCGGATAGTGTTGAAAAATGACGACGTTTCGACAACCTGCTAAGTTGCTTCATCAGGCCTAGATTCGGATATTATTACCTGAAATCACAAACTAGTCAGGTAATAATATCAAAATTTAGGCCTGATGATGACAACCTAGCTAGTTGTCGAAACGTCGTCATTTTTCAACACTATCCGGCTGAACTCCCGTGAACAATTTATTGTATTTTGTTTACCTGCCATTACCTGTTGTGGAAGAAGCAGTGAAAAAGCGAGGGGTAATGCGGATTTTAGAAAGGTACTTTTTATCGCAACTAATGACGTGGTTATCAGTATGCATTTGTCACTAGTCACGAACGCTGTTCGTGTAATGGGCTTTACTCTAGTGGAACAATAAGTCGACGGCTGCTCATGCAAAAGGTATCTGAACATGCTTTTAAAAACACCGGAGTTGGTTGTGATGTTTCAAGGGAAGAAAAGGAACACATGGGGTAGGGCGTAATCATGAAATACGTGTCAGACAGTGAGAGTGGTACAGCTGTCAGCTCCACTACGACCGATCCGCAAATGAGCATTCACTGGTTTTTTTCGATAGTACATCTTTCCCAAATCCTTATTGTGCTGAGTGGAATGAGCTGAACAGTGAGTACTAAGGTACAGTAACCGAAAAGAGAAAGTTTTATATTTTATCTAATTTCCTCTTGTTGTTGTGTGTGTTCTTTGAACTACCATTCCAGTAGCGGTAGGTAATGGCTACGTCAATATAATTTCATAAATGACATCACATAAGGCAATTAATGTGAAAACTACTTTTTGTGCAATCCCATTTTCACCGCTTTTTTGTAGGATTCGAAAGGAACAGGTAAAAACCGAAAAAGTCAGTAGAGATGAAAAAAGCTTTTTACTGTCGTTGTCTGTACTGAGATCCTTGCGGACCGGCTGTATATAGCATTCTGATGAGTCGCTTGGTGTGTGTCAGTCGAAACAAGGAAGTATCTTATGATACAAAGAACAAAAGGGGGGGGGAAGTAATGATCTTCGTGTGCGATTATTATATTAGCCAGAAATTCATTTTTTGTACTAGTAACTAGTGAAATTTCCCATTTTTTATGTAAAATTGATTCGCGTGTGCGTGTACAAATATACACGCCACACTGCACTTAGTAGTAATATGAACGCATGGGCAGGTCCTCTTACCTCTCATCTGGTTAAGGCTACCGTTACACTACAAGCGAATTTCCACGAACTATTTTTTGCGCGAATTCGCGCGAAGAAGAAGTGGTTATAGTTCAATTGTGTTCGTGGGAACGAAGTTGTAGAAGAAGTGGTTTATTTTAGTTTTCGTGCGATTAAAAGCGATTTTATTTAGTAGTCTAATAAAATTTACCAGATCAGACTCGACTGGTAAAAATTTAATATGGATATTGAACAAGAATTTTCTTTAGCTGAAAATAAAATTTTTAAGTTTTGGCTTTACGCCTCGTCGACGTTGAGGTCATGGGAATGAGGTTAAGGAAATGGGAGGAATTCGGCCATGGCCTTTTTAAGGAAGCTTCCCGGCATTCGCCTGGAGTGATTTGGAGAAGGAGGCCAGAGCGTTAGCCGTTCACACACCACGATGGCACATTCTGCAATCAGGTTGTAACAGCCCTCAAACCTAAAATAAAATATACACAGTCCAGTAACATTAATGTGACCACCTCTCGAAAACCGGAATAACCACCTTTGGCAGAGCGGACCGCTGCGAGGCGTGCAGGAAAAGAGTCGGTTAGGTTTCTGAAGGTGTTCACTGGGATGTTGAGCCATGCCGACTCCAGTGCCGTAGCCAGCTGCGCTAGATTACACGGTTGAGGATACATGGCACGAACAACCCGATCGAGGTGGTTCCACAGATTCTCGATTGGGTTTAAATCCGGTGAGTTTGCTGACCAGGGGAGTAAGGTAAACTCATCCTGGTGCTCTTCGAACCACGCACATACACTGCGAGCTGTATGACACCTCGCATTATCCTGCTGGTAGATGCCATCATTCTGAGGAAAAATTATTCGCATGTAGGGGTGGACATGGTCCGCAAGGACTTGTGCTGATCCATCGTGCCTTCCACAATGATGAGTTCAACCAGTGAATGCCAGGAAAACATTCCCCCAACCATATTGCTCCCTCATCCACCCTGGATCCTTCCGACAATTGTTGCAGGGTGTTTGCTTTCAGACGTTTCACGCCGTATGCGCGATGGACCATAAAACGTGATTCTTCGGAAAAAGCCACCTGTCGCCACTCTGTGGACGTCCAGTTGCGGTACTGGCGCGGGCGTGCAAATTCCAGCCTTCGTCGCCGATGCATAGGTGCATTAACCAGGCGTCTGCTGCGGAGGCCCATGCGCAGCAACGTTCGCTGAACCGTTGTTGAGGATACACTCTTTTTAGCCCCTTGGTTCATCTGGGCGGTTAGTTGCTCAACAGTTGCACGTCTATTTGCCCGAACGCACCTCCGTAGCCTTCGTTCGCCTCTGTCATCTATAGCCCGTGGTGCACCACATGTTCCACGCCACTGATTTTGAATAGTGCCATTTTGACATGCACGGTATACATTCACCATGGCGGCACGTGAACAGTTCACAAAATTAGCCGTTTCCGAAATGCTTCCACCCTTGGCCCGAAAGCCAATAATCATGCCCTTTTGGACGTCGGATAAATCGCTACGTTTCTGCATTACGACAACGACTGAAATGCTTTCCGATGTCCAAGGGCATCCTTTATATACACTCCACTGTAATGTGCTGCCACCTGCCTTCTGTGATTGGTTATTTCAGTTTGATGTCGAAAGTAGGTGGTGATCACATTAATATGACTGGACTGTGTAATTGTATTTTATAAAGTATTGGTAGTAAGCTAGAGTTTGGTTGAATATGATCTGGTTTGTTTGTTTTGCAATTTCCTGTAAATCAGAGTATATAGACTTTCTTTTTTGAAAATAAATTATTTTGAGGCCATTTAATATGTTTCAGAACAGAATTGTGCAAGAGAATTGCTTAACCTCTTCAGTCCCGAGCTCATAATAAAAGTGCAAGAGAATTATTATTGTGTTATTTATTTTGAGTTAATGCCAGTTAACAATGAATGACCATGAAATTTTTTTTTAAACAATAATTAATTTTTTATTGATGGTATCCATATATGATCCCTCGGGAATCAAGCAGGAAAATTATACACATAACTACTGCTTCATGTATCTTTATTTCATGGGAAAAAAATATGTCTTTACCTTTATTTTGGCGAGCCATGTTGTACAGCTGCAGGATCCAAAGTTTCCAAAAAGTGTTGCCACCTTGTGACGCTAGGCAGAAGATCGAATAAATGAGCTGTGAAAAGCGCGATGTGTATTATAGATGATACGATAGGCCACAAAAAGTTCAGCTGTGCAGAGGCCCGAGAAAAAAATAATTCATGGAGGTATCATATATGATACCTCGGGACTGAAGAGGTTAAATGTTCGTAATTCCATTTGTTAATTCAAGTTACGGTGTCTAAAGGACAATTTGCTACAATTTAAAATGATTTCTGTGAATAATTTTGTGAATAAGTATCTTTAATTTCCATTTCTGACCATTTTGTAATGATGTTAAATGATTATGTATTATTTCTGATTGTTTTTTAATATATTTCAATTGTTTAAGTATTGTTAATATTCGAGAAATATCTGGCGGAAGCTTTTGAAGTGTTCTAGAAATTTCGGTAGAGTTTATATAAAACGATCATCCAAGTTAGTTAGTTAGTTAGTTTTTTTCGGCAAAGTTTTCCACCAACTGAATTTGCGACGGCCGGGAACTGTATTATCTGTGGAAGAAGTGTTGTATGCAACCTCTGGATTTGTAATCTTGGTTGTCCGGGTTGAACCACGTAAATTTGTTGAAACCTAACGTTTCGACCATCATTTTGTGGCCTTCTTCAGAGTACTGTTCTCTGTACTCTGAAGTACTCTGTAGTACTCTGACAGTACTCTGACAATACTCTGAAGAAGGCCACAAAATGATGGCCGAAACGTTAGGTTTCGACAAATTGACGCCGTTCAACCCGGACAACCAAGATTACATTAACAACGACCGCGAAAGTCTGTGCACCCAACCTCTGTATTGTATGAATGCATGTAACCAGTATCTTTGACGACGTGTATAAGAAAATAAACCAGTTTAAATTGAAACGTATCGTGGACTACTTAATTATCGTATTAAATAAACCACGAAGCATCTATCAAGGTGTTCACATAGGTTGTGTGGAGCAGAGTGTTGCGAAGGACAGAGTATTCCTCAGCGTGCGTCAGGACATGTACTGTATTAAACGGGTCTTAATTGTTTTAAGCACAAAAGGATATAACACTTGTACTGCCCGCCGTATATCTAGAGACGCCATGTTTTGCGTTTCCTGACAAGCCACTAATACGTGGACATACACCGACTGCACAGCGAATTCGGTTAAACATTGCTTTACGAAACAGAAGGTCCCGGGATCATTCCCCGCCAAAATATTTACAATTTTTAGTGTTGTAATGGAGTCTGTCGGAGAAATGCGTGACGCTGCGAAGATTTACGGCGGTGGTGACAATGGAGTTATCGTGGCGGAAATCTTAAGACAATTTGATGAGACATCAAGACTTACTCTGTAAGTACCATGAGATTAAGGGTACAATTTTTTCGTTACAGTGTAATAGTTTTACTTCCAACAGAGTGATGATGAATTATTACTGTCTTATGATCAAGCAAAGCAATAAATTAAACAATAAAGAAACAACACATCATCACAAAAACGAATAAAAGGGCAGTGTGAACGTGACGTCACTCTCTGCCAAATGTCGCTGCTAAAGCAAGTAAAAAAATCTGGTTGCCTGTTGATGCTTCTGCAATTCAGTTGCGAAGTTTTTTTTTTTTTTTTTTTTTTTTTTTTAAATGGCTTTTGGCTTCGAGGCCATACCCAACTCAAGTGTATTTTGATCATCCAGTGTATTTAATTGCTTCACAGTGTATTATTTTTCCAAGTGGTTCTAGACCAAACACGATGGACATGACATAGAGACAACACATACACTAAACACCCATGCCCTCGGCCGGACTCGAACGGCGACCTTCGGCACGTGGAGCTAACACTCTAGCCTCCACGCTACCGAGGCCGGCAAAGTTGCGAAGTAATTTGGTTTACAGTCTCATATTCTCGTTTGTTTATATTTGACCGAGGTAGATGCTCTCGTTATATCCTCTGTCCACGTATCTGGCTGGTAGAGGAGCAACATAAGAATTTAGATTACCTTATATACCTTAGATATTATTGGCATTTCAGAATCTTTAGCTTCAAGATTTGAAACCAACCATAAAGAAAGTTTTATACGGTACTTGATATAAATCTACTTCTTTGCTATGAAGAGTATTAAGCAATGGAACCAGGTGGTGCCGAAATATGCCCATTATAAACTCGAGCTTATGAGCGTTGTGTAACAACAGTTGTATTTAACTAAGAAACTGCGACGAGATGAACCTTTTTTTTAACATGGGTTTACACCTCGCCGACGACGAGGTCATCAGAGGCGGAATGGGGCTGGGGACAAGGAACTGGAAGGAATGCGGCCATGGCCTTTGAAGGAAGCATCCCGGCATTCACCTGGATTGATTTGGGGAAACCGTAGAAAACCAAACCCATATCCTCCCGAATGCCTCCACCATTAACCTCTCACCCTCCACGCTCGTTCGCGAGATGAACCGCCAGTGTATTCGTCATGGAGGCTGATAAACTAAATCAACAATACATTCGAGGTTTTACTAAAACTGACTCTGGTATTTCAAGTTCACGCCTACGGCGCATACTTCGACAAATTGTAACTTTACAATTTGGAGCGAAAAAAAGTGTGGAATGAATAAATTAATTTCGATTCTTTTTTACAAAAAGAAGAAGTAATTTCCCCGTTCTAAATCGTGACTGACACATGTTATATAATTGAATTACATTTAAATTAGAGTGTTTGTTCCCTATGGTGGAAGGTATTTTCATTATTTTTTGTGGGGGGGGGGGGGGGGTGGGGTTGTGATTATTCTGTAGGGAAGTCGTGGTTTGTACATGTTTCGATGCAGTGGCGATGATTGACTAATCAGCGTTGATTGGTCATTATAATTTTTGGTGAATGTTTTTGATTATTATTTAGGTCGTGCCTAGCGGTTGGTAGTAAGTTGTGAACAGTTTATTTGGATCACTCGGTTAGTTCAGCTTTCATCCTCTCCGTAGTTTTTGCTTTAAAGTAATATGTGTAGGGACTGTGATTGCTGTGTGCAGACGCGGGCTGAGGTGGCTGATCTTCGCACTCAGCTTGCAGCTTTGCTAACGATAGTTACAAGGCTGGAAGCTGTCGTAGGTGACTGCCGTAGATGTGGAAGGGGTGACCCTGATGAAGCTAGTGTTGTCACAGGTTCTCCCCTACCAAATATCGTACCTGCAGTCCAGGCTGAGACTTCGGAGTCTGTGCGGCAGTCACCTGACGGTGTCTGGCACTTGGTTTCCGGACGTCGACCGCCGCACGCGGGGGCAGTCGTACAAGTCTGAATCCCAGGAGGGCAAGCTTGTACCACTGTCGAATAGGTTTGATGTGTTGTCTGGGTCTGGATTCAGTTCCACAATCGTCATTCTGCGAGTTGCCAGCCCCTCCGCCCGCTAGGTCTGAGCGGCTATATGGTAGCTCCAACGTTAGGCGTTTCATTGAGGCCCCTTAGGGACATGACGAACAGGTCGGGGATGAAGTCCAATGTCCATTCATTGTGCATTCCGGGAGGTCTGATGCAAGATTGTGGAACAGGCCATCCCAGATGCCATTGGCCGGACGAGGTGTAGCCAGCTACAGATTGTAGCTCATGTCGGCACAAATAATGCTTGCCTCCTTGCGTCGGAGGGTATCCTCTCTTCCACCCAGCGGCTTGCTCATAGGGTGAGCTCTGTGGTTGATGACCGCATGATTTCGGCTGAATTAACTATCTGCAGCATTGTCGATAGAACCGACTGTGGACCTGTGGTTCAGAGGCGAGTCGAGGGTCTGAACCAGAGAATGCGGCGTTTCTGTATTAATCATGGCTGCAGATTCCTAGATCTTTGCCCTGGGGTCGAGTAGTGTAGGGTTCCCTTGGATAGATCAGGTGTGCACTACACACGTGAATCGGCTACACGGGTGGCAGGGGCCGTGTGGATGGCATTGGGGATTTTTGAGGCTGAGGGAGGAAGACCCGAAACTGGGATTACAGTTACGGGCAGCCCAATTAAATTTGGCTCCATATGTTAGGAGTAGCCTAAATCAATCTCGACCCATAAAATTACTCGTTATTAACTGCAGAATTTGTAATGAGCAGCCTGAGCTTGAAAGCGTTATTAGTAGCACAGAAGCAGATATTGTCTTAGGTACTGAAGCTGGTTAAAACCAGATATAAGTTCAGAAGAAATTTTTAACAATAGCATGAATGTTTTCCGTAAGGAGAGGTTACATTAAATGGAGGTGGTGTATTTATAGCTGTTAGTAAACACCTGTCGTGTAATGAAATAAATATCAATGCGGTCTGTGGAATCCTATGGATCAGACTAAAAGTAGCTAGGACAAAACTTGTAATAGCGTCCACCAGATGCATATGTAGCTCTTGCAGAGGCCTTAAGAGATAATGTAAGTAAAATAGCTCGTCAATTTCCGGATTATGGAATGATACTTGGAGGTGACTTCAACTTTCCGTATATCGACTGGACTAATTACGCCCACCTTACTGGTGGCAGGGATAAAATATCCTGTGAGATTATTCTTGACCTTTCTCAGATCTTAATCTTGAGCAGCTCGTCACTGAACCAACGCGCTGTCACAACGATAACGAAAACATTTTAGATATTCTCATTAGAAATAGGCCTGAGTTATTCACGGACATTTCTACCACCATGGGAATAAGTGATCATAAAGCTGTAATTGCTACAGTAAAATTAATAGCCGCGCGCAAAAAGAAAGGGTCGTTTACAGGTTCGAAAAGGCCCCAACGGAGAGTTTAAGAATGTTTTAGATGGATAATTACATTACCTTCATAGAAGGAAGAGGCTCGGTTGAAGTGATGTGGCTTCGATTCATGAATATAGTCAGGGAAGGTATGGACTTACATATACCGAAAAAGGCAATCAGGGATGGGAACGATCCCCTGTGGCATACACGTGAAGTTAAAAGGTTACTTAAAAAGCAAAGGAAGATACATGCACGCTCAAGAAGCACGATGTATAGGAGTGATTTAGAAAAGTTAGCTGTTACAAGAGGACATGTCAAGAATGCGATGTGCGAGGCCTTTAATGACTTTCGTTGCAACTCACTTTCCAAGAGCCTCATCGAAAATCCAAAGAAATTTTGGTAGTATGTAAAAAAAAGTAAGTGGTTGTGACAACAATATGGCAGTTCTACTACAAGACGGTCGGGAAGTTGATGACAACCGCGACAAGGCTACTGTATTTATCACTGAATTTAAAAATTCTGTCACTGACGAAAACAAGGAAAACATTCCCGTTTTTCCACGGCGTGTAGAATTTGAGATGGATCCAGTACAAATTGATTGTGTAGGTATCATAAAGCATTTAAAACTCCTGAAGTGGGTGATAGCGCCTGATCCCGATGGTATACCAGTAAGAATATTTTCGGAATACGCGGAAGAAATAGAACCATTTCTGTCAGATACATTTCGTAAATCTTCAAAAGAAAGAAAAGTACCTTCTGAATGGAAAATATCGCAGGTGATTCCCGTTTTCAAGAAAGAAGATCGGAGAGATCCTAGGAATTATCGACCCATATCGCTAACATCTGTTTGCAGTAGAATTCTGGAGCATGTCATATGCTCTAACGTTATGAAGTTTCTAGATGAAAACGAGTTACTTACAGCAAAGCAACACGTATTTCGGAAGAACCGATCGTGTGAAACGCAACTGCCTCTACTTTCGCATGACGTAATGAAAGTTATTGATGCAGGTCATAAGTTGATATTATTTTCTTGGATTTTCAGAAAGCTTTTGACTCTGTACCACAAAACCGACTTTTAGCGACGATTCGAGCGTACGGTATATCTGATCAGATTTGCGAATGGATACGCGATTTTCTAACTGGTCGGTCACAGTATGTCGTTGTAGACGGGGAAGCCTCTTCAAAGCTAGATGTTACTTCGGGCGTTCCTCAAGGAAGTGTAATAGGACCACTTCTTTTCATAATTTTTATAAACGATCTCGGTGACAACGTTAATTGCAGGATGCGATTTTTTGCTGATGATGCACGTATTTATAGGGAAGTGAGGTTCTCTGACGATTGCTTAGAAATTCAGTGCGATCTGGATGTTATTTCGGAATGATGCCATTAATGGCAGCTTATATTTAACTGAAAAAAGTACAAGGCAATGCAAATAAGTAATAAAAACACCCCGTTTGCTCACGAGTACAAAGTTAACAATTCAGTTGTTGACACTGTGGATTCCTTGAAGTATCTAGGCGTAACAGTGCAAAGCAAGATGAAATGGGACTTGCACATAACTTCCGTCGTAGGCAAAGGTAATTCTAAACTACGATTTATAGGTCGTATTTTGAGAAGTTGTAATGCTCATACAAAGGAAATAGCGTACAAAACACTAGTGCGTCCGCATTTGGAATGCTGTTGCGGAATTTGGGATCCGTATCGAAAGGGATTGATTGACACGTTAGAGAAAGTACAGAGGAGAGCCGCTCGATTCGTGACTGCTAGTTACAGTCCTTATGTGTCACAGAGCTGATACGAGGTTGGGCTGGGATTGTTTGGCGGACAGACGACGTCGTTGGAGAATATTCGAAAATCTTTAATTTTCGGGCGCAACGAAGTTATACTTCTTCCACCAACCTATTTAGGTCGCAATGACAAGAGGGATAAGATTCGAGAAATAAGATGCCGTACTGATACATTTATGTATTCCTTGTTTCTTCGTTCTGTTCGGGATTGGAATGCACTGAATTAAGATTCGTGCTTAGCACCCTCTGCCACGCAGTGTATAGATGTAGATGTAGACTATTTCAATGCTAATGCTCTCTGCATTGTTTAGACCAGGGGTGGCCAACCCGCAGCACGCCTTGAGCATTTTTCTGGCCCACGAGATTCATCACACTTTTACAAAATATTTTTCATATTTCATTTTTAGTGCTATATATTTATTTACAATGTATGTTTAGTATCATTATTATTACATTATCTTTATTTACATGTAAGAATAATAGTAAACTCAATAATAATAACTCATTATTTTTGAATCCAATATGAGTCTGTGGTGGGTCTAAATCTAATATGGGGATATATAATTTTATATGCGACCCGCGTAGTTATGATGCATTTCGAAAGTGGCCCGCGAGACCTTTTGGGCTGGCCACCCCTGGTTTAGACAGTTTGCTCCGCTGCTAGGAATAAACTTTTATTATTTTTTACTTAACCACCAATGCAGCTATCGCGAAGGTTGACACATTCCAATACCCAAATCACGTACCCAAACAGTTCTGAAGCTCTCCCCTCAGTGCGACTACGTGGAAGTAGATTTGTTTATTGAATTGGAGAATTAAGTCAACGGCTCTTGGAAGAGTAGGCGTGAATGAGGATTCGGCCTTATGACGAGACAGCATTTGAATTTGATAAAGAGAAAGAGAGCTGTCGTGAATTTATTGTATTTAATGTATGTTGATAGTATTGTGGCATAAAGAAGAATTTTAGGAATAATTATGTGTAAAGGCTCAGATACTTCACGATACATTGTTGAGTGCAGAGGCGCGCTGCGTATACAAGTGATTGTTGAGTTAGTTGGAACCTGGCCGTCGAACATGTCTGACGCCAAGTCGGAGCGCGGATCAGGCTTCCGCTTATTATATAGAAAGAGGACAAGAGAGCAAGACAATGCTGTCCCTTTAGTTTTCATAAGAAGCTGGTTGCCGCAAATGCTTGCAGTTAATTTGGAGCGCAGGACGTGCCAGGCTTCACGTTGTTTAGTATAAGGAAGACAAAAAAGCGAGTTAGTGCTGTCCATAGCTGGGAACAGTTAATCAAAAAGTTCGTTAACCTGCTACGTAAAAAGTAAACTTCGATAATCGTTAATCCACTACTTAAAAACTTAACTTCGATAATCGTTAAGCCGTTACATTTTCGCAAATTTAAAGCAAGTTACAGTTATTCGATAAAACTTAACCATCAAAAACACGTCTACCCATTGTTCCTCTGGAAATCGAGTTCTTACCGGGATTCAACGTTTTGATAAGCTTCTCAAGCGTATTGGATGCTACAACATGCAGTGGAATCATGTTAGCAACGAAAAAGTTTACAGTAAATTTTTCCACACCAGCTCGAGATATGCCGCTATCGGTGACTACGATGCCAAAAGATTTACGAATGCTTTGTTGTCGTAACTTTTTATTACTAGATTCAGATAAAAATAATAATAATAATTTAAAAACATCACTTTTGCTGCTATCCACATCAGAATCCGCAGCACAGCTTTCAATTGTTTTTCCTGATCTCACGGGTTGATCTTGTACTTTTTCTTCTAACTGTAAATATTTGGATCTATGCAGCCTTTTCGTGTGTTATTCAAGATTAATAAGGCTAGTAACATGAGTCTCGATTGTATGAGTTCTCCCAATCTTTATTTAAATGGAATATAATTGCATAAATATTGCCCAGAATTTTTAATCTCCTCGTTGTTATTGTTAGCGTTTCTGATTTTATTAATAGTTTCTAGATCTTCAGTTTCCATGATTAAATCATGTGACGAATATCGAGTTAATTTATTTCACTAAAAAACTCCAAACACAAACTAAAAAGTGGTACTATTTTCCTCGTAGTAAAAAAGTTATAAAAATATCAAAATCACTGATGGAATTTGGAACTTGTAGTGAGCGCCGGTTTGCAGATGTAAAATACAACCCCTCCACAACTGCTCAGACCCACGCCAAGACTAGCATAACACATATATATCCATCAGTAGCACTTCGCATTAACTAAATCGATCACTATTCGACTTATCGAACGTACCATACCAGCGTGACGTGGCGCGCAGTTCAGACCATGGAGGAAGGAATAATATGGAGACGACGCAAGAGACCTTTACCACGCATGGGAGTGAAGCAGGCCAGCGGAGGAGTGGGGGGGCATGGCCGGAGTGGTGGGGGCTTGACCGCTTCCCAACAAACACGGGGAATATGTACAAACGCCTCATGGGGACTCTAGGATAAACGTGACGCCGCAATCTGGTGATGGATTATTATGTAACTCGATGAGACAAATAAAAAATGAAGAATAAAATTTTTTGAAATCCTGCTTAGTTTTCGAGATATTCTGTCTCAAATGTGAAATGGTTTTGGTTGAAATTCAGAAGAAAAAATTATTCAAAGTCAAATTTTATGATGAATTTTTATTTAAAAAGACGAGACAAATAAAAAATAAAGAGTAAAATTTTTCGATATTTCACCTAGTTCTCGAGATATACTGTCTCAAAAGTGAGGTGTCTTGAGTTGAAATGCAGAAGAAAAATTTCGCAAAAGTCAAATTTAATGATGGATTCTTATGTAACACGACGAAAAAACTCGATAATAAGGAATAAATGTTTTCGATATCTTGCTTAGTTTGGGGGATATACAACATCCAAATTGAGGGGTTTAGGTTTGGATGCAGGCTGGACCAAAAATTAATTCTGTCAAAGCCACAATGATTACATGGTTGACATGCAGAATGGATATTTCAGTTTTATTACTACCACTTGTGGTTAGTCTGAAATGTGTCCTAGACCAGAAAAAAAGTAAGAGGACCCACTCTAGGGATGAGCAACCCAGACATTTTGTAGGCTGGTACCAGAAATAAAATGTTTATTCCGTCACCTTGATCAAGATGTGTTGTCTAATTTCACAGCCCTACTTATTAGGACAACTGTAAAAAAATTATCTCTCAGTTAGATTTAGATACGGGGGGGGAGAATGTTGTACAAAAAAAAAGAGACTAAATTAGAAACACATTCCCCAAATTGATTTTGTTCAAAGGCCAATAACTTCTTTATTTATGAAGCCCATTTTTATTTCTGCATGAACCTGTTTCGACATAAATAGATGAGAAAGATTTCAAAATCGGTAAAAATAGGTGTAGACGTATTTACAAACAGAAACAAGTCTTATATGAGGCTTTAAAAATAACCTAAGTCAATGGCCTGAAATAGCTATTTAAAAAATTAATAAAACTCACAGCTTCTCACATAACAGTTAATTTCATCATCCATTGTCAGTATAATCAGCAACGTGACGAAAGAAATCGTAATAGTAAATTCACTGAATCGCGAAGTAAAACACGCCCCTTTAAATCTCATTTTAAACACTCGTTAAAAAATAATGCTAGTCTATTATGTGCAAAATAGCAAGTTTGCTGATTTTCTACACTACACCAAGAAAAATTTGAGAACAAAGTCATCCCATTGAGAGCTATGACTAAATATTTATAGACGTGCTGCAAAGTTTGCGGTGTCTACCGCTCACTTCAACAACGATAATTACAATTCAACTTACTTATGAAATGATATTCCAGGTTCTTTCCTGTCTGGCCTATTTGTGCAACCGTACGCAACACAAGCTGGCATTTTTAAACACTTATACACAATACTAAATGAAATAATCACTGCATCTACCACAATGTGAACACCTTAATTGTTGGGAAGCGCCATATGGTCGCTGCCGGTGCTGCCACCATGCGGGAGAGTTTAGTGCTTGCTTCACCGATTTAACGTCACTTCTCCTCCATATAATTCCTTCCTCCATGGTTCAGACAAACGAAATGACAACAACCAATGTAACGGATTAGAGTTAAAGTAAGTTAAGAAGAACGTTAATGACTTTTCAGGTTTACTTACAAGTTAAATTTTTGCAATTTTGTGAACTTCGTCAATTAACGAATAACGAATTAACGGTTATCTGCTCAGCTGTGGTTCTGTCTCCAGAATATGAACTTTAAGTGTCGTGAAGAACATTTGAGTCGGTAGAGTTATCAGTGTTTGGTGTTCGCAGCAGTTGAGCCTTTTGAGTAGTCAGAGCTTGTAATCTGAAGAAAAGAAGATTCTCGATAGCCTTATCCACGGTCAATAAACTTGTTTCATTCAGAGGTGGTGATGGGCAGTGTATACGTTATATGAATTAAACCAGGATGAACTTTGGAGCTACTGTGTATTTATTTCTGGACATTATATCGAACCGGCAAGCCTTAATCAGCACAACCAATACCAAAACCCATTGTTTACTTCCTCTGATCGCGAATATTCTGTGTTTTATAGCGAAACCCTCTTGCTTCTTTCGCCTTTCAGCCACTGCACTCCTGAACGTGGATAATCACAGTCACCGAGAGCTATATTAACAAGTGACCCACGATTAAGAGGAAGAAGGTTCGCACAGTGGCTGGGTGTGGGGTACGTACGTGTGAGGGGTAGTCGAGGCGCGCCGTCTTGATGATCATGTCCACGATGGCAGTGAAGCTGCCCCTCGCAGCGATGTACAGGGGCGTCTTCCCTCCCTGAAACACACAGTTCAAGCCCGTGTCGTATCCGTCTGTTAGATTCAAATTAAAACCTTAAAACTGTAATATAAAATTGAAAGTGCACGCCAGTGGTCTGTAAGTTGGTACGCCTGTTTGAAATAATGTGCCAGATGTCCCCAAAGGTGGCAGTACAGTTAAGATGTGCAAGTACCAGCGCAGGAACGGAATAAAAATGGCCGCCCCTCTAGCAACGTGCACCAGAGAAGAATAGCGTTCAGTGATTAGATTTTTGTAAAGTGAATGTATAAAACCTACTGAAATTTATCGCAGATTGAAGGTACAGTACGGTGATGCCTGTTTGTCACAGCAGCGAGTGTATGAATGGTGTGACGTCTGTAGCTGATGCCAGGCACATCGTGTCGTGACTCCCGAGACCACAGCAGCTGTTGAAGCCATCGTATTGGAAAACAGCCGAGTGACATTGGATGACGTAGTGACAGCTGTAGACATTAGTCATGGTTCAGCACATCACATTATGCATGATGTGCTCAGGTTTCATAAGGTGTCTGCGTGATGGGTGCCACGGCAGCTGACTCCTGAATAGAAGCAGTGGCGTGTTGACGCGTTTGAAGAGCTTCTGCGGCACCTGGAACGTGAGCGAGCAAAGAATGGCGCCATTTGACATCACCAAAACCAAACAAGTTTCAAACAGAGCCATCCACAGGAAAAGCTATGCTGACCCTCTTTTGGGACGAAACAGGCGTCGTCTTGGAGCTCTACACGCCGCGAGGGACCACTGTTGCCAGTAACACACACACGGACCTCATCATAAAGCATCTTCGGCCTTCCATCAGAACAAAACGACGTGGACTGCTATCTACAGGTGCTCTTCTGCAACACGACAATGCACTTCCCCATACGGCTCGTGCAGCGGTTGCAACGATCGCAGACATGCGGTTTGGTTTCAATGTCTGCCTCAGCCACCATACTCGCCCTACCTTGCCCCAAGTGATTTCCACATGTCTGGACCCCTATAAGAAGCACTTTCTGGGACGAAATTTCAATCCGATGAAAAGGTGCGCCAGGCTGTGAACCGGTGGTTGTGTCGTCTCCCCCATACGGGAATTCAGGCACTTTGAGAGCGCTGGCAGACGAATTGCAACAACCAGATGAAAACGTCTGATTCATTCCAAAATCGGAAGATGTGTACAGCAGTGAAACTGTAGTAAGCGACTAACGCTGCATAGTGGTGGGGTGCACGTGGGCCCAGCAGCTCAGTCGAGGCAGAACCATCGACGGAAGCAGAAACGTGCAAGGAAACTGCAGGTATGCAGAGCGCGATATCAGCATGCCATTGCACTCCAACGTCGCAGAATGATTGGTGACATTGCGGCTATTGTTGTTTATTATTGATTTACGTGCGTGGAACCGGATGATGGAGGACGGTCGTACACAACGACGAGTGTGCACTGGCCGCCATCTTGTCTGCGTGGCCGTACCGGACAGATCAGTTTCGTTGGCTGTACGTTGGAACACTGCAACGGAAGTGGACATGTCTGCCAAGGGTTGGACGCATGCCATTGCAGTGACTCCTACTGACCAGAAACAACCGAAGACTCTGGACGCAATGGGCACGTGAACGCCGTCACTGGAGTGTTCAATGTAGTTTTTTCGGACAAATCCCGCTTCAATTAGTTCTACAGTTATCGCCGCTTATATGCTAGAGGCTATCATGTTCAAAGCAATCGGGCAGACTGCGTTATAGCGGATAAACGCCAAGTGGATGTTTTCGGGTGGCATTGGCGATCTCGTCTCCTACGAGGTTAACAGCTACATGAGGGTGGTTTGAGAGCACGAGGCACTGCACTTGCTACAGGAAGCTCTACAGACAGGGGCGGATCCAGGATTTGTTTTGGGGGGGGGGCTTGGCTTGAGCGGATTTTGGCTGGGGGGCTTGCCTTCAGTGGATTTTGGCTTTGGGGGGGCTTCAGACGGGCAAACAGCAGTCTTTATAGTCTTCTCGGGCCTCAAATCCGTAGAGCTAAAAAAAAAAAAAAAAAAAAAAAAAAAAAAAGTCTCCAAAATTGCAATGTCGGTGGTGGACCTAGACACTTGAGCCCCCTAGCCCCCCCCCCCTGGATCCGCCCCTGTCTACAGACCATGTTTCGACACGACAATTCCCGTCTACATGTTGCTAGGAGAGTGCAAACCCTCTCCGAACAATGGCGGGTGCAACTGCTTCCCCGATCTGCACGTTCGGTTGACACATCGCCCATATGGTCGGTCGGTATTTTTTTTTCCCTTTTTTTTCTGGTCCTCCTGCAACCACTGTGGATGCTCTTTGGACGCGGATACAAACAGCGTGGCAGTGTTATCCCCAGCAGCATATCCAGGCCACGACTCTAGAGGCTCTGATTGCAAAACATGGCGGCACTGAACACTCACGGTCAGGCAGCATGTACAGTTCTGTAATTCTAATAATTTATGTATTGTCATGTCCAAAATATGTGGAATAAGTAATCACATATTTCCTTCTTGACTTCTAGATACTGTATCTTTCATAGAGAGTGGTCCTCAGTCTGCTTATATTCGCATGACTGCTGCAAACGTCAGGTCGTAGGTGCGCTATCCTCAGGTGCATGAACAGTGCCGTGTTCCGTGCTACGTTGCTGATATTCGGCCGATCAACTATTAAGACGCCATCACCAGTCACAGCTTCGTAAATAGCAACGAAGCAGTTAAAGTGTTTCGCTCATCAGTCCACGTTTCTGCATTGTTCGCACGCGAATTTTACTATGTGGAGCCAATAAACGGACTTCACATCTAAAAATAAATAATGATAACAGAAAAATAGTTCAGGTTCACAAACTCCAAACAATTATATTTAATACATGTCCATTTTATCTTTGACAGAATAAATCAGTTTATTTATGTGTTTTCAAATAGCATTCCACCACTTATATAATTGAAATACCACATCGTAGTTAATATTAATAATCTTATTTATTTATTTTTACTTATTGCTTTACGCCTCGTCGACGGCTAAGGTCATTAGAGGCGGAATGGGAGTGGGGACAAGGAACGGGAAGGAATTCGGCCATGGCCTTAAAGGCAGTATCCCGGCATTCGCCTGGAATGATTTGGGGAAACCACGGAAAACCCAAATCTGGATGCCCGGACGGGGATTCGAACCGCCGTCCTCCCGAATGCGAGGCCAGAACAAAATTAATAATAATGTTTATGATTATTGAAATTTAATAGATGGCTTTGTTATCCATTTGCCTTTCTGTCTTAGAAACCGATGTAAGCATGCGAGAGCTCACAACTTTAACACTTGTTACATTAGACTAATGTGTAATTTAGGCTTTTAAGATAACAAAATGAAAAGAAGGGGAGAGCCGGAAAAGAGCAACAATATATTTCAAGAAGTTTTATTGAATGATAAAAATAATTCAAATACAACTGTTTTTGTATGCTTTAATCCCGTACGCGTTGCGCCTCTCGTCGAGGTAATTATGCATACAGTTGCATTGACGTTGTTTTTATCATTTAATTTATTAACAAACTGCGGAGAAATGACCTACAACAACATTGCATTATTCCAAGAAGGTTGCTGAGATAAAAGAGTGAATGGATGGCGGTATCCGCTGTCTCTAGAATAGGCGGTAGCGTATGCAGGAAGTTACCTCTCTTCACTGGGATAGCCCCAAGTGCTACAAACGTTGCTTCGTCAGCATACGGCGTCAGTACAGCAGAACAGTGGTCTAGGCTCACTAAGGGATGCCGCCCTAAGCTGATGACACGCGTGTCCGCCTCACCCCCAGTGCAACAGCCTGACGGACTGCTTGAGGTTGTCGCCGCCGGACATTCCGTGTCACAGCAGGGCTGTTAACGGCAGGATGGATCGCTCGCGGGTAGTCGATGCCAGATATGTCCGTTGCTAACCTGTGCTGCGATGGAGCTTCGCTCGATGTGCACCTGGCCGCGGCCAGCCTGACCTCCTCCCCCACTCGAGTCTGTCTGCAGCGATGGCCCGCCAGGTGCTGTTGTTCGCGTCAACGTTTGACATTAGCATTGTCATCTAAACACGATTTTGAATCGGTCGTGGTGCTAGAAAAAGTGTGGTACAGCTGTGTGGAGCACAGCGCGACGCCAGATCCTGCCGGCGTGGCGGTCCCTTCGGCGAATCCACACAAAGAACCTCACGGACGCGCGTTCTTCGCCGACCTTCAAGAAGTGGGGCTGCTTAATTGCGATATACTACGGTATATGAGGATCTGTTAGCTGACGAGGCGACTATCGTATGCCTATGTTTTAAAAACTAACTGATGTGCACATTAATCATAGTTACATGACTCAATTGGGATACCGGTCACCACTGGACTATACTCTGCTAAGACACGAACTGATTGGGCATACAAATTAATTAGTTTTCGATTGTGTTAAGTATATGCTAATTAAAATTTTTGAGGAAGTTTATTCTTTTTATCATTTTGTTTTGTTTTTTAAAGGAACCAGCCAGGTATTCGCCTGCTCGGTTTGGAGGAGGTTACGAAAGGCCTACATTAATCACTTCCCTGATCCGTCAAAGGAACGCACTTCAGCGTTGTTCCACGTGTGGTCGCTGTCGCCAAACAGAGACGCGCCAACCGCTTTTGAGAAGACCTCCACCAACATAAAATAGTAATTGAAGTATTCACCTAATAGAAAAACTGTAATCACTATAGAATTAATTAAACTGCAATTATCATCAAACGCGGATTTAGTTTGCAATTTAAACATCATACTAGTAAGTTAGAATCCCTCACGCTTCGAATTCGGAAGAACGTGATTTCGATCACTGTTGGTGAATAAGGATCAGTTTCCACGCTAGTTATTCAGTGCCGTATCGTCGATCAGGTAATTTTCTAATCAATATATTAACACAAACAACAAAGTAATGAATGCATAATGCGTTCACAAAGGCAACGGAGCTCTGTTCTCAAGGGTCTGTCGATTTCGTATATGAAACATTAGTGTGAACTGGTTATAGTCAAGTTTTATGGGCCTGGGACTGAACATAATCAGAAGCAAACACAATGTGTACTCGTTAAAATATAACCTGTTCTAGATGTATACATCGTACGCGTTTGCAAGGAGCGGCAGTGCCGCCACAGCGAGTCTACAGCAGCTCACGTCTCGCCCTCCTACAGCAAGCACACCTGTAGCCCGCGTAGACAGCTGTAATTCGTTTTCCGTTGTCATACGATGTCGGTGTTTGACACGGCTACGAGCGACGCATTTTCGTTCCTTTTAAAAAGAAAAATGCTTTGTTGATAAAAAGAAAACCATGTGAAGTTTGTATAGCAGCTCACGTGTCGGTGTATTTGTTCTGATATTAACACTTCTACGCAAGCCTTGTTATCTGTGTATGTATTTCACGTAAGAATAAGCTTTCCCACCATGAAGGGAATGCCCGAATAATCGCTGTCTCTAGCGATGCTATTAAATGATCGCCCTTGCTCTGTGTACCTGATACCTTCCATGAGATGACGAGCCCAAACGCGAGGTGTCAGAAAAGTGTAAAAGCCCTCAAACCTAAATTTAAATTGAATTTCATTTTATGAAGCATTTGTACTAAGCTAGAGTTTGGTTGAATATGATATTGTATGTTTGTTTTTCAATTAACTGTAAATCAGTGTAATAGACTTAGTTTTTTTTTTTGTAAAGAAATTATGTAAATACCATTTAATGTGTTTAAGGATAGAATTATGCAAGAGAATTGCTTAAATGTTCGTAATTCCCAGTATTAATTCAAGTTACGATGTCTAAAGGACAATTTGCTACAGTTTAAAATGAATTCTGTAGATAATTTTGAGTTTAAGTATCTTTATTTTTAACCATTTGGTACTGATTGTAAATGGTTATGTATTAATTCTGATTGTTTTTTATATGTTTCAATTGTTTAAGTATTGTTAATATTGGAGAAATATGGGTTGGAAGCTTCTGAAGTATTCTAGAAATTTCGATGAAGCTTATATAAAGCAAACATCCGAGACAGAGAAATAGTTTTCACGGACTCAATTTACGACGGATAAGTACTGTATTGTCTGTGGAAGAAGTGTTGTATACAATAGCTGGATTGTATGTATGCATGTAAACAGTATCTTTGAAGTCGTGTTTATGAAAATAAAAGCTTTAAAGTCAACTGTATGGTGGAATGGTTATTTATCATATTAATTAAACCACGAATAATCTAATATGGCGACCATGCACAGCGACGAGGGATTATTAACATCTGTGAGATGCTAATTTCCTAAAAGAGTCTGCAGTTGATTGGCAATAAGCAAATTCAATCTTCGGGGTGGTTAGCGTTCGAAGACAAGGAAATCGCGTACAACGAGTTGCTAAACGCAGCACTCATCAGAGATTTTCCTTCGACGTCTGGAATCGACAGTGATTTTCCGACAGCAAGCGGAATTTTTCGGCCTCATGATACAAACTTTCTTCGACGCTAAAACTAGATGCTTCGAAAATCGACGTGTATATAAGGTTATGAAAAGTATTTAAGTGATACAAAACTAACGACGAACAGTAAGTATTGAATATTTAGATATTTGTTTTTGCATGTTCGTTTGTGCCAGGTTAGAAAAAATTTCAAGTCTCCTCAAATTGATTTTGCTACTAACTGAAAATGGCTGATAGTCAGAATATATAAACATTTCTAGAATCTTTTGTAGCCAATTTTAACGCAAAATTTCTTTAAGTTAATTCCCAATTTTCTGAAATCAATGGTAAATTTGACGGTAAATTTTCCGAAATTGATGGTAAATTTGACAGTAAATTTTCCGCAATTGATGGTTAATTTGACAGTAAGTTTTCTGAATTTAAAAATGAATTGGATTTTGAGAGAAAATTCCCTGAATTGACTAACTGTTTTGATGAGAGAATCAGTAAGCAATTTCAGGGTTTTAGTTCTCAATTCAAGGAGGATATTAACAATTTAAATTCTAAATTGGAGGAAGCAGTTGTAGAGTGTCGGGAGAAATTTGAAAAGGTTACACAAATTTGTGAAGATAATAAGGATGCCTGTATAGTTTTAATTAATGAAGTGGGCTGTGAATATGATAAGGAAATTAGAGAAGTAAAAGAAGATTATAGTAACATGAGGGATGGGTATGTGAGTTTATTCAAAGCCAGTGATGTCAAAGGGTCCCAAAGCGTCGATGAGTTGAGACAGAAGGTGTTTGGTATAGGAAAAAATGTTAATGCATTGGTGCAACGTCAGGAACAGCTTACCCATGGGTTGGAGGCAATACAGTGTAATGTAAATCAGTTGGAGAAACCGATTGCTGGGCTACAGGTTCAACTGAGTCAAGGGTTGTTCCCTTAACAGGTAAAACAATTTTCAGTGCTGATATTAGGGAAGAATTTGAATTCTATGATGACAGAGGACGACTTCACCCTATAGAATAAATAGATAATTTTAAAATATCTGACTATTACATGTGTTACCCGAAAGTAAGAAAATTGTACTTGTGTGTAAACAACTAAAGTCTTATGCTAGGACGTGGGGTGATTTAGGGAAGCTTTAGGGAAGTGAATGACTATAAGCTGTTCAAAGAAAACTTTCTGAAACATTTTTGGTCAACTAGTAGGCAGATTCAGGAAAAGAGAGAGTTGATGACTGGTAGGCCATATATTTGGGTAGAGAAACTCAGCATGATTTCTTTCATAATTGTTGGATCCGGTGTAAATACTTAGACCATCCTTATGGGGAAGAAGAATTCGTTGTTTTTATGGAAGATAGGCTACCGCAGCAAACAAGAAATTTTATAACTACTTGGATGTCATCACACGTGAATCGGCTACACGGGTGGCAGGGGCCGTGTGGAATGCACTGGGTGGTTTTTTAGGCTGAGGGAGGAAGACCCGAAACACGAAATTCAGTTACGGGCAACCCAATCAGATACAACACCGGAATGTAGGAGCAACGAAAAAGAATCTCGTCAGTTAAAAGTTCTCGTAATTAACTGTAGAAGCGTTTGTAACAAACAACCGGAACTTGAAAGCGTTTATTTGTAGTACAGAAGCGGATATCGTTATCGGTACAGAAAGTTGGTTGAAACCGGAAATAAGTTCCGCCGAAACTTTTAAAGATAGCATGAACGTTTTTCGTAAAGACAGATTACATTCTCATGGAGGTGGGGTTTTTGTAGCTGTGAGTAAATTTCTCCCATGTAATGAAATAGACGTCGATACGAACTGTGAAATCATACGGATTAAACTAAACGTTGCTGGGTCAAAACTCATCATAGGTGCCTTCTACCGTCCACCTGATATAGCTATCGTCGAGGAGTTAAGAAATAATGTAAATAGTATAGCTAGCCGTTTTAAAGATCATGCTATGATTCTAGGAGGCGACTTCAATCTGCCTTATATTGACTGGCGTAATTACGTTCACATCACAGGTAGCAGGGATAAGGCAGCTTCTGAAGTAATTCTCGATTTGTTGTCAGATAATCATCTCGAGCAGCTAGTTAATGAACCTACGCGGTGTCATAACGGTAGCGAAAACATTTTAGACTTGCTGGTCACCAACAGGCCAGAATTATTCACCGACATTTCAACGACCACAGGAATAAGCGATCACAAAGCGGTAATTGCGACTATCAAATTAATGACTGAGCGAAAAAGGAAAAAAGGCCGATTGTATACAAATTCAGTAAGGCCTCAAAGGAGTGTTTTAGAACCTACCTGAGGAATAAATACCATAACTTCAAGTCAACAAAGGACACCGTTGAAGAGATGTGGCATCGTTTTATACATATAGTCAGGGAAGGAATGGAAATATATATACCAAAGCGGACAATAAAGGGAGAGGATGATCCACCGTGGTATACATGCGAAGTCAAAAAATTACTCAAAAAACAAAGGAAAATACACGCACGCTCAAGAAGGAAGGGGTGTCGCAGCGATTTAGAAACCATAGCTGATTTAAGAGGACGTATTAAGAATGTAATGCGCGAGGCCTTTAACGATTTTCACTCCAACTCTCTCTCTAAGAGTCTCACAGAAAACCCAAAGAAATTTTGGTCGTATGTACGAAAAGTTAATTGTACCAACAGCAATATTCCAGCACTAATTCGTGAAGGTTCCGAGGTTAATGAAAGCCTCGATAAAGCTAACGTACTAAATACTGTATTCAAAAATTCATTTACAAATGAACATAAGGATAGTATTCCCGTTTTCCCACGCCGTGGCGAGTCGGTGATGGAATCATTACGAATAGATACTGCAGGTATCGTTAAGCAATTAGAGCTCCTGAAGTGGGGAAAGCACCGGGCCCGGATGGAATTCCAGTAAGAGTATTTTCAGAGTATGCTGCAGAAATCGGGCCATTTCTGTCTGATATATTCAGTAAATCATTAGAAGAGCGAAAAGTACCCTCAGACTGGAAAATCGCGCAAGTAACTCCGATTTTCAAAAAAGGTGATCGAAGTGATCCTGGGAACTATCGTCCCATATCTATAACATCTGTTTGTAGTAGAGTTATGGAGCATATTATATGCTCGAACATTATGAATTTTCTAGATTATAATAATTTGCTTACAACAAATCAACATGGATTTCGGAAGAAAAGATCATGTGAAACACAGCTGGCCCTATTTACACACGACGTAATGAAAGTTATCGATACAGGTTCACAAGTAGATGCAATTTTTTTAGATTTCCAGAAAGCCTTTTGTAACAGCCCTAATACCTGTATTTTGAATAGTATTGGACTGTGTGAAATATTTGTAATGAGCTAAAGTCTGCTTGAAAGTGATTTGGTATGTTTATTTTGTAATTTCTTGTAAATAAGTGTATATAGACTTTGTTTTAGGTAAGAAAATTATTTAAAGACCATTTAATATGTTTAAGAACCGAATGGTGCAAGAGAATTCCTTAAAAGTTTGTAATTACATGTATAAATGTAAGTTACGATGTCTACAGGACAATTTTCCACCATTTGAAAGGATTTCTGTAAATAATTTTGTATTTAAGTATCTCTAATTACCATTTCTAATCATTTTGTAATGTTATTAATTAATTTTGTATCAATTCCGATTGTTTTTAATATGTTTGATTGTTTGAGTGATTGTTAATGATCGAGAAATATCGGGCGGATGCCTTTGAAGAATTCGATAGACTCTATATAAACAGATCGCCTGGACAGAGAGTTTAGTTTGCATTAAGTATTCATTCAGTGTTACAGAGACATTCATGCAAGTCAGTATTGCATCTTTGGATTGTAACAACTATGCTTGTGAATGTCGCTGACTTGTTTTGATTTGTTCAAAATAAACGAACATCTTCACATAACCTTGTTTTTTGGTGGACTTTTAATTAATGCAGTAATTAAACCACCCAAAGAACCTTAACACTTTGACTCTGTGCCACACAACCGCCTTTTAGCGAAGCTTCGAGCTTACGGTATATCGGATCAGCTTTGTGAATGGATAAAGGATTTTCTAACTGGTCGGTCGCAGTATGTTGTCGTTGAAGGAGAAAGTTCTTCTAATCTAGATGTTACATCGGGTGTACCTCAAGGAAGTGTAATAGGACCACTTCTTTTCTTAATTTTTATAAACGATCTCGGAGACAAAGTGAAAAGCCTTTTTAGATTGTTTGCTGATGATGCGGTTATTTATAGGGAAGTAAGAACTTTGGCCGATTGCTTAGAAATTCAGCGCGATCTGGATGTTATTTTGGCTTGGTGCGCTGAGTGGCAACTTACTCTAACCTGTAAAAAGTGCAAGACAATGAGCATAACTAATAAAAAGAATCCGATTGTTCAGAAATACGAGTTAAACAATACAGTTATTGATATGGTCGATTCTATGAAATATTTGGGAGTAACAGTACAAAGGAACATGAAATGGGACATACAAATTAATTCTTTAGTAGGTAGAGCAAATTCTAGGCTGCGATTCATAGGTAGAATCTTGAAAAATTGTAATGAACAAACAAAGGAGATAGCGTACAAATCTCTTGTGCGTCCACATTTGGATTATTGTTGTGCCATTTGGGACCCGTTTCGTAAGGGATTGATCGAAAGTATAGAGAAAGTACAGAGAAGAGCCGCTCGATTCGTGACCGCTTGCTACTGTCCTTATGAAAGCGTCACAGAACTGATTAGTAGATTAGGTTGGGAGTCTCTGGTAGATAGACGACACACGTTTCGTTTAAACTTATTGGAAAACATGCGTACTCCAACTTTCACTCATGAGTGTAGTGAAATACTTCTTCCACCAACCTATTTGAGTCGGAAGGACAGGAAAGATAAAATTAGAGAAATAAGGTGCCGGACTGATTCTTATATGAATTCTTTTTTCCCTCGTACCATTAGGGATTGGAATGCACAGCAAAGAGATTAGCTTTGGTGCTGAGCACCCTCTGCCACCCACAATTTTGTGAATTGCAGAGTATATATGTAGATGTAGATGTAGATGTAGAATATGGATAGGGTTTCTGAATTATCGAGACATTTGGATGCTCTGATTGTAAATTACAATCACAGCTATATTTTTAATATGGAAGATAATATGCTAAGATAATATAATTAAGTTATTGTATTAAGAGTTATAAACGTACTATATTAATGAGCATTTATTAGAGTGTGCATGACACCCGGCGGTCATCAGTCCCTAGACGAGGATGGAATAACTGTAACCTCTATGGTGGATGACGTGGCATTGTTTGGTAACAGACGAGGAGGCATTGCGTAAACCAAATAAATTAGCTGAGCTGGAAGAAGCAGATTAAATAATAGTATTGTATAAAGTATATTACGTATAAATGTAAATTGTTAAAGAAAAGTACTAAAGAATTAAGACAAGTTGGAAAATAAATGTTAGTCGAGCTCAATTTTTGAAATTATTTGCAGTAAAGTAACATTGACGACTGATTCACGCCGAGAGAATGAATATTACTAAAAGGTAATATAGAAATGAATTTCGTCTAACGAAGAGCGATGAAGCGAAGTTTTGGAAATGTGATCGGAGAGCGATCATCATAGATCGTTTAAAAAACCGATGATATACCATGTTCTCATTCTACTGCAGGACGAAAGGCAAGACATATTCAGGTAAAGACAGTGCTTCCATTTCTACGGATTTATCCGTAGATGTACGGATTTTTATAAAAAGTTAGGATTTTCAGATTTTTAAAAATATCTATGGATTTTTTGATATTTTTTACTATTTGTTGATTTTTCCTTATATTGGTGTTTTGTTAAACTCTGAGCGTAAAGTGTTAATGCATTACAGATTGTCAATAATTGTTAATCGTTTTCTTGCAACAGCTCGTGTGAACAAACGATTGAAATAAGCTCATATTTTGTTTTGTTACAGATTTTATAGCTCTTAAAAGACCTTAATACAGAACTATCGTTGCACTCTTTCTTTATGAACGGTGACACGCTCGTTGGCACGGTTTACAAAGCAGTGCCTTCTGAGAAGGCTTAACCAATATCCAAGAGTCAAAGGGGTTTCAGTATTTAACATTTCCTGTTACCGAAGGTATGCTAAATTGAATGACAACAAAGAAAATTGATAATGTAAAAGCCCCCCTCCCCCCCCCCCCCCAAAAAAAAAAAAGAGTAGGAACAGCAGCAGCAGCGATGAACGTGACGATGTATAAAACATGTTCACAGATATTTCTTACTTTAATGTAGAATATTATTTCGAATTTTAAAGAGCTGGAAATAAAAAGTATTCCTTTGACTCTCTCTTCAATAACGATTGTTTTAGTCTTTTAGTTAGCGAATCTCCGGATTTTTGTATCCAATCTACGGAAATTTTAGCGGCCATCTACGGATATTCAAAGCAAAGAGGCTGGCAGCACTGGATAAAGAACAGCTGATAGCAATAAAGACACGCTCACTAAAGATGAAGACTGGAAGTTATAAATGTACTAAAGGTAAATGGCTTTACTTCTAAGGAATAGTATAATTAATTCAGTACCTCGTGATTGTTCAGATACAAAGGTTAATTGATTATAATAACTATGATGGATGTATGAACTAACATATCTGAGGTATGGCTGCAGCAGCCACGTCCTAGACATCCTTAAAGAAAATATTCCATGAGCTAGCGCCGAAGTTCTACGTACGTAGTAGCAAATCAGTCACAATGGCTGTTTGCTTCCGTTCTGCTTGTGACTTTACGCCTTGGCGTCGAGGTCGTCTGCCGTCATTCGCCTTTACTGGTTTCGGGAAACCGTGGTCGTCCGGTCGGAGACTCGAACCCGCGTCCTCCCGATGCTCGGAGTTTCGCCTTGCGCTGCAGTACACCCTCAGCGCGCGTGTACGTGAGCAGCGCTCATCCGATTTGCTTTATGGTTTGTAGAGTGTAAGGTGATTATACGGCCGGGTGATTACTGAATTTATATGTATAAAACGAAAACCAGATATATTTGTTACAGAAAAACTTGAAAACTACTGCGTAGATTTCGATGGGGTTTTCACCGTTTCAAAGATTAGAATCTCGGTTGAATTGTTTGGTATGTCTTATGTTTCAACGATAAATAACGTCGGAGCAGTAAATGAAATTATGAACGTATGGTCACAAATACCAAAGATGGAACGACTAGATGCTACATTCTTCGCTATAAACACACAACTACAATGTCTCTGACGTCAGCCTTTAATGAAAGCAATAAAATCAGTTCAAAGTAATAACTACTTTGCACACTAAACTAAACTTGAACCATTCATTCATTTAATTCGGGATATTTAGTTTTTAAATGCCGTAGATGGCCGTAATGAATGCGAGAAACCAATAACGTAAAAACAACAGAGATTTTCTATGTCTCTGTCTATCGTCTTTGGCGTTCTGTTCACAAAAACATGGCGCTGCAATTTGTTGCTCCCTAAAACAAATTGAAAGTAAAGAATATTTTTTTTTTTCATGTCTTGCTTAGTTCTGAATACTTGATATACAATTATGAATACCTGAAATTTAATTGTAGTGGTACCAAATATATTTTAATTATGTACTCCCGTGCCAGACAAAGTAACATAATGATAAAATTATTAGCTCCCAGCAGCAGATGAGTCAGCATAATGAGACCCATCAATGTTTGATACTGCGAAAACTCAGCCTAAATCGATTCAGCAGTTTCCAGGTAATGCTACATTATTCGTAAAATAAATGTGTCATTATGACACGCTTAAATTTTAACGTTGACCCCAAGCTTTCAAATTCTGAAAATCCATTCAAAGTTTATATTTTCTGCGCGATGCTGGACCGGGCAACATCGGGAACTCTACTAGTATCTATACTTATAAAACGCAAGTTTTGGTCATCTGACACGTCATCTGTCACGCCATGACGTCACACTAAAACGTAGCGCTATGAAGTCACGCTTATTGCCTTCGCAGCCGAACTTACGACCAGAGATAGTAATGCACAATATTTAATAAATAACACTTCTAAGCATCGGCGAATAAATTAACTGTCAGAACACTCAAAGAAAAATATGTATGGCGTTTAATTCTACATGTCAATCATTAGTTGCTTATATTTACGTAAATTTCGTTTGATATATAGAAGTAATCCTTAAATTCTTTGTCCATAGATATGTAAGATAAAAGCTTTAATTTTCGAGCATCAATGTTAGCGAAAGTTCTGATTAGATTGTTAATTAGCATGGGTCAAAATTACAACTGGAATTTCATGTTATAGCAGAGGGCATGAATAATTTAGTTTTCTTAACAAAATAATAATTTAAACTGTGTCATATTATTGAAATTATTAATTCGTTTGAATAAAAATAGTTGTACACTGATCGCGATCTGTGCAGCCTAAACTACAATTATAACAAATATTACTGGCGTAATGTAAGTTTATAAGATTTATTTTAATTTTCTTTGCTTTGACTGGGCAAGATTATTGAGGCTATTATTGAGGTTACTATTTCAGCAACATGTAAGTGTATCAGCCATTCAAACGTAGTAATATCGATCTGAATCACGGATAACAAAAAAGAAAGTGTAAGAACCCATGAACATTTTTGAAGAAATTCATATCGCGATGCATTATTGCCACTAAAATGCGATACAATACATGTATTAAGATGCGTGAGATCGAAGTTTTGTTTTTCTGGCGGCAAGTTTAGCGTGGAATGTGGTTAGGTTGCAATACAACCTGGACTAGGATGGAAACGGAAACCTTGTGCTACAGCGCAAAACACAAGGAATTACAATGAATTTTATTTTATAATACTTCTATTTAGTTAAGCAATTGTTAACAAATGAGTTGCCAGAACACTGAAAGAAAAGTATGTATTTCGTTTAAATTAACATATTAATTATCAGTTGCTTTTTACACTGAATCATTGTTACATGGTTTTAACGAAAAGAAGTTCCAAATTGATCGTGATCTACGCTGCCTAAACCACAATTAAAACTAATATTACGTGGCATAACGTAAGTTGTTAAGATTTATTTTTAGCATCCTTCGTTTTCACTGGGGTCATCATTTCAGCTGCATGTAAGCTGTGTCAGCCGTTAAAACATCAGTCTTCGTCACAGATAATCAGAAAGCAAGGTGTAAGAACTCGTGAAGATTTTGGATCAAGCTTATATCGCGATGCATGATGACATTGACATGGGATACAGGGAATGCGCGTATTAATGCGCGTGTGATTGAAGTTTTGCTTTTATAGCGGCGATATTAGCGGAGATTGTGGTCAGGCTGAGATGCAACCTGGGCCAAATTGACTACTGAAGCTTTTTGTTACAGCGCAATGGACGGGAAATGACTATGAGCTTTATTTGTAACAATCTATTTGGTTAAGCAACTGCAGAGAACTAAATCAGCATAGTACTCCGTTAAAACCGCCATTTTTGACGGGCTTTGAGGCTAGTAGTAAAAATAATAACAGGAGCCTCCAGCTATAAGCGCAGTAACGGAAAGCCTCAGTGTATGCGTTACTTAAATCCAGTCTGCTGGATAAATACATACCTTATCCAGTATACTAAAACATACACTAAGATTAAGGAAACGAACTTAAAAATTAATATAATTTCATGCGAATTGTATCAGTGGTTCTCGAGTGCGAAGTGTAAAAAAGGAAAGCCACGACTTTGTTAATTAATATCGTTACCTAGGTTTGCTCAATAAATCTACTAATAACAGAACTATTTGCAGACTGCTGACCCAGTTTTTTCAGGACCCCGCTGGGTTACCTGGTTTGAGTCCCGGTAGAGGCACGGGATCCCTAACATCCAGACCGTGAATCAAACTCATGTATTAAATACCAAGAGTCTGCAAACTACACGCCCGGATAGATGCCGACTACGACACACACAATCTGACTATATGTAAATCGGGCCATTTGCTGTCGAGTTTTTAACGTACAGATGGCGTAAAATGAATGATTCCTGTGCTACAATATCTAGCACCATAGACTAATACGTGTCCGAATAACAAGATTCCCAAGTTGAACAGAAACTGCATGTGAGTTTGATCTGTGGTTCTCGTGAGGCTGCATTTTATAATGTCTATGAATGAGATGTTTGAGTTTTTGGTGTCTCTCCAGTGACAGTGTGGGTGGTTTAATTTCGGCGATGGCCAGTGCGCGGCGCTGCAGTCGCCGCCGGCTGTTTACTGTACAGCGACGCGGCGCGGCCAGGCCGTGAGTTATTAATGTGCCGCCCTGTTAGCGCAGACCACACCATGCTGGAGGTCGTACTGAATATTAAACTCTTTCACGCTTAACGCAAACTGATGTCCATGGTCTCCCTTCATAATAGAAACTGAAACTGCATATTTTATTATTAACTAGCTTTGCCCTCCATGCACCGCAATGCCTATTTTTCTTTCTAAACAGTATTTGTCTTTTTATTTTCAAGTATACGCGCGCAAAGGACCACTGAGAGTAAGAGGGTAAAAGGGGGAGAAGGGTAAGGTTCCTGAAAACCAAATGTAGACAATATTTTTCTGTTAGTTTTAAACTATACATATGCAAAGTTCCATCCATAGTGGATAAAAACTGTGGCTATGTGTAAAGAATACTGACAAAAATTAAGGGGTGAAAAGTGGGAGGGGGGTTGGAATTTCGCGACTCAAATGTTGACGGTATTTTTCTGTTTATTTTGAAGTATACGTGTGCAAAGTTCCATTGAAAGCGCATAAAAAATGTGGGTTCGTGAAAATTAAGGGTTGTAAAAGGGAAGAGGGGATGATTTTTGTTTGTCAGAAACCATAACACGCGTGCACACTATAAGTTGCTAAAGTTTCCTCGTAATCGGATGAATGGTATAGGAACGCGTAGAAGGCGAATATACATACAAACTAATACCCGCCTCTAATGACCTCCACGTCGACGACGCGTAAAGCCATCAGTAAAAAAAAAAGGCGAAATATAAGCACTATAGTACGGTAGTGAAGCCAGAATGTTTACAAGCAGCAAAAACATTTGCTAGAAAGGGATTGACGGAAATAGAAAAGAAAGAAAGAACGTTTCTAAAGAAAATCTTGGTACAAAAAAAGTGTCAGAAAGCGAATTTAATTTCTGTTTGAGATCGAACAAAGAATTATACGACAAGTTTGAAAAGGTATCAAACACAATTAATAAAAGGAAATAAGCTTTCTATGGACACACAACGGAACTGAACCAGAAAGAATGGCAAAGAAAATACTCAAATTTCAAGAGAACAATAAGACCCAAGTTTCATGGGTAAAGGAGGTCCAACAGAATCGTACAAGATGTGGAATCACCATGGAAGACATCCAAGGCAGGGAATTATTCAGAGGAAAAATTGCGGAGGTAAAGCATCTGTCTCAAGAAAAACCAATCAGGAAAAGGAGGGCATTTTCAGAGGAGAAAAAGCAAGAGTGCGACAGAGAGTGAAACAGTACTGGCGACGCGACGGAGGAAGGAAAGTCAGAAAAGGAAATGAAGTTGTCTAGTCGTAGTCCATAGTCCATGGCTGAAACTAAAAGGAAAAAAAAAATCTTTTTTATATATAAGATAATTAAACGCCATCGTTAAATTTGTACGCATTGAGCAATTTAAAAAATAAATAATAATAGGAAAAAAAACCTTGTCAATATTGTAGTAAGTGGAAAATGCCGTTCTCTTTTCATGACTGCATTCTAAGGGGATCCTTAGTCTGCTTCCTCTCTTCTTGTAGTAAGACTTTTCAATGAATCCGTGCAGTTCTTCACCAATGGCTGTCTACCATTATTTACTTTCTGAAGCAACTGCTCCAAAATTTTAAATTAGTTACTTGTTCAATCACGTCAGAAATTCAATACCCTCCATTTTACCAAAAGTTGATCTGCTATAAGAACGCTTCCATCTTCAAGGTTATTATAGTGGATACTAGAGCTTCACCAAATAGTTTCGATGGCATTTTCGGCCGATATCTGCAGCTACGGAGTCACTAAATACAGAAAGGCTCAGTTTTTCTTCGGTACCAGACTAATCTCACCTGCACGCATTCCCCCCTTCCCGTCCCCACCTTAATACCGTATTCCGTACATTAAATAATTTGTACATGAAAGTAAAGTTGAAATTAACCTCATAGAAGACAACCATGTCTTATATAAGGGCAGCTAAGAAAGGTACCAATAACAAAACAATAGATTCAAATATTACAAGATAGTAGCCACTGCCAGTAAGACGCTGAGGCCAGCGGCTGTCGATATTAGGTAAGTGAAATCGCTGCATACTTTGCGGTCTTCCATGAACCTTGGTCGGGGTAACTCTGTGACACTCTGCTTGTCCGACAATAGTTCCTTCTTCAGCTGTGATTACTTTCCCCTGATAGATTTGAGCGAAGGCGAGTATACAATCGTCTTAGTTCATTTTCAAACATACAATTCGATTTCGAACATTGATGAGACAAATAGTAATTATCATTACTAGAAGAATAAAGTGATAGATCCTCACAGAATAGTACGATATTGACGATCTGGCAAGTTATTTGGCTCGGCTCGCAAATAACGAGAAACTTGTTATTAGAGCAAACAACAATTCTTTCAAGTGCGAGGTACAAGCACCTGTGGAAATACCAAACTCAATAGGCTCACAGCTGGGATTTTCGAGACGTATATTAAAGCCTGGATTTCGTTCCTCAGACTACACTGTGCAGATATTCAAAATTAACGCGATTCATATAGAGTACAGCATATGTACTAGAAATTACGTCAACGATAAGCTGGGACATACACTACACGAGTTTTTCCAACAGTACCGCCAGGGTACAAGATTGTAGAAGTACCAGCAAACGTCATCTATCTCCCCATCACGGTGAAAACGCTCAACAACATTCACATTAGAGTTGTCGACCAGGACGGAAATTTAGTGGAGAAACTATTTTCTGAGACTGCATATAAAGAATGGACGCTCGTTATAATAAGAAGCGTCAAACTCAAACAGTTGTCAGTAGTGAACCAACAGTGACGGAAATTTAGTGGAGAAACTATTATTCTGAGACTGCATATAAAGAATGGACGCTCGTTATAATAAGAAGCGTCAAACTCAAACAGTTGTCAGTAGTGAACCAACAGCGAAACAGTTAACATCTGCTAACGTGCTCTTCCTACAGTCGTTAGGCTATACCGTAAAAAATGGATGACACTGGAAATTATATCAAATAACTTCCAGTGTGGAATTTGGCGAGTCGGTGACGCGTAGACAGTTTTTGCGTCATCAACCGCATACGCCATTAACGTTCAATAATAATGATGAAATTAGGATACCTATTCAGAACCAAGATACATATACACTGCCAGGCGAAATTTACTTGCATATTGAAGGAAGATTTGTCAAATCGGATGGAGCAGGAGCCCACAAGTTCACTTCGCGCATCCAATGCATTCGCGTTCCTATTTGAGGAAATTCGATTAGAACTTAATGCAGTTGAAATAGACCGAAATAGAAATGTATGTGCCTCAAGCTCATTTAAGACTCTTATTTCTGCTGGTCTTCAACAAATTGGTATGTTAAAGAACGCAGGATGGGGGACAACACCATCTTGGAAATGGCTATTTCGAAGAATGTATTCCGCTGAGTATGCTCTTGGGTTTTTGTGAAGACTTTAAAAGGATACCTACAAGCCAATCCAAACCCTCGGAAAAGTAAATTTACAGTAAACTCGCGTGGGTGATGCTTCATTTGCAAAGAAGTGATAGAGAAAAACTAGAATTACTTAACTATGTAGACAGTGGGAAGGGACTTCGCATAAATTTCAGAAGTTGGGATCTGTTGGAGTATCCGCTGCTTCCTATAAGTAAGTCTCAAATTTGGTCTTGAAAACATCAACGCAACTGGAGAAACCTAGGTTCGTGGTTCTGGCATTTCAAACAAATAGGAAACGGAATGCAGAATTAAGTGCAGCTATCTTTGACCACTGTAATCTCGCCAATGTCAAAGTGTTCCTAAATGTTGTGGCGTACCCGGAATTTAAGAAAAACTGAACAACAGTATTGTATGACATGTATGCAAGATTCCAGCAGGCCTACTACGAACGAGACCATCCTTCGCCGCTACTAGACCGAGAAGACTTTATCGCTACTGCTCATATCGCCGAAATTGACTTTTCACATCAAAATGAGTCGGTAAAAACGAGGCCTGTGGGTATTTGTATGGAGTTTGATAGCACTGACAATTTTCCAGCCTACACCGCCGTATATTGCCTAATCCTTCACGACCGTGTTGTGGAATACGTACCGCTAACAAGTATTGTACGTAAGCTCACATAAAACGGCGTAGCACCATCCAACGCCGCTCATTATCTTTTTTTTTTAATCTGCTTAACGTCTCTCTAACAGCAAGGTCTTTAGAGACGGGGAAGGGGGGACAAGGAATGGGAAGGAATTCGGCCATGGCCTTTTGAAGGAAGCATCCCGGCATTTGCCTGAAGTGATTTTGGAAACCATGGAAAAACCCAACTATGGATGCCCGGACGGGGATTCGAACCGCCGTCCTCCCGAATACGAGGCCAGAACGCTAGCCGTTACACCACCGCACTCGGTCGCTCATTATCATGACGACTATCTTCCTGAACGCGCAAGGATTGAAAGCGAGAGAAGGAGCGTTTATCTTCAAAGAAGTTGCCGTGTGTGTAATACAATCAGACAATATTATCGCTACACATTGCAGCTTTATAAACTCTCCAAGACGTGGAGGTAACGACCCCACAGCGAGATGGTTGACACATAATGGAATGCTACTGGTGTAATCTTCAGTAGACTATGTACTATTCTACATGCAATCACCAATGAAGATGACGCAAAGGCTCGATGGTTCCAGAAGATTATCAGCAAGAGAGTCTGCTACTATATAGATTTAGGATGACCACCTCTACGAGAAATCAGGAAGAATAATTTGATAAAGCTTTTAAAGGACATTAATGTTGTAATGCTATATGTGCTGCTGAAAATTTATGTTTAATTGCCCAATGGTGTGTGAATAAAAAGAAATCAAATCAAATACAATGCGTTTTTATTTATACTTTTTGTAAATGTATTTACTAACAAAAATTTTCATATGGGTGTACACATCAGTTCTTGCGCTTATCGTCTACAGGCATCACATACAAACGTCATACCCAAGATTGTAATTCTTAATTATAATGTTATCAACATCGGGCAATACAAGTAAATTTTTATATGCAATAAGTTCCTATTTTAGTATATTATAATCCACTGACGAACTGTAAGTCATTTGAGCCACACAAACATCCTTAATGTATCATATCAACCAGTTTTTGCACTGTGGCCTTATGATAGTTTCGTAGCACTTTACTAAATAAAATGCCCACAAATTCTGTATAGTACTTTGAAATTAAGCACCCCCACCTCTTCTTGATGGCCAAGGCACTGGTCACAGCAGGATGTGTGTCGATGAGGTTCTTCCAAGTCGAGTTACCGAAGTAGACGCCGCTGGTAGGACCAGCATTTGGGGTGAAATATACTGTTTTCACCCTGGCAACCGTGCTTGCCGATTGGAACGTTGGTCTGGGCGCTGGCTGTGTTGAACAATTCTGACACAATACTTGAATCAGCACGTTCCATTCTTCATATATTAGTATAACTTTGGTGCGGTGACCCACAATTTCGAGCACTACTACTGGCTCAAATTCGTGCTTGGACGATAAACCTATCGTCAAACGCTTTGAGTCACCACCTGAACGAGCCATGTCTGAAAACTGCGGTCAGCCGGCCGGTTGGGCTGCCTAGTCCTGCTTGCTAGAGTGGTGGAGGATGGGCTTTTTCAGACCTGTCGATGAAAGGAAGCGTGCTGTGTAGTGGGGGTGAGTCTGTTGTAGCCTACGTTGGCAGCTGATCCATGTCATGCCATTGTGTCTGAACATCTGCTTGCCCCACAAAAGCCTCGTCAATATGCGGGTGGCTTCACACCTGGTCACTCAAGTGGGGTGGGGAAGGCAGTTGAAAGTTAGATTAGTGGGGGCAGGTGAACGCTCAAGTAGCCTAAAAATAGAACAGGTAAGTGGTTCTTCCGGCCGAACGGTTGGGTTGCCTAGTCCTGCTTGCTCGAGTGGTGGTGGTGGGGGGTATGTGCCTGTTCATGAAAGGAGGCGTGCTATGTAGTGGGGGTGAGCCTATTTTAGCCTGCATTGGCAGCTGAACCATTTCAGGCCATTGTGTCTGAACATCTGCTTGCCCCACAAACGCAGGTCGATGTGTGGGTGGCCTCACACCTGCTCGCGCAAGTGGAGGAGGCGGCAGGTGTGCGTGGCTGGATGATTTGTATTCGACCCAAAAAAGGCTAGTCAGTGTTAGGTTAGTGATGGCGGACGTGGCTTCACACATGGCCATTCAATTGGGGGAGGAGAAGGGGAGGGAGTGTGGCTTCATTTATTGCCACCCAATTGGAGAGGAGAGGGTGTGACTTCATACATGTCCGCCGAATTGGAGAGGGGAAGAAGAGGAGGAGGGGAGGGACGGGAGGAATGTGAAACAGAGATTAGTGGCGTCGGGAAGGCAGTTGAAGGTTAGGTTAGTACAGGCTCTTATGTATGGGGTTCCACTCTCAGGGGAGGAGCGTATCAGTTACAAGGAGGCGATGGGAGGTGAGTATTAATTACAGGTGTCAAAATGATTGACAGGTCCATTGTTTGAAAGAATCCTCGCAATAATTCCCCACTATTCTTTCAGTTATGAACGATGTCAGGCATCCCAAGGAGTACTCGACTTCATTGTTATACATTTGAAATAGAAGATAGCCTTGTGAATATTTAACAAACACAAAAAGAGCCGTTACCATCGCTTGATATTTCTACAAAGGTAAAAGCGCACTTATAGGAATGTTTCTCAGTTCGATGTCATTTCAGAATGAATTTAAGTGAATATAGACTAACGATTGACACCCGTGGTTGTTATCCGCTAACACAATTGTTCAGAGTGAATCATGCGGGATTACACACTAGGTTATAGGTTCTGAAACTGGGAGAATGAAGACAAGTCGGGGGGGGGGGGGGGGGGGGGAGGGCTGGAGGTGCGTGGTAACCCCCCCTGAGGACGATACCGTAGGAAATATACGACTTCTCCTTAACCCCCTCCTAGAGTGGAAAATCTTTGACGTCGAATGCTTGGACCCGCACGAAAACATGCTTAGATTAATAAGCGATCATAATAAAAACAATAGTGTGTGTTATTTCCATGCGAAATGTTGCATTCTACCTCAAGTAAAATTTTTATAGAGAGAAACAAAGTAGCAAGATATCAATACCATATGAAGGAAATTATGCATAATTCAATGACGTCAGTGTATCATTGCATTTTCAATCATCAGTGCGAAAATTCTCAGCTTAAAGTACTTAATAAGGCGCAAAACACGTATATATAGAAGTACCACACACCTGATAGTGCTTATTTTAGTCCTCAAAGTGCAGATGTGAGATTTCGATGAAGTGGTTAAAACAAAGTGGAAGAGAACAATGTGCACACCTCAATAAAGCCACGTTTTGACATTCCAAATCACTTTCGCATTGACGCAGACCAATATCAAAAGCCACACTGATTACATTTTTAAATGGCAATGTTATAACATGGCATTCGCCAAGCATATTGTAACACAGGCGTGCATGAAATTGATTGTAAATCGCACAACATTTGTTTCATGTGCGCCAAAGACTAAAATTACAAAACGTTTCATGTGTTCTTTAGTCAATTTTCTATTTTTGCTTGCCTCCACGTGAATGTTGCTTGGACAGGTTATTTTAAGTTGCTTTGAAATATTTGGAACGAAACTTCATGGAAATGACACACACCACTGTTTTGTTTATGACCGCTTGTTATTCTAAGCATATTTTCGTGCGGTTCCGGTCAAAGGTGTCCCTTGTGAGTGAGTTTCCTCCGAGATGCCATTTTTAGTACTGAGAAGTAGGCGTTCACCTTTTTAATAACAAAATTTTGGTGAAGGGGGGTGGGAACTTTTTTTTTTTTTTGTAACAGTTTAACGTCCCTTTTTAACAACGTGGTCTTTAGAGACGGGAAAGGATGGGGGCAAGGAATGGGAAGGAATTCGGCCATGGCCTTTTGAAGGAAGCATCCCGGCATTCACCTGGAGTGATTTGGGGAAACCATGGAAAACCCAAATCTGGATGCCCGGACGGGGATTCGAACCGCCGTCCTCCCGAATGCGAGGCCAGAACGCTATCCGTTACACCACCACGCCCGGTGGGGGGGGGGGAACTGTTCTTCTGACTGGAGAGAGGCTTGGTAAGAACCCGTGAAGTATGACGCCACCGCCGCTATCTTATTCGCGTTCCCTACGCAGCTTGAGTTGCTCATAAAGAAGTTCCTCTGAGTCGTAGACGATTCCTGCATTTAACGAGCACAGTCCGCCGTTATGATGAGTTCTGCTTTATAGCCAATTCGACCCGTTGCGACAGCTTCAGCATGACAAACGACCGACCTTGTCAAGAGCTTGCAGCTGTGGACGCAGAGAGCATTGCAGCTTAATGCTGACGCGCTATACTGCGCGGAACGAACCCACAACGTCGGGGCCTCCCCGCTGACCGCTCGTACCTGTTCGCGCTGGTCGATGTTGGCGCCGGCGGCCAGCAGCAGTTTGCAGACCTCGGTGTAGCCCTGCTCCGCCGCGATGTGGATCGGCGACTGCAGCCTCTGAAAGCAGCACAACACCAACATCAATGCTCAACCCATCTTCAGCAGTATAAGAGGTTGACAAGTATTTTAAGATCAGTGAAAGATCTCAGAACTCTGTAGAAATCGAGCGGTGTGTACAAGGTTCCTATGAATGTGGTGAAGCGGGACATCACGAGCGGACAGACCCGCCGTAAGCGGGCGTGCAAGGCGTGCACAGCGCGCGGGCGGCACATCGAGGGGGCCGGCAAATCGAGTGACCGACAGTCACCACTGCCACTCCATTATCCCCTTCCCTTCCTCTTTTTTTTAACCTCTTCAGTCCCGAGGTATCATATATGATACCTCCAGAAATTATGTTTTTCTTGGGCCACTGCACAGCTGAACCTTTTCTGGCCTATCTTACCATCTACAGTATACATCGCGCTTCTCACAGCTCATATGTTCGATATTCTGCTTTTGATAGCCCTGATTGGATACTTGGGATCCTGCAGCTGTACAACATGGCTCGTCGAAATAAAGATAAAGACATATATTTTTCCATGAAATAAAGTAACATGAAGCAGTAAAGTTGTGTGTATAATTTTCCTGCTTGACTCCCGAAGTATCATATATATAATATCTATAAAAATTAATTATTGTTTCAAAAAAATATGGTCATCCATTGTTAACTAGCATTAACACAAAGTAAATAACACAATGGTAGTTCTCTTGTAAATTTATTATGAGGTCGGGACTGAAGAGGCTAAGTGAAACTTTTATTCTATAAACTAACGGTCCTCAGTAAAAGTATAGCTCATTTACATACAATTTAAGCATTTTTTTTTTTTTAAATCCGCGATATCTCCTAAATGGATGCCCACCAGGCATAACTGCTTTAGGGTGAGAAACCAGAGGTGATGCGCTATTTACCAGACTTGTTAGTTCTGCGATTGCGATTTCCACACTGAAAACCTCTCCTCCACAGTTGAGATCTGTCTGGCGTCGACTACAGTTGAACTCAAGCAAGGTAATCGGCAACTGACGGGTGCTTTCTAATCTTCTCTTCCGAAAACAGGAAATGTTATTTCTTCGTCCATCTATCGCATGTCGCATTACAGCCGACCGTGCAGTGGGGATAAAGTGAAAGGCGCTCGGCAAAGCAGCCAAGGCCAATATGGCGGTGCCCATAGTTCGCATCAGTTGACAGTTTAGCATTTACATTCTCACTTATTCCTGCGATTGTGTTTATTATGTATTCCGTACTCTAATACATAGATTGAAATTAAGTTGGATATCTTGTTTACTATTGATTTCCCATTATCATTCCCATTTTACAATTATTAATTTCAGATTAAGAATGCAATTTTAATACCCTAAATAGAATAATTTTCCGAAAATTTTCAGTTAAATGCTTAAAAAAAGTTTCACTTGCTTCGTGGTTACATAAAACCACACACTTTTTTATTATTATTATTTTTGCGCGATTGGAGCGGTATCTTTGTAGGCTGAGCTGAATGCTGTAGTAAATTCCGTATAGTTTTAAAAGGTTTTATCTCACTGTGAGTATTTCAGTTGTATTTAAATATTATTATGAGTATTGTTACGTGTTTGACGTAACAATACTGTGGATATTCAGATGGCGAAATATTATATTCTTTAAAGTTACACTGGTTTCGTATGTCTTCCTCTATAGCTTTCAATATATATGAGTACGTGTCATAAGTTATTCAACAACATTCATAAAACTACAGTTGTTGGTTCCTTAATTCTTCAAAAATTCGAAAATATTCACTCAAATGGTAATTTAAGAAGATTTCATTAAACCAGAATTCCTCTTTCTCTTTCAAAATGGAAGGAGTTTTAGAAATGTGTTTTCAGTTAAATAAAATTCTTCTTCAGTATCAATATTATTAAATTTTCACAAGTCAGATATTCTGATAAATTTTACTATACCGAGATGGTTCCCAAAAAATAGCCCAAGGGTACCTCCTCCCATATCCCGTATTTCTCTTCCTAAGCACAAAATGGTTACATCATCCGCCACCGACTTTTAGTGAATCGCCGAGTAATAATAGACAAATAATACTAAATACAATTGTTTTGAATCGTGCGAAAACTGATATAAACCACTTTGATAGGTATCTCGGGATTTTGTTTAAAAATGATGAAATAATAAGTTCCGGATACATTTTCAGACTTTTTTTATTTTCAGAAGTAATCCAAAGATACTGGTTAAACATGTAAACAGAGCTCCAGCGATTACACTCAATACTGCTTTCAAAGACAATACTGCTATACACTCTCACAGTACTGAACTACAAGACGTAGCCTACTGCATACGTAAAAACTGTTCTTTACTCTTCGCGTAAAACTGTTTCAAAACTCGTCTCTGCCGTTCGCTTATATAAGTTCCATAGAAAGTTCCAGAATACCTATTACAAAGGCTTCCGACAGATATTCCTCGAACTCTAACAATACTCAAACAATTAAAAACATATTAAAAACAATCAAAAACAATTACAATTATTACAAAATGCAGAAATGAACATTAAAGATATTTACACACAAAATTACTGACACAAATCAGTTTAAACTGTCGCAAATCGTCCACTAAACATCATAGTTCTCCTCAATATTTGGAATTACAAACATTTAATCAATTCTTCTTGCACAGTTCTGTCTGTAAACATATTAAATCGTAATTACATATATCTTTTCGTAAAACAAAGTCCATTTACACCAATTCGCAATCAATGGAATGGAAAACATACAAAATCATATTCACTCAACCTCTAGCTTGCTACAAATAAGTCATAAAATACAATTTCACTTTTTCTGGGTCTGAGGGCTGTTCGTTCGCATGAACACGCTTGCACTGTTACCACTTCTTTTTCACGAGAATTAGCTTAGCCTTAGGCCCGGTGTCCACTTTAGCACGCTCTGGCGAATGAACCGCTCAGCGCAGAAGCCGATCAAGTGCGACGCTCGAGCACTTGCGTCGAGCCGACCGAATGCTCAAAGGCGAGCCAGTGTGCGTGTACGGTGGTTACGCGAGCATGCGGGACAACGACACTCGCTAGATAAAAATTAATGGGTTTGAGTTAAAGAAGGAATTACGGGATAGCTAATACGAACAAGTATTTATAATCGAAGTAAATGAGAGGATGCATGGCGTGAAATCGGCGAGGTATTAAACCATGAAATTGGTGATGGAAAGAAAAAAAGAAAATAATAAAAAACATGAAACAATCTTTGAATATACATTGGCGGTAAATATCTATAAAAGTAATATGTATATATATATACACCAACCTGAATATAATTTTGGAGCGACTGAACAATATCATCACAGACTACCGGTACAAATCAACTGATTCTTCATTTAGGAACTTTGAACATATGCTGCCGAAATCGATCCATGATACTGTCGTAAAGTTTTCAAAAAGCTCATTATCTCCTTCAAAAGTCAATTCGCGAATTATATTATTAAAGTAATTTTTTCGCTGACGAAATCTTTCTCTAATCAACCACCTTGGTACTTTCCTTTTCTTCTTTGACAGCCTTGTAATAATTATAAAGGCCACAGCTGCTACACGCACACGTGATAACTTGTCAAAAGCTGAGCGTTTGCCGAGCACCGTGGTTTTCTCAAAACAGGCTCGTTCGACCAAAATTTTCCTTTTTCTCGAGCACGCTCAAACGAATGTGCGGCTTTTACTGGATACGAGGCCGAACATTGTCGCCACGCAGTAGGAGGACATACAACGCAGTAGGAGAAAACTACAATCGTTGCAAAACGAAATAATTTTTTACAACCTAAAAATAGGGAACCTATAGGAATTTATAAATATCCTAATAACTTCAACAGAGACGGCGCCTATGGTTTGAAATAAATGTCGAACACGTTGCAACAACTGCGAGATCGCTCCGCAAAGTACAAACCCCTCTGGACCAGCGGATACTCTTTGGCGGAGAAACAACATCATCTTTGCCGGTGAACATAAATAGTTCATCAAGTGCATTCGTAAACGGGATGGATAGATAACTAGAAGCATCCCTGACGAAACTCGAAACGTAGGCCTCAGCAGCAACAAAAAGGCAGCGCAAACCCCGCAAACACAAGTGAGTGCAATTTTTCAAAATAACGCCTCGGAAAGTGTGAAATTTTATATTACCAATATAGAGTATTTCGTCATGATTCGGCAGTCAGTGTCGGAGGACCTATGTAAAAAATGCATAGTGGCAGGAATCGAAGTCGTTTGGTAAACGGTACACTAGGCAAGCGTTGAGAAACGGAGCTTAATATGTATTCCAAGAGCAGAGCTACTATAGGTTCCACAGCTCTCTGGCGCCAACAGCTCGTCACTAAAAGTCGGCAATGGCAGCACGAGAAATACGCAGATCACTGGCGAATAGGGTAATTGTTGCTAACAAACATTTTTAGAGTTATTGTCAATTTTGTATGTATCTCATCGAATAAAATGCAAGAAAATTGCAACGAATCCGAGGCATTGGCTGACACGTTTGGTGGAAGGGGGATGGGAGGACAACGAAGGAGGGAGAGAGGTCGTGCTAACTCTCACCAGAGAGCAGCACCTGCCGTGCTGTTTGGCTCGTGCAAAGACAGCATGGCAGGACGACAAGTCAGCACGTCGTTAAAGCGGTCCGGTGGCTTAGTTGGTTAGAGCGCATTACTGGGGAACGGAAGGTCCCTGGTTCGAATCCCGGTCTCGCTTGGAATTTTTACGAGCCCTAAAACTGACCTTCACATCTGGCGAGCTTTGTTTTGTTCATGTGAAGGAAGCTAGGACGCCCCGTGGTTCGGATTCCACGTAAACTGTAGGTCCCCCTTTCCCCGGTAGGATTATCGGGGTAGGGCAGCCATGACAGAGGCGCATGCGCGGCTAATCGAAACTCTGTCACGCGGCGGCCGGACAATCCTTCGGGATCTCCCGGCCAACAATGCCATACGCGTTTACCTTTTTAGCATGTGATAAATGTCAAATACTCAGAAGTATGGATTCATTTTCGAATACACAATACCAGGAAGTTGCGTATTACTTCAGACATATTAAGTGACGCATCCCACGGTGATCCAGAACTGCTAAATCCCTTTCAATTAATCACGAATTATTTGCCGAATTTTCACCACTACGTGATTGCGGCCCTGTTAACAATATACCTCTGCCTCTCGGTTAGGTTAGCCATCTTTTTAATGTGTGCTAAGGTTTTGGGTTAACTCATAGTGAGCTCGTGCAAAAAATTAACATTCACCTCTCTTAACGTGATTTATTAATTGGTACACAGTGTTTTGTCATTATGTATACAATAAATTACATCACAATTTCTAAAGTTGTTAATGCATCTATAACATTACGTGTACTCCAGTTCATAATGTTAATGAATGCAATAATGTGTTATTCTATAAATGCAACTTCTTTCCTTTCTTTTAAAATAAATATTCTTTGGCCCCTTAATATTTTAATTTTATGTGATTAATAATAAATCACAGTCGAGGTGTTACGTGGTTCTCATTAACGTAACGTATGGAAATATTTAGTATTACTGGTAAAAATGATAATAGTTCAATGTTAAATTTAATTAAAAGAAAAATGACTTAACATTCATAATCAAAAAGATTAACAGGATAACCGGGTAAATCATGACAGGTAACAGCTAGAGAAGACGAATAATCTTAAATACATGTTAGACGTTGAGGAGAAGAAGTGGAAGGCGATACGAGTGAACGAATGACACTTATAAGAAGTGTGACAAGCCTTATAGCACGGGCCACAGAGGTGGATCGGAGTACTACTATCTTTTTCGTTTCTCGTATTCTGCTGAAACCTTGGGCACGGAAGAAGCGGGATACCAATAAGATTCAAGCGAATGAAATTAAATTTCGAAGAAGGGTTTACATAAATCGCCATGACAAGGACGGATAAACCTTTGCTGGAAAGGAAATAGAAGGCGAGATTTTTTATTTGAAGAAAATTGCAATGGAGCGCACGCTCCTGTGGCAATTTCCCTACATACCCATCTTTGCACTTTCCTGAACCCACCTACATTTTCCCTCTACAAATTTTATATTTTAATCCTTTCACCGTTTTTGGTATTTTATTCATCATTTCCCTTCGTAACTTATTTCAATCCCTGACACACTTACTAAGAAAGAGAATCTTCATACAGCCTTGTGCCTGACATTGAGTGTCAGCTTGTGGTCATGAACATCTTTTCCCTTTCATGCCTTACCTTTAATTCTTACAGCAAAAAGATGATATAGACAACTTATGAAGATGGGGGAGGGGGAAGGGGACAGAGAGTACGATGGTAAATACGTGAAATGAAGAAACGATGTAAGCGGCACAGAGGGAGACCAAGGAACAGGTGGCCGAGTGTAGTGGCGGAGGCGGGACAGGACCAGAAGTGGAATCCGTGGGGACTGTCACAGCGTGCAGCTGGAGGGAACAGGTCGCTGAAGCAGGCGTTCCTAGCAGAGTTCATTCTAGATGGAGATATTTGGGAGCGGGTCTTTTAAGTTAAAATTTCGAGCCGCCTGCTATAAGAAAGCGCGCTGTGTCGTTGCAACGGAACAACTGTTCGCAGTTGCTACCACTTCTTCTGCTTGATTACCTGGGAATTTATTTGTGGTGGACTGGCGAATCTTTTTGCTTTCGCTCTGGCACTTGCCGAATGGTACATATGATTTGTGGGTAAGACTCTTCTCAAGTGAGTGGTAGTACTTGCAATTGAAACTGTCAGTAAGGATATATACATATGTACAATTTATTCACATCAATGGTTATGTACAACAATAACATTCTTAACTCCTTTTAAATCCACCATAGGCAATGACCCCCATTACTTGGTTCTACTGCTTGACTTCCCCATTACATTGCTACAATGGCTTTCTCCCATCCGTTATAGTGACTGTTGTTGGCGTAGACTTCTGGCTGCCCCTATTGCGGACTGCGGCTCGCCTCTAAGTCCAGCCTCGCCTAGCTCCATCACTCCATAGCTGTCTTAGACGATCTTCCTGTAAGAGAGAGAGAGAGAGCGACCGCCCTTCTCTCCTTGTGCACCTGGGTTTTGTTAGCTGCTCCCCACCATAGTACGAACAGCCAATAGTGGTGATTGCTTCCCTACCACCTTCTTCCCAGTGCCGTCATGCTCCAGCGTAATTCTACTGACACTTTGACCTGCTTTACTGTCGTTGCTATCTGTGTAGCCACCTTCTATTGCCTGTAATTGTTGTCTTTAGCTGATGCAACTGCCCTGGATGTGGCTGTCACTGTATGCAATCAACTCTTGCCCAGCTTTAGCCAAAATTTCCCTAGATCGCCACTACACATTGAAGCAGTTGCGCCTATATACTAATTTGCCGGTATATCATTTCTGCGATATAGAAAATCAATACGAAAATTAATTTTTAAACCAACAACACCATGACTTTGCAGAAGTTGATATTTATCTGCTGGAGATGAGCTTGACTATTTCCAACTGTGTGCACTGTATTTTAAACTCTGGATTTAAATGTTGAATCAATGTCTCCACTATTATCACCAAGAATACCGAAAACTTGATTGATAAGTAGTGGAAAGATTGTGACGACATATTACACTGATTAATTTATGATTAGGCATGAAAATTATCGGGACGCATTATCCTGCCATTTCTGGCAGCCCTAAAGTCGCAGTTAATTTCACTCTGTTTTGTAAGATTAGTTTTTCTACGTGTCTAACAGTCAATTGAGGCTCAGATATCATTTTCTTCATTTAATGATTATAATTCTTGTGTAATTTTTTATAGTTACTCTTTAAAAGTAAAGGAATGATGCGTGTATAGTTGAAGCACCTTCTTGTCTGGATGCCTCCACTATTAGCTAGCTGCTGGGTAACTGGGCGTGTATTAGGATCGCCACTGTGCAGCTTCACGCAGTTCGTTCGGCATACGGCCCCGCCTCCTAGCAGCGCAAGGTTCGTCGGCGTCACTGGGCTCACAGCATGACTCATCGATCGTCCGCTATTTCTAGAAATCGTTCCATAGTCGACGTATACATAATTTTGCTTTCTGAATCTCAGTTGTAAATTCCGAGTCCACGTCTGTCACTCCCACCCAGCCAGTGAGCAGTTTCTGCTCGGGCCTGCCATCTTAGAAGACGTGACTTCGATGCCACTCCCAGCCATACTTATTTTCACTTGTAGGTGAATGCCGGAATGGTTCCTTGAAACGGCTATGGGCGAATTACTTACCAAAACTTATCCTCTTTCCCTCGACATAGACACTGACGAGCCACAGATCCGTAAATAAATAATAATAATAATAAAAAAAACCTCTGGAAGATGGCGAGGTGCTCGGAATCCACCACTAAAAGCCGCTTCTACGGCAGTATTTGCTTGGTTTCACAGTGAGGATACGATTATACATTTGTTTGAAATCAGCTAACAATGAAAATACAATGTAATCCTCTCGGGTGTCCAGACGGATGTGTTGTATAAACAGAACGTTTCGACTGCTAGCTCTGTTGTCTTCATCAGGAGTCAGGTCTCTTCTAGCGTTCTAATTCAGCTGGACACATGGGAGGATTACATTGCACCAGTACGCCGGGAAAGTCTCCTCACACAACAATGAGAATACTTTTCGGTCACTGGAAGTAGCCACATCGTGTTGCGGAGGGAGACATTTGTTGTTTTTGTGGTGGGACTGACTGGGTAGATCTGTGACTGTCGCGAAGGAACGGCAAACGTTGTTCGCCCAGTATACGGGTACCGCACCCAGTACTACAGGACGTAGTATAGAGTCAAACAGTAATAACAAAAGAATTTGAGAAGCGACATTTGCACCCTAATTATTCAAATTATTCTCACTGAATAAGAGTACAGTACTGGTGTCTGCTGAGTGTCACTCACCGCGTTGAGGGCGTTGAGGTCGGCCCCTCTGGAGACCAGCAACTCCACCGTCTCCACTCTGTTCGCCTGGCTCGCCATGTGCAGAGGCGTGTTGCCGTTCTGCAAACAAGCTCACGGTTACAACTCACAACGGAAGGATCACCAATGGAACTCACAGACTTTGATCAAATTACGAATAGTTTTTCATGACAACTAAAATATAACTACGCTAAGCTCTAAGTTGAAACTCTTCGTAAATTTTCCGAAAAAAGTGTTATGACCAGTGAACCTTTTTAGCCTCGCCGCATTGTAAACAATGCATTGTATACTCTGGAACGCAGTAGTCTCAGTATTCATCACTCGATAGTTAATAACTTATTTTAATTGGCAGTGATATTTCTGCACACCCCTCACTCGTGCAGGACGCCAAGCCTGTAAAGCTGCATTCCCACGACGCCTTGTAACGGAGGCTGCACGCCGAAGTGTAGGGACGAGCGCGCGCCGCAGGTTAGCCCTCGCTACCTCGCCACCACCTCCCCACGACGTTGCCTAGTGTCGTTTGGCACAGAGCACTTTACAGCAACAGAAGGGGTGCGCACCGCTGCTGCAAACCGATGGCAACAGCGCACCTCTACACACGCCTGTCATGTTTACTGACGTAGTGTGGGTAGCTGCGCCTCATCCCCGCTGGCAGAGGCGGCCTCGTTCCCATGGCGTGTTGTTGGATATCCGTTTCGTCCAGTCCAGGGACGCCTCTGTTAAGAGACGTAGTGGGAACGCAGCTTGACAGGGATATTCGTGGAGATCCAGGGACGGGTACTGGGAGACGCTGGAACCACAGTTCCTAGCGTGTATGTGCAGGCTTGGATCGTGAATTCCGCTGGATGCGTCCAACCCCTCCTCCACCCACCTCTGCGACCATTGACCACAGACGCAGCTTTCCTCAAAATTAGACTCAAAGGAGCTGACGTAAACATCAGTAAACAAATGATGAAGTAAGAGTGCAATGAAATTTCCATGATCCACTGCAATTAAGGATTGCAATGCAGCAAAGCGGGATCCCGCATCATTTGACAGTCTTGCGGATCGCGCACGAATTTTCGCGGATCCGCAATTCGTAAAATGGCACGGAAATGTGCGTCAGTCCGCGCGATGTTGCTTGGCGCGCGTCGTTTTCTGCCTCAGTGCAAGTTTCTAACTACTTACTAAGATTTTAGTGAACTGAGTAACAACACGCGTAAAATTGTAACTTTATTTTGCATTAAAACTAAAAAAATAATCGATTAAAACATTAATTTCTTAACATTATTTAGTATTGCAGAACAATTATATGACTGAAATGTTAATCGTATCAATTTAAGTACTTGTATTAATGCAGCATGATGAGTTCAGTTATTTTCGCCATGTTGCACAACACGAGGGGCAGGGAGACAGCTCATGACCTCTGCTTATACACGCGTTTCTTTAAGAAGTAAATTTGAATACAAACAATCAATACTTTTTTGTTTTTTAAGACCTTTGTTGAAAAGTCAGGTGTAATTGATTGGTTTTCAAAATTTCCCTTTGTTTAAGACTCAATGTGATTTACTTTTGACGTTTAGGTATCTTACGTGTGTATACCAACTAATGTGATTGATTGACTGCTTATTATATAGTTAGGTTATTTTGCAAACTGATATGATTTACTTACTGAAAGACAAGTGATGTAACTAATGACTGAATCACTCAACTGTTGGAGTTAGATGTAAAAACAAAAATTTAAAAGTACAAAGTTACTGCAATCTGCAATAAGAGATTAATCTGTAATTAAGAGAGGATACACATTTAATTTAAAAAAATCATTTTGCAAGCTAAAATATGATTAACTATTGATTTTTATTATTTAATATCAATTCTTAAACATTATAATAGGATGACCAAAGTGCTTAACCCTATACAATTTTAATTATTAAAATACTAGCAATAGCTAATAATATTAAGAATTTTTGGTTGTGTAAACTTTGGAATCTGTAGCGAGACGGACTAGCGAAGAGATGTTCAGTGGACTATTCAGCGGAATTTTCTACCTATACGCACCAGAGAATGGATGTGTCTTTTCCGGATTAACAAAAGGCGGAGCGTCCGCCGGCCGAGGCTTCCTGTACGCCCCCCCCCCTCCCCCCAGGGGACCACAAATCAAAAGAATAACAAGATAACTCTCGAGCGGCCACGGGAAATTTTCTAAAACGGGAAACGCCGAAGACTCAAGATTTGTGCCTATTCTTTCCGAATAGCGAAATGTAGTTCCAGCCAATAAATTTGCCTAGTGAGGGGTAGAATTTCTTAACAAGCCAATCCAAAATGTTAAAATTTACATATGACCTAAAATTCAATGAAGTTTTTTTCCTACGTTGCCTAAAACCGTATAGAGAGGCGTGAGTTGAACCAGAGCGAGGGAAAACGATAGAGCAGCGATGGTCTGACGTCATCAGCTTCTGACCAGAGCAGACTTTGCATCTGCAGGTGTACTCTCGGGCGACCGGTTGCTTTTGTTTCACTTGCCGCAGTCAGTACATCATCACCTGATAATTCGTTTCTACGAACAAAGACAGTGTGAGCATCATTTATTGATTACCTGCCCTTTAAAGAATTCGGTAGGAACACCTGTGTGATTAGGAGGCTCTGATCCGAACAAGTAACTGAACTATTATATCAAAATCGAGAGCATTAATAGGTCGAAAGACGGTCCATTTTATATATTACTTTGAGTCACTCAATTTTGTGAATGCATTAGTGACATTATAATTCATCATTCTTTTTAACCTGTTTAACGTTGCATCATTTTGCAAAGATCGTTCTCTGTTTGTAACGGGATAATTTGATCGATCACTTCGAGAAATAGTAAAAATCTTCTGTAATATTGTCAGTACGTTTATTTCTTCTCCATATGTCGTGCTTTTTTTAATTTTTTCGTTTGTCGACTCAGTGTAAGACAAGGCACTTTTTATTGGATTTTTAACATTTTCTGTGTATTCTTATAGCTGTAAATGCGCCTCAGTCTATAAGCCTTACGAGTATCAAATAAATGTCAGCTTAAGATAGTTTCATTAGTAAAAGACAACAGTAGTAATTCACCCTGTTTCCTTAAACCATTAATAGTTTCACAATTACTATTTATATTAAATTTAAATATGCAAATTAGCTTATTAATTAATTTTATAACAAGTGAAGGCAATTTTCAGCAGACGTTTGCTATCCAATATGATAAAACTTTAAAAGATTATGCTAGATCCCGCGGGATTGATGCCAATCCCGCAGATGTTCTGCGGGATTGGAAGCACTGCGGAACTGCAATCCTTAATTGCAATTAAACTAAACTCAGTGACCTTACGTAACAGTCCTCCACGTAATGTCCTGCGTTTATTGCACTTTCTGCTTTCTACTCCCGAAAGTCTGTCGACATGTGTTTTTCTTGTCGTTTGTCGGTTTTTGTCTTATTGTTTGCTGGATGATGGGAGTTGCTTTTCTGTTGCATTATTATTTACGTTTGTGTTGTTTATTCGGTCATCTCGTCGAGAAAAGTTTACCATATTTTTTATGATGCGTCTCCATAAGTTGTCAAACAGATAACATCAGTTTCAAGATCAAGACGAAAGATTTTGAGTCCTTCTTTGACAAAATTGGTGCAATGGTCCACAGTGCATGAATTGCGTCTAGTAATCAAACCAAGATTTAAGTTCAAACATAGGTATTTTTTCCCCGAGGTTCACTCAGAAAAAGTTAACTAAAATGTATATGCTACTTGCTTGACATATTGGTTCTCAAAAATCATTTAAACTTTTACAGTATTTGCAAAAAATTGTGACCATAGACCGTATAGTATTAGCTGAACTAGAAAGTTGAAATTTATTTCTTGAAAACCAGTCTCAAATCGGATGAAGCACCTGAAGAGACAGAAGTAAAACCATATTTTAAAAACCGAGCGTTGTGGGTGAGCGGTAAATCTCTCGCCTCGTTTTCAGCAGGACGCAAGTTCGAATACCCGCCAGGCCAATTTTCCTATACTTTTGCAATATCACTCCCGGCGTGTCCCCTTCGAAAAGACCGTGGCAAAATTCCTTACCATTCCTTACCCCAGTTCTTTCCCGCCTGTAATAATTCCGACGTCGACAAGGCGGAAAGCTGCAAAAATAAAATAAAATCAATTCGACTCTTTTTAGGAGTTTCAGTCCCGTTTAAGTTTGTGCGGACTGTCAGATGGTGCGTATTGACAGCGCTTCCCGAGCTAGCCACACACAGTCAAGGCTAATCGTCTGGTCTCAAGAGACAAGACACTGCAGTCCCTCGCCAGTTGACGGGACTCCTAGTTGCTAATTCATATTAAGACATTTCCTCTTCCTGCTGATATAAATATAAAATTAAACTGCAATAAACTTAAGAGATGTGCTGTGATTACACGTTCGTGTTGTTTCAGCGTTGATTTTATTGTTGCGGTAACCTGAAACTATAAGCGACACAAAGTAAGTTCTGCTATTCACATTCGACGGTGGCTTTACGCTCTGGGCCAAAGAGTGGTTGCTATTTTTGGTTACGAGTGTAGCTGAGAGATACCAGAACTAAACATTTGTTGCAATCTAGTGCCGCTTCCAGATGTAGTGAAACGCTTGGAGAAAATGGAATATAACGTTTATTTCAAATGTAATAAAAAATTCAAACGTGCAGATAAGAAAAACTTATTTTTACGGCAAATGTAGTGAATGAGACATTACAAGTAAAGTGGAAAATATTCTTGGAAATATTTTAGCTCATGTTCTGGAGTAAAATAATGAATCAACCTAATCCTTATTTTCCAAATTTATAAATGTTATTGATAGCTTGCTCACCTTGGCCTGGTGGTTGATGCAGCTGCCGTGCTGCAGTAGCGACTCGATGATGCCGCGGCTGCCCAGGCTCGACGCCACGTGCAGCGGGGTGAAGCCTTTCTGAAACACAGCGTCACCACCGTCACCAAATACTACAGGATAGGGAGAGGCCAAATGTCTTTCCTTCCTTCCATATTGATATCTGAAAGATTGTTTTCTTTATGTATTAACATAAAATAATATACGAAATATAAGAAATTAGGTTTATGATTGCTCATAGTATAGTGAAATAAATTATATATATATATATATATATATATATATATATATATATATATATATATATATATATATACAATACTTGATTCACCACACACTTCAGCCGCCTTCTACGGTGGGGAATACGGTAAAGGTGGCCAAATTCATATGCAGCAGTCAATTTATCGTCAGTTGAACTGTGTAGCCAATATTTGTACAGCTGCCGACGAAAACAATACAGGTCGCCATATGCAGCCTCCCCCACATGGCATAGGGGATGACACGACTGAAACCATGGAGATCATCAGCAAAGCACTCTATGCTGGGAACACAACACCATCAGCTGCCAATAGTACACCAGAGCAGCGTGAACTACAGCTGTTAGGAGAAGAAGAAGCGGAATCGAACACAGCCCAGCAGCGTCCACGCACCCCAGTAGTCGAAGACGGCGTCTGTAGCGGGAGCAACAAGGCTCCCCGACCACCACGAAGCCATGAAAATGAGAGGCGGCATCAGTCAGTAAGAACAATCGAAAACTTCGAGCTTCAGCTAAAGAGTGCAGTGCCAGCCTGTTCTGAAAGCCATGATTCGGGACCTCATTGCGTATTCACAGAAAAACAGGATAGAAACGTTGGTAGAATCCACCCAATGGCTATTGGTGGCCTCTTATATTTTGTTAATCAAGAAGTAAGCAATAATATCATACAGATAGCTCCTGCATGGCGGGATCGCGGCAAAATACAAATTAAAACGATAACATCAGCCAGCACTAGGATCCAGAGCGCTGTCTGGCAGCGGAATGGACTTATATACCACTCTCTCTCATCACATTGCAAGCAGTAATCGAAAACGTTATTAACAGAAGAAGAGGTTGAGCCGTGCGCGGCTCTCTGTCGCTAGGCGGCTGTTTCATATCGCAAACTTCTCCGCTAGGGCGCGCGGCGGCCAGGTTCCGGCCATCTGGTGGCGATTGTCATCTTTCGCCGGCCGATAGAGAGCGCTGTGAATGTGAGTGCCCTCTATCGGTCTGTAGAGAGGATTTAAGGGGCGACCCGGCTCAGGAAAGAGGTCAGTCTCTGCGGTCAGTCTCGGCTAGGAAGTGAACAGTCTGAGGAGGAAGTGGCGGTGTCGGAAGCGGCAGTTGAAGAAAGCGACGTACTCCATGCACGGGCAGCAGTTAGGTGGAGCAACGTGATACTTGGCCGTCGACGAGGGGTTATTGACGGTGCCTGGTCTGACAAGCAGTTCTGAGTGGCCGTAAACTGTGTCGTCGTCTCATATGCCCAGACTATATGGCGGTTTGGGGTGTCCTCGTAAAGTGTGCCCTTTGGCACCTTCTGGAGCAACCTGTGCTGTCATGTTCCACGAGTGGATAGACTGTTAGAGAGTTCGTGGTATTCAGACAATTCAACTTCGTTGTATTTTCTGCTTCCTCCGTGCAATTGGAGATTTTCTGTTTGGTGTTCGTGCTTGCGTGGGACAATCTATGTCACTAATGGCTGTTCTTTCACGTGAGGGAAACAGTGTATGTATGTTTGTCTGTACCCTTGAGGGGTGCTGAAACATTAAAACAAACCAGTGTTGGTTGAGCTCAACTGATATAAGTGCCTTGAGAAGCTCGATCTTTGGAAATCCTGTTTAGGAACTTATAGCACCGGATATTCTACCATTATTAAATTGTTGTTTAGACATAAGTAAATTTAAGTGTATAAATCCTTGGACTCTTGGGCCATCATAGATCATTAAGGCCAACTAGTATTGTTGTTATTTAATATAAGTATATCTTGGGGGAATTTTAAGTAACCGATTGGTAATTAAGCTTATTACATGATATAGTGTGGAAATCTTATGTTTGAAGTTGTTGATATTGTTGTGTAAGGTTGTATTGTATTTGGTATTTATTGTAATAAACAAGACTGAGGCAATTGTAACCACGCGCCCACATGCTTGCCAACCTAACTACCACCTCAGAGGTAAAGGCTGAAGCAAGGTGCTTATGTAGAGTGGTAAAGGCGAAAAGTTTCATTACGAAAATGAAAGAAAATAGAAAGATAAACGAAATTCCCCTCCCCCTTCACTTACTTATGTTCGAAGCATAAAATTATGTTTACATCCAAGGTGTCCGGTGCTCTGTTCAAACTTATGTCAAAATAGCTCTGCAGGAAAAATACAACTCGTGCATTTAGATATTGGGCCAAACCATGTTCTATATTCTACAGAGCAAGACGAAGAATTAAGAAGATTACTTGTCAACACTGAAAATTAAGATGTGGACGATGAATAGGTCAACAAAATACAAAGAAAAGTTCGGAGTCTTTTTGGAAAATACTATCACCTCACAAATTGCACGATGATAAACTATATAAATCTATTCTTAATACTTCCGCGGCTGTCTTTGTACATGAATTATAGCTTTACGGGCTATGCCACGTCGTTTATTGGATAATTTATCTAAGTTTTCGGCTGTTATACTCCAGCCTTCTTCAGAGATACTGTTTATATATTTATAAACTATTTATATATTTATAAACAATATTTCTGAAGAAGGCTGGAGTATGACAGCCGAAAGCTTAGATAAATTATCCAATAAACAACGCGGCATAGCCCAGACACATTGCTGGGATGGAGTGTGAGCGCGCTTCAACGTCTGCAGCGGTGAGCGATGCTGATTTGACGGCTGTCGACGAATTAGCAGAGAGCGATGAACTCTACTTGGAGGGTCTTCGCGACCGTGACAAGTTCGCTTTTCGCGTTGACTTGAAGAATGTAGCTGCACGCCCGCAACCAAGCTTCTTCAGAGAACTACAGCGGAAGTACAACTTCACTTCCTGGTCGCTCTGGCTCGTTCATGCCGGCCTGAAGTATGGCTGGTCTTTACCAGCAAGGACTGACGACTCCTATGGAGTACTGATCATCTCTGGGGACCGCGCCGAGGACGTCAGCGTCATCCATGACGATGCTGCTGCCAAAGGACACAAGCGTCCTGGGGCCCTAGCATCAATGCCGCTGGTCTTTGACAAGGACTTCTGCGCGACTAAGTTTCTCCGCAAGTTAAACGGGAAACTGAAGCGGCAGCGCAGAAGGCAGCAAAATACAGCGACTGAGGACTGGCAGATTGCTGGAAACAAGATTCCCGCCGCACCAGAGAGGCTGCCGGTTCCAGAGAAGGAGGCACCTGGCCTCCAAGCTGCTGAGCCTTCCACGCCAACGAGCCCCGCCAGGGAAGACGAGTAGGTACTTCACGAAACCCCAACGTCGCCCACGCCATCCCAGAAGGAAGGGGAGGCACCACCAGCCACTGAGGGACCTGTCCGCCCACTGGTGGTGCCATATGAAGGGAACTGTGGCAGCCTGTATGTTCAGCTTCTGCTGGCTACAGAGCTGCCACTGTTCTGTTGGCCTGCTGAAGGAGGCATCTCCATCTTAGCCTCCTGCCCCTCGGACCCGTCGAGAGCCGCCGCCATGTTGAGCGACATGGGCGTCAGCTGCACCGTGGAGCAGCCCAGCCCGCCAAACCAACCGGTCCCTGCGCCTGCAGCTGTTAAGGCGCAGCCGAGGGCGAGGATCAAGAGGGCCAACAAGAAGAAGCCCTCTCCTCCCGAGTTCCGGCAGTGTTTCAACTGCCAACTCTATGGAAACGAGGCGAGGGACTGCCAAAACCAGCGCAGATGCACCAGATGTGGGGCTGATCATCGTGCGACTGAATGTACCACAGCCAGAGAAGAGGAAGTTTGCTGTAACTGCGGACTTAATCATGCAGCCTGCTTCTCTGGCTGTGATATGAAGAAGCAGCTTAGGGCGAAATACCGTTCCAAAGCTGCCATGGCGCCCAGGAGGGCCCAGCAGGAGGCCAGCTGATCGCAGGATTGCAACAGCTGATCGCGGCGACTTAGCAACCTAGGATACAGGGAGCTTTCAATATGCAACGTTTTGTTGTGAAACGACTATGTCAAAAAATACAAGTAAGTTTATAATTCATTGTTTGAAATGATTATTTTTAATCTGCAAACTAAACTGCTATTAAACTAATATTTTTTGTCCTGATAAGAAAAATATGAATCTCCTACTATTTCATGACGACATTGTCCTGTTAACAAAACAGTCAGGGAATATTAAGAATTTTGCTGAATGTCATGAACAAAACACTGAAGTAAGATTTTGTACTGAATACAAACCAAAGCAAGACAAAGTGATGAAATGTAGCAGAATTGATAGCAACAGTAGTAGATTCAATATAAAAATAGGATCGGATGTGATAGGAGCAGTACAATGGCCGAGGCAGGAATGATGTTAAAACATACCTTCATGAAAAAAAGAAATCTTCTAGTTCCAAATATTGATCTAGAACTCACAACGATCTTTTTAAATCTCTTTGTGTGGAGCTCAGCAATTTATGGTAGCAAAGTATCGACTTTAGGAATACCAGAAAGAAGGAAAATTGAAGGATTTGAAATGTGTACTACAAGAGGATGCTGAACATTAAGTGGGAGATGAAATACGAAACGAACGAGTTTTAAAAATGATGGGTGAGGAAAGAAGTTTGTGGAAGAAGCTTACAGAAAGAAGCGACACGATGGTACGTCTTATTTTAAGACATGCTGGATTAGTTAATTTGTTAGTGGAGGGGCACTCGAAAGACAGAGATTACAATAACCGAAACAGTAAGGGGTGCGTTCAGATAAAAAGGTTAGCTCAAGATAGGAAGGGACGGAGGATTGCATGAAACCCGTCGCGAGAGTGATGACGGGTATTCAGTCTCGCAGGTCAGTGTTCCGCCTCTGATGAGGCTCTTAGCGGAGCTGTTGCGCGGTCGCTTCGACCGAGCGCAGCGGGTCGTTAGTAATTAGCGTAATGTGTGGGGCAGGCTAACACGCCCAGCACGTACCGGGAAAACATTTACGTCATCGCTAATTTGAACGGTTACCGGCAGAGGAGGGAGGTTAACTACAAATCAAATTACTACTAGCGGAGAAGTGAGGATACAGTGATGTACGAGACATATACTATAAGTGCAAGCTATTTTCGCATCTAGTATTATCGTGTGTGATAAGTGAACGCTAATGTTTGTATTTTAGGAGGGGTGGACTTCGATCTTCAATATGGTCATTGTGATTTTGGTTTTAAATTAGCTTTGGAAATCATTTTGGGTAAATTAGTGTGATCTCGTGATCTGTTGACGTAGCTTCAATTTGCCGCTCATCCCGCCTCTCTCGTGGAATCCAAACCACCTAATGTCGTGGCGTGGCTCGTATAATAAAACACAACTCTTAAAAATTCCACAGGGATTTGAACCAGGAACTCGAACTTTCGAAATCAAGCGCCTTAACGACAGCCCAGCTGACACTTGTGGTGAATTCTGAGAGACGGTTTTTGTTTTTCTTACAGCTTTACACCTCATCGACGATGACATCGTTAAAGGCGGGAGAGAACTGGCGGCAAGTAAAACGAAAGAATTCATATACTGCCTTTTGAAGGAACCGTCCCGTATTCGCTTGGAGTGATTTCGAGAAACCATGGAAGCTCGAAGCCTGGATGGTCAGACGCGGATTCGAAGGCGTTTCCTCACGGATGCGAGGCCGCCCACCACGCTCGGTCAATGACAGTGCCCAGGCGAGTTTTGGTTCTGAAGAGTTCTCCTCCTGACGTCACTTTTTGACCGCCCGCTGTGAGCAGACAGGGTACAGAGAAACATACGAGACCACGATGGTGGCCAAGGGTGATTAATCGCACCTACTGCACACTTAAAGTTAGAAGACACCTGCGGCTTTCGGAAGGGTCATGACACATCGTCACAACAGCTTTGCTGGTTCACCAAGGCCATTCTGCCCGGCCATTCGTCGCCTTCTCCTTATCTCCTCGCCGGAGTGGCTGCGGTAGGACGCCTGTTACAACCTGCTCCTGTGAGGTTACGACATCTCATTGTCACCCACACACCTGTGGTTCGTTGCCGGATGCGAATACTCCTCCACCTTTGGCTGATACTGTTCTTCCAAATTCGAATTTTAATAACCCTTGTCAAGGTGCAATAAAGAAATTTAACTTTTAATATATAGAGCATCTAAATAAAATAAAAATCAAGAAGGATAAGGTAAATAACCCATCACTTACCACAGATAAAGGCATGTGGCAGGACGAACACAAAATAGAAGAACACACTTTATAATATTTCGGTAAGTAACCTTGCTTATGATAGACGCAACTCGTTACGTAAGGGGAAAGATCCAGGTATGTCACATGAATTAGCCAGAGATAAAGGGTGAGCACTGCAACGGTGAGGGAGAATGGAAATTGTCTAATGATATGGGAAAATATAATCCTTGTCCCAACCAATTGAAACAAAATGTATTTAAAGTATATGACAAAAATAGTGAATTTTCCAGAAGGGGAGGAGGAAACGAAATCAAACTTCACGGCTTCAAACAGCATGTGATGTTATTTCAGTGATTACTAAATCGAGTCAAATTTATAAATACAAGTAACTTGGTAGTATCAGCACACCTATCAGCATGACGTTGTACCCCCTATGGCCTGGATGTATGCACTGATTCATTTACGAAAAGTCATTGTATCCTCTCCTGAGGCAAGTTGGCCCACAACTAATGTAACTACGAGGGTTGTCGGTAAAATAAGGTTCCCAATGATTTTTGACAACGAAAAACAAGTTTATTTGCATTGAATTATACATTTTTTGAAAGTTTAAACTTTTTCCTATTTTTCGACACAATCTCCGTTGAGGTCGATGCATTTCTGCGTGCGGTGTACCATCTTCTTTATGCCCGGGTCACAGAATTCTCCCTCCGCGCCACGAAGGTAGCATAACACCTCTTCTTTCAGCTCCTCTCGGGTTCTGAATTGAGTCCCACCCTGGTGTTTCTTCAATTCAGGGAAGAGATGTTAATCACTTGGGGCTATGTCGGGGCTGTAGGGCGGGTGTGTGACAATATACCATTGGTTGTGAAGTACGGCTGCTACACGGGCGGTGTGTGGACGAGCGTTGTCGTGATGGAAAAGCACTCCCCTCGCGAGCATGCCTCTCTTCTTGTTTTGAATGGCGCTGCGCAGGATGTTCAACGTCGCACAGTAGCGGTCAGCATTGATTTAGGCACCAGCAGGCATGAATTCGCACAACTATAACCCCTTCTTGTCCCAAAACACTCTCGCCATCACTTTGCCGGCAGACAGTGTTTGCTTGAACTTCCACGGCTTCCGTGAGTCTGGCTGTTTTCACTGACGGGATTGTTCCTTCGTTCCCGGCATCGTGTAGTGCACCCAGAAGTCGTCTCCAGCAACAATTTAATCCAAGAAATCTTCCCCATCGGTTTCAGAGGCTTCAAAAAGTTTACAGGCCGCTTGAACACATTTCCGTTTATGGTCTTCCATAAGCATTCTTGGCACATACCTTGGCAGACCCTAAATGGTCTGTCAAAATTTTGTCAATGGTAGTCTTGCTGTCATCAGAGACCATCTTGCAGAGCTCCGGATCCATCACCCTTCGAACTTTCAGCATCTTTTCTTCCACTTTCACAATCGTTTCGTCCGAAACCGATGGCCCTCCGGAATGCTGTTCGTCATGGAGATCTGTACATCCGTCTTAATTCTCTACACCATTTGCGAAAATGTTGTATGCTCATACACTTTTCTCTGTAAACTTACCACAATTTGGAATGAATATTCCCCAGCACAATTTTTTTTTCGCAGAAAAAAAGATTTATAAATCGTAATTCACATCTGGCGTGAGAAGCGAGTGGGAGCTTGATATTTAACTGCTGCTCAGACAAGACTGAGCGTCGCAGGCAGTTGGCCGTGGTGGGGATCTGGAGAGGGGAACCAAGGTACACACCACTGTAGCCGCATCGCGACTGCAGCGTGTTGGGAACCTTATTTCACGGACGACCCTCTTGCTGCAGCGTGCGCGCTCGCTACCTTGTTCTCGGGGTCTGGCGGCGCGCCCGCGGCCAGCAGCACCTGCGCGGCGCCCGTCTGCTGGCTGTCGGCGGCGGCGTGCAGCGCCGCGGCGCCCTCCTCGTCGCGGGCGTCGGCGTCGGCGCCGAGCCGCAGCAGCAGCTCCGCCACCTCCACGTGGCCGCGCTCGCACGCCACGTGCAGCGCCGTCCTGCCGCGCTGCCCACAATGCAACACACACCATCAACAAACACTCGCGACATTTACAACTAGTCTAATACCTACAAAAATATACAACGACGAGAACGGTGGTAGCATTCACAAACTGATGTCCAGTTGTTGCAGCCATTCTATGAAGGAAGTTGTAGCACTGATAACATTTTGAAATGGTCCATCGATCTTCCTTGATGATGTGCTCCACACTCTGGGAAGGAGCTCCGCAGTCACAGACAGGAGAATCCTGAAGACCCCACTTATGGAGCATGGGGTTGCATTTGGCTTGGCCTGTTCTTGGGTGATATAGTTTGACCCATTGGTCTCTCTTCAAATGGAATCCCGGAATTCCAGCTGTAGGATCTGCAATATTTCACTGATGCAGAGTCCCAGCTTTGTCAACATTTTTCCTTGACATCGAAGTCAAATATATCATGCCATACTGGATTTCTGGATTTAAGACGAGTGGGGAGTAGGTCATTTAAGGCCTCGTGGATTAGGAGATCCTGTGGATGGTCAGGATGGTGTAGTTCTATCCACTCACGTGTCGTTGCTTCTTGGCGTGTTACCTCTTGAGACGGAATGTTGCTGATCAAATGTAAACAGGAGACTGGAGTGGATTTTAGTGTGCCACTTATTACTCTCATACACTCATACACTCATTCAGATGGAAGTCGATTTTACTAGTGCGAGCACTACGTTGCCACACTGGAGCACAGTACTCAGCAACAAGGCTAAAACATTAAGATAATGGTCCACAGTTAAATGTGGGTATCTCCATTTAAAGTGCGAATAACAGCCACTTCAGTTGTTGCCCACGTAATAAGGCGAGCGGGGACAAAGGCTCAGGAAGATGACGGCGCAGGAGATACCCGAGAATAGCGTCAGATCGTATTCTAGCAGCGCGAGGACATCAAAAGCATTGCACATGTTTCGTGAACAAACTTCTCAAAGTAAATCGACAGGCAGTGAGGGGCCTGTTGCCTCGGAAAAATCTGACCCCATTGAAATTTCTGTTCTTGTGCCTAGTCGAAAAAAGGAAGAACGGATGGACATCATCCAGGTGGAGAAGCAAATGAATCTTACGAGGGACACCTTTGACTTCCAACGCTCAGAACCGCACGAAAACATGTTTAGAATAACAAAGGATCATAAACATAACAGTGGTGTGTGTCATTTCCGTGTAAAACTCCTCACTTGTCTACTAGCGCCATCAAAGAGCACTGAAAATAGCCTATTGTTGTGTGTTTCCTGGTAATGTCATACAGAACATACCCTTCTAGATGCAAATTTTCCAAACGTATGATGAACATATAGCCACCGAAAACAACACAATATTGCCGACCCCTTGATATTTAGTTCTTTCAGCAATATAAGCTCTATATAAGAAGGATTACTGATTTTGTAAGACTACAATGGGCCAAAGCACAAGTCAAGATACATGATCGTTATTTCATCATGAAACTTCACTCTGTGATTTACAATCAATTTGCTGCACCTATGTGGATGCAATATGCTTGGCGCAAGCGAGGTTATGACATTGACATACCAATATCATAATTTGAAAATGTAGTTGGTGAGGCTTTTGTTATTGGACTGCGTGAATGCGAAAGTGATTTGGAATGTGATAACGTGGCTTTAGTGAGGTGTGGACATTGTTCTCTTCCACTTTGTTTTAACCACTTCATCGAAATCTGGCATCTGCACTTTGAGGACTAATGTAAGCACTATCAGGTGTGTGGTACTGCTGTATATGTGTGTTTTGCGCTATATTATGTACTTTAATCAGAGAGTTTTTGGCACTGTTAATTGAAATTGTAATGATATACTGACGCCATTGAATTACGTATAATTTCCTTCATGTGGTATTGATATGTTGTTACTTTGTTTCTCTCTATTAAAATGTTGCTTGAGGTAGAATGCAGCGTTCTGCATGGAAATGTCACACACGAGTGTTTTGTTTCTTGATCGCTTGATATTGTAAGCATGTTTTCGTGCGGTCGCGAGCGTTCGAGGTAAAAGGTGTCCCTTGTTAGCAGAAGACGGGAAACACAAGTGGCTCAAATATGTCTAAGACTGGTCGTCTTACCTCGACGCCGATTTTAAAGTGAATGTCTAAAGCTGCATTCCCACGATCTCTTGTAACGGAGGCGGCACCTCATTAGCCGAAGTGTAAGGACGAGCGCGCGCGGCCGGTTAGCCCTAGCTTACCTCGCCGCCACCTCCCCACCACTTTGCCTAGTGTCGTTTGGCACAGAGCACTTTACAGCAACAGAAGGGGTGCGCACCGCTGCTGCAAACCGAGGGCAACAGCGCACCACCACACACGCCTGTGATGTTTACCGACAGAGAGTGGGTAGCTGCGTCTCGTCCCAGCTAGCAGAGGCGGCCCCGTTCCCATGGCGTGTTGTTGAGTATCAGTCCCGTCCCGACCCGCCTTCGTTACACGACGTCGTGGGAACGCGGCTTACTAGTACCTGGTTGTGAGCCGTGGACACACACCTTGTCCCGCACGTCGACGCGAGCGCCCGCGGCGGCGAGGCGCTGCACCACTGCCGCGTGCCCGCCCAGCGCCGCGTGCAGCAGCGCCGTCTGCTGCTCGGCGTCGGAGGCGTCCAGCCGCACGTCCTCCAGCGTCTCCAGCAGCAGCTCCAGCACCTCCAGGCGGTTGTTGCGCGCCGCGCACATCAGCAGCGTGTACTGCTTCTGCAACAACCACAGCGGGGGCTTCACTCCACTCATCAAAATTTCGCTACCAATTTCAGTTTACAATGTGATCGCATGACTGCTAGTTGCAAGCGATTAACAACGGCTCCTTTTATTTCAAAGCAGCAAAAAGTAGACATCGTTTTAAAATAACCTATACTACCGTTTTTACTGAATGGAAGATATTCGGTGAAGAAATGGACTTTATTAAGAAAAAAGTCATATTATATGAACATTTTGAGAAGATATTCCTCTTAGTGACCCTTTACATATATATAAATACCCTAATGCGTGAATTTTTTTTTTTATTTTTATTTATTTTTTTTTTTTTATTTTTTTTTTTTACTGCTTTACTTATCTTTTTAACATCGAGGTCTTTTAGAGACGGGAAAGGATGGGGGGCAAGGATGGGGGCAAGGAATGGGAAGGAATTCGGCCATGGCCTTTTTGAAGGAAGCATCCCGGCATTTGCCTGGAGTGATTTGGGGAAACCATGGAAAACCCAAATCTGGATGCCCGGACGGGGATTTGAACCGCCGTCCTCCCAAATACGAGGCGAGAACGCTAACCGTTACAGCACCCCGCTCGGTCTAATGCGTGAAAGTATAAGCCCCAGAGAATGGTAAGTCGTACTATACGATTTTTGGCAAGTGGACAAACCAATGCAGATATAAAATTTAATACGCCGATTTCAATACAAATGCTTTCAGACATCATTCCTGAACCATGTTGGGCTATCTACAAATGTCTATTACAGTACATTAAGGAAGAAAAATGATTGCAACTGTTACTTTCTGGTACTTGTAAATTCCGCGCAAAACTGGAAATCGTTCTTCCGTATTTTGCAGTGTATGTAGTTTTTGTGGTGTTTGTTCTTATATTCTTATACTCATAAATTTCGAAAACAATCATCCACACTTCTTTCTTTTTAGACATTTTTAACGACACACTTGACTAATGGCACGAAACGCACTCGCTCCCTGCACTGTCCCAACTTAGCCGAAATTGTCCCAATCGCAGCAGTCGTGCTACTTACGTTTCAGTTTGCTCCCTGTCTGTAAGGACAATCTGTCAATTGCTTCGTCAAGCTCTGTCAATCTCCTGATATCGGGGTAGCACACCCAATTTGCCTACTTACGCGGTAATCTGCAGGGACCCTGCCTGATTTTCCCTGTAGATTGGGAACGAAATTGGGTCGTCTGTAGCCACTTTTAGCAATTATTCCCCCTTAATCGTTTATACTGTAGCGACAATCAGTACTGTTTGATAGTGACAATATCAGGGCAATAAAGGACAACCATGGTCCAGAACTGTGTACAAAGATTCTATAACAATAAGAAAGTAAACGCGAAACCGAATGAATATTTGCTGTTTCAAAGGTCATCATCATCGGGTCTGCTTCATGCACAAGCCTCTCCATTTCATTCTTTCTTCCATACACACTCCTCCACTCCTTTCAGCCATTCATCTCTTGGTCTCCGTCTGGGTCGATTACCATGCATCTTAATTCCATGGATTTTTCTTGGGATGCTCTGAGAATCCATTCTCTTTACATGTCCTTACCTTCTCAGTCTGGTCCTCTATACTCTTTCCTATAGAGGTTTCTCTTTTATGATGCGTGTAATCACTTCATTCCTTATTCTGTCCATTTCAGTGACTCCCATTCTACCTTTTAAAACTTCATTTCACTTGCTTGTACTCTGCTGATGTCCCGCTTTTTCACTGTCCATGTTTCAACAGCATAAGTCAAGATAGGCATATATTATGTATGATATATTACTCTCGTGCTTCTCTGTAGCACCTCTTTATTCCTTATCAGGCTTCTAATGCTCCTTAGAAATGCCTTCTCTTGTTTTCCTCTTTCCCTTATTTCGCCATCGGTTCCTCCACATTCCTCTAATACACTCCCCAAGTACTTGAACCTGTTTACCTTCTTTAGTTGTTCCCCTGTCATCACAATTCCCTGGGATACCCTATTCTTTTTCCTGGTTGTTACCACGTACTCACATTTCTTTACATTAAATTTCAGGCCATATTCCTCTACACTGTCTGTCCATACATCCAACTGCTGCTGCACTTCCTCTTCTTCACCTCCCCAAATCATCCGCAAAAGCCATCACCTTCATGTTTTCCTCTCCCATCCTCGCTGCCACTTTCTGCATTATTTCATCCGTGATTACAATGAAGAGTAGTGGTGATAGGGTACTTCCTTGTTTTAGTCCATTCCTTTGTTCCAGCCAATCTGATCTTCCTTCCCCTATTTTCACATAGCTCACACTTCCTTGGTACAGTTCCGTCACTCTTGATGGTTTCTTTGGGAACTCCTTCCATACCTTACTCCTGTGTACACAATCATATGCTTTCTCGATATCGAGGAATACCAACAGTAGATCCTTTCCATACTCGTAATGTTTTTCCTGCAGCTGTCTCATAGCAAATATCAGATCTACCGTCGATCTCCCTGATCTGAAGCCATACTGCTCTTACCTTATCCCTTTTTCCACCCTGCCACGTATTCTTTTTTCAATGATCTTCTCATACACTTTGGCACAGTGGCACATCAGTGTAATACCTCTATAGTTTTTAAACTCCTTCCTGCTCCCTTTTTTGAATATAGGTATAATTATTCCCTTTTTTCCAGTCTTCAGGAGTTGCATCCTGAATCCATACATTTCTCATCACACGGTATAGCCACTGCTTTCCTACTACTCCTGCTGCCCTTATAATTTCCACGGTCACTTCATCGATGCCTGGTGCCTTTCCACCCTTTATCTTACTCAGAGATGTTTCCACTTCTTCCCAAAGTAGATCCTTCTCTTTCTCTCCTACATGGCTGTTATTTTCCTGCTTCTCTTGAACAACTGTATCATCCCGTGACCAATCTTGGTTCAGTAAGGCTTCAAAATAGTCCTTCTACATCATTTTTAGTCTTTCTGAGCTGTTTATTTCGTTTCCATCCTTATCCAGCATGTTGACATTTTCTATCCACTCCTTCCTCTTCCTTTTTACCATTCCATATAATACTTTCTTACTTTCTTATTTCCTTTGCTACCCTCTTCCATCATGTTGGTCCATTTCTCGAGCCACTTCCTCCTTTCCTCCGTTACTTTTTTTTTTTGCCTCCTCCTTTTTCGTTACATTGTCATACCTTGTCTACTGTGTCCTCTGCTTGAACCATTCCCTAAAGGCCCTATTCTTGAGTTCCACTGCTTGTTTTACTCAATCATTCCACCATGCTGTTTCTTTCCACCTTTTGGTGTTACCAGCCCTTCCACACACTTTTTTTTTTTTATCTGCTTAACGTCTCTCTAACAGCGAGGACACTGTTTCTGCTGCTTGTACTAACGTTGTTTTAAAATATTCCCACTCCTCTTCCACTGTCTCCAATTCCGCTATTTGTATCTAACTCCTTATTATTCTCTGGTATTCCTCTTAATTTCTCTTCTCTTTCAAGTTCCATACTCTTAATCTCCTATCCTGTCTTCCTGATTTTCTCCTCTCGGTCGCAATCCTTAGCTCCGTTACTATTAGCTGGTGATCACTATCCAATACCGCTGATGGTATTACCTTCACATCTGTCACACTCTTCTTAAATCACCATTAAATATAAAGTAGTCCACAACTGACTTCCTCTGCCAATCGCTACTGTACCATGCTACCTTGTGGCTCTCTTGCTTTTTGTACCAGGAATTTCCTATTTTCAATCCATTTCTTTTGCAGAGATCCAGAAGCCTTTCCCCTTCTTCATTTCTGCCACCCCATTCTTCTGTCCCTATTACTTCCTCATATCCCTACCTTTCTGTGCCTATATGGCCATTTAGGTCTCGCATAATTATAATATTTTGCCCATTTAACTGTCTCTGCAACTCCTGCTCAAATTCCTCCTACTTTTGTGACGTATCCTTGAAGTACATCCAGGCTTCTCCTTTTCGAAAGGTAAGGTGCGGTTTATTCTCCTGAGGAGTAGGCTAACACTGCTTGGTATTTCGCAAAATATTTTACCCGCATAGAAACATTGTAACACTACGGCGCTGTTACACCACTAAGCGAGTGGCAACTACTCAACATACACACAATCCAATACTTACAAAAGTTTGTTTTCACGGACGGATGAGAAATTCATGTGGTTTTAGAAATTAATGCACCATCACGAAAATAGTTTTGTTCACCTCTTTAACGTCATTTTTTTTATGCGAATGCCACTCAAATGCAAGGAACGTTAAAAAAAAAACTAGCTGGAATCTTGAATGTGAAAACCGGTGACAGAATATATCGTTGCGTCTGTAACAAAGAGGGTTTCTGACAAGAGCGCGAAAGCCCACCTACCCGCCGCAAGAGGGTCACGACTTCAAGTCACGTGACTACAAAGCTAGCAGAAGCATGCATCAGTCGTCCAGTGTTCATTCGTGTTATAAGCAGTGACGGAATGGAAATACATATACCAAAGCGGACAATAAAGGGGGAGAATCATCCACCGTGGTACACATGCGAAGTCAAAAGATTACTCAAAAAAAACAAAGGAAAATACACACACGCTCAAGAAGGAAGGGGTGTCGCAGCGATTTAGAAACCTTAGCTGATTTAAGAGGACGTATTAAGAATGTAATGCGCGAGGCCTTTAACGATTTTCACTCCAACTCTCTCTCAAAGAGTCTCACAGAAAACCCAAAGAAATTTTGGTCGTATGTACGAAAAGTTAATTGTACCAACAGCAATATTCCAGCACTAATTCGTGAAGGTTCCGAGGTTAATGAAAGCCGCAATAAAGCTAACGTACTAAATACTGTATTCAAAAATTCATTTACAAATGAACATAAGGATAGTATTCCCGTTTTCCCACGCCGTGGCGAGTCGGTGATGGAATCAATACCAATAGATACTGCAGGTATCGTTAAGCAATTAGAGCTCCTGAAGTGGGGGAAAACACCGGGCCCGGATGGAATTCCAGTAAGAGTATTTTCAGAGTATGCGGCGGAAATCGGGCCATTTCTGTCTGCTATATTCAGTAAATCATTAGAAGAGCGAAAAGTACCTTCAGACTGGAAAATCGCGCCAGTTAATCCAATTTTCAAAAAAGGTGATCGAAGTGATCCTGGAAACTATCGTCCCATATCTATAACATCTGTTTGTAGTAGAGTTATGGAGCATATTATATGCTCGAACATTATGAATTTTCTAGATGATAATAATTTGCTTACAACAAATCAACACGGATTTCGGAAGAAAAGATCATGCGAAACACAGCTGGCCCTATTTACACACGACGTAATGAAAGTTATCGATGCAGGTTCACAAGTAGATGCAATTTTTTTAGATTTCCAGAAAGCCTTTGACTCTGTGCCACACAACCGCCTTTTAGCGAAGCTTCGAGCTTACGGTATATCGGATCAGCTTTGTGAATGGATAAAGGATTTTCTAACTGGTCGTTCGCAGTGTGTTGTCGTTGAAGGAGAAAGTTCTTCTAATCTAGATGTTACATCGGGTGTACCTCAAGGAAGTGTAATAGGACCACTTCTTTTCTTAATTTTTATAAACGATCTTGGAGACAAAGTGAAAAGCCTTTTTAGATTGTTTGCTGATGATGCGGTTATTTATAGGGAAGTAAGAAATTTGGCTGATTGCTTAGAAATTCAGCGCGATCTGGATGTTATTTTGGCTTGGTGCGCTGAGTGGCAACTTACTCTAAATTGTAAAAAGTGCAAGACAATGAGCATAACTAACAAAAAGAATCCGATTGTTCAGAAATACGAGGTAAACAGTTCAGTTATTGATATGGTCGATTCTATGAAATATTTGGGAGTAACAGTACAAAGGAACATGAAATGGAACATACACATTAATTCGTTAGTAGGTAGAGCAAATTCTAGGCTGCGATTCATAGGTCGAATCTTGAAAAATTGTAATGAACAAACAAAGGAGATAGCGTACAAATCCATTTGCGTCCACATTTGGATTATTGTTGTGCCATTTGGGACCCGTTTCGTAAGGGATTGATCGAAAGTAGAGAGAAAGTACAGAGAAGAGCCGCTCGATTCGTGACCGCTCGCTACAGTCCTTATGAAAGCGTCACAGAACTGATTAGTAGATTAGGTTGGGAGTCCCTGGTAGATAGACAACACACGTTTGGTTTAAACTTATTGGGAAACATGCGTACTCCCACTTTCACTTTTGAGTGTAGTGAAATACTTCTTCCAGCAACCTATTTTAGTCGGAAGGACAGGAAAGATAAAATTAGAGAAATAAGGTGCCGGACTGATTCTTATATGAATTCTTTTTTCCCTCGTACCATTAGGGATTGGAATGCACAGCAAAGAGATTAGCTTTGGTGCTGAGCACCCTCTGCCACCCACAATTTTGTGAATTGCAGAGTATATATGTAGATGTAGATGTAGAAATGGAGATGTCAAAAGAAGAGCAAGGAGGTGTTCTTTGTTCCCCGACAGCGGAAGGGGTAAGGGGAACGGACATTAATCGAAGAATATTACAAGTGTGCGGTGAACACTGCATGTTCCTTACAAGGGTCAAGACGTGGCACAAGCGCTTCAGGGAGGGACGGGTGTCGTTAGCCAATGATGCAGGTCTGGAACACCGCACCGCATTACCGATGACGTCGTCCAGCTGGTTGATGGACTCGTTACCAAGGACCGCCGAGTTACAGTGAAAGCCGTAGCCGCCGAGGTCGGATTGAGCGTCGGAAGTGTTCACACCATCAAGACGGAAAGACTGAACTGGCGCAAAGTGTGCGCTCAATGGGTGCCCCATAGTCTTCAACCACAACAGGAAACATGTCGAATGGCCAACTGTCTTGATTATTTGCGCGCTATGCCAGGGAAGTTGATGAGTTCCTGACACGAATGGTGGCTGGGGATGAGTCTTGGTGTAATCACTTCGAACTAGAATCGAAACAAGTCTCCTGTGGAAGCATCAAGGGTCACCACCACCAACAAAATCCAAGGCCATCCACACAAATGCAGGAAAGGTTATGCTGACGTTCTTCTTTGGCCAAGACTGTACCCTTCGGATAGACTTCCATCATCACGGGACAACAGTGAGTGTCCTCTACTCTAGGGGCAAACGATTCACCTCGGAAAACGACGTCAAGCATTACGTGCGGAACTGGTTCAAGTCACAGCCGCAGAAATTTTACGAGATAGCCACTCATCGCCTTTTGTCGCATGGGACAAGTCCCACAACAGTTAGGGCCAATACTTCTGAAATACAGGTACTGGTTTCTGTTCCTAGGCTAGTTACTTTGTGAACCAACCTTATACATTTCTTATTACCGAAGACTGTCAGATTGTAGAAAGAAATCGGAAAAGAGTTTATTTACTATTCTTTTATGCTTACCATATGTAATCGTTGTCACATTTTGGTACTTATTTATTACAACAGATTGCTTTTAATACCTTAATAAAAAAAACTTATTAATAATACCTTCGGTAGTCGTCTTCATTATCGTTACCATCTATTGGTCGCTTCTGCTTGGAATATAATCCTGCCCAGACTTTTCCGTCTGTCCGACAATCTTCCTCCTCCAATTTATTCCTAGTTAGAGTCTAGTTTTCTCAATAAACATTTCAACTTGTTCCAGCTGTCTCCTGGCCTACATCTAGGCCCCACCAGTTCAAAGTCCTCCATTATTCGTATATTTATGTCTCACTTGGTCCATACTTTTAACCCATGAGTTGTAGATACTACTCTGGTGTGCAAACCTTAAGGAGGAAAGTAACGAATGACTGTGTTGGATGAGTTTTTAATGCTCTGCACTCGCATTCGGGTGGACGCCGATTAAAATCCCCGTCAGAGCATCCGGATTTGGGTTTTCTATGGTTGCCCTAAATCACTCCAGGTGAATGTTTCCTTCAAAAGGCCATGGCCGAATCCCGTTCCTTGTCACCAGTCCTTTCCCTCCTCTAAAGACCTCGATGTCGACTAGGCGTAAAACCATAAGCAAAAAAAGAAAAAGCGAAAGTAACGTTAGCAAGCTATGAAACTGCTATATAACATACCTCGATGAAAGTTCAGTCATACATAAAAACACCTGCCACAGTATGACACAGTAGGCAACTGAAACAAATACACCATGAAACGAACAGAAATTACACTTTTATACAGAGACAATAAGTGTCGGTCGGTCATCTAGTTTTTGTAAATGAGCTCTAAATTCAAGTCAATGTCCCTTATCAATTTCTTCAATTATTGAATATTACCTACTCTGACTTCATTATCTTTTTCATTTTCCTTGTCTCACTGCTTTTGCTATTTTAGCTTCACCACTGCTTCATCAGCTTTACACAAACTCCAAATAATCTTTCTTTTCTCACAGTTCTCTTAGAGATAACGCACAGTATTATTCAGGTAGGCTTCCGTGTTCGCTGCCAGTGTTACAGGGCCTATCGTAAAGGCGCCTTGTCAATTTGTTAATAACTGACATTGCTGCCTTTATTTTGGGGAGCTCCTCACAGTTGTGATGATTACACAATGGTGACCAATAAATATGGTGTGGCTATTAAAACTCTGAGGAAGGCACCAAAATGAGGGCCGAAACGTCAGCTATGTACAGTGTACCTGAGCCGCGCTGTGGCGCTGGCCGTTACCTCACCTGTCCGTCCCGTGTGCTCACATTCCGCACACAGATAGCACTGCGTCCAGTGGCGACCTTTGAAGTCGGACGCAGGGCACATAGCCAGCTGCCGGAGGTTGAAGCAGAGATTGTGTTGCGGCTTCAAACTTCGGACTTAGTACTAATGCTCTGTGGCTGCATGTCCGGAGTAGGAAGCAGAGCACGTAGTTTCTACATTACCAGCGGCTACGCGCTCTAGCTGTGGTCCGTGTTCCAAGGAACTGAAGCGCTGTATTCATGAAACTTATTTGCTTCTTTTTACTGCTATAAAAGATATCTTTTTCATTCCCCCTCAAAAGTAGTCCCAAACTCTCTGGCCTCTATTGAACAAGAACCGGCTACGTGAAAAATCGCCAATACCAGGAATATCATAATTTAGAAAAAGTGCAGGTAAACTTCGGAATGAAAAAAAAATGAAGACAACTGGTGAGGAAGAGTGTAAAAGCGTCATTGATCATGTGCTAACACACTAGACGGGTTGGGCATTCGTGAGTGGTCAAAAGAAATATTTATCAAAGAATAATTATAGATATGCATTGGAGAAGGTCAAAAGAAGAGCCACCCGATTCGTTACAGTTTTATATAGCTGGAGGGAAAGCATAAGTGCGATGTTGAATGAATCGGTGTGGGAAGACCTCGAACACCGAAGGCGTTGCTCTCGGCAGAAGCTAATAGAAAAATTCACGACTGAACTATTTCAGGATGACAGTAAACACATATTAATAGCAACAACATTCATATCTGAGAAAATAAGATAAGAGAAATCCACGCCAGAACCGATTAATTTCTATACTCTTTTTTCCACGAGCGATTAGGGAGTCGATCAGGAAGGAGTTATCGAGCCAGAGAACCTTACATTCCGAGGTATCTGTAAACCCCTCCGGCCATCCTGATCTGGGTTTTCCATGGTTTTGCCTGATCGTTGCAGGCGAATGACGGGATGGTTCCTCATAATTAGCCGATGGACGCCTCCTGCCATATCCCGTATATCCCTTCCTAAGCACAAATGGTTACGCATGAGGATTGATGTAATGCACCCTCTGCCATCCAATTTTAGTGAATCGCGGAGTAATAATAATAATAATAATAATCTATTTCTCATAAATAATCGTTTCAGTGACAGAAATCTATCAAACTGAGGTCATAGGGCACAACAGAATACCAGTGAATCGTAATTTGGATATTCAGATCTATTTTTTTATGTTAGCAGTATTACTTAAACACTCCTGATTCAAATTAACCGCAACAGATAGATCATGTATTCTCTGCTTATGTAGAAACCAAAATATATCCTTAGAAAGCTTCGAAGGGAAGAAGTTCATTAGGAATACGCAGTATGATATAAATATGGTTTTTATGATTGTTATAACTTTTTTAGTATCCTGAAAGATCTGATTAAAGACATGGAAAAGTTTTGGTTATTATCAGACCTGGGAACTACAGCTAGAGGTCTCACCTATGAACAGTCCTTTCACTTTCACGAATGTTTTTTATTTCGTATGCTTCCTTCCAAAGATGATTGCATCAAAAAAAAATATCAGCACTGGAATAAGGTTTCCAGCTTCTTTTCGTGACACAAGTGGCATCCTATGGGATAGCTGTGGAAGGGAGACTCCGAAAGCAATGGTGCTTCATGGTCAGTCGCAAAAATATGTACTCCGTTTGTACGTTTCGGGAGAGAATATTCGAACCAAATGTCAGCCCTTCCTTCACGTGGTACAACCTGCTTACACAGACGAGACTGGCAACTGAACGATTCCCGGTGTAAGGAGTCACTCACTGACTCGGAGCGCAGAATGTTCGAAGTCTGGCATGTAGATCAGAAAACTTAAAATGGATGCTCCAACGATTAGGATAACTGAGATTATGTGGAAGGATGCGCAAGTTTTGTGATCTGTGGAACAGAGAATAATTAGCACACAAGCTGTGAGTGGAGTTATTCGTAACGAACAAACGAATAGAGAAACGGGCGAGTCAATATGAACAGTTTAGTACGAGGATTATTTTGATTTGATAGAAACTTAGACTCTTCTAACCACGTTAATACAAGTGTATATGCTAATGTCACTAGAAGATGAAGAGAAAATGTACATTGTATTATGAAAGTTTAAGAATAAATCCAATTTATAAAGGGGGAGGAAAATATAATAATCATGGGTGATCGGAATGTGGTAGTGTGAAAAAGAAAAGAGGGGAATACTGTAGGAGAAGTGAGTAGGCAGGTAGTTCGACTGTTGTGAAAAATTTGAACCAGTGGTGGCGAACCCACTATTTAAAAATCTTGCATGAAGAATACGCAACAGGTAGGTATCAGCTAGATTAATATATCATAGTCAAACAGAGATTGGGAATCAAGTTCTAGACTGTAAAGTGCATCCAGGATATGGCATAGACTAAGACCACTATATGATAATTGAATGAAGTGTAGGCTGATATTCAAGACAATAAGGAAGCAATCTAGGCACAGCAGACTGGAAGTGTATAAACTGAAACAATACAGCATGAAATAAAAATTTGCATTGATGGTAGATGTTGAGTTGAGAAATAGTGGTAAAATAAATACAAAACTAATGCGAGGTTGCCTGCTTAGTAAGCTCACTCCACAATGAAAATCTTAGGCATATAAAGTTATTAGGGTCGAAAGCGATTTCACGTTAGGGGTATGGAAATTTACGAGTTTCATACTTTTTTATAATATGTGGGTAAAATGTTATCTGTGTACCAAATTTCAGCTTTCTACAGCTACGGGAAGTACCTTAGAGTTCTGATGATTATCAGTCAGTCAGTGAGTGACAAAATCGCTGAAGTTTGCATCCGAACTATGAACAGTAATGAAATAAAATTTAGTTTGTTTGCTAAGATTACTGATATCAATACATAACAGAAATTTGAGACATATAGTATGAATACTACCGAAGGAATTGAGGTTAAAAAATGGATCGAATCGCTTCTACAAAAGGGTAGGCAGTGCCGGCGTTGACTCGATGGCTGCACTGCTGTGCCCTGTTGTGGGAGAGTAGCCTCCAACAACGTTTCATTTGTGGTCCTGTGGCCAGTGGCGTAGCTAGGTCAACAAGGGCTCCGGTGCAAAAAAACTTATTTTGTGTTGCTGGTAGGGGCCCTCTGAGCTGAGGCTGGGGGTCCCTGAGTTGTGCTTAGGGGCCCCCTGAGCAGTGGTTGGGGCCCTCCCTGAGCAGGGAGGGCGTCTTAGTGAGGGGGTTCACTGGGTCTCAGGGGCCCCCTTAGACGACGGTAGAGCTAAAAAATCTATCGCGTCTTATACCTTCCAAACAGAACCATCACGGTGGCCGCCGAGAGTATCTTCTCGCAAATATTTCCATCCTACCAATTTAAAAGTCAGCATCATCAGCCAGCTCAGTCATTAGATGATGTGGCGTCTTAGGGTCATAAGTTCGTGTAGAACTTGAACAGCCTTCTCCACGTCGTGGGATCTTGGGTGATTCCTCTGCCAGTTAACTCCGACAGCGCAGCGTATGTCCATGTTCCGTCGGTCTGGTGGTCTTCCTCTTGGTAGCTGGTCGTCTCTTGGGCTTCACTCTAAGGCTAGTCATCGACTGGAACGGCATTCGTCCGAATAACGCCCGATTTGACGGCCGACCAGTTCGTCCGATTGACCTCGTCCACTGCGGCCGAATAACGTTCCACACACATTGCCAACCGTAACTATTGCTTCAACGCCAAGCGAACGGGGTGTTTACATAAAATGTATAGTGAATTACATTTCCTAAAAATAGACTTTACCTTGCCCTGGTGAAATACTACATGGCCGTATTTAGGATGTGTAGACCCTAGGACTGAACCTGTGATACGCGCCCGGCCCCGCAAATATATTGAAATTCAACCTCGCGTTTTATAGTTATTTTCTAACAAACAGCGTATGTCCATGTTCCGTCGGTCTGGTGGTCTTCCTCTTGGTAGCTGGTCGTCTCTTGGGCTTCACTCTAAGGCTAGTCATCGACTGGAACGGCATTCGTCCGAATAACGCCCGATTTGACGGCCGACCAGTTCGTCCGATTGACCTCGTCCACTGCGGCCGAATAACGTTCCACACACATTGCCGATCCATAACTATTGCTTCAACGCCAAGCGAACGGGGTGTTTACATAAAATGTATAGTGAATTACATTTCCTAAAAATAGACTTTACCTTGCCCTGGTGAAATACTACATGGCCGTATTTAGGATGTGTAGACCCTAGGACTGAACCTGTGATACGCGCCCGGCCCCGCAAATATATTGAAATTCAACCTCGCGTTTTATAGTTATTTTCTAACAAACAGCGTATGTCCATGTTCCGTCGGTCTGGTGGTCTTCCTCTTGGTAGCTGGTCGTCTCTTGGGCTTCACTCTAAGGCTAGTCATCGACTGGAACGGCATTCGTCCGAATAACGCCCGATTTGACGGCCGACCAGTTCGTCCGATTGACCTCGTCCACTGCGGCCGAATAACGTTCCACACACATTGCCGATCCGTAACTATTGCTTCAACGCCAAGCGAACGGGGTGTTTACATAAAATGTATAGTGAATTACATTTCCTAAAAAATAGACTTTACCTTGCCCTGGTGAAATACTACATGGCCGTATTTAGGATGTGTAGACCCTAGGACTGAACCTGTGATACGCGCCCGGCCCCGCAAATATATTGAAATTCAACCTCGCGTTTTATAGTTATTTTCTAACAAACAGCGTATGTCCATGTTCCGTCGGTCTGGTAGTCTTCCTCTTGGTAGCTGGTCGTCTCTTGGGCTTCACTCTAAGGCTAGTCATCGACTGGAACGGCATTCGTCCGAATAACGCCCGATTTGACGGCCGACCAGTTCGTCCGATTGACCTCGTCCACTGCGGCCGAATAACGTTCCACACACATTGCCGATCCGTAACTATTGCTTCAACGCCAAGCGAACGGGGTGTTTACATAAAATGTATAGTGAATTACATTTCCTAAAAATAGACTTTACCTTGCCCTGGTGAAATACTACATGGCCGTATTTAGGATGTGTAGACCCTAGGACTGAACCTGTGATACGCGCCCGGCCCCGCAAATATATTGAAATTCAACCTCGCGTTTTATAGTTATTTTCTAACAAACAGCGTATGTCCATGTTCCGTCGGTCTGGTGGTCTTCCTCTTGGTAGCTGGTCGTCTCTTGGGCTTCACTCTAAGGCTAGTCATCGACTGGAACGGCATTCGTCCGAATAACGCCCGATTTGACGGCCGACCAGTTCGTCCGATTGACCTCGTCCACTGCGGCCGAATAACGTTCCACACACATTGCCGATCCGTAACTATTGCTTCAACGCCAAGGAACGGGGTGTTTCCTAAAAATAGACTTTACCTTGCCCTGGTGAAATACTACATGGCCGTATTTAGGATGTGTAGACCCTAGGACTGAACCTGTGATACGCGCCCGGCCCCGCAAATATATTGAAATTCAACCTCGCGTTTTATAGTTATTTTCTAACAAACAGCGTATGTCCATGTTCCGTCGGTCTGGTGGTCTTCCTCTTGGTAGCTGGTCGTCTCTTGGGCTTCACTCTAAGGCTAGTCATCGACTGGAACGGCATTCGTCCGAATAACGCCCGATTTGACGGCCGACCAGTTCGTCCGATTGACCTCGTCCACTGCGGCCGAATAACGTTCCACACACATTGCCGATCCGTAACTATTGCTTCAACGCCAAGCGAACGGGGTGTTTACATAAAATGTATAGTGAATTACATTTCCTAAAAATAGACTTTACCTTGCCCTGGTGAAATACTACATGGCCGTATTTAGGATGTGTAGACCCTAGGACTGAACCTGTGATACGCGCCCGGCCCGCAAATATATTGAAATTCAACCTCGCGTTTTATAGTTATTTTCTAACAAACAGCGTATGTCCATGTTCCGTCGGTCTGGTGGTCTTCCTCTTGGTAGCTGGTCGTCTCTTGGGCTTCACTCTAAGGCTAGTCATCGACTGGAACGGCATTCGTCCGAATAACGCCCGATTTGACGGCCGACCAGTTCGTCCGATTGACCTCGTCCACTGCGGCCGAATAACGTTCCACACACATTGCCGATCCGTAACTATTGCTTCAACGCCAAGCGAACGGGGTGTTTACATAAAATGTATAGTGAATTACATTTCCTAAAAATAGACTTTACCTTGCCCTGGTGAAATACTACATGGCCGTATTTAGGATGTGTAGACCCTAGGACTGAACCTGTGATACGCGCCCGGCCCCGCAAATATATTGAAATTCAACCTCGCGTTTTATAGTTATTTTCTAACAAACAGCGTATGTCCATGTTTCCGTCGGTCTGGTGGTCTTCCTCTTGGTAGCTGGTCGTCTCTTGGGCTTCACTCTAAGGCTAGTCATCGACTGGAACGGCATTCGTCCGAATAACGCCCGATTTGACGGCCGACCAGTTCGTCCGATTGACCTCGTCCACTGCGGCCGAATAACGTTCCACACACATTGCCGATCCGTAACTATTGCTTCAACGCCAAGCGAACGGGGTGTTTACATAAAATGTATAGTGAATTACATTTCCTAAAAATAGACTTTACCTTGCCCTGGTGAAATACTACATGGCCGTATTTAGGATGTGTAGACCCTAGGGACTGAACCTGTGATACGCGCCCGGCCCCGCAAATATATTGAAATTCAACCTCGCGTTTTATAGTTATTTTCTAACAAACAGCGTATGTCCATGTTCCGTCGGTCTGGTGGTCTTCCTCTTGGTAGCTGGTCGTCTCTTGGGCTTCACTCTAAGGCTAGTCATCGACTGGAACGGCATTCGTCCGAATAACGCCCGATTTGACGGCCGACCAGTTCGTCCGATTGACCTCGTCCACTGCGGCCGAATAACGTTCCACACACATTGCCGATCCGTAACTATTGCTTCAACGCCAAGCGAACGGGGTGTTTACATAAAATGTATAGTGAATTACATTTCCTAAAAATAGACTTTACCTTGCCCTGGTGAAATACTACATGGCCGTATTTAGGATGTGTAGACCCTAGGACTGAACCTGTGATACGCGCCCGGCCCCGCAAATATATTGAAATTCAACCTCGCGTTTTATAGTTATTTTCTAACAAACAGCGTATGTCCATGTTCCGTCGGTCTGGTGGTCTTCCTCTTGGTAGCTGGTCGTCTCTTGGGCTTCACTCTAAGGCTAGTCATCGACTGGAACGGCATTCGTCCGAATAACGCCCGATTTGACGGCCGACCAGTTCGTCCGATTGACCTCGTCCACTGCGGCCGAATAACGTTCCACACACATTGCCGATCCGTAACTATTGCTTCAAACGCCAAGCGAACGGGGTGTTTACATAAAATGTATAGTGAATTACATTTCCTAAAAATAGACTTTACCTTGCCCTGGTGAAATACTACATGGCCGTATTTAGGATGTGTAGACCCTAGGACTGAACCTGTGATACGCGCCCGGCCCCGCAAATATATTGAAATTCAACCTCGCGTTTTATAGTTATTTTCTAACAAACAGCGTATGTCCATGTTCCGTCGGTCTGGTGGTCTTCCTCTTGGTAGCTGGTCGTCTCTTGGGCTTCACTCTAAGGCTAGTCATCGACTGGAACGGCATTCGTCCGAATAACGCCCGATTTGACGGCCGACCAGTTCGTCCGATTGACCTCGTCCACTGCGGCCGAATAACGTTCCACACACATTGCCGATCCGTAACTATTGCTTCAACGCCAAGCGAACGGGGTGTTTACATAAAATGTATAGTGAATTACATTTCCTAAAAATAGACTTTACCTTGCCCTGGTGAAATACTACATGGCCGTATTTAGGATGTGTAGACCCTAGGACCTGAACCTGTGATACGCGCCCGGCCCCGCAAATATATTGAAATTCAACCTCGCGTTTTATAGTTATTTTCTAACAAACAGCGTATGTCCATGTTCCGTCGGTCTGGTGGTCTTCCTCTTGGTAGCTGGTCGTCTCTTGGGCTTCACTCTAAGGCTAGTCATCGACTGGAACGGCATTCGTCCGAATAACGCCCGATTTGACGGCCGACCAGTTCGTCCGATTGACCTCGTCCACTGCGGCCGAATAACGTTCCACACACATTGCCGATCCGTAACTATTGCTTCAACGCCAAGCGAACGGGGTGTTTACATAAAATGTATAGTGAATTACATTTCCTAAAAATAGACTTTACCTTGCCCTGGTGAAATACTACATGGCCGTATTTAGGATGTGTAGACCCTAGGACTGAACCTGTGATACGCGCCCGGCCCCGCAAATATATTGAAATTCAACCTCGCGTTTTATAGTTATTTTCTAACAAACAGCGTATGTCCATGTTCCGTCGGTCTGGTGGTCTTCCTCTTGGTAGCTGGTCGTCTCTTGGGCTTCACTCTAAGGCTAGTCATCGACTGGAACGGCATTCGTCCGAATAACGCCCGATTTGACGGCCGACCAGTTCGTCCGATTGACCTCGTCCACTGCGGCCGAATAACGTTCCACACACATTGCCGTTCCGTAACTATTGCTTCAACGCCAAGCGAACGGGGTGTTTACATAAAATGTATAGTGAATTACATTTCCTAAAAATAGACTTTACCTTGCCCTGGTGAAATACTACATGGCCGTATTTAGGATGTGTAGACCCTAGGACTGAAGCTGTGATACGCGCCCGGCCCCGCTAATATATTGAAATTCAACCTCGCGTTTTATAGTTATTTTCTAACAAACAGCGTATGTCCATGTTCCGTCGGTCTGGTGGTCTTCCTCTTGGTAGCTGGTCGTCTCTTGGGTTTCACTCTAAGGCTAGTCATCGACTGGAACGGCATTCGTCCGAATAACGCCCGATTTGACGGCCGACCAGTTCGTCCGATTGACCTCGTCCACTGCGGCCGAATAACGTTCCACACACATTGCCGATCCGTAACTATTGCTTCAACGCCAAGCGAACGGGGTGTTTACATAAAATGTATAGTGAATTACATTTCCTAAAAATAGACTTTACCTTGCCCTGGTGAAATACTACATGGCCGTATTTAGGATGTGTAGACCCTAGGACTGAACCTGTGATACGCGCCCGGCCCCGCAAATATATTGAAATTCAACCTCGCGTTTTATAGTTATTTTCTAACAAACAGCGTATGTCCATGTTCCGTCGGTCTGGTGGTCTTCCTCTTGGTAGCTGGTCGTCTCTTGGGCTTCACTCTAAGGCTAGTCATCGACTGGAACGGCATTCGTCCGAATAACGCCCGATTTGACGGCCGACCAGTTTGTCCGATTGACCTCGTCCACTGCGGCCGAATAACGTTCCACACACATTGCCGATCCGTAACTATTGCTTCAACGCCAAGCGAACGGGGTGTTTACATAAAATGTATAGTGAATTACATTTCCTAAAAATAGACTTTACCTTGCCCTGGTGAAATACTACATGGCCGTATTTAGGATGTGTAGACCCTAGGACTGAACCTGTGATACGCGCCCGGCCCCGCAAATATATTGAAATTCAACCCCGCGTTTTATAGTTATTTTCTAACAAACAGCGTATGTCCATGTTCCGTCGGTCTGGTGGTCTTCCTCTTGGTAGCTGGTCGTCTCTTGGGCTTCACTCTAAGGCTAGTCATCGACTGGAACGGCATTCGTCCGAATAACGCCCGATTTGACGGCCGACCAGTTCGTCCGATTGACCTCGTCCACTGCGGCCGAATAACGTTCCACACACATTGCCGATCCGTAACTATTGCTTCAACGCCAAGCGAACGGGGTGTTTACATAAAATGTATAGTGAATTACATTTCCTAAAAATAGACTTTACCTTGCCCTGGTGAAATACTACATGGCCGTATTTAGGATGTGTAGACCCTAGGACTGAACCTGTGATACGCGACCGGCCCCGCAAATATATTGAAATTCAACCTCGCGTTTTATAGTTATTTTCTAACAAACAGCGTATGTCCATGTTCCGTCGGTCTGGTGGTCTTCCTCTTGGTAGCTGGTCGTCTCTTGGGCTTCACTCTAAGGCTAGTCATCGACTGGAACGGCATTCGTCCGAATAACGCCCGATTTGACGGCCGACCAGTTCGTCCGATTGACCTCGTCCACTGCGGCCGAATAACGTTCCACACACATTGCCGATCCGTAACTATTGCTTCAACGCCAAGCGAACGGGGTGTTTACATAAAATGTATAGTGAATTACATTTCCTAAAAATAGACTTTACCTTGCCCTGGTGAAATACTACATGGCCGTATTTAGGATGTGTAGACCCTAGGACTGAACCTGTGATACGCGCCCGGCCCCGCAAATATATTGAAATTCAACCTCGCGTTTTATAGTTATTTTCTAACAAACAGCGTATGTCCATGTTCCGTCGGTCTGGTGGTCTTCCTCTTGGTAGCTGGTCGTCTCTTGGGCTTCACTCTAAGGCTAGTCATCGACTGGAACGGCATTCGTCCGAATAACGCCCGATTTGACGGCCGACCAGTTCGTCCGATTGACCTCGTCCACTGCGGCCGAATAACGTTCCACACACATTGCCGTTCCGTAACTATTGCTTCAACGCCAAGCGAACGGGGTGTTTACATAAAATGTATAGTGAATTACATTTCCTAAAAATAGACTTTACCTTGCCCTGGTGAAATACTACATGGCCGTATTTAGGAAGTGTAGACCCTAGGACTGAACCTGTGATACCCGCCCGGCCCCGCAAATATATTGAAATTCAACCTCGCGTTTTATAGTTATTTTCTAACAAACAGCGTATGTCCATGTTCCGTCGGTCTGGTGGTCTTCCTCTTGGTAGCTGGTCGTCTCTTGGGCTTCACTCTAAGGCTAGTCATCGACTGGAACGGCATTCGTCCGAATAACGCCCGATTTGACGGCCGACCAGTTCGTCCGATTGACCTCGTCCACTGCGGCCGAATAACGTTCCGCACACATTGCCGATCCGTAACTATTGCTTCAACGCCAAGCGAACGGGGTGTTTACATAAAATGTATAGTGAATTACATTTCCTAAAAATAGACTTTACCTTGCCCTGGTGAAATACTACATGGCCGTATTTAGGATGTGTAGACCCTAGGACTGAACCTGTGATACGCGCCCGGCCCAGCAAATATTTTGAAATTAACCTCGTATTTTATAGTTATTTTCTAACCGAAATTCTAAAATAAACATTTGAAATTTATTATTTAATTGTAGAATATTTTACTATTTCTTATCTAGAAGAATATAGGATTGTTGAGATAAAATTAAAACAACTGAAAATCATTTAGATATTAAATACAATTTATTAACATCGCTCTGAACAATAATATAAGAAAAAGAATGCGATGTTGAAAGTTATCTCCATGTTGCCAATTTCGCAAAAGTAAATATTTCAATTTTAAAAATAAATGAACATACAATAAAAAAACATAAAAAAAGAAGAATTATAGGAAAGAAACAAATTTTGTTTTTGTGATGTGGGCTCATAGGCTGCAGCCTATATAGCCTGTGCCTAAATGCCGTCCCGACAAGAGGGATATCTCACAATACTTTGAGAATATTCCACCACGAAATTCAAATAATTGTTATTATTTTACAAATTTTTAATAAAATAATTATTATAGTTGCATAGAGGGGTCTCAATAATAGTCCTTTCCGTAGATATTTTCATTAAAATATTTATAGTGATTACGTACCACCACAGTATATGATAGAGTTCGAAAAAATACAAATGAAGATAAAGATAAAAAAGAATTAAGACTTGTTTATTAGGAGCGCAACGTGCGTTTGTCATTCGGCCGAAACCTTCCGACTAATTCGGTTTCAATGGGATCTGCCGTATTCGGCCGAGCAGGTCGTGTCCAGTGCACCCTTGGCAATGTCTGTACCTGTCTCGGGATTAGTCCGTCGTATTCGGCCGAACAGTCGGTCGGACGAATTCGGTGCCAGTGGAGGACCGGCATGACACTGTTTGGTCTTTCATCCGAGCAACATGGCCGGCCTACTGCCACTTCAAGGGTGCGGTCTCAGGCCCCTGTGAGTCACCTAATGTCGGTTGCTCTTTTCTTGTCTTTTCTCGTTAAACCTACCATTGACCTTTCCATAGAAATTTGGGCCGTCCCAAGTTCACTTGTTGTCCACTTCTTACAGCCGACTGTGCGGTATCGGCTAGCAGAGTGCTAGAGCCATCGAGACAGCTGTGATGACGACTTACGCGATCTGACGTGATAGAGTTAGGGAGTGCAACCGACACTGGCAAATGCGATGGGAAAGATTGAACAAAACTTCGACGAGATCTGAAGAGTCACTTTGGGCGGTACAGCGTCGTATTCTACCGACTCTTCTTAGGAAGTGAGAAACGACAGCACAAGCTTACAAGGTTGAGCGACTAGTTATACACTACAACCTTCAGAATATTTCGATAGTTAAAAGTTACTACAAAGATGAATTGACTTCAAAATGATTTCAGACCTAAAACAAATGCATATTGCCACAAAAATCAACTCCATACTGAAAAGTTGTCTGACGGCATTAGACTGATATCCTCCGAGACGTGTTCCAATATTGGGATATCTATTCTGTAATGCTGTTAAGTCCACGTCAATAACGTGGCAGACCTCATACACTAACATTCGTGGTGTTAATGATTCTTTAATGAATCCTCGATAATCTGTCAAAAGTAAAAAAGAAGCTATACGATAAGGTCTCCAAAAAGCGCCAAATGAAGAATATTCTTTAAAACCTGCAAATCAAAGACACATCAGGAAATAATTGCTTTCCTCAGCTAAGGCCTTTACAGTATTCGTTCTGATGATAGAATCAGTTGCTCTCTGCATGAATTCGACAACACATGGAAAGCTTTGCGAAGCAACACGATTCCATAGTCCGTGAAGATTTGATGAACCTCTTCTGATGGCATCGCAGATGGACTCTATGGATTGGATCTCAGGGACGGGGACGTTGCTGGTCAGTGAAGCAGGCTCAGTTGTGTGAAGATGTGATTGAGTAACGTCAGATATCAGGTGAAGAAGCAAGAGGAGTCTAGCGGAATGATGTCACACATACCAGGCATCACATACGATACTGCCACATCCAGCAGCTTGTAGTACATCCTCTTGACATTAAGGATCCATCCCTCCACGATTTTGGCACCGCATTCGTACTCTTCCACCGCTATGCACGAACATGAGTCTTTACTCATCAGCTCAGGCTAGTAACGATGTTTCTGCCCCCGCGACCTCAGACAGAAGGGATATCCGCGCGGGACGATGGTTTCTGTTCCCCTTAGCGAGGAGTAAGACCGGGACTATGTGACTGCTTGTACACCAGCATCGCACAGTTGAGTGATCTCTAGCGCGTCCACTGCTGCAATGTGATCCATCCGACGATGGCATCGCTCATTCACACGCTGCAGTTGGCCGTGGCAAAGATGGTTTCATCACAGTACTGGCAGTACACCCATGATCCACTGCCTCGTTAAAATTCTATTAACTGAACGACTTACAAGACGGAGTGACCCATTCATCGGATTCCAAAAACAAACTCATTTAAAGGGCCGCCGAGCGTATTACACCAACTGTCGCTAAATAATTTGCTCCTCAATGCATCACTTTGCCTGATGTAGTGCTGTGTCATATACGCAGTTTTAAATCATTTGTTTTCTTCATACTGGTTGATATACATTTTTCAGTCAATCAAACCTACACCAAACACATACTGACAGTGCCTATGTCTCAGGCCTGGCTTGAGTCCACGACTAGACGCGTCAGCCTGCAGTGTGAAGCCATGCCGGGCGCCGGGAGCGCTCCTGATGGAATTAATGCTCCGCCAGGGCGTGGCCTCGCGCTCTCGTCGTTTAGGAACAAAGGTTGGTCTTTGTGGAGGGCCTTTGTTGGACTCCACTTGTGACACTCTCAGCCACAAGCCTTTGTCTGCAGACAACGGCTGGAGGGCTGGCGGTTAGCCGGAACAACCGGGGACTACCACTATTCGAGCGGACAATGTTGCACGGGTGTATTTCCCGCATACTTCACGCCGAAGCATACAGTGAGAGACAGATCACCACACCGCAGATATGAAGAAACTAGGGAGGATTTATACGAATAAGCGAGATCAAAGTATTACCTACGCTAAAGTGTTCTCTGGTTGTATGTGTGAATTGATGCGCACTAAACCGGGATTTATTTCATCATTAGCTAAGTTTTGTTGAATAAATAAGTTTAAAATTTTCACTTATCAGGTAATTAGTTGGGCTTATTGTTAGTGAAGAATATTAAAATTTTCCCTTAAAATAGCACTTCGAAACTCGTCTGTTGTTATTGGTTAATTCTCGTTTCTTTATCGCTAACTTAATTAATTTAATTTAATTTAATTGCAATGGAGCACAGGCTCCGGTGGCAATTTAAAATTTATTGGTATAAGTTATATTAACAACTTAAATTGTTGTTTAACTAAATAAATAGGTATTTTACATTCCGATTGTTATAAGTACTCAGACTAACAAATATTGTAGACTCTTGTTCTATTTAAAACGCAACAATTTCTTACTTCGTTAATATTAAAGCATCATATGTAAAATCTGCTAATAATAAAATATAGAAACAAGTAATCGAAAATAACTGACTACCATCGTTTACATTAAGAACGACGAAAAAATTGTATCTATTCTAAAAATTTCATTGTTGATTTAACTTTTGAAACCATAAGCGTGATTTACATTTATTGATTAGTTGTTTCATAAATATAATGTTATCTTATTTAATTATTTATAAAATATCTAAAATACTGTATTTTTATCTAATTATTAATTACAGTAGCTTGATTGAGAAGTATAAGGCTTTTATCTACTACTAGCGTAAGCCCGTGACTGTCTCTTGCGTATCGTTATGAGTCTAGAATACTTCCAGTTTTTAGGATGAAACATAATGATACGTTGACTTAATTTCACCAAATATAAACTTGACCTGTGTTTCTTGGTAATTAATATCTGTTGATCTTGAAGAACTCAGAATCATTAATAGAGGTAGGTATTAAGCACGAACAGGGACGATAGCGCAATCGTATAAATGCTTAGGGCCTAAATACAAACTTTACTTTATTTTACTCTTTCACTTGTAAAATTTAAGAAATTCCTGTTTGCTTAGAAAGCATCACGTTGTTTTTTATTGAGACTGGGCAAACGCTCATAATGTAATCATTGGTCATGGTATCTGTAACGGCCAGAGAACTTAATACACATTCCATATAATTAAACAATTGAGCTACTCCAAGCAAACGAATTGCCAGAATACTTGATTCAGTAACATATTTGGTCTGATATCCACTTAACCTAATAACTCACGGACAGCGAACCTGAACGAAGACCATTAACGATAGTGCTCAGTAAAATACTTAAAAAGCAAATAATCCGTAATACAGAAACTTTGGTCAAACATCAACATTAGAGAAAGTTTTAATTAAATTGAAATTTCTCCTAAAATTGGCATTCGTGGTTACAGCAGGGACTATGAGTAATCTAATTTTTTAAAAGTTTTTTTTAAAGTTGCTTTCATTAGCGCCATGTTACTGAAAAGCAAATCCACGTTTTTTCAGCCGCAAAATGTATCAACATTTTTTAAACTATGAAACGCTACGAAAAGCAAACCTAATGAATCTATTATGGCAATTAATTTGGTAGCAGTTGCTTGGTTATTAAATTGTGTACATAACCACGCATTTCTACTAAAGGCATCTCTGGTCGATGTTTTGCGAGCGAAGGCTGACACGTGACACCGTTCTCCAGCCAACAGCTATCGAGGTGAGTGAATGAGTGAGCTTAGGCTATTATACAGTAAATTATTTTAAAAATCACACAATATAATTTTTTGACTACTCTATAAATTAAATTGCAAATTACGGAATATTTTAAATACTTATTAATTTTTTTTGGAAGGTACTAGAAGTATTTGGGAAAGTCAGGTTTGGAAAGTGTGACGCCTGTCACAGGTTAGTAGCAATGGTGTTTGTTACAGTGGGTGTAGACAGTAGTTTCACTGGGAATGTAGCTCTCCCATTGTTTTGTTCTCTTTGTAATAGGGATGAAAAGTTTAGAGAGCTACGAAACGACGTTCCAGGAAAGGATTATTCCAGAAAGTGCTGCCACATCGAAAATTTAGGCTGTTCACCTTTGTGAAAATCAAATAGTAATAATAATAAAGTTATTGAAACTACATAAAGGACTTTACTTTTATAGTTCGGTGTAAATAGTATTTTTAGTTTCCCAATGACAGACAAAATAAAATAGCAATACAATGAGATACAATGTTTTACTTATATAGTTCTACATTATACTTCTGTAACACCACAAACATCATATCCAGTTTTATGGTGCTCTAATCTTCGTGCGTGTAACATTGTTGGTGCCGCCGACGTTGGCCCCGTAGTTGTTGAGTGTGAGTGCTTTTACCATGTTGGTGGCGAATACGTTGGCCATGTAGTTGTTGAGTGTGGATGCGCCTACCTTATTGGTGGCGACGACGTTGGACCCGTAATTGTTGAGTGTGAGTGCGCCTACCTTGTTGGTGGCGACGACGTTGGTTCCGTAGTTGTTGAGTGTGAGTGCGCCTACCTTGTAGGTGGCGACGACGTTGGTCCCGTAATTGTTGAGTGTGAGTGCGCCTACCTTGTTGGTGGCGACGACGTTGGTCCCGTAGTTGTTGAGTGTGAGTGCGCCTACCTTGTTGGTGGCGACGACGTTGGTCCCGTAGTTGTTGAGTGTGAGTGCGCCTACCTTGTTGGTGGCGACGACGTTGGTCCCGTAGTTGTTGAGTGTGAGTGCGCCTACCTTGTTGGTGGCGACGACGTTGGTCCCGTAGTTGTTGAGTGTGAGTGCGCCTACCTTGTTGGTGGCGACGACGTTGGCCCCGTAATTGTTGAGTGTGAGTGCCCCTACCTTGTTTGTGGCGACGATGTTGGTCCCGTAGTTGTTGACTGTGGATGCGCCTACCTTGTTGGTGGCGACGACGTTGGTCCCGTAGTTGTTGAGTGTGAGTGCGCCAACCTTGTTGGTGGCGACGACGTTGGCCCCGTAATTGTTGAGTGTGAGTGCCCCTACCTTGTTTGTGGCGACGATGTTGGTCCCGTAGTTGTTGACTGTGGATGCGCCTACCTTGTTGGTGGCGACGACGTTGGTCCCGTAGTTGTTGAGTGTGCGTGCGCCTACCTTGTTGGTGGCGACGACGTTGGCCCCGTAATTGTTGAGTGTGAGTGCCCCTACCTTGTTTGTGGCGACGATGTTGGTCCCGTAGTTGTTGACTGTGGATGCGCCTACCTTGTTGGTGGCGACGACGTTGGCCCCGCAGTTGATGAGCAGCTGGACGGCGTCCTTGTGGCCGTGCCACGCCGCCATCAGTATCGGACGCATGCCGTACTGAAACAGCAACGCAATGCGGTCTCTTACTTCCGTAATTCGTTTCTAAGTGTGTTACTGAAGGATTAGGCATTAAAGTAATCTTCCAATGAATGCAGACATAATAGTCACAGCTGTTTGCCTCAGGCAGCACATTTCAAGTCATTTCGCTGTTGTTCGTCAGCTTAATAACTGAAGAGAAATGTGGTAGCAACGTAAGGTTGTGAAGCCGTTCAGTTCTCTCGTGGTGACTTAGGTCCGTCGAGAATGACCGTGGAGCTACTAATATCTAAAGTGGCTGAGAATAAGGGTGAGTATTCCTTCAAGGGCGACATACCTCGTCATTCTGGTTTTTGAAACATTAAAACTAACTAAGACTAGAGGTTAAGTAAAACTCAGTTTAAAAAAATACAGAGAAAATGAGGAGATCTCTATATTTTACCTTTTAAGTGTAAGACCTTCTTCGAAGTAAAGTAAATTTTGTATCATAATTTCGGTATAATGAATTGCTTTCTTGTGTCTCAGGAAATTATTTTTAAATGGTATATGAAATGATTATTTCTTCTTAACATGTGGAACGCTCACATTAATCCCTGTCGATTTGAAAGGACAATTTAATATACTTTTTACTTCTATACAAAAATCGTAGACTTGTTTGATCCTCAGGGAGGCAAGTTGTAATGTCGTTGGGATCTTTCAGTGCAGATATACCGTGAAAGGCTGCATACGGAGCATCCACAATACACTCTTTGCCCGTAAAATATGTACACCAAGGCCGAAAACTCAATTTTCCTCCTCAACAATCTTCCAAAACAAACAGCATTCTTCTAAAAAATTGTAATGCCAGTTTTCTTTCTTCAGAAACCCCAGTACGCCATATTATGAAATAGCTCACAAATGTTGGTGGTATGATCATCAAAAGCATTGATCCAAAATCACTGTCGTCCCTAACAACAAAAGCTAACTTTCAGCGGCGACGCTGCCATCATAACACTCAATCTTCCACCCGCGTAAAATGAGGTTAGAATCTGAATGGCAGAGGGGGTGTGAGTTGGAGAGACGTGACGGAGCTGATGTGAACAGTTTCACTACCTACGACACAAGTTATAAAACGGCAGAAAGGGGGGGGGTGCCGTATTACGAAAGAGATGAGAAGATGCTGATGTGGACATTTTAATACCTAAGACATATGTTACTAGATTACAGAGAGGGCTATGGAGTGGGAGAGGTCACACTGTGGGATGTGTGTCTAAATCTGGTTATAGGAGCCTTCTCGGTCTCGAGATTTCACCATAAACACGAGATGTGTGAGAAAAGTATTGAGACTGATATTTTACTTACCAAAGTTTTTATTTTTTCAAAGTACAATATTGTCCCCTTCAAAGTAGTTCCCTTGGCCAGCTATACACCGGCGGAGTCGTCGTTTGCTCTCTTGGTAACAACGCTGGAAGGCTTAAATTGGTAGGGTTGCCAACTGCTCGGTCATAGTCTCTTGAATGCTCTCCAGAGTTCCCAAACGACGTTCTTTTAAGACATGTTTCAATTGCGGGGAAAAAAAGTCATAAGGTGAATAGGGGGGTTGAGGAACAACAGTAATGCGTTTTGAGGTCAAAAATTCACTGATGGAAAAATGCTGTTTCACACGGAATATTGTCATGATGAAGAATCCACTTGTCTGCAATGTCTGGCCTCACACGAATCACTCTTTTTCTGAGTCTTTCAAGGACACCTTTGTAAAACACTTGCTTGACGACTGTCTGATATCACACGCTCAACGTTTTCGTCAGATTTTCAGTTGAAGGTCTCCCTGGGAGAGGTTGATCTTCAACGTGTTCTCAGTCTTCCAAAAATTATTTGTGCTCATGATAACGAATATTCCCATTAGGCCTGTTTCAAATTTTCATAGGTCACACTCGCGGATCCCCCAAGTTTAACGCTAAACGTTGCTCTAAATTACGATGCTCCTTTTTGGTAATTCACATCATAAAAACAACTTCACTCATGGCGCTGTCGAAAATAATGTGTTTGCTGAACGGAGTTGAAACTCGGACTGAACATGTGTAGGGGATGAGCAAACCGTTCTAGCACAGACCTGTAGACACAGCGTTGCCAGATCGCTAGCAGTGTTGCCGATCTCATTACTTTTCTCACACACGTCGTACGTGCTTGCAACCACTTATCCTTCGCACTAAGTGTGCTGTGTATTGTCTACTGCCCTGTGTTTCGGGATACGAATTGTCTACGTCGTGTTGTTCACTATATGCTTTTATGGATAAAAATCATTTATTGGAGAGAGTGATGACGGAGTGTATCAGAGAAGTGAAGCATTTGGGTTACAAACCAACGGTCTGACCATTGCTTGTGCATAGTGGTGTTTAATGCAGTCCACGTTTTGGATGTCAAATACAGGTTTTAGAGGTGGTGCAAGGGATAGCAATTGGATTTTGTAGGTGGATATTACCTCAGAACTCAAATAAGGAGCTAGACAGTATGTCACTGGAAGATAGGACGAGGGTAAAGAGAATACTGGGACCGTACGTGGTATATGACGAGGTCAGAAAGGATATGGGTGGAATAATTCGAAGTGGTACATTCTAGGGAAAGGTTTACCATGCCCACAAGCAGGAACTTAATTTCGGATATAAGGCATACATTGGTGATGAAGCCTGGATGGGTAAAAATAAGCAAACACCAATTTTCATTTATGTGTGTGATCTTATCAACCAGGGAGGAGAGAAGACATTATTAGGGAAATAATATTGCTTAATATGCCGTACTGACGTTTATACGAATTCTTTATTCCCTCGTACCATTCAGAATTTGAATGCACGGAGTAGAGATTAGCATTACTTTTCCTCCGTCATGTCGGTTGATAGTTGTGAGACTGCGTATTCTTTCACGATGCTCGACACTTCGGTATATGTTGTCCATTGAACGCAATCGGGCAGACTACATTGGTGAGCAGCATAGTGGACAAACGCAAAGTATGATGGTTTGGGGGGGTGACATTGGTTATAATATGCTGTCCCGTCTGCTATGTATCTAGGGCAACCGCTACATCAGCGAGGGCCTGCCCTTCATTAAGGCAGTTAAACATACCACATCTTAGAAGGACCATGCCCAAACACAAGCGATGAGGAATGTGCAGGACTTGTTCTGTTTTCGTGGTCCTCACGTTTATCTGATAAGCCAATGGGACGTGGTTGGTTCAGTAACCACTGTCGATGCTTTGCGCCTATGGCATATCGAGGCTGTCTTTGATTCCTCGCTACGACATCTGGACGCTCTGATTGCAGCACGTGGTGGGTTCACACTGTACTGGATTCTCAGTGCATGCATAGTTTGGGAGGTCTTATCATTTATACAGGGTGATCCAAAAGTAGGTATATAGCTACATATAAAAAAGTTTTAAGATGGATTTTATGGGAAATCCCAAATTTCCAGTTTGGTTTCTAAATTCTGCGTTAAAAGAATTTAACCAGAATTTGTAACTCTGCATGTTTTATGTTACACTTTAACAATTATTTATCAATTTTTCTAAGATTGTATAATTCAATGTCTCCTTTCTTTTGTGTCTAGTGAAAACGATGGCTGGAAATGTGAGCGAGGAGCAACGACGGCGGATCCTTTAGCCCTACTGAAAGTATGAAAATGCAGAGACCGTGGGTAGGTTGGAGGAGTTTGTAGGATCAGCATTGCGCCTCAGCCCCGGCCGCCTCATCAGCGGTAGGATCCGTCTTCGGGGTACCCGAGCAAGCTCATGCCCCCTGTAGAACCAAGCCACAACTACCTTGCCACCCGGCAGCCTCCCCCGCCGGGGGAGAGGATCACCCTCCCTCCACCATATCCATTGGAGGGAAGGTAAGACCTCTCGGAAGAAACGCCTTTAGCCACCCTTGCGGGTGCCCACGGGGAACCTCGTGGCGGCGACTCTTTCATGACATGGGGTCGGGTTGTGGGAAGAGGAACTTCATTTGACCGGGCCGTCACGTCTTACGATCTACCGCATCAGAGACAAGTTTGAGGACACGAGTTCCTTCGCCAATGCACCGATGTCAGGATGACCGCGCACGATGTCAACAAAGGAAAATGAGATTAAGGTAGCCCTTACATTTGTAAACTGTCCATGGAAGACCACGTGAAGTGCGTCTGGGGAGCTGGGTGTCCCGAAGACATCACTACAACGTCTGATGCAGCAGCTGCACCTTAAGCCGCACCGCATGGCCTTGACCCAGACCACAGATACAGTTCTGTGAGATAATGCGCAATCAACTGACTGAACAACCAGACCTGCTTTCGAAAATCGTGTCGACAGTTGAAACCTGTTTTAAATTGTCTGCTCACGTCAACAGACATTACTGTGTGTACTGGGCAGATGAAAACCCACATGTCATTACGACTCTGCAATTGAATCAGCCAGGCGTCACAGTGTGGGATGGAAAATCCTGCGATGGTATCGTGGGTCCTGTCTTTTTCGATGGAACTGTTGATGGCCCTAAATATCTGGTCACGTTGATCGAAGTTGTGGTGCCACTACTGCAAGCACGGTCCGACTCCGCGGAATTGTTCTTTCAACAGGACGGCGCCCCACCGCATTTTCTTTGGCGGTCCGCAGGTACTACCATGCTCATATGTATCCGAACGATCTGAATCGCTCTGCGCTGAATTTTCTCCTGTAGCTTATTCAACCCATTATACACAGCTACGAAGAGAGTACTATATGCATTAGGTGGTATAGTCGGGTGACTATCCCAAATTGACACTGATCCAACTCCAAAAAAACTTACTTTTTTCAGGTGATTCGTTTTACAAACTAAAACGATGGTTATATTAAGGCACTAAAATTGTTTCATAGACATTGAATGCACGTCGATTCACATTTCTAAAACATACATCAGTCTCAATACACATCATAAAAGAGAACATACTTACACAAATAGTAATTTCGAACATGTGCTAGGACAGAAAACAATTCAACTTGTTATATTAAAAATTCAACAGTATAGAATAACAATAAATACAAGAAAAAATCATTGTTTGCAGTGTATTACGGACTATAACAGTTCGCGAAAGTGATACGCCGTTATCTAAATTAGTTGATATAACATTTCTGGTAAGACATTTTTAGCGCCATTGACTTTTCAGACTGCTTGTTCTAACGCGCGCTTCTATTGGTTCATCAACTAAAATCTATTTTGTGGGAACTCATAGCAGGAAAAAGAAAAAATTGTTAAAAAAGCTGCTATCAGTAACTTAAGAAAGCAATCTGCGACGTCCAAAAATATAGAAGTAGAACCAAAATAAATTTAGCATCACCAAACTTGTTTGCACTCAGCACTGATAAGATCAACTGCTTGAAGCATGCGTAACATACTTGATATTTTTATTTTTTTTAAATAAGGAAATAAATAACATTGTGACGAGCTAAAAATCTCTCTGTAGTGCTTCATACAGGGAAGTCTTTTGTGAGGTTTGAAAGAGGATTTAAAGATACTCTATAATGTTGTGCCCAGTTCATCTCAGGCAACAACTACAGGTTAAGGTTTTGAGTCCTGTGCCAAAAATACAATATGTATTTATCATAAAAGTAATTTATTTTAAATGGGATCAAACGTTTCTAATTGGAAGCTCCGTAGTTACGGCAGTTCATGATTTGAATTAACAACTAAACAAAAACAATCAAAGCGCTTGCTGAACGAAAACGACCTTATTGATTCTTTTCGCAAAGTGTGCGTTATTCATGGCATGGAACTACATTTGTGGACCAACATCTTATCCTTTCTTTACGAGGAGCTCTGCCATCAGAATTTCGCAAAGGATTCGCTAAGTACTAGGCGAAAAAATTCTTTTGCAGTCACATTCTAAACTGGAACAATACATTTAAAAAAAAAAAAAAAAACCTATACATAAATACCGGAATACGGATATTGTACGGAAGCTCATGGTGTTACATACTTTGAGAAGTTTATTTTGCAACCAGAAGCAGATTCCATCCTAGGGTACGATTATTCTTGCCAGATCTATATGGCAAAATTTTTCTTCTCTTTATTTCTTCCACGAGGTATATTTTCATACCCATTTTTTCCAGTACTGGGTACTGCAGTCTCTAAAAATTAAACTTCGAAACAATAAACAGGAAATTTATGAATGAGGAAATCTAATGCTGTGGAGCCAAATGTGTGGCTGTTAGCTGCCATCTTTGGCGGTTCTCACGTGCTGGGGCTTTCAGAGATCGCAGAGACGCACCAGGAAGTAAAGTCGTAAGCACCTAGCTCTAGCGCTCCGAGGGTACACGGTTCGAGTCCGGGATTGGACACAAGTGATTTTGACGTAGTGTTATTTTCTTCTTGGTATATATTACAAATACATGCATAATATTAGTTCACTAAGAAAGGAAGGGAATTAGGCCACAGTATTTATGAAGCAATCATTCCTCTGTTCAATGAAGGGACTCTTTTCCTTCTTTTTTTGATTGAAAATAAAATTCTCGATTGTTGATCATGAAATTAAACTGAGTACCCTACCTAATCAAATTGCCCAACGTTACCGGTCACTCGTTGATTTCAGTTCTTCATTCATTTTCGTATTTGTTCTATGATGGAATACATATAATTAATGATAACTGTATTTAATAGAAATTTCGAAATCATTACTGAAAATATAACTGCAGAATTGGAATGCTTTGATGAGAAAATAAGTTTCCAATGCAATTTTTCAATTGAGTAACGCTATTTGATTATTTATTTGTATTTTAGCAGCTCTTAAATCTAAATTCTGGTGCTATTGTTATACTGATTCTCTTATGTACTGAGGAAACTTTAAACCCAAAATAAAAAGCAAATCTGATCAGTTTCCTGGTCATCAAATGTGAAAATTTTAATCTTTTCGTAAAACTCGTTAATTTAATTTTTGAAATCAGTGATTTTAATAATCTCAGAAGTCTTTTTTTTTCCAAGAAATTAAAAGAAGTACGTCTGAACGTGGACGCATATATTTCGCTCATGTTTGAACAAAAGTCAAATCTTGAAATACATATTAATCAAAAGATAAATGAGTCTTACGTCTCTTTCTACTTGAACAATGAGATCAAATAAGCTGCTAAATTACCGTAGGCAGTAAAATAAGAAATTATGTTATTGGAAGGAACTAATTTTATATGACACGTCAAAATTTTATCAAGTATGTCTTTCAGTAAACATTAAGGGTTAGGTGGAATTAAGGTATCATGCTGAGGAACAATGCTATAATTTGTTACAAAATTTTATAAATCTGCTCTTTTACTCTCTGCAAGTAGAGTGTAAATTAGGAACGAAGTAGAAGACGGAATTCATGAATGTTTACAAAGCGTTTAATACGGCTTTCCCCGTACGTCACTGACCTCGGTCTAAGGCTCATTTTTCCGCACACAATATTCTGGCTGATTTCTTCAAGAAGGAAAGTGTTTCTGGTCATTCAGAGAGAGAGATCATAATTTATATACGTTAAGGACGAATAAAATATGCAATAATTATTGTTTCTTTATTTTTATTTCTGTAGGCTACTAGGAATTCACATCTATCATGTAGACGGGTTACAGTGCAGTTAAAACTTTAAAATTTACAAAATCCAGGAAATACTTTAAAAATATATTTTCCGCAACTCATCGCTCCTATCTGTTTTCGTTATAGTTTTTAACCGCAAGAGAACAATGTTAGTAGGAAGATAAGGATGGAGCTCTATAAACCCAACTTCCGGTTACGTGGCACAAAATGGCGGCTTCCCTTCCCCTTTTCTCCCTCCCCTCCATGACGTCACTTCCGGTTCGCGGGAAATTCTAATCTAGTGCAGTGTTGCCACATTGACGGCATGACGACGGCATATTTCAAATTAAACATATATAACTGTTATTTAGTCTTTATTCTAGCTGTTATTTCACTTATCTGCAACAATGTTAATCTGAAATCAGCGATATTATTTATGATTGTGTCCTATATGATGTAGATATTCCAGCTGCACAAATGTTGCAATGTAGCATGTACACACATCCTGACACCAGGTGTCTCCACCGAACAGCGCATGACACGAGAAACTTAATCTGCGCATGCGCCGGCCAGAGATATTCCACTTCGCCACGAAATCTTCTATCCTTGTCTTGCGGGGGAAAACCCTAGCCTAAGGCGTATTTGCACAGGTGTCGGTCGACATGTACGCACTTGCTCGGCCGCCGAGACCCTGTTGCGACATGCGCGATAACTTGCATAACTCTCGCTAGAGGTCAGCACACGGTAGTAGACATTTGCCGCTAGATGGTGCGGGTGTCCCAATATGCGTGAAATATTTCGACGTTTGCTCGGGAGTCCGACAGGTTACGAAATGGCTCCATTACAGAGCGATACAGCTAGGCCATCCACCATTATGAAAGCATAGCTGGCGGACAAAGAAATTAGGGCGTCCAATACATATTGCAGAGTCTCAGGCTTCATGTGTATTTGAAGCATAAATGTTTCCTTTTAACGTTCTATATGGGGAAAAAAACCGTCATAAACTCCAGATATAAATTCTATGTGTACCTGTTTTCATGAAATTATTTAGCGTTCTTGCCTCGCATTCGGGAGGACGGAGGTTCCAGGCATCCATGGTTTCCCAAAATCACTCCAAGTGAATGCCGGGGATGCTTCCTTTAAAAGACCATGGCCGAATTCCTTCCCATCCTTTCCCGTCTCTAAAGACCTCGCTGTTAACATAAATTCCGTTCATCGAAGCAGGCAGACATTAAAAATTAATTCACCGACGAAGAGACGGGAAACAAACTCACTTTTTCATTATGAACAATATAATATAACTCACGAGTGTCACCTACAGTCCGTGTATTTTAAAGGATGTATTAAATTAGGGGTATTTATATTTTTATTTATATTTCTCGTGTCCAGGACATAACAAGTTGAATAAACAAATAACATTAATTAATTAATATTAACTATAAACACAATTATATAGAATGTGACCAGAATTCCGCAATCTTGATGGCCTTCTCGTTTGCCCTGTAAAGGTCGTCGATATTGCAGGTTTCAGGGAGATTCCTGCATATCAGAAGATGTTGTGGGTTCTGAAGCTCGCCACATTCACATAGATCGTTGTCATTAGTGTACCCCCATTTTTTAATATTATATTTACATCGGGACACTTCAGTTCTTAGTCTGTTTAGAGCCTTCCATATAGCATATGGCTGATTACATCCCGCAGCCGGTGCCTCTTTGATGTTCCTCCACCAGGACAAATTTCAAAATTAGGGGTAATGAAATTGTGTGTCTGTGAATGTCATGTCCGTCCTGTTGGTGTGTCTAATTAGCTAGAATAAATTCATTCTCATGCAAATACTTAATAATAATGATGTGAGTAACTTCAGCACTCGGGAATTCGATCCGAGGGGGTGTGCTAGGCGAAAAGAAAACATTAAGTTCTCGCCCGTGTAAATCTACTTATATGTCATTTTCTCATTGCCACAACTATTTACCCACCCAAATTGAGTGTCCTTAGCTATACTTAGTCTAAAATTCCAATCAATCCCTTGTGACACATCAGTGATTGACACCTTTAACTGTATTTTACAGCACAGCACGTATGTTCCAGGAACGAAATACCATCTGTTAATCTTACTAATTTCACCCCTGTCGAATCGAAGTACGCCAGTCCTATGTGATAAAAATCGAGTCACGCTAAGGCAGTGCTTTCGCAAAGTCTTCTCCTAATCAGTAGCAGGGATTCCAAGTTCACTTAAGGTGGTTCTACTGCAGTTTTCCAAGAAAATTCTCCCCTTTTCCAGGAAATTATTTTTCAATAAATCAGGACCCAGGGGAGTTCTCCATTCGGTTTAAAATGTTCCCATCTAACGCCAACCTTCGGATTCAGGACCAAGTGTGACATTTGATTGTAATTTCATGCTTCATCCAACTAACCACGATAAAAGTGACATAATACCCTTAGCTAACTTGATCATCAAACAGACATCATAACCCACATTTTCATAGAAGACCCCCACACATCAACAAGTATCCAAAACGTCACCATAGGTTCTATTACGCCTAAGATAGCGCTCACACTTGAACTGTCGTAAATTGTTAGGTCAAAGTGGGTGTTTAGATATTTTATCCACTCAGACCTCATCACTTAAAGTCTAGTGCGAGATTGTGGTCATGGTCAACTTAGGCTCCATACACCACTCAGAATTATTCCACCAATATCCATTCTAACAGCATTATACGCCACCTACAGCCCCTCAACACTCTTCCTATCTTCCAATGACATCCCAGCCCCAGCTCCTTTATTATGTCACTTACTGAATATTTTCCACAGATAAATCTAGCTGCCCTCCTTTGCACATTGCATTTGATGTACAAAAAATGTGGACTGGTCAAAGTGGGTGTTTAGATATTTTATCCACTCAGGCCTCATCACCTAAAGTCTAGTGCCAGATTGTGGTCTTGGTCAACTTAGGCCCCATACACGATTCAGAATTATTCCACCAATATCCATTCTAACAGCATTATACGCCACCTACAGCCCCTGACACTCTTCCTATCTTCCAATGACATCCCAACCCCAGCTCCTTTATTATGTCACTTACTGAATATTTTCCACAGATAAATATAGCTGCCATCTTTTGTACAAAAAAATGTGGACTCCATACTACACCACACAAGCAGTGGTCTGACTGTGGATTTGTACCCAAGTCCTTCGCTTCTCTGATACACCCCCTCATCACCCTCTCTGTTAAATGATTTTTATCCCGAAGTGCATGTAATGAAAAACGTGAGGAACACAATTCGTATGTCAACACAAACGGCAGTAAACTGTAAAGAGCACAATGAAATGGGAGACTGCCTAAGCCCTGAATCAATGGTTAGAAGCACACGTTGATAACCAAAATGTTCACTTAAGGTGGTTCTACTGCAGTTTTTCCAAGAAAATTCTCCAGGATAATATTTTTCAACCAATCAGGTGCCAGGAGAGTTCTCCATTCGGTTAAATGTTCCCATCTAACGCCAACCTTCGGATTCAGGACCAAGTCTGACATTTGTTTGTAATTGCATGCTTTGTTCAAGTAACCACGATAAAGTTACCATAATGCTCTTAGCTAACTTGGTCATCAAACAGGCATCATAACCCACATTTTAATAGAAGATCCCCACACATCGACAAGTATCCAAAGGTGCAGACACTAGTTCTATTGCGCCGAAGATAGCACCCACGCTTGAACTGTCGTAAATTGTTAGGTCAAAGTGGGTGTTTGGATATTTTATCCACTCAGGCCTCATCATCTAAAGTCTAATGACAGATTGTGGTCATGGCCAACTTAGGCTCCATACACCACTCAGAATTATTCTGCCAATATCCATTCTAACAGCATTATACACCACATACAGCCCCTGACACTCTTCCAATCTCCCAATGACATCCAGTCCAGTTCCTTTATTAAGGCACTTGTTGAATATTTTCCACTAATAAATCTAGCTGCTATATTTTGCACCTTGCATTTGATGTACAAAAAATGTGGTCTCCATACTACACTTATATATACAAGAAATGGTCTGACTGTGGGTTTGTACCCAAGTCCTTCGCTTCTCTGGTACATCCCCTCATCACCCTCTCTGTTAAATGATTTTTATGTAGTGAAAAACGTGAGAAACACAATTCGTATGGCAACACAAACGGCAGTAAACTGTAAAGAGTACAGTGAAATGGGAGATTGCCTAAGCCCTGAAGCAATGGTTAGAAGCACACGTTGATGGTGAGCATAATTCTATAACCATATATTTTAGACTCAAATTAACAGAGGAAGTAGACACACGCACACACTTGTACATGCATACAGCGAGGTCGACAGAACTAACAGCAAGCATCATGGAAACGATAAAGTGTGGCAGAATTGTCGTTACCACTGATTAACTGGACAGAACTATCGTTAAAAAAATCATCAGACAGACGAGTTTAAGTCAGGTATCACAATACTTACACTTACACGCACAAAGAGAGACGCAGATATACATGTACAAGTCTACACAACTACTGGTACCAATCATGGAAACAAAAAAGTGGTGTAGTACTTTCTTGCCCCATGACTGGCTGAAAAACAGAACTGCCTGGCGAGATAGAGGGTGTGCAAAAAATGGCATGTTTTCACCATACACCTAAGTATTTACATCATAAATAGTGTTCATCACACACAATTGATTACATTTACCATCAATACGTTTCTCCCACATTGCAACCCTATCTGCCATTCATTAAGAGTGCCCCAGGTACCATGAGTTACAATAGACATTTGACTATCAGCAGATACCAGAACCCCTCATATTCATACTAGGTCTCAACCACAAATCCATACGCATCCACGCACAAGCTCAAAGAAACAGAAACAGCAAATCATACATCCAGACAGAAGAGTTTAATTAATGTATCACCACATTTACAGAGATGCACAAACACTCACATTTCCATGCCTACAGCGAGCTAGACACAACAGCCACCCAAATCATGACGACGAAAAAGTGGGGTAGAACCCCCATGGCTCATAACTGACCAAAAAATCATGAGTAACATATGTTCCAGGTACCATACTCTTCACATCAATATCATCTAATTTATCTCACACAACAGACCTCACTACCATCCAGTATCATGTGTGCTAGGTACAAAACTGTTCACATTAGCACCACCACATCTATCCCACACCTAAGCCTTTACTGCCATTCAGTAACATTTACCCCAGGTACCACGAGTAGCAGTAGACATCTGGTCATCAGACAGATATCATAACTCCCATATTCATACTAGGTCTCAACCAAAAATCTGTACGTCACCTCACACAAGCAAGGTATCACCACATTTACGAAAAAAACACACAGAGATAGAGATGCATACACACGTACATTTCCATGCCTACAGCGATCTCGACTCAACAACTAGCCCAATCATGGCAACGAAAAAGTGGAACAGAACACCCATGACTGGCCAAAAATCATAGACACACACACTCACATGTCTATGCATTCACACAGTTCCATTCATCACCACACATAACTGGAGGAAAGAGACTGAACATGCTAGATCCAAACTGAAGAGTTACAGGATGTGTGAAGTTTGAAATCACAGTCACATCTTGCCCACACCGCAACCCTTTCTGTCATTTAGTAATATGTGCCCCCATGTACCACGAGTAGCAGTAGACACTTGGTCATCAGACAGATATCATAACTCCCATATTCATACTAGGTCTCACCCACAAATCCATATGTCACCTCACACAAACATAAGTGCAGGAACAGCACATCATACATCCAGAAAAACGAGATAAAGGAAGGTATCACCACATTTACGCAAAAAAACACACAGAGATAGAGACGCATACACACGTACATTTCCATGCCTACAGCGATCTCGACTCAACAACTAGCCCAATCGTGGCAACGAAAAAGTGAAACAGAACACCCATGACTGGCCAAAAATCATAGAAAGACACACATATACACACACTCACATGTCAAAGCATTCACGCAGTTCCATTCATCACCACACATAACTGGAGGAAAGAGACTGAAGAGTTACAGGATGTGTGAAGTTTGAAATCACAGCCACATCTCTCCCACACCGCAACCCTTTCTGTCATTTAATAACATGTGACCCAGGTACCATGAGTTACAATAGACACTTGTCTATCAGACGGGTATCATAACCTCCATATTCATACTGGGTCTCACCCACAAAGCCATACGTCTCCACACAAGCACAAACATATGGGAGGAACAGCAATTCATACGTCCAGATAAATGAGTTTAAGGAAGGTATCACCATACTTACGCATACAGACACAGAGAAAGACGCACACAGACACATATATCCATGCCTACAGTGAGCTCAACATAACAACCAGCCCAATCATGGCAAAGAAAAAGTGGGACAGAACCCCCATGGCTCAAGACTGACAAAAAAAATCATCATTAACATGTGTTCCAAGTAACAAACTGCTCACATCAAAATCATATCATTTAGCTAACACTACAGACCTCTCTCTGCAATTCAGTATCGTTGGTAATATGTACAAAGCTAATTTCATAAGTTACCACATACATACAAGTAATTGCAGGAAAGGGTCCCGACACACGACATCCACACTGAGGTGTTACATGATAGGCAGTTGATAGCATGTCTTTACAATACATCTCAATGCTCACCACACATAATTGATTTTTAATGTGCCATCAGTATAGCTGGTGGCTGGAACTAAGCTCTTGACAATTTTTGGTCAAAAGTCATTTGTTAACAGCAGCTCATCAAAGACAAATTTTGGATGAACCTGCCCAGGCGGGCGCGGCGGGAGGTGGGCCACCCTTCCTCGCAGCGGACGCGTACATCGTGTTTTAGTAGGTCGGTATACCGGCACATATTACCGCCTCGAGCGCAATGAAATTCCGGTCTTCAGTGCGGTCCTAAAAATGCAGTTACCGGTAGTAGGTCCCGGTCGGAAAACTCCGGTAAACCATCGCGGTCCGCGCTTTTAGACCGGCGTATTACGGTATTTCTGTCCGCAGTGGGGAAGGGTGGCCCACCTCCCGCCGCGCCCGCCTGGGCAGGTTCATCCAAAATTTGTCTTTGATGAGCTGCTGTTAACAAATGACTTTTGACCAAAAATTGTCAAGAGCTTAGTTCCAGCCACCAGCTATACTGATGGCACATTAAAAATCAATTATGTGTGGTGAGCATTGAGATGTATTGTAAAGACATGCTATCAACTGCCTATCATGTAACACCTCAGTGTGGATGTCGTGTGTCGGGACCCTTTCCTGCAATTACTTGTATGTATGTGGTAACTTATGAAATTAGCTTTGTACATATTACCAACGATACTGAATTGCAGAGAGAGGTCTGTAGTGTTAGCTAAATGATATGATTTTGATGTGAGCAGTTTGTTACTTGGAACACATGTTAATGATGATTTTTTTTGTCAGTCTTGAGCCATGGGGGTTCTGTCCCACTTTTTCTTTGCCATGATTGGGCTGGTTGTTATGTTGAGCTCACTGTAGGCATGGATATATGTGTCTGTATGCGTCTTTCTCTGTGTCTGTATGCGTAAGTATGGTGATACCTTCCTTAAACTCATTTATCTGGACGTATGAATTGCTGTTCCTCCCATATGTTTGTGCTTGTGTGGAGACGTATGGCTTTGTGGGTGAGACCCAGTATGAATATGGAGGTTATGATACCCGTCTGATAGACAAGTGTCTATTGTAACTCATGGTACCTGGGTCACATGTTATTAAATGACAGAAAGGGTTGCGGTGTGGGAGAGATGTGGCTGTGATTTCAAACTTCACACATCCTGTAACTCTTCAGTCTCTTTCCTCCAGTTATGTGTGGTGATGAATGGAACTGCGTGAATGCTTTGACATGTGAGTGTGTGTATATGTGTGTCTTTCTATGATTTTTGGCCAGTCATGGGTGTTCTGTTTCACTTTTTCGTTGCCACGATTGGGCTAGTTGTTGAGTCGAGATCGCTGTAGGCATGGAAATGTACGTGTGTATGCGTCTCTATCTCTGTGTGTTTTTTTGCGTAAATGTGGTGATACCTTCCTTTATCTCGTTTTTCTGGATGTATGATGTGCTGTTCCTGCACTTATGTTTGTGTGAGGTGACATATGGATTTGTGGGTGAGACCTAGTATGAATATGGGAGTTATGATATCTGTCTGATGACCAAGTGTCTACTGCTACTCGTGGTACATGGGGGCACATATTACTAAATGACAGAAAGGGTTGCGGTGTGGGCAAGATGTGGCTGTGATTTCAAACTTCACACATCCTGTAACTCTTCAGTTTGGATCTAGCATGTTCAGTCTCTTTCCTCCAGTTATGTGTGGTGATGAATGGAACTGTGTGAATGCATAGACATGTGAGTGTGTGTGTCTATGATTTTTGGCCAGTCATGGGTGTTCTGTTCCACTTTTTCGTTGCCATGATTGGGCTAGTTGTTGAGTCGAGATCGCTGTAGGCATGGAAATGTACGTGTGTATGCATCTCTATCTCTGTGTGTTTTTTTCGTAAATGTGGTGATACCTTGCTTGTGTGAGGTGACGTACAGATTTTTGGTTGAGACCTAGTATGAATATGGGAGTTATGATATCTGTCTGATGACCAGATGTCTACTGCTACTCGTGGTACCTGGGGTAAATGTTACTGAATGGCAGTAAAGGCTTAGGTGTGGGATAGATGTGGTGGTGCTAATGTGAACAGTTTTGTACCTAGCACACATGATACTGGATGGTAGTGAGGTCTGTTGTGTGAGATAAATTAGATGATATTGATGTGAAGAGTATGGTACCTGGAACATATGTTACTCATGATTTTTTGGTCAGTTATGAGCCATGGGGGTTCTACCCCACTTTTTCGTCGTCATGATTTGGGTGGCTGTTGTGTCTAGCTCGCTGTAGGCATGGAAATGTGAGTGTTTGTGCATCTCTGTAAATGTGGTGATACATTAATTAAACTCTTCTGTCTGGATGTATGATTTGCTGTTTCTGTTTCTTTGAGCTTGTGCGTGGATGCGTATGGATTTGTGGTTGAGACCTAGTATGAATATGAGGGGTTCTGGTATCTGCTGATAGTCAAATGTCTATTGTAACTCATGGTACCTGGGGCACTCTTAATGAATGGCAGATAGGGTTGCAATGTGGGAGAAACGTATTGATGGTAAATGTAATCAATTGTGTGTGATGAACACTATTTATGATGTAAATACTTAGGTGTATGGTGAAAACATGCCATTTTTTGCACACCCTCTATCTCGCCAGGCAGTTCTGTTTTTCAGCCAGTCATGGGGCAAGAAAGTACTACACCACTTTTTTGTTTCCATGATTGGTACCAGTAGTTGTGTAGACTTGTACATGTATATCTGCGTCTCTCTTTGTGCGTGTAAGTGTAAGTATTGTGATACCTGACTTAAACTCGTCTGTCTGATGATTTTTTTAACGATAGTTCTGTCCAGTTAATCAGTGGTAACGACAATTCTGCCACACTTCATCGTTTCCATGATGCTTGCTGTTAGTTCTGTCGACCTCGCTGTATGCATGTACAAGTGTGTGCGTGTGTCTACTTCCTCTGTTAATTTGAGTCTAAAATATATGGTTATAGAATTATGCTCACCATCAACGTGTGCTTCTAACCATTGCTTCAGGGCTTAGGCAATCTCCCATTTCACTGTACTCTTTACAGTTTACTGCCGTTTGTGTTGCCATACGAATTGTGTTTCTCACGTTTTTCACTACATAAAAATCATTTAACAGAGAGGGTGATGAGGGGATGTACCAGAGAAGCGAAGGACTTGGGTACAAACCCACAGTCAGACCATTTCTTGTATATATAAGTGTAGTATGGAGACCACATTTTTTGTACATCAAATGCAAGGTGCAAAATATAGCAGCTAGATTTATTAGTGGAAAATATTCAACAAGTGCCTTAATAAAGGAACTGGACTGGATGTCATTGGGAGATTGGAAGAGTGTCAGGGGCTGTATGTGGTGTATAATGCTGTTAGAATGGATATTGGCAGAATAATTCTGAGTGGTGTATGGAGCCTAAGTTGGCCATGACCACAATCTGTCATTAGACTTTAGATGATGAGGCCTGAGTGGATAAAATATCCAAACACCCACTTTGACCTAACAATTTACGACAGTTCAAGCGTGGGTGCTATCTTCGGCGCAATAGAACTAGTGTCTGCACCTTTGGATACTTGTCGATGTGTGGGGATCTTCTATTAAAATGTGGGTTATGATGCCTGTTTGATGACCAAGAAACTATCAGTTAGCTAAGAGCATTATGGTAACTTTATCGTGGTTACTTGAACAAAGCATGCAATTACAAACAAATGTCAGACTTGGTCCTGAATCCGAAGGTTGGCGTTAGATGGGAACATTTTAAGCCGAATGGAGAACTCTCCTGGCACCTGATTGGTTGAAAAATATTATCCTGGAGAATTTTCTTGGAAAAACTGCAGTAGAACCACCTTAAGTGAACATTTTGGTTATCAACGTGTGCTTCTAACCATTGATTCAGGGCTTAGGCAGTCTCCCATTTCATTGTGCTCTTTACAGTTTACTGCCGTTTGTGTTGACATACGAATTGTGTTCCTCACGTTTTTCATTACATGCACTTCGGGATAAAAATCATTTAACAGAGAGGGTGATGAGGGGGTGTATCAGAGAAGCGAAGGACTTGGGTACAAATCCACAGTCAGACCACTGCTTGTGTGGTGTAGTATGGAGTCCACATTTTTTGTACAAAAGATGGCAGCTATATTTATCTGTGGAAAATATTCAGTAAGTGACATAATAAAGGAGCTGGGGTTGGGATGTCATTGGAAGATAGGAAGAGTGTCAGGGGCTGTAGGTGGCGTATAATGCTGTTAGAATGGATATTGGTGGAATAATTCTGAATCGTGTATGGGGCCTAAGTTGACCAAGACCACAATCTGGCACTAGACTTTAGGTGATGAGGCCTGAGTGGATAAAATATCTAAACACCCACTTTGACCAGTCCACATTTTTTGTACATCAAATGCAATGTGCAAAGGAGGGCAGCTAGATTTATCTGTGGAAAATATTCAGTAAGTGACATAATAAAGGAGCTGGGGCTGGGATGTCATTGGAAGATAGGAAGAGTGTTGAGGGGCTGTAGGTGGCGTATAATGCTGTTAGAATGGATATTGGTGGAATAATTCTGAGTGGTGTATGGAGCCTAAGTTGACCATGACCACAATCTCGCACTAGACTTTAAGTGATGAGGTCTGAGTGGATAAAATATCTAAACACCCACTTTGACCTAACAATTTACGACAGTTCAAGTGTGAGCGCTATCTTAGGCGTAATAGAACCTATGGTGACGTTTTGGATACTTGTTGATGTGTGGGGGTCTTCTATGAAAATGTGGGTTATGATGTCTGTTTGATGATCAAGTTAGCTAAGGGTATTATGTCACTTTTATCGTGGTTAGTTGGATGAAGCATGAAATTACAATCAAATGTCACACTTGGTCCTGAATCCGAAGGTTGGCGTTAGATGGGAACATTTTAAACCGAATGGAGAACTCCCCTGGGTCCTGATTTATTGAAAAATAATTTCCTGGAAAAGGGGAGAATTTTCTTGGAAAACTGCAGTAGAACCACCTTAAGTGAACTTGGAATCCCTGCTACTGATTAGGAGAAGACTTTGCGAAAGCACTGCCTTAGCGTGACTCGATTTTTATCACATAGGACTGGCGTACTTCGATTCGACAGGGGTGAAATTAGTAAGATTAACAGATGTATTTCGTTCCTGGAACATACGTGCTGTGCTGTAAAATACAGTTAAAGGTGTCAATCACTGATGTGTCACAAGGGATTGATTGGAATTTTAGACTAAGTATAGCTAAGGACACTCAATTTGGGTGGGTAAATAGTTGTGGCAATGAGAAAATGACATATAAGTAGATTTACACGGGCGAGAACTTAATGTTTTCTTTTCGCCTAGCACACCCCCTCGGATCGAATTCCCGAGTGCTGAAGTTACTCACATCATTATTATTAAGTATTTGCATGAGAATGAATTTATTCTAGCTAATTAGACACACCAACAGGACGGACATGACATTCACAGACACACAATTTCATTACCCCTAATTTTGAAATTTGTCCTGGTGGAGGAACATCAAAGAGGCACCGGCTGCGGGATGTAATCAGCCATATGCTATATGGAAGGCTCTAAACAGACTAAGAACTGAAGTGTCCCGATGTAAATATAATATTAAAAAATGGGGGTACACTAATGACAACGATCTATGTGAATGTGGCGAGCTTCAGAACCCACAACATCTTCTGATATGCAGGAATCTCCCTGAAACCTGCAATATCGACGACCTTTACAGGGCAAACGAGAAGGCCATCAAGATTGCGGAATTCTGGTCACATTCTATATAATTGTGTTTATAGTTAATATTAATTAATTAATGTTATTTGTTTATTCAACTTGTTATGTCCTGGACACGAGAAATATAAATAAAAATATAAATACCCCTAATTTAATACATCCTTTAAAATACACGGACTGTAGGTGACACTCGTGAGTTATATTATATTGTTCATAATGAAAAAGTGAGTTTGTTTCCCGTCTCTTCGTCGGTGAATTAATTTTTAATGTCTGCCTGCTTCGATGAACGGAATTTATGTTAACAGCGAGGTCTTTAGAGACGGGAAAGGATGGGAAGGAATTCGGCCATGGTCTTTTAAAGGAAGCATCCCCGGCATTCACTTGGAGTGATTTTGGGAAACCATGGATGCCTGGAACCTCCGTCCTCCCGAATGCGAGGCAAGAACGCTAAATAATTTCATGAAAACAGGTACACATAGAATTTATATCTGGAGTTTATGACGGTTTTTTTCCCCATATAGAACGTTAAAAGGAAACATTTATGCTTTTTTTATTCAAGGCAGGTATCCTCTCTAGGTATGGAAACTAAAATTTTGATTTTCGTTTTTAAAACACGTTATTCTGGCGAGGGATTAGGCTACCATAAAAGATTCTTATATTTGTTCTACGAAAACTGACATATAATAATTATTCTCATCTCGTAATAATTTCTTCTTGAACCGCAGTGAATTTCTATGTATCCTGCTGGAATGCAGGACACCTGAAAAATAACAAATACACATGAAGCCTGAGACTCTGCAATATGTATTGGACGCCCTAATTTCTTTGTCCGCCAGCTATGCTTTCATAATGGTGGATGGCCTAGCTGTATCGCTCTGTAATGGAGCCATTTCGTAACCTGTCGGACTCCCGAGCAAACGTCGAAATATTTCACGCATATTGGGACACCCGCACCATCTAGCGGCAAATGTCTACTACCGTGTGCTGACCTCTAGCGAGAGTTATGCAAGTTATCGCGCATGTCGCAACAGGGTCTCGGCGCCGAGCAAGTGCGTACATGTCGACCGACACCTGTGCAAATACGCCTTAGGCTAGGGTTTTCCCCCGCAAGACAAGGATAGAAGATTTCGTGGCGAAGTGGAATATCTCTGGCCGGCGCATGCGCAGATGAAGTTTCTCGTGTCATGCGCTGTTCGGTGGAGACACCTGGTGTCAGGATGTGTGTACATGCTACATTGCAACATTTGTGCAGCTGGAATATCTACATCATATAGGACACAATCATAAATAATATCGCTGATTTCAGATTAACATTGTTGCAGATAAGTGAAATAACAGCTAGAATAAAGACTAAATAACAGTTATATATGTTTAATTTGAAATATGCCGTCGTCATGCCGTCAATGTGGCAACACTGCACTAGATTAGAATTTCCCGCGAACCGGAAGTGACGTCATGGAGGGGAGGGAGAAAAGGGGAAGGGAAGCCGCCATTTTGTGCCACGTAACCGGAAGTTGGGTTTATAGAGCTCCATCCTTATCTTCCTACTAATGTTAATGACAAGTAGACGGAGGGTTCGAAGCTATTAATGAGGTATAATTGAGTTTCATGTTCTCAATGATCTCCTCACTATGTTCAATTTGTAACACGGTTGTTGGGGAAACTAATTTTTATTATTATTTCCCGCTATTCTGCATTGTTTCCAACTCACAGCGCCATTGTACGGAAGCTCATGGTGTTACATACTTTGTGAAGTTTATTTTGCAACCAGAAGCAGATACCATCCTAGGGTACGATTATTCTTGCCAGAACTATATGGCGATATATTTATTCTCTTTATTTCTTCCACGAGGTATACTTTCACATATCTATTTATCTTTATAATAATTCTTACAATCATCTCTCTCAAGCTACAATGATTTCTTTTAAAACCTTGAAAATCTGCCGCAAAAGCCATTATATTGTGGATACAGATAAAATAAATATTCTCTTACTGCTTTCAGTTGCCATCATTTACCAACTACAAGTTACAAAGATGGGGGGTTAATGCTTAATGGATGAAAACTTGTGAAAACTGCCTTTCTTTTGTTCGATACTACGGTTACCTAATTTCTTGTAAATTGTTCAAAAGCCGAATATTGCTAACTAATATCTTTTTCTTAGCTTTGAACCTCGTAAATTCATCACAGATGGTAGAAATTAAAAGTCCGAAACAGGAAATCTGTCTGCAAACAAGGAAGAGTGAGGACAGAGTGGCTTTGCACTGTTGTCAAAAGTTCTATCATCGTATGTTGCTCGTAAGGTCTTGCGGCACATTCTGTGCGGATTCCTGTAGCATACACAACAAGTGGCAGACCTGTTGGGATATATTCTTAAACTTCTGGATTCTACATTTCGTTTTTGGAACTATATCGGTCAATTCATCATCAATAAATTTTAAGAACAACGTAAAACGCAGAAAAGTGACCTACGTGTTCTCTTTTCTTGACTGATTGAACCACGAGGCGACATCAGCTTAAAATTATTTAAAAGGTATTAAAATAAACTTTAAAAAAATTAGGAGCTTATCGGAACACTAACCTCGTTAGTAGTTCTATTATGCTGGACGTCAATTTTCACATCATGAAATATGGTAAAATATATTACCAGCGTTTCAGAGTAAGTAAAACGAGGCAATAATACAAGATTTGAAAAAAATATTGAACACTTAATTGACACATGCTGATATCCACATGTTATATACTGAATCTGAACGATATTCAAGAACAAAATTCTGTTCACGCTTTTTAAAAAAAATAAGAACTTGAGTTAAGAGACTCCACTAGCGCAAATCGCGTTTCACCCACTCTCTTGCAAATAGATTATAAATTATCAGGACCATTCCAGGCATCATTAACAGCGCTTATAACGAGACAGCAAGTTTTTAAGAAAAATTACCGTTGCCTATTGGCGACATGACGTTACGAATAACTAACGAAAAAGAATGTGAAAATTTGAGCAAATTTTTACTATTGTAACCACATTTACAGTGTGCGTTTTTTAAGCTACCCATACAAAAGTTTAATGGCCTAGTAAATGTAAGTAAAAGATTCTTAGTAATGCACATTTCTTGTGAATGCGGACATTGATTCCACCGAAACTAACACAGAATCGTTTCTGTTAAAAACGTAGTAGATGAGCGGTAACGCTCTGATCTCACATTCGGAGGACATGGTTTCGAATCCTCAGCCGGCCATCAGATTTCAGTATTCCTTGGTTTCTCGAAATCACTCCATGCAAATTCCGGTGTGTTTCCTTCAAAAGGCCATGGCCAAATTAATTCTCTTTCATTGCCGCCCGTCCTTTGACGCCTATAATAAACTCCAAATGACAAGATGAAAAGCTATAAGTAAAGAAAAAAAAACAAAATTCTCTTTATTTATCACCTATGTCAACAAATTCAGTTTATTCCAAGTTAATCGAACATTATTTGCGTAGACAATGAAACAGACAGGCCTTGTAATTGTAATAAAAGCAAAATACGAAACCAAAATTCTGTAAGGCTGAAGATTCTTAACTCCTTAACCCTCTGTCTGTAACATTGTCGACGAAATCGCTAATCCAGTCGGACAGGCGAATATGAATGAGGAAAGAAATCACTTAACGGAATAAATTCAATGTGTGAACGTTACGATACAAACAACCTTCAATCCAAACCACGATCATGGGTTCTAGCCAGCTCCAAGTTCAATATTTTTTCGTTCTTTATTTCCTTTTCACTTGTAGAAAAATACTTATCATATATGTGAAAAACATGAAGTGTCCTCATACGGATAGTAATTATATTTTGCATCGAATGTTTTAAAAATAATTTCTAATCTCAAACGTCATAAAGACTCAACAAAGAAATACCTGCTGTTCTTCTTTACATTGGCTTTAAGAAAATGCCCTCTCTGTCCATTAACAAGTGACAGTTCTGTTCGAACCATGTCGTATTTTAGACTCGCCTCAAGCTTGAAAGGTTCTTAAGCAATACAGTCACCATACAATTTCTTACGTTCTATCTTCTTGGAATTATTTAAAACTGGTGAAGCGTTGAAGAATATTGTAGTTAAAATTTCACGAATTTGAACCGCTAATTTGTCTATGTAAGCTGGAAAACATTTTCCTTTGGATTCTACGAATCCATGAATATCAACCCGGCTCTTAATTTTCCACTATAGCAAATACTTTGAAATGGATGTAGAACTGTGTGGCTGCGTGTATCTGATTCTTATAAAAACACAGCTAGATATCAGCTACATAGTACCATGCTTAAATAGTGAGTCGGTTAACATGGAAGTAAACGACTGACAGAAGGAAACGGACGGTAACTAATCCCAGACGTAGTAGGGATTGCATACCGTGGTAATAAGAAAAAAATGTGAACGATGTACAGTATAACTAGCAGTGAACAAGAAATGAAATCAGTGATGACAGATGCACTTAAATGTTTAACGTCAAAGGAAACGGCTTACAAGCGAAATGTGGAGGAATGAAACTAGTGTATATGCGGCATATAAGACAATAAAACAGAATTATGGGAAATTGGAGATTTTAGAAATTATTTTTAAACAATTCGCTGTAAAACATAATTACTACCCGTATGAGGACACTTCATGTTTTTCACATATATGATAAGTATTTTTCTACAAGTGAAAAGGAAATAAAGAACGAAAAAATATTGAACTTGGAGCTGGCTAGAACCCATGATCGTGGCTTCCGCAAACCACGGTTTTACCACAAAGCCACGACGACTTACACGACGTAGCGCACCGTCCACAGTGTAAGCGAAGTAAAGATATATAAAGAGAGAAAATTTCGTATTAAATGGTTATTTATAGTCTGTATAAAGGATCAGACTCTTATAAAGGAAGTAATCAATCACATAAAAGTATGATACGTCAAAGTGGAGGTAAACGGAAATGTGTCTGTACTTTTGATAACGTCTAGCGGTGAGACTTTACTCCTTGAACACGGAAATCTCTTCAGCACTGCTGGAAGGCAGTCAATGTGACAACGGTGGAGGAAATAGATTTGACAACCCTGTACGAGGAAATAAAGCATAAATTTCCTTCATACCAGCCTCTCTAACACGTAAAACAAATAATCCTGTCACGAGCATATTAGTTAAAAATTTATTGGTTTTGTCCACTATTATCAAACTTAAATAATCAGGCTGGTATATAAAAATACAGTGAGAATCCATGTTAATTGTACGAGGGCAATCGCGAAAGTAAGGTCTTCAAAGCAATTATAGATACAAAATTAATTTATTTTCTGTTATATATACATCATTTTAAAGGTTGAAAACCATCTATTTTTCTACGTAAACACCATTTTTTTCCGACGCAGTTTTTTTTTGACGCTACGATAGTTTTATGAATGACCAATCGTGATGGAATAAGCAGTGACGCTCTGGCCTCGCATTAGGAAGGATACACATTCGAATCCCTGTGCGGCTATCCTGATTTGGGTTTCCTGTGGATTCCCCAATTCTCTCCAGATGAATGCTCGGATGGATGCTTCAATAGGCCAAAGCCAAAATCCTTCCAATCCTTGTCCACAGTCCGTTCCCGCCTCTAATGACCTCGATGTCGACTAGGCGTAAAGCCATAAGCTACCAAAAAAATCTGTATCTGGTATGTTCTTTGAAAATAGTCACCCTTTCAAAAATTCCAGTGATGAAATCATTAGTTATGAGGTGTGAATTTAAGATATCATTCTTTTTATAGCTCAGTGCTCTCTATTAAACCCTATGATTTGTATAAAGAAGATTTTATTCAGCAAGATTTAATAGAAATAGTTTTTGTCTCATGTGTTAATTTTTATTTGTTGTTTATTATAGAAATTACATGTTTTATATATAAGCAGAAGGTACGTTGGAATGGCTTGAAAACGAAAGAAAAAATTTATTCATCCGGCACAGTTTTGAACCTCCGACCACAGCGTTCGTAGTCGAGAACGTTCACCGCTAGACCAGACAGGCTGCTCTGTGGTGTTCCTGATCCAGTGGGAAACAAAGCAACATACATAGAACTTTCTGCCAGTGCACATCACTGAACCTGGCCCACCTCGAAATACTTGTTTTCAAGTTAATATCCTTATTTCCGCTTCCACATCAACCATAAATTAAGATTTCAACGATTCGGGACTTCGCTATCCGTTGGTCCGACGAATTTATGGATCATACGAAGAGCAAGCATAAGTAAAGAAATCATCCGAAATGAAATAAGAAAAAAACGTTTCTGTAGCGTAAAGCCGGTAAATCTGATGAAATGTGACACCCTGTCTAGTCTTTGCTACTTTGGCCACATTTAATGATAAAGGTTGCACACATCGAAATATAAATCACAACCTCACACTATTCAAAGGAGGTATTATATTGATGTCCCTACTTATTGGAGTAATTTTTAAGACGATTTGAGAAACAGCACTGGGAAAATTAACTAGTGCTGTAATATTGAAACAACTCAATGCGTAATGGGTGTTATACTTGGTTTGGATTGAAGGTTGTTTGCATCGTAACGTTCAAACATTGAATTTATTCCGTTAAGTGATTTCTTTCCTCATTCATATTCGTCTGTCCGACTGGAATAGCGATTTCGTCTACAACGTACAGACAGAGGGTTAAGGAGTTAAGAATCTTCAGCCTTACAGAATTTTGGTTTCGTATTTTGCTTTTATTACAATTACAAGGCCTGTCTGTTTCATTGTCTACACAAATAATGTTCGATTCACTTGGAATAAACTGAATTTGATGACATAGGTGATAAATAAAGAGAACTTTTTTTTTTTTTTTCTTTACTTATAACTTTTCATCTTGTCATTTGGAGTTCATTATAGGCGTCAAAGGACTGGCGGCAATGAAAGAGAATTAATTTGGCCATGGCCTTTTGAAGGAAACGCACCGGAATTTGCATGGAGTGATTTAGAGAAACCTTGGAATACTGAAATCTGATGGCCGGTTGAGGATTCGAAACCATGTCCTCCGGAATGTGAGATCAGAGCGTTACCGCTCATCTACCACGTTTTTAACAGAAACGATTCTGTGTTAGTTTCGGTGGAATCAATGTCCACATTCACAAGAAATGTGCATTACTAAGAATCTTTTACTTACATTTACTAGGCCATTAAACTTTTTTATGGATAGCTTAAAAAACGCAGACTGTAAATGTAGTTAAAGTAGTAAAAATTTGCTCAAATTTTCACTTTCTTTTTCGTTAGTTATTCGTAATGTCATGTCGCCAATAGGCGACGGTAATTTTTCTTAGAAACTTGCTGTCTCGTTATAAGAGCTGTTAATGATGCCTGGAATGGTCCTGATAATTTATAATCTACTAGCAGTTACCCGCGACTTCGTCCGCGTTGAAAAGTGTTGTAATATAAGATTTTCTTGAGAGGTCTGGTTGCTCAGTGGTTAGGGCGTCCAACTGGAGATGGAAAAGTCCCCAGCTTGAATTCCAGTCTTGGCGAGGATTTTCAAAGGTCCCTAGCTCGACCTTCACCTCTGGCATAGGTTGGTGTGTGATGTGAATTACGCCAGAATGCTCACTTTGTTCTGATTACGTGTTGAACTATGGGTCCTCTATGTCCGGTAGGATTACTGGGTTACGTTAAGAGGCTACGAAAGGGACTGATTCCGGAGACGTAAAAAAGTCTTGTCACCAGGTCAATACAACCATACAGTTTATTTTAGAGCTATTTTTATTAGTAATAGTAGTAATAAATGTTGTAATAAAATTAAAAAAATCTATTTATGTTCCACAACTACTTCTCTGAATTTTTAAAACAGTAAAATTATTCTGTTTGTAAGGAGTATTTTCAGTTTAATATATCCATATATACAATATTGAGGATTTGTCTCCTAGGTTTTGGCTATTTTCATAGCCCTAGTTTTCTTACATTTCTTTGAAAGATTTGAATTTCGTTTACCCAACATCTCTTAAAATTACTAATTTCATCACGCGAATAAAAATGAATATAGTTTTAATTAATGGAAGCTCAAAACGTCAAAATATTAGCAATACATTGATGGAATCGACTAAATATCAACAACAAAAAAATACTAACATCCAAACAGCAAATAAATACTTAAGTGGCCCAAGGACGTTCATTTCCATTAGTAAAATTGAGTACCTGAAAAAAATCTTTAAAAAAGAAGAACTTAATTTGCTCTTTGAATATTGATTTTTTTTAGGATATATTGGTTCCATCAACAGAAATTTACATATTATAGTAGTAAGTATAGTAGTAATTGATTCTTTTATCCATAATAATCAGTGGTATTGCGGTAATGGTTTCTCTATCTCTGGAAACAACTGAATTTCCTATAGACCAGTTTACTATAGTTCATTCGTTTCGATCCATTAATTCTGCGCTAAAATATAAATTTCAATATAAAAGTAGTAATAGATTGTTTCTTCATATTCGGTTTCTTATTCTGCATACAGAATTGAATGACTACCGGCGAATTACCACTCCGCTTTTCCGCCACTCCACTATCTGAATAAAACATTGATAAATTTAAAAAATTTACTTCGGGCAACGCCGCATGGTTCTGCTAAATCGTCCAAGCTTAATATAGATCTTTTGATACAATATCGGTACAAAGCGATACATGATGTCACTAAAATGGCGCTCATGAAAGAAGCTTAATAACTAATAATGTTTCAGTTCTCATTCTGGCCCAGGCTGCGTTTTAAAATTACCGCTAGAAAATCAAAGCTTCTATCACTCGCACATTAATACATTCACTATATTGTATGTTAGTGACGTCATGAATAGCGAAATAAACTTGACTTATTATTAACGTTGTAAATTAAATACTGAATATGTCTAAAACTACATTCAGCCGCATGAACTATGTCGTCAGCTTCATGACAGTTATTGAGGTAACGTAATTAAAAAATTTATGCTAAAATGCTTTTAACTTACAGTGTACAACGGAAAGTCCACAATTCTCTACGATCGTTAATATTGCAGGTCAAATGTACATCGCGATAAAGTGACTTTTATTGCTCGTGATTTAGTAAGGTGTATAATGAAATTAATTGTGATAGTAATTTATGATATACTAATTAGGAATTTTGATATAGAAAATTCTGTTACCACTCGAAATGTAGGTCCAGAGCATTTAATGTGTTGAGATGTGTTCGTATCGTTTGATTTTGTAGCGGCAGTATTAGCAGAAATGTGGTTTGGTTGAAATGCTGCCTGGACCAGAATGTTTTTTGTTACAGCAGATGGCAGAAGGAATTTAGTTATTATTCGTAATAAGTAAGCAGCTTTCATATGTTCCATGCAAATGAGGTGTATTGTGTTGTAAACGACTTTCAGTGTTACTTCATGAAACAATATGTTTCTACATTACCCCTTTGAATACATTCGTTTTAAGTGTAGCGTTCGATAGATATTTGCAGAATATTGAACAGTAAATAAAAAGCAGTACTATTCGTACAAAAATTCTGAACAAAAAATAAAAAGGATTAGTTAAGTTTTAAATTTCGGCAAAAATAATTTGTAATACACAGACTGTATAGTAACAAAAAAGAAACAGGAAATAACTTAAACCGAGATAGAATAGAATCCTTTACATTTTTATAAATACGACATTTGGGGCACGACCATTTTGCACTTTCAGTGAACCGACTTTCGTGCTGGTATACTCATAGCATTTTACTTTTTTCCAAGCTTTGATTTTTTATATTTATTATAACGCATATATTACGAACGAAATTATGGTGTAATATTTGATATGTCATAGTATTTTATGTACGCAAATGAAAACATCTCTTTGCGAACTTGACAACAGTACCTACCTTTATTTTTTTAATTTAAGTTTAAGAACAGATTTATATTTCCTGCTTCAAAACTATTATTTGTCAGGTGCGTCAGTTTTATGGCTTTTAAACTAAACACAAACTTGCATATGTATTTCTGAGAAGTAGTGTTTGGGATTTACTTAAAAAGCAAAGAGTAAACGTGGCACGGCTATCTACGAAGTAGGAAAATCTTTGTTGCTTCCGAATTGATATTAATGGCAATTTCTAAAAGAACTATGCGTTTTTGCGGGATAAAATCTATCCTATTGCATTTCGCACGCAATTAACTGACTTCATGCCAAATTTCATTTAAATATGTTGAGTTATTAAGGCGTGATTGATTGCCAACGTACATCCAAACACACATCCGAACTTTCTCATTTTCTCATTTATAGATATATAGATTTGCAAGAGAGTGGGTGAAACGCGATTTGCGCTAGTGGAGTCTCTAACTCAAGTTCTTATTTTTTTAAAAAAACGTGAACATAATTTTGGTCTTGAATATCGTTCAGATTCAGTCTATAACATGTGGATATCAGCATGTGTCAATTAAGTGTTCAATATTTTTTTTTTTCAAATCTTGTATTATTGCCTCGTTTTACTTACTCTGAAACGCTGGTAATATATTTTACCATATTTCATATTGTGAAAATTGACATCCAGCATAATAGAACTACTAACGAGGTTAGTGTTCCGATAAGCTCCTAATTTTTTTTAAAGTTTATTTTAATACCTTTTAAATAATTTTAAGCTGATGTCACCTCGTGGTTCAATCAGTCAAGAAAAGAGAACACGTAGGTCACTTTTCTGCGTTTTACGTTGTTCTTAAAATTTATTGATGATGAATTGACTGCTATAGTTCCAAAAACGAAATGTAGAATCCAGAAGTGTAAGAATATATCCCAACAGGTCTGCCACTTGCTGTGTCTGCTACAGGAATCCGCACATAATGTGCCACAAGACCTTACGAGCAAGATACGATGATAGAACTTTTGGCAACAGTGCAAAGCCACTCTGTCCTCACTCTTCCTTGTTGGCAGACAGATTTCCTATTTCGGACTTTTAATTTCTACCATCTGTGATGAATTTACGAGGTTCAAAGCTAACAAAAAGATATTAGTTAGCAATATTCGGCTTTTGAACAATTTACAAGAAATTAGGTAACCGTAGTATCGATGTTTAAACAAAAGAAAGGCAGTTTTCACAAGTTTTTATCCATTAAGCATTAACCCCCCATCTTTGTAACTTGTAGTTGGTAAATGATGGCAACTGAAAGCAGTAAGAGACTATTTATTTTATCTGTATCCACAATATAATGGCTTTTGCGGCAGATTTTCAAGGTTTTAAAAGAAATCAGTTTGAGACATTTTTAATGTAACTTGAGAGAGATTATTGTAAGAATTTTTATAAAGATAAATAGATATGTGAAAATATACCTCGTGGAAGAAATAAAGAGAAGAAATATATCGCCATATAGTTCTGGCAAGAATAATCGTAGCGTAGGATGGTATCTGCTTCTGGTTGCAAAATAAACTTCACAAAGTATGTAACACCATGAGCTTCCGTACAATGGCGCTGTGAGTTGGAAACAATGCAGAATAGCGGGAAATAATAATAAAAATTAGTTTTCTCCACAACCGTGTTACAAATTGAACATAGTGAGGAGATCATTGAGAACATGAAACTCAATTATACCTCATTAATAGCTTCGAACCCTAAGACTACTTGTCATTAACATTGTTCTCTTGCGGTTGAAAACTATAACGAAAACAGATAGGAGCCATGAGTTACGGAAAAGATATTTTTAAAGTATTTCCTCGATTTTGTAAATTTTAAAGTTTTAACTGCACTGTAACCCGTCTACATGATAGATGTGAATTCCTAATAGCCTACAGAAATAAAAATAAAAAAAACAATATTTATTGCATATTTTATTCGTCCTTAACGTGTATAAATTATGATCTCTCTCTCTCTGAATGACCAGAAACACTTTCCTTCTTGAAGAAATCAGCCAGAATATTGTGTGCGAAAAATGAGCCTTAGACCGAGGTCAGTGACGTACGGGGAAAGCCGTATTAAACGCTTTGTAAACATTCATGAATTCCGTCTTCTACTTCGTTCCTGATTTACACTCTACTTGCAGAGAGTAAAAGAGCAGATTTATAAAATTTTGTAACAAATTGTAGTATTGTTCCTCAGCATGATACCTTAATTCCACCTGAATCCTCTTAATGTTTACTGAAAGACATACTTCATAAAATTTCGGCGTATCATATAAAATTAGTTCCTTCCAATAACATAGTTTCTTATTTTACTGACTTTTATGAAGACAGCAACCTACGGTAATTTAGCAGCTGATTTGAGCTCACATTGTTCAAGTAGAAAGAGACGTAAGACTCATTTATCTTTTGATTAATATGTCTTTCAAGATTTGACTCTTGTTCAAACATGAGCGAAATATATGCGTCAACGATCAGACGTACTTCTTTTAATTTCTTGTAAAAAAAAAAAAAAAAAAAAAAAAAAAAAAAAAAAAAAAAAAAAAAAAAAAAACTTCTAGAGATTATTAAAATCACTGATATCAAAAATTTAAATTAACTGAGTTTTACGAAAAGATGAAAACTTTCACATTTGATGACCAGGAAACTGATCAGATTTGTTTTTTATTTTTGGTTTAAAGTTTCCTCAGTACATAAGAGGATCAGTATAACAATAGCACCAGAATTTAGATTTAAGAGCTGCTAAAATAAAAATAAATAATCAAATAGCGTTTCTGAATGTAAAATTGCATTGGAAACTTAATTTCTCATCAAAGCATTCCAATTCTGCAGTTATATTTTCAGTAACGATTTCGAAATTTCTATTAAATACAGTTATCATTAATTATATGTATTCCATCATAGAACAAATACGAAAATGAATGAAGAACTAAAATCAACGAGTGACTGGTAACGTTGAACAATTTGATTGGATAGGGTACCCAGTTTAATTTCATGATCAAACAATCGAGAATTTTATTTTCAATCATAAAAAAGAAGGAAAAGTGTCCCTTCATTGAACAGAGGAATGATTGCTTCATAAATACTGTGGCCTAATTCCCTTTCTTTCTTAGTCAACTAATGTTATGCATGTATTTGCAATATATACCAAGAAGAAAATAACACTACATCAAAATCACTTGTGTCCAATGCCGGACTCGAACCGTGTACCCTTGGAGCGCTAGAGCTAGGCGCTAACTACTTTACTTCCTGGTGCGTCTTTGCGAACTCTGAAAGCCCCAGCACGTGAGAACCGCCAAAGATGGCAGCTAACAGCCACACATTTGGCTCCACAGCATTAGATTTCCTCATTCATAAACTTCCTATTTATTGTTTCGAAGTTTAATTTTTACAGACTGCAGTACCCAGTACTGGAAAAAAATGGGTATGAAAATATACCTCGTGGAAGAAATAAAGAGAAGAAATATATCGCCATATAGTTCTGGCTAGAATAATCGTACCCTAGGATGGTATCTGCTTCTGGTTGCAAAATAAACTTCTCAAAGTATGTAACACCATGAGCTTCCGTACAATATCCGTATTCCGGTATTTATCTATAGTTTTTTTTTTAATGTATTGTTCCAGTTTAGAATGTGACTGCAAAACAATTTTGTCGCCTAGTACTTAGCGAATCCTTTGCGAAATTCTGATGGCAGAACTCCTCGTAAAGAAAGGATAAGATGTTGGTCCACAAATGTAGTTCCATGCCATGAATAACGCACACTTTGCGAAAAGAATCAATTACGTCGTTTTCGTTCAGCAAGCGCTTTGATTGTTTTTGTTTAGTTGTTAATTCAAATCATGAACTGCCGTAACTACGGAGCTCCCAATTAGAAACGTTTGATCCCATTTAAAATAAATGACTTTTATGATAAATACATATTGTATTTTTGGCACAGGACTCAAACCCTTAACCTGTAGTTGTTGCCTGAGATGAGCTGGGCACAACATTATAGCGTACCTTTAAATCCTCTTTCAAACC
>JARYHS010012519.1:10959345-10997997 GCA_031002005.1 Vandiemenella viatica
CTGCTGGTGACGTGTTGCAGGGAGCTGTTGAGTAAGCTGTTGTAGCGCCATCTGACGATAGTCTTGCCATCTTTTTCCGCTGATCGCGTCAGTCTTCTTACCTCCTCTTCTTCTGGTACTTGGCGTTTGGTCGTCTTGAAGCTGATGGATTGGCTGCCACGCATCGGATCGTCTAATACAGGAACGCGCGGAGTCGGCATGGTGACGGATGGGCTATCTTCTTCTGATGGTCGATTGGGAATCACAGCCGTTGACATTGCGATACTGGTTGCATGTGATTATAATTTGAGGTCATAATTGTAGGTTTGTCTCCTCTCCGAGCTAAGAGGTGAACAGCTACATCTGGGGAGGCGTGGCCGTTCTTGTGTCTGGTCATCTCCCGGTCCAGTTTCCATCTCCAAGGGCTGTTGCTGTTGATGATGTTGCTGCTGATTATGTTGCTGCTGATGATGCTGTTGATGTTGTTCTATTATCTGATATTGTTGCTGTAAGGTATACTGTTGCAGTTGCTGTTGTTGTTGTTGTTGTTGTTCATGTTCTGGTTGCTGTTGAGGATGTTGGGAGTATTGATATCTTAATTGCTCCTCTTCTGCTTCGTAAGGGATGATTATCCTGCTCACTTGCTGTGGATACTGCCTGAGGGTTTAACCTTTCTACCGTGATGTAGTTCCTGATGGTGAGGCTGGGATTTCACTGCTGGTGTAGCACGTTTCTAGTGCCATCTTAATCGTCTGACCCGTATCCGGCGGGTCGGCCATAATTTGCTGGTACCACTAGTTTCACTAATTAATTCTAATTGTTCACTAAAGACAATAAGCTGAAATATTGCGAAAAGTAATCGCTTTCGCGGCCTCGCGAACTTCCGGACGCGTAGAGCGCGCACACGATGCAACAGGAACTAAATCGACAATAAACACGTTCACGAACTCTATGAGGAAGTTGTCGCCTCGGTGTCTAGCTCCGAACTGCCTCTAATGCTCCTTAGAAATGCCTTCTCTTGTTTTCCTCTTTCCCTTATTTCGCCATCGATTCCTCCACATTCCTCTAATACACTCCCCAAGTACTTGAACCTGTTTACCTTCTTTAGTTGTTCCCCTGTCATCACAATTCCCTGGGATACCCTATTCTTTTTCCTGGTTGTTACCACGTACTCACATTTCTTTACATTAAATTTCAGGCCATATTCCTTTACACTGTCTGTCCATACATCCAACTGCCGCTGCACTTCCTCTTCTTCACCTCACCAATTAATCCGCAAAAGCCATCACCTTCATGTTTTCCTCTCCCATCCTCGCTGCCACTTTCTGCATTATTTCATCCATGATTACAATGAAGAGTAGTGGTGATAGGGTACTTCCTTGTTTTAGTCCATTCCTTTGTTCCAGCCAATCTGATCTTCCTTCCCCTATTTTCACATAGCTCACACTTCCTTGGTACAGTTCCGTCACTCTTGATGGTTTCTTTGGGAACTCCTTCCATACCTTACTCCTGTGTACACAATCATATGCTTTCTCGATTTCGAGGAATACCAACAGTAGATCCTTTCCATACTCGTAATGTTTTTCCTGCAGCTGTCTCATAGCAAATATCAGATCTACCGTCGATCTCCCTGATCTGAAGCCATACTGCTCTTACCTTATCCCTTTTTCCACCCTGCCACGTATTCTTTTTTCAATGATCTTCTCATACACTTTGGCACAGTGGCACATCAGTGTAATACCTCTATAGTTTTTAAACTCCTTCCTGCTTCCTTTTTTGAATATAGGTATAATTATTCCCTTTTTTCCAGTCTTCAGGAGTTGTGCCCTGATTCCATACCTTTCTCATCACACGGTATAGCCACTGCTTTCCTACTACTCCCGCTGCCCTTATAATTTCCACGGTCACTTCATCGATGCCTGGTGCCTTTCCACCCTTTATCTTACTCAGAGATGTTTCCACTTCTTCCCAAAGTAGATCCTTCTCTTTCTCTCCTACATGGCTGTTATTTTCCTGCTTCTCTTGAACAACTGTATCATCCCGTGACCAATCTTGGTTCAGTAAGGCTTCAAAATAGTCCTTCTACATCATTTTTAGTCTTTCTGAGCTGTTTATTTCGTTTCCATCCTTATCCAGCATGTTGACATTTTCTATCCGCTCCTTCCTCTTCCTTTTTACCATTCCATATAATACTTTCTTACATTCTTATTTCCTTTGCTACCTTCTTCCATCATGTTGGTCCATTTCTCGAGCCACTTCCTCCTTTCCTCCGTTACTTTTTTTTTTTGCCTCCTCCTTTTTCGTTACATTGTCATACCTTGTCTACTGTGTCCTCTGCTTGAACCATTCCCTAAAGGCCCTATTCTTGAGTTCCACTGCTTGTTTTACTCAATCATTCCACCATGCTGTTTCTTTCCACCTTTTGGTGTTACCAGCCCTTCCACACACCTTTTTTTTTATCTGCTTAACGTCTCTCTAACAGCGAGGACACTGTTTCTGCTGCTTGTACTAACGTTGTTTTAAAATATTCCCACTCCTCTTCCACTGTCTCCAATTCCGCTATTTGTATCTAACTCCTTATTATTCTCTGGTATTCCTCTTAATTTCTCTTCTCTTTCAAGTTCCATACTCTTAATCTCCTATCCTGTCTTCCTGATTTTCTCCTCTCGGTCGCAATCCTTAGCTCCGTTACTATTAGCTGGTGATCACTATCCAGTGCCTCTGATGGTATTACCTTCACATCTGCCACACTCTTCTTCAATTCACCATTAAATATAAAGTAGTCCACAACTGACTTCCTCTGCCAATCGCTACTGTACCATGCTACCTTGTAGCTCTCTTGCTTTTTGTACCAGGAATTTCCTATTTTCAATCCATTTCTTTTGCAGAGATCCAGAAGCCTTTCCCCTTCTTCATTTCTGCCACCCCATTCTTCTGTCCCTATTACTTCCTCATATCCCTACCTTTCTGTGCTTACCTGAGCATTCAGGTCTCGCATAATTATAATATTTTGCCCATTTAACTGTCTCTGCAACTCCTGCTCAAATTCCTCCTACTTGTGTGACGTATCCTTGAAGTACATCCAGGCTTCTCCTTTTCGAAAGGTAAGGTGCGGTTTATTCTCCTGAGGAGTAGGCTAACACTGCTTGGTATTTCGCAAAATATTTTACCCGCATAGAAACATTGTAACACTACGGCGCTGTTACACCACTAAGCGAGTGGCAACTACTCAACATACACACAATCCAATACTTACAAAAGTTTGTTTTCACGGACGGATGAGAAATTCATGTGGTTTTAGAAATTAATGAACCATCACGAAAATAGTTTTGTTCACCTCTTTAACGTCATTTTTTTTATGCGAATGCCACTCAAATGCAAGGAACGTTAAAAAAAAAAACTAGCTGGAATCTTGAATGTGAAAACCGGTGACAGAATATATCGTTGCGTCTGTAACAAAGAAGGTTTCTGACAAGAGCGCGAAAGCCCACCTACCCGCCGCAAGAGGGTCACGACTTCAAGTCACGTGACTACAAAGCTAGCAGAAGCATGCATCAGTCGTCCAGTGTTCATTCGTGTTATAAGCAGTGACGGAATGGAAATACATATACCAAAGCGGACAATAAAGGGGGAGAATCATCCACCGTGGTACACATGCGAAGTCAAAAGATTACTAAAAAAAAAACAAAGGAAAATACACGCACGCTCAAGAAGGAAGGGGTGTCGCAGCGATTAAGAAACCTTAGCTGATTTAAGAGGACGCATTAAGAATGTAATGTTCGAGGCCTTTAACGATTTTCACTCCAACTCTCTCTCAAAGAGTCTCACAGAAAACCCAAAGAAATTTTGGTCGTATGTACGAAAAGTTAATTGTACCAACAGCAATATTCCAGCACTAATTCGTGAAGGTTCCGAGGTTAATGAAAGCCGCAATAAAGCTAACGTACTAAATACTGTATTCAAAAATTCATTTACAAATGAACATAAGGATAGTATTCCCGTTTTCCCACGCCGTGGCGAGTCGGTGATGGAATCAATACCAATAGATACTGCTGGTATCGTTAAGCAATTAGAGCTCCTGAAGTGGGGGAAAGCACCGGGCCCGGATGGAATTCCAGTAAGAGTATTTTCAGAGTTTGCGGCGGAAATCGGGCCATTTCTGTCTGCTATATTCAGTAAATCATTAGAAGAGCGAAAAGTACCTTCAGACTGGAAAATCGCGCAAGTTACTCCGATTTTCAAAAAAGGTGATCGAAGTGATCCTGGAAACTATCGTCCCATATCTATAACATCTGTTTGTAGTAGAGTTATGGAGCATATTATATGCTCGAACATTATGAATTTTCTAGATGATAATAATTTGCTTACAACAAATCAACACGGATTTCGGAAGAAAAGATCATGCGAAACACAGCTGGCCCTATTTACACACGACGTAATGAAAGTTATCGATGCAGGTTCACAAGTAGATGCAATTTTTTTGATTTCCAGAAAGCCTTTGACTCTGTGCCACACAACCGCCTTTTAGCGAAGCTTCGAGCGTACGGTATATCGGATCAGCTTTGTGAATGGATAAAGGATTTTCTAACTGGTCGTTCGCAGTGTGTTGTCGTTGAAGGAGAAAGTTCTTCTAATCTAGATGTTACATCGGGTGTACCTCAAGGAAGTGTAATAGGACCACTTCTTTTCTTAATTTTTATAAACGATCTTGGAGACAAAGTGAAAAGCCTTTTTAGATTGTTTGCTGATGATGCGGTTATTTATAGGGAAGTAAGAAATTTGGCTGATTGCTTAGAAATTCAGCGCGATCTGGATGTTATTTTGGCTTGGTGCGCTGAGTGGCAACTTACTCTAAATTGTAAAAAGTGCAAGACAATGAGCATAACTAACAAAAAGAATCCGATTGTTCAGAAATACGAGGTAAACAGTTCAGTTATTGATATGGTCGATTCTATGAAATATTTGGGAGTAACAGTACAAAGGAACATGAAATGGAATATACACATTAATTCGTTAGTAGGTAGAGCAAATTCTAGGCTGCGATTCATAGGTCGAATCTTGAAAAATTGTAATGAACAAACAAAGGAGATAGCGTACAAATCCCTTGTGCGTCCACATTTGGATTATTGTTGTGCCATTTGGGACCCGTTTCGTAAGGGATTGATCGAAAGTATAGAGAAAGTACAGAGAAGAGCCGCTCGATTCGTGACCGCTCGCTACAGTCCTTATGAAAGCGTCACAGAACTGATTAGTAGATTAGGTTGGGAGTCCCTGGTAGATAGACAACACACGTTTGGTTTAAACTTATTGGGAAACATGCGTACTCCCACTTTCACTTTTGAGTGTAGTGAAATACTTCTTCCACCAACCTATTTGAGTCGGAAGGACAGGAAAGATAAAATTAGAGAAATAAGGTGCCGGACTGATTCTTATATGAATTCTTTTTTCCCTCGTACCATTAGGGATTGGAATGCACAGCAAAGAGATTAGCTTTGGTGCTGAGCACCCTCTGCCACCCACAATTTTGTGAATTGCAGAGTATATATCTAGATGTAGATGTAGAAATGGAGATGTCAAAAGAAGAACAAGGAGGTGTTCTTTGTTCCCCGACAGCGGAAGGGGTAAGGAGAACGGACATTAATCGAAGAATATTACAAGTGTGCGGTGAACACTGCATGTCCCTTGCAAGGGTCAAGGCGTGGCACAAGCGCTTCAGGGAGGGACGGGTGTCGTTAGCCGATGATGCAGGTCTGGAACACCACACCGCATTACCGGTGACGTCGCCCAGCTGGTTGATGGACTCGTTACCCAGGACCACCGAGTCACAGTGACAGCCGTAGCCGCCGAGGTCGCATTGAGCGTCGGAAGTGTTCGCACCATCATGACGGAAAGACTGAACTGACGCAAAGTGTGCGCTCAATGGATGCCCCATAGTCTTCAACCACAACAGGAAACATGTCGAATGGCCAACTGTCTTGATTATTTGCGCGCTATGCCAGGGAAGTGGATGAGTTCCTGACACGAATGGTGGCTGGGGATGAGTCTTGGTGTAATCACTTCGAACTAGAATCGAAACAAGTCTCCTGTGGAAGCATCAAGGGTCACCACCACCAACAAAATCCAAGGCCATCCACACAAATGCAGGAAAGGTTATGCTGACGTTCTTCTTTGGCCAAGACTGTACCTTTCGGATAGACTTCCATATCACGGGACAACAGTGAGTGTCCTCTACTCTAGGGGCAAACGATTCACCTCGGGAAACGACGTCAAGCATTACATGCGGAACTGGTTCAAGTCACAGCCGCAGAAATTTTACGAGATAGCCACTCACCGCCTTTTGTCGCAGTGGGACAAGTCCCACAACAGTTAGGGCCAATACTTCTGAAATACAGGTACTGGTTTCTGTTCCTAAGCTAGTTACTTTGTGAACCAACCTTATACATTTCTTATTACCGAAGACTGTCAGATTGTAGAAAGAAATCGGAAAAGAGTTTATTTACTATTCTTTTATGCTTACCATATGTAATCGTTGTCACATTTTGGTACTTATTTATTGCAACTGATTGCTTTTAATACCTTAATAAAAAAAAAACTTAATAATACCTTCGGTAGTCGTCTTAATTATCGTTACCATCTATTGGTCGCTTCTGCTTGGAATATAATCCTGCCCAGACTTTTCCGTCTGTCCGACAATCTTCCTCCTCCAATTTATTCCTAGTTAGCCGGCCTCGGTAGCGTGGGGGCTAGAGTGCTAGCTCCACGTGCCGAAGGCTGCCGGTTCGAATCCGGCCGCGGGCATGGATGTTTAAGTGTTGTGTGTCTATGTGGTTGTCCTGTCCGTCCTGTGGCGTCCATACATTGGAATAATACACACTGAGAGCTGCAATAATTACATAGAGCTGGCTGTATGGCCCCCGTTGCCAAATGCCATTTAAAAAAAAAAAAAAATTATTCCTAGTTAGAGTCTAGTTTTCTCAATAAACATTTCAACTTGTTCCAGCTGTCTCCTGGCCTACATCTAGTTCAAAGTCCTCCATTATTCGTATATTTATGTCTCACTTGGTCCATACTTTTAAGCCATGAGTTGTGGATACTACTCTGGTGTGCAAACCTTAAGGAGGAAAGTAACGAATGACTGTGTTGGATGAGTTTTTAATACTCTGCACTCGCATTCGGGTGGACGCCGATTAAAATCCCCGTCAGAGCATCCGGATTTGGGTTTTCTATGGTTGCCCTAAATCACTCCAGGTGAATGTTTCCTTCAAAAGGCCATGGCCGAATCCCGTTCCTTGTCACCAGTCCTTTCCCTCCTCTAAAGACCTCGATGTCGACTAGGCGTAAAACCATAAGCAAAAAAAGAAAAAGCGAAAGTAACATTAGCAAGCTATGAAACTGCTATATAACATACCTCGATGAAAGTTCAGTCATACATAAAAAGACCTGCCACAGTATGACACAGTAGGCAACTGAAACAAATACACCATGAAACGAACAGAAATTACACTTTTATACAGAGACAATAAGTGTCGGTCGGTCATCTAGTTTTTGTAAATGAGCTCTAAATTCAAGTCAATGTCCCTTATCAATTTCTTCAATTATTGAATATTACCTACTCTGACTTCATTATCTTTTTCATTTTCCTTGTCTCACTGCTTTTGCTATTTTAGCGTCACCACTGCTTCACCAGCTTTACACAAACTCCAAATAATCTTTCTTTTCTCACAGTTCTCTTAGAGATAACGCACAGTATTATTCAGGTAGGCTTCCGTGTTCACTGCCAGTGTTACAGGGCCTATCGTAAAGGCGCCTTGTCAACTTGTTAATAACTGACAGTGCTGCCTTTATTTTGGGGAGCTCCTCACAGTTGTGATGATTACACAATGGTGACCAATAAATATGGTGTGGCTATTAAAACTCTGAGGAAGACACCAAAATGAGGGCCGAAACGTCAGCTATGTACAGTGTACCTGAGCCGCGCTGTGGCGCAGGCCGTTACCTCACCTGTCCGTCCCGTGTGCTCGCATTCCGCACACAGATAGCACTGCGTCCAGTGGCGACCTTTGAAGTCGGACGCAGGGCACATAGCCAGCTGCCGGAGGTTGAAGCAGAGATTGTGTTGCGGCTTCAAACTTCGGACTTAGTACTAATGCTCTGTGGCTGCATGTCCGGAGTAGGAAGCAGAGCACGTAGTTTCTACATTACCAGCGGCTACGCGCTCTAGCTGTGGTCCGTGTTCCAAGGAACTGAAGCGCTGTATTCATGAAACTTATTTGCTTCTTTTTACTGCTATAAAAGATATCTTTTTCATTCCCCCTCAAAAGTAGTCCCAAACTCTCTGGCCTCTACTGAACAAGAACCGGCTACGTGAAAAATCGCCAATACCAGGAATATGATAATTTAGAAAAAGTGCAGGTAAACTTCGGAATGAAAAAAAAAATGAAGACAACTGGTGAGGAAGAGTGTAAAAGCGTCATTGATCATGTGCTAACACACTAGACGGGTTGGGCATTCGTGAGTGGTCAAAAGAAATATTTATCAAAGAATAATTATAGATATGCATTGGAGAAGGTCAAAAGAAGAGCCACCCGATTCGTTACAGTTTTATATAGCTGGAGGGAAAGCATAAGTGCGATGTTGAATGAATCGGTGTGGGAAGACCTCGAACACCGAAGGCGTTGCTCTCGGCAGAAGCTAATAGAAAAATTCACGACTGAACTATTTCAGGATGACAGTAAACACATATTAATAGCAACAACATTCATATCTGAGAAAATAAGATAAGAGAAATCCACGCCAGAACCGATTAATTTCTATACTCTTTTTTCCACGAGCGATTAGGGAGTCGATCAGGAAGGAGTTATCGAGCCAGAGAACCTTACATTCCGAGGTATCTGTAAACCCCTCCGGCCATCCTGATCTGGGTTTTCCATGGTTTTGCCTGATCGTTGCAGGCGAATGACGGGATGGTTCCTCATAATTAGCCGATGGACGCCTCCTGCCATATCCCGTATATCCCTTCCTAAGCACAAATGGTTACGCATGAGGATTGATGTAATGCACCCTCTGCCATCCAATTTTAGTGAATCGCGGAGTAATAATAATAATAATAATAATCTATTTCTCATAAATAATCGTTTCAGTGACAGAAATCTATCAAACTGAGGTCATAGGGCACAACAGAATACCAGTGAATCGTAATTTGGATATTCAGATCTATTTTTTTATGTTAGCAGTATTACTTAAACACTCCTGATTCAAATTAACCGCAACAGATAGATCATGTATTCTCTGCTTATGTAGAAACCAAAATATATCCTTAGGAAGCTTCGAAGGGAAGAAGTTCATTAGGAATACGCAGTATGATATAAATATGGTTTTTATGATTGTTATAACTTTTTTAGTATCCTGAAAGATCTGATTAAAGACATGGAAAAGTTTTGGTTATTATCAGACCTGGGAACTACAGCTAGAGGTCTCACCTATGAACAGTCCTTTCACTTTCACGAATGTTTTTTATTTCGTATGCTTCCTTCCAAAGATGATTGCATCAAAAAAAAATATCAGCACTGGAATAAGGTTTCCAGCTTCTTTTCGTGACACAAGTGGCATCCTATGGGATAGCTGTGGAAGGGAGACTCCGAAAGCAATGGTGCTTCATGGTCAGTCGCAAAAATATGTACTCCGTTTGTACGTTTCGGGAGAGAATATTCGAACCAAATGCCAGCCCTTCCTTCACGTGGTACAACCTGCTTACACAGACGAGACTGGCAACTGAACGATTCCCGGTGTAAGGAGTCACTCACTGACTCGGAGCGCAGAATGTTCGAAGTCTGGCATGTAGATCAGAAAACTTAAAATGGATGCTCCAACGATTAGGATAACTGAGATTATGTGGAAGGATGCGCAAGTTTTGTGATCTGTGGAACAGAGAATAATTAGCACACAAGCTGTGAGTGGAGTTATTCGTAACGAACAAACGAATAGAGAAACGGGCGAGTCAATATGAACAGTTTAGTACGAGGATTATTTTGATTTGGTAGAAACTTAGACTCTTCTAACCACGTTAATACAAGTGTATATGCTAATGTCACTAGAAGATGAAGAGAAAATGTACATTGTATTATGAAAGTTTAAGAATAAATCCAATTTATAAAGGGGGAGGAAAATATAATAATCATGGGTGATCGGAATGTGGTAGTGTGAAAAAGAAAAGAGGGGAATGCTGTAGGAGAAGTGAGTAGGCAGGTAGTTCGACTGTTGTGAAAAATTTGAACCAGTGGTGGCGAACCCACTATTTAAAAATCTTGCATGAAGAATACGCAACAGGTAGGTATCAGCTAGATTAATATATCATAGTCAAACAGAGATTGGGAATCAAGTTCTAGACTGTAAAGTGCATCCAGGATATGGCATAGACTAAGACCACTATATGATAATTGAATGAAGTGTAGGCTGATATTCAAGACAATAAGGAAGCAATCTAGGCACAGCAGACTGGAAGTGTATAAACTGAAACAATACAACATGAAATAAAAATTTGCATTGATGGTAGATGTTGAGTTGAGAAATAGTGCTAAAATAAATACAGGGCGTTCGCCGGGAAACGCAACCCACTGTTAGCGCTACAAGGAAGAAACTGCTCCCGGCGAGCGAGCGCTCAGTTTCCGGCATTGTTCGACCGTCGGCCGCGGACTATTTCATAATAATTACGCTTCATAAACTTCATTAACTTGTGTGCTAAGCATTTAAATGTGACGTAATTCATTAGCTTACCTTATAAAAGATGCTGGAAGTGTTGACCCTCTTGTGTAATGCACATTTCACATCTTCTGAACATATTTCGAGACACACGCTGCCCTAACTGACTTAATGATTTTTTGGGTGACTGTTCTAGTCGAAAAGCGATATCGTCAATTTTCTCCTCTGTGAGAATACGGTTGACCGACAGTCTCTTTTTGTTAAAAAATGAACCCGTTTCTCTTACTTTTTTAACCAGACGCAGAATTGTTGATTTAGCTGGCAGTAAAGCGCCAGGAAATTCGCGACGAAATTTACTGCGACACTTTTTAAACGACTTCTTCTTCACATATGTATCGTAGAGAAATATTCTTTGTTGCAAACTGTAACGTACCATAATTTTACTCACACTCAAACACGGTACAGATTAATAAGTGTATGAAGCCCCAAACCAGCCAAACCGCAAAGAAACGTTTATTCACAACACTGATTAATAAGAGACTGAAGTCACAAACTATCTACAATGCAAAGAAACCGTTCTTAACAATGTAAGGGTCACTGCACTGCACTGTTGGGGCAGCGGAGGTGTTAAACAGTGCGGTGATTCACGGTGCCGTGTGGCGGAAACTGCTGGCGTGACTGACCGAGCAAGTTGCCGACGGCAACAGACTGGGAGGGTAGCGTTTTCCGGCGAACGCCCTGTACAAAACTAATGCGAGGTTGCCTGCTTAGTAAGCTCACTCCACAATGAAAATCTTAGGCATATAAAGTTATTAGGGTCGAAAGCGATTTCACGTTAGGGGTATGGAAATTTACGAGTTTCATACTTTTTTATAATATGTGGGTAAAATGTTATCTGTGTACCAAATTTCAGCTTTCTACAGCTACGGGAAGTACCTTAGAGTTCTGATGATTATCAGTCAGTCAGTGAGTGACAAAATCGCTGAAGTTTGCATCCGAACTATGAACAGTAATGAAATAAAATTTAGTTTGTTTGCTAAGATTGCTGATATCAATACATAACAGAAATTTGAGACATATAGTATGAATACTACCGAAGGAATTGAGGTTAAAAAATGGATCGAATCGCTTCTACAAAAGGGTAGGCAGTGCCGGCGTTGACTCGATGGCTGTACTGCTGTGCACTAAATTGTGCCCTGTTGCGGGAGAGTAGCCTCCAACAACGTTTCATTTGTGGTCCTGTAGCCAGTGGCATAGCTAGGTCAACAAGGGCTCCGGTGCAAAAAACTTATTTTGTGTTGCTGGTAGGGGCCCTCTCAGCTGAGGCTGGGGGTCCCTGAGTTGTGCTTAGGGGCCCCCTGAGCAGTGGTTGGGGGCCCTCCCTGAGCAGGGAGGGCGCCTTAGTGAGGGGGTTCCCTGGGTCTCAGGGGCCCCCTTAGACGACGGTAGAGCTAAAAAATCTATCGCGTCTTATACCTTCCAAACAGAACCATCACGGTGGCCGCCGAGAGTATCTTCTCGCAAATATTTCCATCCTACCAATTTAAAAGTCAGCATCATCAGCCAGCCCAGTCATTAGATGATGTGGCGTCTTAGGGTCATAAGTTCGTGTAGAACTTGAACAGCCTTCTCCACGTCGTGGGATCTTGGTTGATCCTCTGCCAGTTAACTCCGACAGCGCAGCGTATGTCCATGTCCCGTCGGTCTGGTGGTCTTCCTCTTGGTAGCTGGTCGTCTCCTGGGCTTCACTCTAAGGCTAGTCATCGACTGGAACCGAATTTCGTCCGAACCGCAATCGTCCGAATAACGCCCGATTTGACGGCCGACCAGTTCGTCCGATTGACCTCGTCCACTGCGGCCGAATAACGTTCCACACACATTGCCGATCCGTAAATATTGCTTCAACGCCAAGCGAACGGGGTGTTTACATAAAATGTATAGTGAATTACATTTCCTAAAAATAGACTTTACCTTGCCTGGTGAAATACTACATGGCCGTATTTAGGATGTGTAGACCCTAGGACTGAACCTGTGATACGCGCCCGGCCCCGCAAATATATTGAAATTCAACCTCACGTTTTATAGTTATTTTCTAACAAAAATTCTAAAATAAACATTTGAATTTATTATTTAATTGTAGAATATTTTACTATTTCTTATCTAGAAGAATATAGGATTGTTGAGATAAAATGAAAACAACTGAAAATCATTTAGATATTTAATATAATTTACTAACATCGCTCTGAACAATAATATAAGAAAAAGAATGCGAAGTTGAAAGTTATCTCCATGTTGCCAATTCCGCAAAAGGAAATATTTCAAATTTAAAAATAAACGAACATACAATAAAAAAGATAAAAAAAGAAGATTTATAAGAACCAAACAAATTTTGTTTTTGTGATGTGGGCTCATAGGCTGCAGCCTATATAGCCTGTGCCTAGATGCGGTCCCGACAAGAGTGATGTCTCATAATCGTTTGACAATATTCCACTACGAAATTCAAATAATGGTCATTGTTTTACAAATTTTTAATAAAATAATAATTATAACTGTGTAGATGCACTTGTAATAATTGTCCTTTCCGTAGATGTTTTCATTAAAATATTTATAGTGACTGCGTAGCACCACAGTGTATGATAGAGTTCGAAAAAATACAAATGAAGATAAAGATAAAAAAAATTAAGACTTGATTATTAGGAGCGCAACATGCGTTTGTCATTTGGTCGAAAACATACTATTAATCCGGTTTCAATGGGATCCTTCCGTTACTCGGCCGTATTCGGCTGTATTCGGTCGAGCAGGTCCAGTGGACGCGTGGCAATGTCTGTACCTGTCTCTGGATTGGTCGGTCATATTCGGCCATATTCGGCCTAAAAGTCGGTCGGACGAATTCGGTGCCATTGGACGACCGGTATGACTCTGTTTATGCCCATGTTTGGTCTTTCATCCGAGCAACAAAGCCGGCCCACTGCTACTTCAAAGGTGTGGTCTGTGACTCCTGTAAGTGACCTAATGTCGGTTGCTCTTTTCTTGTCTTTTCTCGTTAAACCTAGCATTGACCTTTCCATAGAACTTTGGCCGCCCCAAGTTCATTTGTTGTCCACTTCTTATAGCCGACTGTGCTGTATCGGCTAGCAGAGTGCTAGAGTCATCGAGACAGCTGTGATGACGATTTACGCGATCTGACGTGATGGAAGTTAGGGAGTGCAACCGACACTAGCAAATGCGATGGGAACGAATGAACTTAACTTTGACGAGATCTTAAGAATCACTTTGGCCGGTACAGCGACGTATTCTATCGACTCTTCTTAGGAAGTGAAAAACAACAGTACAAGCTTAGAAGGTTGAGCGACTAGTTATTTACTGCAACCTTCACAACACTAGAATATTTCGATAGTTAAAAGTTACTACAAAGATGACTTGACTTCAAAATGATTTCAGACATAAAACAAATGCATATTGCCACAAAAATCAACTCCATACTGAAAAGTTATCTGACGGCATTAGACTGATATCCTCCGAGACGTGTTCCAATATAGGGATTGCTATTCTATAATGCTGTTAAGTCCACGTCAATAACGTGGCAGACCTCATACATTAACATTCGTTTGAAACTTGGTGTTAATGATTCTTTAACGAATCATCGATAATCCGTCACTAGTAAAAAGAAGCCATACGATAAGGTCTCCAAAAAGCGCCAAATTAAGGAGATTCTTTAAAACCTGCAAATCAAAGACACATAAGGAAATAATTGTTTCTTCAGTTAAGGCCTTTACAGTATTCGTTCTGATGATAGAATCAGTTGCTCTCTGCACGAATTCGACAACACATAGAAAGGTTTACGAAGCCACACGATTCCACAGTCCGTGAAGATTTAAAGAACATCTCTTCTGATGGCATCCCAAATGGACTCTGTGAATCTCAGGGGCAGTGATGTTGCTCGTCAGTGAAGCAGGCTCGGTTGTGTGGAGATGTGATTCAGTAACGTCAGATGTCAGGTGAAGAAGCAAAAGGAATCTAGTGGAATGATGTCACACATACCAGGTGTCACATACGATACTGCCACATCCAGCAGCTTCACATTAGGGATCCACCTTCCACGATTTTGGCACCGCATTCGTACTCTTCCACCGCTATGCACAAACATGAGTCTTTACTCATCAACTCGGGCCAGTAACGATGTTTCTGTCCCCTTGGCGAGGAGGAAGACCGGGACTATGTGACTGCTTGAACACCAGCATCGCACAGCGCATCTCTAGCGCTTCCACTGTTGCAATGTGATCCACCGACGATGGCATCGCTCATTCACACGCTGCAGTTGGCCGTGGCAAAGATGGTTTCATCACAGTACTGGCAGTACACCCATGATCCACTGCTTCGTTAAAATTCCATTAACTGTACAAGTTGGAGTGACCCATTCATCGGTTTCCAAAAACATACCCAGCTAAAGGGTCGCCACGCGTATTACACTTACTGTCGCTAATTAATTTGCTCCTCAATGCATCATTTTGACTGATGTAGTGCTGTGTCATACCCGCCGTTTTAAAACATTTATTTTCTTCATACTGGTTGATATACATTTTTCAGTTTTTCAATCAAACCTGCACCAAACACATATCGACAGTGCCTATGTCTCAGGCCTGGCTTGAGTCCACGACTTGGCGCGTCAGCCTGCAGTGTGAAGCCATGCCGGGCGCCGGGAGCGCTCCTGATGGAATTAATGCTCCGCCAGGGCGTGGCCTCGCGCTCTCGTCGTTTAGGAACAAAGGTTGGTCTTTGTGGAGGGCCTTTGTTGGACTCCACTTGTGACACTCTCAGCCACAAGCCTTTGTCTGCAGACAACGGCTGGAGGGCTGGCGGTTAGCCGGAACAACCGAGGACTACCACTATTCGAGCGGACAATGTTCCGCGGGTGTATTTCCCGAATACTTCACGCCGAAGCATACAGTGAGAGACAGATCACCGCACCGCAGATATGAAGAAACTGCGGAGGATTTATACGAATAAGCGAGATCAAATTATTACCTGCGCTAAAGTGTTCTCTGGTTGTATGTGTAAATTGATGCGCACTAAACCTGGATTTATTTGTTGAATAAATTAGTTTAAAATTTTCAGTTATCAAGTAATTAGTTGGGCTTATTGTTAGTGAAGAATATTAAAATTTTCCCTTAAAATAGCACTTCGAAACTCGTCTGTTGTTATTGGTTAATTCTCGTTTCTTTATCGCTAACTTTATTCATTTAAAGCTGAGGGCTTGGTAGTTAGATTAAAGACAGTAAATTATATTTAAAAAATTTTGTGATAAGTTATATTAACAACTTAAATTGTTGTTTAACTAAATAAATGGGCATTTTACATTCCGATTGTTATAAGTACTCAGACTAACAAATATTGAAGACTCTTGTTCTATTTGAAACGCAACAATTTGTTACTTCGTTAATATTAAAGCATCATAGGTAAAATCTGCTAATAATAAGATATAGAAACAAGTAATCGAAAATAACTGACTACCATCGTTTGTTTACATTAAGAACGACGAAAAAATTGTATCGATCCTAAACATTTCATTGTTGATTTAACTTTTGAAACCATAAGCGTAATTTACATTTATTGATTAGTTGTTTCATAAATATAATGTTATCTTATTTAATTATTTATAAAATATCTAAAACAATGTATTTTTATCTACTTATTAATTAATTACAGTAGCTTGATTGAGAAGTATAAGGCTTTTATCTACTACTAGCGTAAGCCCGTGACGTTTCTTGCGTATCGTAACGAGTCTAGAATAGTTCCAGTTTTTAGGATGAAACATAATGACAGGTTGACTTGATTTCACAAAATATAAACTTGACCTGTGTTTCTAGGTAATTAAAATCTGTTGATCTTGAAGAACTCAGAATCATTAATAGAGGTACTGTAGGTATTAAGCACGAACAGGGACGATAGCGCAATCGTATAAATGCTTAAGGCCTAAATACAAACTTCACTTTATTTTACTCTTTAACTCCGTAAAATTTAAGAAATTCCTGTTTGCTTAGAAAGCATCACGTTGTTTTTTATTGAGACTGGGCAAATGCTCATAACGTAATCATTGGTCATAGTATCTGTAACGGCCAGAGAACTTAATACACATTCCATATTATTAAACAATTGAGCTACTCCAAGCAAACGAATTGCCAGAATACTTGATTCAGTAACATATTTGGTCTGATATCCACTTAACCTAATAACTCACGTACAGCGAACCTGAACGAAGACCATTAACGATAGTGCTCAGTAAAATACTTAAAAAGCAAATAAACCGTAATACAGAAACTTTGGTCAAGCATCAACATTAGAGAAGTTTTAATTAAATTGAAATTTATCCTAAAATTGGCATTCGTGGTTACAGCAGGGACTATGAGTAATCTAATTTTTTAAAAGTTTTTTAAAGTTGCTTTCATTAGCGCCATGTTACTGAAAAGCAAATCCGCGTTTTTTTCAGCCGCAAAATGTATCAACATTTTTTTAAACTATGAAACGCTACGAAAAGCAAACCTAATGAATCTATTATGGCAATTAATTTGGTAGCAGTTGCTTAGTTATTAAATTATGAACATAACCACGCATTTCTACTAAAGGCATCTCTGGTCGCTGTTTTGCGAGCGAAGGCTGACACGTGACACGGTTCTCCAGCCAACAGCTATCGAGGTGAGTGAATGAGTGAGCTTAGGCTATTATATAGTAAATTATTTTAAAAATCACACAATATAATTTTTTGACTACTCTATAAATTAAATTCCAAATTACGGAATATTTTTAATACTTATTAATTTATTTGGAAGGTACTAGAAGTATTTGGGAAAGTCAGGTTTGGAAAGTGTCGCAGGTTAGTAGCAATGGTGTTTGTTACAGTGCGTGTAAACAGTAGTTTCACTGGGAATGTAGCTCTCCCATGGTTTTATTCTCTTTGTAATAGGGATGAAAAGTTTAGAGAGCTACGAAACGACGTTCCAGGAAAGGATTATTCCAGAAAGTGCTGCCACATCGAAAATTTAGGCTGTTCACCTTTGTAAAAATCAATTAGTAATAATAATAAAGTTAATGAAACTACATAAAGGACTTTACTTTTATAGTTCGGTGTAAATAGTATTTTTAGTTTCCCAATGACAGACAAAATAAAATAGCAATACAATGAGATACAATGTTTTACTTATATAGTTCTACATTATACTTCTGTAACACCACAAACATCATATCCAGTTTTATGGTGCTCTTATCTTGGTGCGTGTAACATTGTTGGTGCCGACGACGTTGGCCCCGTAGTTGTTGAGTGTGAGTGCTTTTACCATGTTGGTGGCGAATACGTTGGCCATGTAGTTGTTGAGTGTGGATGCGCCTACCTTATTGGTGGCGACGACGTTGGTCCCGTAATTGTTGAGTGTGAGTGCGCCTACCTTGTTGGTGGCGACGACGTTGGTCCCGTAGTTGTTGAGTGTGGATGCGCCTACCTTATTGGTGGCGACGACGTTGGTCCCGTAATTGTTGAGTGTGAGTTCGCCTACCTTGTTGGTGCCGACGACGTTGGCCCCGTAGTTGTTGAGTGTGAGTGCTTTTACCATGTTGGTGGCGAATACGTTGGCCATGTAGTTGTTGAGTGTGGATGCGCCTACCTTGTTGGTGGCGACGACGTTGGTCCCGTAGTTGTTGAGTGTGAGTGCGCCTACTTTGTTGGTGGCGTCGACGTTGGCCTCGTAATTGTTGAGTGTGAGTGTGCCTACCTTGTTGGTGGCGACAACGTTGGTCCCGTAATTGTTGAGTGTGAGTGCGCCTACCTTGTTGGTGGCGACGACGTTGGTCCCGTAGTTGTTGAGTGTGAGTGCCCCTACCTTGTTTGTGGCGACGATGTTGGTCCCGTAGTTGTTGACTGTGGATGCGCCTACCTTGTTGGTGGCGACGACGTTGGCCCCGCAGTTGATGAGCAGCTGGACGGCGTCCTTGTGGCCGTGCCACGCCGCCATCAGTATCGGACGCATGCCGTACTGAAACAGCAACGCAATGCGGTCTCTTACTTCCGTAATTCGTTTCTAAGTGTGTTACTGAAGGATTAGGCATTAAAGTAATCTTCCAATGAATGCAGACATAATAGTCACAGCTGTTTGCCTCAGGCAGCACATTTCAAGTCATTTCGCTGTTGTTCGTCAGCTTAATAACTGAAGAGAAATGTGGTAGCAACGTAAGGTTGTGAAGCCGTTCAGTTCTCTCGTGGTGACTTAGGTCCGTCGAGAATGACCGTGGAGCTACTAATATCTAAAGTGGCTGAGAATAAGGGTGAGTATTCCTTCAAGGGCGACATACCTCGTCATTCTCGTTTTTGAAACATTAAAAATAACTAAGACTAGAGGTTAAGTAAAACTCAGTTTAAAAAAATACAGAGAAAATGAGGAGATCTCTATATTTTACCTTTTAAGTGTAAAACCTTCTTCGAAGTAAAGTCAATTTTGTATCATAATTTCGGTATAATGAATTGCTTTCTTGTGTCTCAGGAAATTATTTTTAAATGGTATATGAAATGATTATTTCTTCTTAACATGTGGAACGCTCACATTAATCCCTGTCGATTTGAAAGGACAATTTAATATACTTTTTACTTCTATACAAAAATCGTAGACTTGTTTGATCCTCAGGGAGGCAAGTTGTAATGTCGTTGGGATCTTTCAGTGCAGATATACCGTGAAAGGCTGCATACGGAGCATCCACAATACACTCTTTGCCCGTAAAATATGTACACCAAGGCCGACAACTCCATTTTCCTCCTCGACAATCTTCCAAAACAAACAGCATTCTCCTAAAAAATTGTAATGCCAGTTTTCTTTCTTCAGAAACCCCAGTACGCCATATTATGAAATAGCTCACAAATGTTGGTGGTATAATCATCAAAAGCATTGATCCAAAATCACTGTCGTTCCTAACAACAAAAGCTAACTTTCAGCGGCGACGCTGCCATCATAACACCCAATCTTCCACCCGCGTAAAATGAGGTTAGAATCTGAATGGCAGAGGGGGTGTGAGTTGGAGAGACGTGACGGAGCTGATGTGAACAGTTCACTACCTACGACACAAGTTATAGAACGGCAGAAGGGGGGGGGGGGTGCTGTATTACGAAAGAGATGAGAAGATGCTGATGTGGACATTTTAATACCTGAGACATATGTTACTAGATTACAGAGAGGGCTATGGAGTGGGAGAGGTCACACTGTGGGATGTGTGTCTAAATCTGGTTATAGGAGCCTTCTCGGTCTCGAGATTTCACCATAAACACGAGATGTGTGAGAAAAGTATTGAGACTGATATTTTACTTACCAAAGTTTTTATTTTTTCAAACTACGATATTGTCCCCTTCAAAGTAGTTCCCTTGGCCAGCTACACACCGGCGGAGTCGTCGTTTGCTCTCTTGGTAGCAACGTTGGAAGGCTTAAATTGGTAGGGTTGGTAACTGCTCGGTCATAGTCTCTTGAATGCTCTCCAGAGTTCCCAAACGACGTTCTTTTAAGACATGTTTCAATTGCGGGGAAAAAAAGTCATAAGGTGAATAGGGGGGTTGAGGAACAACAGTAATGCGTTTTGAGGTAAAAAATTCACTGATGGAAAAATGCTGTTTCACATGGAATATTGTCATGATGAAGAATCCACTTGTCTGCAATGTCTGGCCTCACACGAATCACTCTTTTTCTGAGCCTTTCAAGGACACCTTTGTAAAACACTTGCTTGACGACTGTCTGATATCACACGCTCAACGTTTTCGTCAGATTTTGAGTTGAAGGTCTCCCTGGGAGAGGTTGATCTTCAACGTGTTCTCAGTCTTCCAAAAATTATTTGTGCTCATGATAACGAATATTCCCCTTAGGCCTGTTTCAAATTTTCATAGGTCACACTCGCGGATCCCCCAAGTTTAACACTAAACGTTGCTCTAAATTACGATGCTCCTTTTTGGTAATTCACATCATAAAAACAACTTCACTCATGGCGCTGTCGAAAATAATGTGTTGGCTGAACTGAGTTGAAACTCGGACTGAACATGTGGAGGGGATGAGCAAACCGGTCTAGCACAGAGCGGTAGACACAGCGTTGCCAGATCGCTCGCAGTGTTACCAATCTCATTACTTTTCTCACACACGTCGTACGTGCTTGCAACCACTTATACTTCGCACTAAGTGTGCTGTGTATTGTCTACTGCCCTGTGTTTCGGGATACGAATTGTCTACGTCGTGTTGTTCACTATATGCTTTTGTGGACAAAAATAATTTATTGGAGAGAGTGATGACGGAGTGTATCAGAGAAGTGAAACATTTGGGTTACAAACCAACGGTCTGACCATTGCTTGTGCATAGTGCTGTTTAATGCAGTCCACGTTTTTGGATGTCAAATACAGTTTTTAGAGGTGGTGCAAGGGATATCAATTGGATTTTGTAGGTGGATATTACCTCAGAACTCAAATAAGGAGCTAGACAGTATGTCACTGGAAGATAGGACGAGGGTAAAGAGAATACTGGGACCGTACGTGGTATATGACGAGGTCAGAAAGGATATGGGTGGAATAATTCGAAGTGGTACATTCTAGGGAAAGGTTTACCATGCCCACAAGCAGGAACTTAATTTCGGATATAAGGCATACATTGGTGATGAAGCCTGGATGGGTAAAAATAAGCGAACACCAATTTTCATTTATGTGTGTGATCACATCAACCAGGGAGGAGAGATGACATTAGAGAGATAATATTGCTTAATAGGCCGCACTAACGTTTATACGAATTCTTTTTTCCCTCGTACCATTCAGAATTTGAATGCACGGAGTAGAGATTAGCATTACCTTTCTTCCGTCATGTCGGTTGATAGTTGTGAGACTGCGTATTCTTTCATGATGCTCGACACTTTGGTATATGTTGTCCATTGAACGCAATCGGGCAGACTACATTGGTGAGCAGCATAGTGGACAAACGCAAAGTATGATGGTTTGGGGGGTGACATTGGTTATAATATGCTGTCCCGTCTACTATGTATTTAGGGCAACCGCTACATCAGCGAGGGCCTGCCCTTCATTAAGGCAGTTCAACATACCACATCATAGAAGGACCATGCCCAAACACAAGCGATGAGGAATGTGCAGGACTTCTTCTGTTTTCGTGGTCCTCACGTTTATCTGATAAGCCAATGGGACGTGGTCGGTTCAGAAACCACTGTCGATGCTTTGCGCCTATGGCAATGTCTTCCACTATGCTATATCGAGGCTGTCTTTGATTGCTTCCCACGACATCTAGACGCTCTGATTGCAGCACGTGGTGGCTTCACACTGTACTGGATTCTCAGTACATCCATAGTTTGCTAGGTCTTATCATTTATACAGGGTGGTCCAAAAGTAGGTATATAGCTACATATAAAAAAGTTTTAAGATGGATTTTATGGGAAATCCCAAACTTCCAGTTTGGTTTCTAAATTCTGCGTTAAAAGAATTTAGCCAGAATTTGTAACTCTGCATGTTTTATGTTACACTTTAACAAACTGATTATTTATCAATTTTCTAAGATTATTTAATTCAATGTGTCCTTTCTTTTGTGTCTAGTGAAAACAATGGCTGGAAATGTGAGCGAGGAGCAACGACGGCGGATCCTTTAGCCCTACTGAAAGTATGAAAATGCAGAGACCGTGCGTAGGTTGGAGGAGATTGTAGGATCAGCATTGCGCCTCAGCCCCGGCCGCCTCATCAGCGGTTGTATCCGTCTTCGGGGTACCCGAGCAAGCTCATGCCCCCTGTAGAACCAAGCCACAACTACCTTGCCACCCGGCAGCCTCCCCCGCCGGGGGAGAGGATCACCCTCCCTCCGCCATATCCATTGGAGGGAAGGTACGGCCTCTCGGAAGAAGCGTCTTGAGCTACCCTTGCGGGTGCCCACGGGGAACCTCGTGGCGGCGACTCTTTCATGACATGGGGTCGGGTTGTGGGAAGAGGAACTTCATTTGACCGGGCCGTCACGTCTTACGATCTACCGCATCAGAGACAAGTTTGAGGACACGAGTTCCGTCGCCAATGCACCGATGTCTGGACGACCGCGCACGACGTCAACACAGTGAAATGAAACTGTCTATAGAAGACCACGCGACGTGCGTCTTGGGAGATAGGTATCCCGAGGATATCACTACAACGTCTGATGCAGCAGCTGCACCTAAAGCCGTACCGCATGGCCTTGATCCAGACCACAGACTACAGTTATTTGAGATAATGCGCAATCAACTGACTGAACAACCAGACCTGCTTTCGAAAATCGTATGGACAGATGAAGCCTGTTTTAAATTGTCTGCTCACGTCAACAGACATTACTGTGTGTACTGGGCAGATGAAAACCCACATGTCATTATGACTCTGCAATTGAATCAGCCAGGCGTCACAGTGTGGGGTGGCATATCCTGCGATGGTATCGTGGGTCCTGTGATTTTCGATGGAACTGTTGATGGCCCCAAATATCTGGACATGTTGATCGAAGTTGTGGTGCCACTACTGCAAACACGGTCCGACTCCGCGGAATTGTTCTTTCAACAGGACGGCGCCGGCGGTCCGCAGGTACCTAGACGCGGCATTCCCAATGCGGTGGATTGGGCGACGGAGAAGCATTAACTGGTCAGCACGTTCCCAGGACTTAACTCCAATGGATTTCTCCTTTTGTGGAGTAGTAAAACCGGAAGTGTGTCGAACTGTGTGTGCAGGAATGCATCAGTGCCGAAGGTGGACATTTTGAGCACCTACGGGATTAAATATGCTGTAACTGTATACCTACTTTTGGGCCACTCTGTATATTTGTCAGGTCTCAAATCTACGGAATAAATTTAATTGTAACAACATGTCTCTTTCAAACATACTCAGTCTCTCTGGTCATTACCTTCCTTTCAGTATCTCTTACTAAATAATCCTCCTTAAGTTGCTGAATGTGTCTGTACGTGTAGTGACGTAGGCTACCAGTAACTTGTTGTCATGTTGTCTTGCTATTACCAGAATTACATCCTCAACGTGTGTGTACTGTATCGGTAGGGAAACTCGTCTTGCAGATGTGTCGCGCAGCAGACAGAGAACAGTCGTGGGCCAGGCTCATTATGGAAAGTACGCACAGCAACTGGAATAGCTGCCTCAGCGAATGTCCACTCTTGAATTGTCCAAGTTTGTCGAAGAATTAGCTAAAGGTTTCTCATTATTAAGGATTGAGAAGGGACGTGTAAATATCTTATCATATTATGGCATACTAAGTTATGCAGGTGGTGATTATAGTGTGGGGTCAGAATTGATGTTTAAGGCTTGATGTGTAAATATCTTGTCATAACGTTTGATAACAAACTTAACTGGGCAGAGCACATTGGGCAGGTAGTAGGAAAAGGTTACAAAATCCTTCATTCACTGGGGAGGGCGAAAAGAGGATGTGCCAGAGAAGTCAGGGAGTTGGGTTACAAAACTTTGGTCAGACCATTGGTTGAATATTGTGGCGTAGTTTGGGACCCACAATTTGGTTATCAAATACAGGAGTTGAAGGGCAAGCAAAGAAGAACAGCTAGATTTGTTTGTGCAAATAATCACAGGACCCAGTCAGTAACTGATATGATAAAGGAGCTGGATTGGGAGTCATTGGAGGAAACGAGGAGGGTGAAGAGAGTGCTGGGAATGTACAGGGCATGGAGTGATATTGCTCAAAGAATTAGGAATAGTGCTTGGAAGGGGAAATGCTATCATGACCACAAGCTGGCGCTGGATTTCATGCGAAAGGGAGTGAGAAAATTTTCTTTTGTTGGTAAGGGTGTCAGAGACTGTAACAATTTACCAAGAGAAGTTATTAATTCTTCACCAAAAATGCATAAGGAATTTAAAGTTAATGTTTGTTGAATAAAAAGTAAATAGGAAAGGTATTTAACAATCCATTTATAAAATAAAATTTAAAAAAAGAAGGGTTAGTTAGATGACTAGGGGAATTGCGACCGGAGAGTTAGCGCCATTGCAATTAAAATTAATAATAATACCAACTGAAATTGCCTAACAGTTGGTTCGAACCAGTAAGACAAGACCTGGAAAAAGGTAAAATCAAGAGTTCGGAATTCCTAGATCGTAAAATCTTCAGACAAAAAATAAACGACTGGGTAGTGATGGCAGAACCAAAGCCAAGAAGACCGGCACAACATGGACAGAAGAGAGAAAACTTTCATTCAGTAAACGGATGCGAGAATACTAGAACGGCAAAAGAAACTCAGACAGAAAATGACTACGATTTGAGTGATCTGTATAGGTCTGTTCGCATAAAATAATAAATGAATACCAACTGAAATGGTATCAGATGTCAAGGCAAGAGCTGATTAAACCCTAGTGGAACCCGCCTTTATACGGATAACAATATTTGAAATAACCGTGCTTCCTAGCTCATTCAGGCACGAAGAAAATTAGCAAGCTATCACAATGTTAAGAATAAGCTAGCCTTTAGGTTTAGACGGCTTATCACAGATTTATTGAGATAGGAGAAATTTTTTAACTGTTTCGATAAAAAATATCATCTTCACAACAAGAACAAGCCGCCAAACGTGAGAATTAACGCACCATAAGTCTAACATCACATGTGTCGAAATTACTGACCAGAAGGATGGAAAGGGTAGTAGAAGAGGGTGGTAGGTGAAAGATCAGTTTGGGTTTTAGGAAAAACCGCGGTACAAGCGAAGCAATTCTGGCTTTAAGATTAATACTTGAAGAATGGATCAAGAAAAAGAAAGATACGTTTATGGCGTTTGTTGATTTAGAAAAAGCTTTTGATAATGTTAGGTGGGACAAGATGTTCAAAATTTTAAGAAGCCGTGTCTAAATACCGAGATTTGAATTCTTTATAAACTATATAAGAATCAAGTGGCTACAATAAAAGTAGAGAATCACGAGAGACATGCATCAGTTAAAAAGGGTGTGAGACAAGGTTGTAGTCTATTCCCGTTGATATTCATCTTTTATTTAGAAGAAGCAATAAAGGAAGTAAAAGTAAAGTTCTCATGGAGTATAAGTGTGTCAAGTAGAAAAAATCAGTATGCTACGATTTGTTGACAAGGATAATGGGAAGTTACTGAATAGCATGAACAAAATACTGAAGGAAGATTTTTCACTGAATATAAATCAAAGCAAAACAAAAGTGATGAAATGTAGCAGAGATGATAGCAATCACAGCAGATTAAATATAAAAATAGGATTGGAATCAATAAGAGATGTAAGTGAATTTTCCTCCTTGGGAAGCAAAATTACAACTGATGCCCGAAGCAGCAATGATATTAAAAGCAGAATAGCACTAGCAAAAAGAGCCTTCATGAAATGAGAAATCTTTTAGTTTCAAATATTCATCTAGGACTTAGAAAGTACTTTCTAAAACCCCTGTGTATGGAGCACAACACTTATGGTAGCAAAGGATGGACTTAAGGAACAAAAAAAAAAAAAAAAAAAAAAAAAAAAAAAAAAAAAAAAAAAAAAAAAAAAAAAAAATTAGTCAATTGAAATGTTATGCTACAGAAGAATTCTGAAAATTAAGTGGGCAGACAAAGTAAGACATTAACGAGTATTGGAAATGATGGGTGAAGAAAGAAGTTTGTGGAAGAAGCTTACAGAAAGAAGAGACAGGCTTGTGGGTCATATTTTGAGACATGCTGGGTTGGTTAATTTGTTAGTGGACGGAACAGCCGAAGGAGGAAGATAGAGATTAGAATATATGAAGCATATAATTGAGGACGTGGGTTGTATGGGATATGTAGAGGTTGTAACGATACCATCGAACTAACACAGATCGAGAGGAGTGAGTGGGGATATCTTTGACGGAGTATAAACAAAATGGCGAGAGTCGACAGCACGCTGCAATACCGTGTGGACCTAATGGCGGGAGTTGCCGACTGTTGAGGATAATACCGCGGGAACGATAACCTAAAAGTGTTTGTAACGGTGCAACTAACGTATACTGTAATTTCAAGTATTATTTGGAGTGTTCAGTGTACGCGGACGAGGACGTACTCCGAACTTTCTAATTATTGTGATAGCGGCACGACATACTATTTTCGCCTACTCGGTTCGAGTCCTGCAACTTGGTGATAGAAGTTCGATTACACGGGTCACTGTAACTGGTGGATACTTCGGCGGTGTATTTTTCGTGTTTCTCCAGATAATAAAGTTGTGTGTTGAATGCAAACTTTTGTGATTTGTGTGGTAGTAATCCTTACTCATTTTAGTAGTATAGTTGCTATCACAAGCTGCTTCAAGTGATTAGTTTTGTGAATAACTTTAAGCATTAGTATTAGTTGTGGAATCCCCACTGGCGACCGGACGAAATTGAACCTGTAGTAATAGGAACATTTAATCACGAACTTAAACACGTCGCATTGAATCGTTCCACCAGGACTCAGAATTATCGCTAATACGCGAGGTGCCTTGCATGGCTTTGCCGTGGACAGGACAGTATAAGTGGAAACGGAGGTAGTAAATGACACTGGTCAACACCGAAGTGGATTTTATGCTGTAAAAAACCGAGTAGGAAAATCGACAACTGACGACAATCGGAACAGCAGACCGCGCCATATCCAGTAAGCAGCGACAATATATACGGCAAGACAGTGCAAGCAGAGACCGTGTTCAACAGTCTGCGGGCTAGCAAAATCGCAGAAGCTTCGTGGTGTACCAGAGTGAGCAGAAAAGCAGCTTCAACGACGATCTACGAGAACATCTGAGGGGTTGGAGCCTGGCGAGAGCCGGTAGCAGTCCGAGAAAACATGGCGATTTCTTCTCATCGCACTGGAAGTTCAAATTTCAATTTTTTAATGTAAGAGGCACAAACTGACAGGAGTAGTTTTTTCATTTTCAAACGGAATTTTGTTAATTTCATGTGAACTTGTCGGAATAAATTTCTTTCGACTTTTATTGAATTTTTAAATAGCCAAATGAGTGGGAAAATCTCCGAGCAATTTGTTTAGAATAGCAACTTGTCAGTTTGAGTCAGTAGTTAGTTGTCGTTTTAACGGAAATTTTTTCTAATTTTCCTGTGGACTCACTCTAGTGATTTTTTCCCTTTTTTTTCGACTTCTATTAAATTTTAAGGAATCACATGAGTGGAAAATTTAATTTTTGATGAGACAGGAATCAACTAATTATTCTTGTAATGCTTTGGTTATAAAGTGTCAGCTGGTTCCCGAGTGTTTTTAATTTTTTTGAGCAAAGTAATTTCTGGAACTTTAATGCTAAGGCTCAGAGGGAAGTATTGGTGACTGAAGTATTTTGTGGTCCTAGTTTCTTTCAGGAGTAACTTGGTAAATTTTAGTTAAGGTTGGATTGTGCCATGGCGTCCGAGAGTGATGTGGGTGAGGGGGAGATGGTGGTGCCGAACCGCGAGCCTTTGGATGATACTTGTGATGGGCACACCAATCAGTTGACATCCGCTTCTGTGGTACCAGAGCTGTCACTGGACACTATGTTTGGATACTTAAAGTCCTTGAGAGCCAAGATGGATTCAAATATTAATAACTTGCAATCAAATATTAATGACCTGCGGTCTGATTTTCATGACCAATTGCAGCTAAAGTTTGAGGAGCTTAAGGAGGATAACCGTAACTTGAAAAATGATTTACGCTCTCTTGATGATTCACTGGGCATACTAAGGGAGTCAGTAGTGGGCCATTCTCAACAAATTTCCGAACTTAAGGTTGGGTTGGAGAAAAACAAGTCGAAATGTGAGAAACGGGTTTCGATTCTAACTGATGGTCTGGACAAGCTAGAACAGAATCTAGGGAAGGAGACGGTGTGTCTGCGTCTTGATGTCGGGGTGCTCGACAAAAGAATGTGGGCATGGTTGAGCAGATTGGGACTGGCAACGCGCAGCGGCTGGATGAGGTGGAAACTCACTTTGTCCTCCTGAATAAGAAGATGAAGGTAGGAGAAGAGAAGGTAAGTGAATTGGCTTCTGATGTCAAGTTGGTTTCCCAAGATGTCGAGAGATGGTCTGCGTTGATAGAGGAGGTAACGAAGTTGAAGGTTCCCGAAGTGGTGAGGGAGGAGGTGACTAAAGTGAGAAGTTGGCTTAGTTCAGCATCGCCCGTGGTTGGGGGTGAAGGGAAAGTCGACTGGGGGAAATGGTAGGCATTCACCCGGTGGAATTCATATCAAATTTTGAGAGTTTTGGTCCTTTTTGCTTGGCGAGTGAGAGGCAGAAATAGAAATGGTCCGTAAATATTTGACTGGGGGAGCTAGACTATGGGCTAATTGGTTTGCAGAAAATTGCAGTACGTTTGGACAATTCAAAAAGTCATTTCTTCAGAATTATTGGTCGATGGATAGACAGGTAGCAGTACGCCGCGAATTGATGTCGGGGGAGCCTTATAGGGCTGATAGGGGGACGTAAAAAAGATTTTTTCATGCAATGTGTGGATTCCTTCAAATATTTGGAGGGGGCTGATAGCGAGGGGGAGTTGGTACATACAGTTGCTTCTCGACTGCCACAGCAGACACAGCTAATTTTCGCTAGTCACAAGATTTGCTCGGTTGCCGAAGCAATTGATATGTTGACGAGAATAGACATCCATGAGAAGGGTACCCGGTGGGGTCATAATCGGGACCAACTGGGACAATCACAGTTTCACGGGGGAACGGGCCGCCAGAATGAAAATTGGAGGGAAAATTGGGGCCAGAGACCCAGGTTTGGGGGAAATTTCAATGGTAGGCAACAGTCGAACAATCAGGCTAGCCAGCAAGGAACACCTTCCCAAACTCCTTGGGAGGAAAGGCCGTTAAACTAATGTCTGCCACTGTTTTGGTCTCAGCAGGGGCAGAGGGCTTGCAGAGACCAATTTCCGAGATAACTGGTGATGATGATGAGAAGGGGGTTGATTGGAAGAAGCTTGAAGACGCGGTCTACAGGAAAGTAGATAGTTATTTAAAGGAGGGAGGTTCGGACTTGCCAGGCGATAGATATCATAGTGACATTCGAGGTGGAGTGTACCCAAGGGAGTAGTGGGGAGGTAACGGTTGGAGAAGTTTCGATGTTTGTTGGAGGAGGAGATGATGTAGGAGAGGGAGAGCCAATGGAAGTAGAAATGGCCAGTTTTGGGAGACAGATGACAATAGAGGATCATGGGGGGATAGATTCGAATTCTCAGGCTAGTTTCAATGCTATTTTCCATTATGATACTAGGGAGGTTTTGCTGGAAGAAGGGATAAAGTTAAAGAAGAGGGAGTTTCACTCACCTAGGGTAGCAGTTAGGTTTGGTGAGCACCAAGTAGAGGCCTTGTTGGACTCGGGAGCAGAGATAAGTTGTATCTCGGAGGCATTGTACCATACTTTGGTGACAGAACCGAAGGTTGCGGTCTGGTCTGTAAGTGGAATGACAATTACTGCTGCTACGGAGTATAAAGTCACCCGGGTGAAGACCGTTCTTCAAATCGATGGTAAGATTGGGGGGAAGGTCGTGGAGGTCACACGATATGTGGTACCTAACCTTAACATGGAACTCATTCTAGGGGCGGATTGGTTGAAACTTGTGGGTGCAGTAATAGATTGGGCAGAAGATACGTTGGAATTCACGAGCGATGAGGGAAGGGTCAAGGTTGACTTAAGGAAAACAAAAGGTAATGCACTAGGGGAGCATGGGGAGATTAGGGTAATAACTTGGGGGGATGCTAGGACCGTCCGACATCGGAAGGAGAGACATGATAAAAAAGGGTGGGCGAATGTCGTATGCAGAGGAAGATCTAGTTCTTCTTCAGACGCACTTCAAGTCATCAAGCGAGAGGAGCGAAATCAAGAAATTTCAGTTCTTATATGAGGGACCTCACCGGATTGCGGGTAGTCCCCGAGAAAATGTTTTTGTTTTGGAATACCCTAGTGACGGGAGATTGAGGGGCACTTTCAATGTCGTGTCACTCAAACCCTATCGGTGTGCGGAGACACAAGGTGGTGGGGGGAGTCAAATAATAGAGTAAAAGGACTCGCCTCTTGGTACCACCATGCTTCTTGCATTTGCACATTTTCGGGTTAGTATTGTCTATGTGGCATGATTGATTTTTTGGTTAATTTAGCTTGCTTTTTTCTCAAAATGAAGAAGGTTTCACAAAAGGGGAAGGTGAGCATGGAGGGGATTTTCCTACTGATTTGACTGACTTCGAGTGGGAGAGTGATTTCAGTACTGTCAGTTTGTGAATCATAGGAGTGTGGTCCCGAGGCGGGAAATTGTAATCAATGTATCCTGTGTGATTTGTGAGAAGGAAAGTAACTGCACGGTGTTTCCTGAGGAAACTGGATGACTTCCTAATAATTTCCAAATTTGTCTTCATTTGTGTTTATTGTCATATCCTAGTTGTGTATACTCAAAGAGACTGGTGTGTTTTGGTGAGGTTTAACATTGTGTTTGATGTTTTCTTCAATGTTATATTTGGTCTGATGGTTTTGTTCTAATGATGTACCCATTTTTGTAAATGAATTAGCCGAGTACCACCAGATCTTTTTTAGGGTTTGGAAAATTCTCAAATGTCAGTAAGGTTGAGTCTGGCGAAAGGATACGCGTTTGTCAACCGTACCTTGCGCCATAAAAGTCAACGAGGGGGGTTGTAACGATACCATCGAACTAACACAGATCGAGAGGAGTGAGTGGGGATATCTTTGACGGAATATAAACAATATGGCGAGAGTCGACAGCACGCTGCAATACCGTGTGGACCTAATGGCGGGAGTTGCCAACTGTTGAGGACAATACCGCGCGAACGATAACCTAAAAGTGTTTGTAACGGTGCAACTAACGTGTACTGTAATTTCAAGTATTATTTGGAGTGTTCAGTGTACGCGGACGAGGACAGTACCTCGAACTTTCTAATTATTGTGATAGCGGCACGACATACTATTTTCGCCTACTCGGTTCGAGTCCTGCAAACTTTGGTGATAGAAGTTCGATTACACGGGTCACTGTAACTGGTGGATACTTCGGCGGTGTATTTTCGTGTTTCTCCAGATAATAAAGTTGTGTGTTGAATGCAAACTTTTGTGATTTGTGTGGTAGTAATCCTTACTCATTTTAGTAGTATAGTTGCTATCACAAGCTGCTTCAAGTGATTAGTTTTGTGAATAACTTTAAGCATTAGTATTAGTTGTGGAATCCCCACTGGCGACCGGACGAAATTGAACCTGTAGTAATAGGAACATTTAATCACGAACTTAAACACGCCGCATTGAATCGTTCCACTAGGACTCAGAATTATCGCTAATACGCGAGGTACCTTGCAAGGTGAAGAGGTTGGCAGAAGATAGTAATGGATGGAGGATTGTATCAAACCAGTCGAAAGACAGCAAAAAAAGAAAAGAAAAAAGAGATAGATTGGGAAGCGAGGAGGAGTATGGCTCAAGGAGGTCCCAACTGCCTGTGCCGGCTTCACTCTACAGCTCAGCCCGCTGGTATCTCTTACCAAGGGCATCCACTCCATCTAGTAAATACGCCAGTCTGACGAACAAGCCTTCCATACCCCTCCGAGCTCTCCAACTTCAATTTCTGCAAGGTTAACGCGAGATAAAGGCTGCAGCCTAAAGCATCTGGAAGTGGCTGCGTCCTTTCAGTTGATTCACCTCTTAAGAAGGAGAGAGCGGAAGCACCGCTCCCGCAGAGAGGCTGCGCTGCCCGGGAGATCGAGTTCTCACTCGTCACTTTTCAGTGATTATTTTAAAAGCAGTACATAAATCTGGTTCCGAAACACTGAGTTTTGGTAACAAAGAATATATCATTAATTTTGAGTTCATCATTTTTTTTTTAGATAAATGAACTTCAGTTTTGTTATGAGAATTTTGAAGGCTGTCTACTACAAACGCCCAATAGAATGTGGCACTATGTAAAACTTCTCCTTCAAAACACAAAATCCGCATCGCACCCGCTTCGCACCCGCATGAAACTACATGAAATAACTTAGGCGGATAACTTTTATAAACATACGAGACATTACTTAAAATTTATTCCAAAATGATAATTTGTGCACTAGAATAAAAACAATGCATGAAAACGTCTCTAAAGCTTCTTGCAAAGTATGATTTCGTTCTTTAAATAAAACAGAAATTAAAAAAGAAGATAATACCAGAAATTCCTTTCTGCAATTTCTGGTTCAGTATCATATAGATTAGCTTTAGCACTCTCATTAATCACGGAGTGCGTTTACGATTGCTGTAATCAGCAGACTCACTGCTAACGCGTCGAGCCCGGGGGACAACGAGTCGCACAAAGCAAGTCACGACGAATACGCACAAAGGCAACCCATATCGATCTCGATTTTGCTGAATACCAGACAAAACTTCAAAGCGAACATTCCTCCTGCTTTATTTCGAGATTTTACGACCTTATTACCCGCGACAGGATGAAGAAATTGCTTTCTCTCCTCCTTACGTTTGACTCACCGAGATGGGTTTGATTTATTGTAAAGCTTTCAAAAGCGTTTTTATCAAGTAAGTTTTGATATTTTTTCCTGCGTAATCGGATGTCAACTTTAACGATAAGCATTTTAACAGTCAGTGGAACTTCGAAGAGATATCTGTCTTGATCCTGAAGATGGTCACATTCACCTTATGATTAGCGGTACATGTAGTATACAGAAAAGTACATGTATAAACATTTCAGGGTTTTTTACCTTGTAATCGAAGAAAGAATGCTTGAAAACTCAGCCCCTGCAGTGGTCTTTAAAACGCAGTGAGCGAGGAATTTACCTTCGATAAAATAATTGTTTAAAAAAACATAAAAACTGCCTTAAAAAGAAGCACTAAAAATTTTAAAATAACTTCATACCTTGCGTAGGAAAAATAAATCTAAATAGACAACATTTTACATTACTGTCATTAAAATTTTGACATTAATTAGTTATTATTGGAGTCGGTGACAGCTGTCACATCGCGAAGATCGAATTACTGAACTTTTGGCGTTAAAGGCGAAACGGGGAGTACGAATAAAAATTCCCAATATTTTACAGCATGTCGTGAGGTAGATAGTGTTATTGTGGGAGACAGCTTAGGGAAACAAATTAACAGTATTTTAATCTGTGGCTTGGCCTTATTGGTCATCCAGGCATATCTCTGGAGCTACAATGTATGTTGGTAGGTTGCATCATGAAGTAAACGATTTACAGAGTATAATATCGGCGTATCATCTATATGTTTCAGTTTTTTTGAAACATGTTTTTAGCATTAATTGTAGGTAAGCAGTAACATGATTTTTATGTATTATTGTTATTCCTTATTGTTTTTATCTTTTTTTTCAAATTCGCTGACACCGACTCCAAAAATAACTAATTAATGTCAAAATTTCAATGAAAGTAATGTAAAATTTTGTTTATTTAGATTAATTTTCCTAAGCAAGGTATAAAGTTATTTTAAAATTTTTAGTGCTTTTTTTAAAGGCAGTTTTTATATTTTTTTAAACAATTATTTTCTTTTTAAATTTTTAGTTGTATAATAGTTCGTTTGGTATTTTAAATATGCCGCAGCAGTTCCCATTTTGTGAACTTCCTGGTAGCTCAGAGATTAAAGCGATTGCTTTCAAAGAAGAATTCTGTCTTTATATACCACAACTACTTCCTGAACGGGCGTTGTGTTAAGGAATGTCAGGCTATGTTTCGATCTTATCATAACATCTGTTAAAGCTGCTGCTCGATAACCGAAACATGTAACATCTGGGCATTAATACATACCACATACAGAAATCTCTCTGGAATATATCTGTTTGCTCCTGCTTCACACAAAGAATATAGATTTTTAATTGGTGAAAGCTTGGGATCAAAGTTGAAAATCTGAAGTACATGATGAGACATTACGACACAGTTATTTTATAAATATTATGCCATGACTTAAAAATATTTTAACTGATTATGACGGGATTTAAAACTGTGGATTTTTGTAAAGAACATTGGAAATTAAAAGGGGTGAGGGTAAAGGGGAAGAGGGATTGATCTTTTGTATACCAAATGTAGACTGCCTTTTCTGATTGATTTAAAGTATTCGTGTGTGAATTTCTATTGATATCAGATAAAAACTGTAGGTATATATAAAAAAAACAATTAAGGGGTGTGGAGACAAAGAGTAGTTTGGGTTTTGTAAAGCTAGTGTGGCCAGTATTTTTCTCTTTGTTTTAAAGTATACACGTGCAAATTTCCATCGAAACCAGAAAAAAACTGAAACTTTGTGTAAAGAACATTTTCCAAAATTAAATGGGGTAAGGGAGTGAGTGGTGGGGTTTTGTAAACAGAATATAGACACTATTTTTCTGGTTTTTTTTAAGTACATGTGCAGTGGTCCATGGAAATCTGATAAAACTGTGGGTATCTATAAAGAACATTGACATTAGGAGGGGTGGGGGTAGAATGGAAGAGGGGTTAGGCTCCAGCAACCTAATTTAAACAAAATTGTTCTGTATGTTTTAAAGTATACGTCTGCAAATTTCCTTCAGAATCGATAGAAACTGTAGATTAAAGGATGGAAAGGAAGGAGCGGTGTTTGGACTCTCGAAACCAAATGTAGACAGTATATTTCTGTTTGTTTTGCAGTATACATGTGCATACATCCTTCAAAATCAGATAGAAACGGTAGCTTGTATAAAGAAAATTGACAGTAATTAATGGGGTAGAAAGTGGGATAGGGTTTTGCATTTTTGGTGAAAGTTATGTGGACATAATTTTTCTTTTTCTATTTGTTTTAAAGTATACGCATGCGACGTTCCACCGAATCGAATCAAAAATGTGGGTTTTGTACAAATATTAAGGAAGTGGAGCTAGGGTAGTTTTTCATGTTTTGGTCAAAGAACTTATCCGTAAAAAATTACATATATATGTGCCAACTTTAATAAAGAATCGGTCAAATGTGTCGACTGTAGCTTTCTAAAAATAAATTGACAAAAATCAAGGGGGTGGAAAAGGGGAGAGGGGTTCATTTTTTGCAAACCAAGCGTTGGCATCATTTTTCTCTTGGTTTTATAGTAAAAATTGGCTACGTTCTGTCTAAAACCGGATAAAAACTGAGGTTGTGTATAAAAATTAAGCGGTTTAATGGGGAGAGGGGGTGGTATTTAGATCTTTTGGTCAGACACCTTCTTCGTGAAAAAAATACATATAAGCACCAAATTTTAATGGTAATCGGTCAAACGATTGCGACTGTAGTTTTTTATAAAGAACATTGACATAAGTTAATGGGGTTGAAGGAGGAAAGGGGTTGAGCATTGGTAAACCAAATATTGACAGGATTTTTCTCTTTGTTTTAAAGTATACATGGGCAAAGTTCAATAAAAATCAGATAAGAAATGTAGATTTCCATAAAATTAAGGGGTGTAAAGGAAGACATGGGGTGGTTTATTTATTTATTTATTTATTTTGGTCAGAAACCTTCTCCATGAAAAATGACATTTATATGCCAACTTTAATGGAGCCCAGTTAAATGTGTCGACTGTAGCATTGTATAAAGAACATTGGTAAAAAGTTAGGGGGTGGATAGGGTGAGAGGGCTTCAGATTTTCAAACCAAAAGTTCACAGTATTTTTCTCTTTATTTTTTACTATACATGTCCAAAGTTTCATCGAAATCGGATAAAAAATGTGTGTTTGTATAAAAATTAAGGGGTGTAAAGGGGAGAGGGGTGGTTTTTTTATTTATTTTTGGTCAGATTCTCCATGAAAAATTATAATTATATGCCAACTTTGATGATAATCGGTCAAACGGTGTCGAGTGTAGCTTTTTATGAAGAACATTGACAATAATTAAAGGGGTGGAAGGAGCGGAGGGGGGGGGGGGGTTGAACTTTGGAAGACCAAATATTGACTGGATTTTTCTCTTTGTCTTAAAGTATACATGGGCAAAAGTTAAGTAAAAATCAGATAAGAAATGTAGGTTTCTATAAAATTAAGGGGTGTAAATTGGGAGAGGGGTGGTTTTTTATTTTTATTTTTTTGCTCAGAATCATTCTCCATGAAAAACTACATGTATTGCCAACTTAATGGAGATCGGTTAAATGGTGTCGACTGTAGCTTTGAATAAAGAAAATTGGCAAAAATTAAGGGGATGGATAGGGGTTCAGTTTTTTTAAACCAAAAGTTGACAGTTAGTTTTCTCTTTATTTTTGGGTATATATGTCCAAAGTTTCATCGAGATCGAATAAAAAATGTGGATTTGTATAAAAATTAGTGGGCGGAGGGGGGTTCTCAATGAATTCATATGGGATCACTTTGGAGGTATACCCTATACCACCAAAAAAATTTAATTTAAATCGGTTCAAAATTGGTAAAGATGTCGCTGGCCATACATACAAAAATATACAGACGAATTGAGAACCTCCTCCTTTTTTTGAAGTCGGTTAAAAATGGTTATCGTTATTTTCTTAAGCGCTGGCGGACCCGAAATTTCTTTGATGGCAGTGGAGTTTCACTTGGTTTAAACACTGTAAAAAACTGCCCCCCACGTCTCAGCAGGTGTGATTAAATTATCACCACTCGCACGGTCTTCGGCCGGCATGTTGTAACGCACTCAGCGTCCTGTTGATTGCTGCCCTGGACGGATACTTGCTACATCCTGCTATTTTTACGTCGGATGCATTTTTTTTTTTTTTTTTTTTTTTTTGTAACTGCTTACGTCTCTTTTTAACATCGAGGTCTTTAGAGACGGGAAAGGATGGGGGGCAATGATGGGGGGCAAGGATGGGGGGCAAGGATGGGGGCAAGGAATGGGAAGGAATTCGGCCATGGCCTTTTGAAGGAAGCATCCGGCATTTGCCTGGAGTGATTTTGGGGAAACCATGGAAAACCAAAATCTGGATGCCCGGACGGGGATTCGAACCGGCGTCCTTCAGAATGCGAGGCGAACGTCGGATGCAGAAATGCTGACGTTGACAAAATAACTTCTACAAACGATCCGTCGGTTTCTGATGGGCAACCGTGTTTTCGTGGCGCAGGTATCACTTCTCCTTTCTTTGAACTGCGGCGCACAAGATTTCAACATCTTCCGGGTCAATAACATCCATTCTCAAGACAGTTCTACATTGTGATCTTCTTGAAAGTTCGGCCAAATTTCAAGAAGGAATTAACATCGTACCTACAGTAATTTACTGATTATAACGTGAATGATATGAATAATAACAAAATAAAACGTAGAAAATGCTTAAAAGAGTGGATATAAAAAAGAACTCCTTAAATGTCTCAGCGCCTTTTTTTGAATAAAGTTGCAAGTGAAAATGTCGAAAGTTACATCATTTTAAGACTAACTGTATCTCAATTTGAAGAGCTGTTGTGAACATTTTTGGCGATGCATAAAAAAGGACACTGTTATGAAGCAATTTTTTGATAGCAGAGTCACTAAAATCCTTGTTCTTCTAATTTTTATTGTAACGTTCCACAGAATTTCACTTTCATGTAGTTCTAAATATTTAATACCTCTGCTTCACTGCGCTTACGCGACTTCTTAGTTGTCGCCATCTGTTTGGACTCGCATGCCAACGCTCGTCGTGAACCGAGTCCACTGTCCTCAGTCAACTGTCTGTCTTGTACCTGTTGACACGAAGAGAGTGGACTATCCAGTGCTGCGCGCACAGCAAGACAGTACACTCGTTTCCAGTCAACCCGCACCGTGTAGACGCGGCCGTAGTGGAAGAGTAATGACAAAGATGAGGCTCTCAGGAGATACTGAACTCATACTCAGAGAGAGAGAGTAGAATGGTCGATATTGGTAGTGATTTAAATTTATCAGATGCCAGTAGTGTAGGAAATAAGATTAATAATACAAGGAACCAGAGATTTGCAAATACCTTAGTAAGAGAAGAAGGCTTTTCGCAAGTGGAGTCTAGAACAAGAGGATAACAAACATGTAGGATATCTTCCTAATAAAGCCCGAAGAAAACCTTGCGGAGTGTCAAGAAAGTGAAGGAATAAGTGATCATGAAACAGTCCTGATAGATATTAGAGGATTCA
>JARYHS010012519.1:10998997-11067311 GCA_031002005.1 Vandiemenella viatica
AGTAACATGATTTTTAATGTATTATTGTTATTCCTTATTGTTTTTATCTTTTTTTTCTAATTCGCTGACACCGACTCCAAAAATAACTAATTACTGTCAAAATTTCAATCAATGTAAAATGTTGTTTATTTAGATTTAATTTTTCCCAAGCAAGGTATAAAGTTATTTTAAAATTTTTAGTGCTTTTTTTTTTTTTAAGGCAGTTTTTATGTTTTTTAAACAATTATTTTATTTTTAAATTTTTAGTTGTATTATAGTTCGTTTGGTATTTTAAATATGCCGCAGCAGTTCCCATTTTGTGAACTTCCTGGTAGCTCAGAGATTAAAGCGCTTGCATTCAAAGAAGAATTCTGTCTTTATATACCACAACTACTTCCAGAACGGGGTGAATTGGGCGTTGTGTTAAGGAATGTCAGGCTATGCTTCGATCTTATCATAACATCTGTTAAAGCTGCTGCTCGATAACCGAAACATGTAACATCTGGGCATTAATACATACCACATACAGAAATCTCTCTGGAATATATCTGTTTGCTCCGGCTTCACACAAAGAATATAGATTTTTAATTGGTGAAAGCATGGGATCAAAGTTGAAATCTGAAGTACATGTTGAGACATTGCGACACATTTATTTTATAAATATTATGCCATGACTTAAAAATACCTTTTAACTGATTTTGACGGGATTTAAAACTGTTGATTTTTGTAAAGAACATTGGAAATTAAAAGGGGTGAGGGTAAAGGGGAAGAGGGATTGAGCTTTTGTATACCAAATGTAGACTGCCTTTTCTGATTGATTTAAAGTATACATGTGTAAATTTCTATTGATATCAGATAAAACTGTAGGTATGTATAAAAAACAATTAAGGGGTGTGGAGACAAAGAGTAGTTTGGGTTTTGTAAAGCTAGTGTGGGCAGTATTTTTATCTTTGTTTTAAAGTATACACGTGCAAATTTCCATCGAAACCAGAAAAAACTGAAGCTTTGTGTAAAGAACATTTTCCAAAATTAAATGGGGTAAGGTTGTGAGTGGTAGGGTTTTTTTAAACAGAATATAGACACTATTTTTCTGTTTTTTTTTTTTTTAAGTACATGTGCAGTGGTCCATGGAAATCTGATAAAACTGTGGGTATCTATAAAGAACATTGGAAATTAGGAGGGGTGGGGGTAGAAGGGAAGAGGGGTTGGGCTTCAGCAACCTAATTTAAACAAAATTGTTCTGTATGTTTTAATGTATACGTCTGCAAATTTCCTTCAGAATCGGATAGAAATTGTAGATTAAAGGATGGAAAGGAAGGAGCGGTGTTTGGACTCTCGAAACCAAATGTAGAACAGTATATTTCTGTTTGTTTTGCAGTATACATGTGCATACTATCCTTCAAAATCAGATAGAAACGGTAGCTTTGTATAAAGAAAATTGACAGTAATTAATGGGGTAGAAAGGGGGATAGGGTTTGCATTTTTGTGAAAGTTATGTGGACATTATTTTTCTTTTTCTATTTGTTTTAAAGGTATACGCATTGCGAAGTTCCACCGAATCGAATCAAAATGTGGGTTTTGTACAAATATTAAGGTAAGGGGAGCTAGGGTAGTTTTTTTATTTTTTGGTCAAAGATCTTATCCGTAAAAAATTACATATATATGTGCCAACTTTAATAAAGATCGGTCAAATGGTGTCGACTGTAGCTTTCTAAAAAGAAATTGACAAAAATCAAAGGGGTTCATTTTTTGCAAACCAAGCGTTGGCATCATTTTTCTCTTGGTTTTATAGTAAAAATTTGCTACGTTCTGTCTAAACCGGATAAAAACTGAGGTTGTGTATAAAAATTAAGCAGTTTAATGGGGAGAGGGGGTGGTTTTTAGATCTTTTGGTCAGACACCTTCTTCGTGAAAAAAATACATATAAGCACCAACTTTCATGGTAATCGGTGAAACGATTGCGACTGTAGCTTTTTATAAAGAACATTGACAAAAGTTAATGGGGTTGAAGGAGGAAAGGGGTTGAGCATTGGTAAACCAAATATTGACAGGATTTTTCTCTTTGTTTTAAAGTATACATGGGCAAAGTTTAATAAAAATCAGATAAGAAGTGTAGATTTCTATAAAATTAAGGGGTGTAAAGGAAGACATGGGGTGGTTTATTTATTTATTTATTATTTTTTGGTCAGAAACCTTCTCCATGAAAAATTACATTTATATGCCAACTTTAATGGAGACCAGTTAAATGTGTCGACTGTAGCATTGTATAAAGAACATTGGTAAAAAGTTAGGGGGTGGATAGGGTTAGAGGGCTTCAGATTTTTTCAAACCAAAAGTTCACAGTATTTTTCTCTTTATTTTTTACTATACATGTCCAAAGTTTCATCGAAATCGGATAAAAAATGTGTGTTTGTATAAAAATTAAGGGGTGTAAAGGGGAGAGGGGTGGTTTTTTTATTTATTTTTTGGTCAGATTCTCCATGAAAAATTATAATTATATGCCAACTTTGATGATAATCGGTCAAACGGTGTCGAGTGTAGCTTTTTATGAAGAACATTGACAATAATTAAAGGGGTGGAAGGAGGGGGGCGGGGGGGGGGGGTTGAACTTTGGAAGACCAAATATTGACTGGATTTTTCTCTTTGTTTAAAGTATACATGGGCAAAGTTCAGTAAAAATCAGATAAGAAATGTAGGTTTCTATAAAATTAAGGGGTGTAAATGGGAGAGGGTGGTTTTTTATTTTTATTTTTTGTCAGAATCTTTCTCCATGAAAAACTACATGTAATTGCCAACTTTAATGGAGATCGGTTAAATGGTGTCGACTGTAGCTTTGAATAAAGAAAATTGGCAAAAATTAAGGTGATGGTTAGGGGAGAGGGGTTCAGTTTTTTTAAACCAAAAGTTGACAGTAGTTTTCTCTTTATTTTTGGGTATATATGTCCAAAGTTTCATCGAGATGGAATAAAAAATTGTGGATTTGTATAAAAATTAGTGGGCGGAGGGGGGTAGAAGGGGTGGTTTCTCAATGAAATTCATATGGGACCACTTTGGAGGTATACCCTATCCACTAAAAAAAATTAATTTAAATCGGTTCAAAATTGGTAAGATGTCGCTGTCCATACATACAAATATACAAAGACGAATTGAGAACCTCCTTCTTTTTTTGAAGTCGGTTAAAAATGGTTATCGTTATTTTCTTAAGCGCTGGCGGACCCGAAATTTCTTTGATGGCAGTCGAGTGTACCTTGGTTTAAACACTGTAAAAACTGCCCCCTCCGTCTCAGCAGGTGTGATTAAATTAATCCCCACTCGCACGGTCATCGGCTGGCATGTTGTAACGCACTCAGCGTCCTGTTGATTGCTGCCCTGGACGGAAACTTGCTACATCCTGCTATTTTTACGTCGGGTGCAGAAATGCTGACGTTGACAAAATAACTTCTACAAACGACCCGTCGGTCGGTTTCTGGTGGGCAACCGTGTTTTCGTGGCGCAGATATCACTTCTCCTTTCTTTGAACTGCGGCGCACAAGACTTCAACATCTTCCGGGTCAATAACGTCCATTGTCAAGACAGTTCTACATTGTGATCTTCTTGAAAGTTCGGCCAAATTTCAAGAAGGAATTAACATCGTACCTACAGTAATTTACAGATTATAACGTTGAATGATATGAATAATAACAAAATAAAACGTAGAAAATGCTTAAAAGAGTGGATATAAAAAAAAACTCCTTAAATGTCTCACCGCCTTTTTTTAATAAAGTTGTCATTTAAGACTAACTGTATCTCAATTTGAAGAGCTGTTGTGAAACATTTTTGGCTATGCATAAAAAAGGACACTGTTATAAGCAATTTTTTGATAGCAGAGTCACTAAAATCCTTGTTCTTCTAGTTTTTATTCTTAACGTTTCACAGAATTTCCTCACTTTCATGTAGTTCTAAATATTTTAATGCCTCTGCTTCACTGCGCTTACGCGACTTGTTAGTTGTCGCCATCTTGTTTGTTGGACTCGCATGCCAAACGCTGGTCGTGAACCGAGTCCACTATCCTCAGTCAACTGTCTGTCTTGTACTGTTGACACGAGGAGAGTGGACTATCCAGTGCTGCGCGCGCAGCAAGACAGTACACTCGTTCCAGTCAACTCGCACCGTGTAGACGCGGCCGTAGTGGAAGAGTAATGACAAATATGAGGCTCTCAGGGAGAAACTAAACTCATACTCAGAGAGAGAGAGTAGAATGGTCGATATTGGTAGTGATTTAAATTTATCAGATGCCAGTAGTGTAGGAAATAAGATTAATAATACAAGGAACCAGAGATTTGCAAATACCTTAGTAAGATAAGAAGGCTTTTCGCAAGTGGTAGTCCAGAACAAGAGGATAAAAAACATGTAGGATATCTTCCTAATAAAGCCCGAAGATAACCTTGCGGAGTGTCAAGAAAGTGAAGGAATAAGTGATCATGAAACAGTCCTGATAGATATTAGAGGATTCAATAAACCTGTGGCTAAAATTGAAGGAGGAAATACTAGGTACAGTTATAAAAAGGCAGAAATTTCGGAACTGGAGAAATGTTTCAGGGAGAGTTTCAGAAAACGGAAGGATGGCACTATTACAGTGGAGTTGAAGAGAGAAGAGCTGAAGGAGATGGTAAAAAAGGATGACGAAATATTCAGTCTTAAACAGAAAATACAGAGAAGTATATAATCAACATTCTATAATAGGTAGACCAGTAGGTTAAAGAGATATGTGAGAAGAGAACGCGGCAAATTTAAGAGACAGTAGGGAATACTTGAAACAACTAAAGAAGGAATTACTAATATTAAAGATGGTGGATCACGAGGTATCAGTATTATTATTGGTGCAACTAACGGATGCAACTAGAAATTCCTATGGCAGTGTTATGAGACTGAGGGAAAGGGAAGGCAGTGAGACATTTATAGGTACTCATGGAGAAACTGAGGATTGTAAACAGACAGACATTTTAAGGAGCTGGTTTAGTGAAGACCATTGAAATCGGAGAACGCGCTTACCCACACGATTAGAAATGAGAAGACTAAAAAATTTAAAATTCATTCTGATGATATCAAGGAGCTGAGAAAGCTAATTAAAAAAAGGTAAAGGGGTTGTAGATAATGTTTCTATTAATATCTTAAAGACAATAGTGTATGACATTGTACCTTATTTTGAAATGTTATTTAAATTGAATCTGGATACTTGCTGCTTACCAGAGGGCCGGAAAATGCGATAGTAGTATCTGTATATACAGGAGGGGTGACAAATATGGTTGAAAATTATAGGCTAATTGGTCTTACATCAGCAGTAGGTAAATTAATGGAGAGACTGATATGCAACGACAGCTGGAACGTAAGTAACTTTCAAGTCGACAACGTGGATTGAGGCAAGGATATTCATGCGCATTTCAGTTAGTGGGCTATGTGAAAGATATTTAGGATGAAACAGACTAAGGAGGTCAAATTGATAGTGGAGCAATATACCTTTCAAAGGCTTTTGATAGAGTGAGCCAGAATATTGTGCTAAATAAGGTAAAAAACCATCGCAGTATATGAGAAAGTGAGTTGCTGTGTAGAAAATCTTTTAAAAGCGAGAAAGCAAAAAGTTTATATGGGAAATGCTGTATCGAAAGAGGTGGTATGTAAAATGGGTTGTGACAAACGGTAGCATATTGGGACCATTGCTAATCGTTATTCTAATGAATGATTGTATTGATGGTTTACAATCAAAAGGTTGTTACGAGATGGAGTATATACTATAATCAAAACGAGAGAGTACTGTGAACAGCTGCAGGGTTATCTGAACAGGTTATCTAGCTGGATAGAGAATTAATTACGAAGATGAGTCAGGTTGATAGGTGCGGAGATAAAAAGCTAAAGGCTGATGATGATTGTAAGATGAGGAAGGAACAATTTGTTAAAGATTTGGTCATAACATTTTATAGAAAGTCAATTGGGAAGAACACATTAGAACGAAAAATTTTAACAATTCTTCACTTCTTGGTGAGAATGGTGATAGAATGTTCAGAGAAGTGAGGTAACTGGGTCACAAAACTTCGGTCAGCCGATTGCTTGAATATGGTGGTGCATTATGGGACCCATACTTTGGTAGCAAATACAGGTGTTGGAGAGGGTGCATCGAAGGGCTGCTAGATTTTTCTCTGGAAATTAGCGCAGAACACAATCAGTAACCGATACGATAAGCTGTCATACTTCTCAAGAAGAACAAAAACCATGGGTAACTGTGGACATTGGAACATCATGCATTTGTAAAAGGAAGTTATATATTGCCTCAAGGAACAGTCATAATGATAATGTTAAAACACATTATAAGTGGTACTGAAAAATACTGAGAAAGGTTATTAAAGAATCTTGAAGTATATACTACAAACATAAAATTCATAATTCCGAAAACAAAATTAAGACAGTATGGAACTTGGTAAAAAAAGAAATAGGAATAAATAATCAATGCAGTAATGATATTCGTATCAAAGAAAATTCAGTATAATCTAGTTTTTCAATTGTTGATATATTTAATAAACATTTTTTATGTATCGTTGATAAATTGACTGCAAATAGCATAGTGACACACAGTATGGATTTTATCAATAGAGGCTTCCGAAATAAAAAAAAATAGACACTACGTCTGTAAATTTAGCTACTCCAGAAGAAATAAAAAAAGTTCTCTTAAGACCAAATACTCGAGTGGTTATGATGGGTTTTCTAGCAGATTAATTAAACTGTACTCGACAGAATCAAGTAATATACTAAGTTATCTGTTAATATATTTTTACTTGAGGGTATCTTTCCAGAAAGGCTTAAGCATGCTCTAGTTAAATTGCTCTATAAAAAGGGAGACAGTCAGCTGTATCGAATTATCATCCTATTTCATTACCAACTGCCATCTCCAAAGTTTTCGAGAAAGCAATGTACAATAGAGTTTATGAACACCTTAAAAATCATAAACTATATCACAATTTGGCTTTCAGAAGGGCCATTCAACGAAACAAGCCGTATTTGCATTCACTGACGAGATTTTAGAAGGAATAAATGATAAATTAATTCCTGAAGGAATTTTTTGGTGACTTATCTAAGGCATTTGACTATGTAGATCATAAAATTCTGATACAGAAAGTGTTAATGGAGAATTTTAAGGCTCCCTTAAGTGGTTCACTGTTTTCTGTGTGGGAATTTATCAGATGTGGAGTACCTCAGGATTCTACATTGGGGCCAGCATTGATTTTGGTATATATATATATATATATAAATGATCTACCATGTGTTGCATCTAAAATCTCAAAATTTGTCCAATTTGCAGATGACACAAACATAGGAATTAGAAATACTCCAGATTTATCTACATAACATATTTCAACTTATGTCTTTTACTATATTAATAAATGGTTTACAGCTAATGCATTGTCTTTAAACTTTGATAATACTCAACATATGCAACTCAATAAATCACACAGATTAACACCAGATATAGACATAAAATTTGCAGGCCAGTTCATTCAAGAGGTAGCAAGTATGAAATTTATAGGTTTATAGTATAAATTAAAAGTATATGTTTCTAAATTACTAAAGCGATTGGGTGCAGCCACATTTGAAATTCGTACAATTTCAGCTATATGCAATCTCAATAGAGGAAACTAGTTAATATTTCTTATTTTTACTCCTTAATATCATATAGAATAATGAAAACTTAACTTAGTCCACAACCCGAAGGTTGATTGGATCCTCCCGAAGGAGGGACACAGCCATTGTGTCAGAGGTAGGATGGCCAGTTCCTTTCGTCTGGGACCTACAGTTTAACGTGGAATCCGAACCACGGAGCGTCCTGGCAAAGCTCATATCAAAATTCCTGCGCCTGCCGGGATTCGTGCCCGGGGCAGGAGCAGCCTTAGGCACTGAGCTACCAGAACGCCGACTATAGAATAATATTCTGCGGCAATTCTACCCATAGAGACGAAGTGCTCAAATCCCAAAAGCGAGTAATAAGAATTATATGTGGGGTTAGCAGTAGAAATTAATGTAGGGAGCTATTCAAGAAGTTAGGGATTTTAACGTTGATGGCTGGGTATATGTACATATGAATTTACTTTTTAATAACAGATTATACTTTGTTTGAAACAAATAGTAAAATACACAACTATGGCACTGGAATTAAAAGTGATCTTCAGAAGGATTACAAGTCGTTGTTTTTTGTTTAAAAAGTGGTTCGATATTAGGGATACATATCTTCAATGAGCTACCAACACATATTAAATGTCCAGCAGATGATAACATTAAATTCAGGAAAAAATTGAAAGAATTTTTAATTAACAACTCCTTAATTTCTAAGGTATCTACAAAATAACTGCCAGTAGTTTGTGTAAATGTAGTTCACATAATTCATGAACCATGTAAGCTATGAATGTACATCCTCTGGTGTATGTATTATTTTGTTATGAAATTGTTTAACTGTAAATTGACAACTTTCCACATCCCACAGAGCCAGTCTCTTATACTGGGATCAATGGAAAATGAATGTATTGTGTTGTATTGTATCAAAAGAAGTGGAAGTAAAAATGGGAGTGCCACTGGGTAGCGTATTGGGACCATTGCTATTCATTATTCTAATGAATAATTGTGTTGATTGTTTACTATCTGAAATTAGATTGTTTGCAGATGACATAATGCTGTATAAAAGAAGCAAAACGATAGAGGACTGTCAACAGTTGCAGGGTGATCTGGACAGGATATCTAGTTGGGTTGGTAAACATGGAATGAAGGTAAATGCAAAGAAGGGTCAGCTAATTAGATACACAAATAAAAAACAAAAGGTTAATTATGAATATAAGGTGGGGAAAGAATTGCTTGCTGAAGACTTGAAATGTAAATATCTTGGCATTACATTTGATAAGAAGCTTAACTGGGCAGGACACATAGGACAGGTGGTAGGAAAAGGTTTCAAAGTTCTGCACATGTTGGAGAGAGTGATGAGGGGATGTACGAGAGAAGTAAAGGAATTGGGTTACAAAACTTTGGTCAGACCATTGCTCGAATATGGTAGTGTAGTATGAGACCCTCATTTTACGTATCAAATACAGTAGTTGGAGAGGGTGCAAAAAAGGGCTGCTAGATTTGTTTCTTTAAATTATCGCAGAATGCAATCAGTGACGGATATGATAAAGGAGCTGGAATGGGATTCATTGCAAGACAGGAGGAGGATGAGGAGGGTTATGGGAGTGTACAGGGCATATACTGGTGATGAGGCATGGAAAGATATTGCAATAGGTATGAAAAGTAGTGCATGGAACGGAAAAGATGACCATGACCACAAGCTGACACTCGATTTCAGGTACAAGGGAGTAGGAAGATTCTCTTTTTTGGGTAAGGGGGTCAGGGATTGGAATAAATTACAGGGAGAAATGATGAATGATTTACAAAAAACGCTAAAAAATTTGAAGTTGAAATTCGCAGAGGCTAAAAGTAAGCGGGTACAGGAATGGGGAAGTGTGGGCGTGTAGGGTAGTAACCACCGGAGCATGCGCTCCCTCACAATTAAATCAAACACCATTGTAAATTTCCCTTATTTCATCTTGGTGTGCTTTCAGTTGATGTAAAAAATTGAAAATTCGCTTTAAACGACTACCATGCTGAGAAACCCTACCGAGCTTGGCGGGTGACAGAGCTGTAAAAGTAACGACAAATTGTTTACCTGTATTTATTCGTTACTAGACGAATCAGTACTCGTTACTATCGAATCGTTACTCGGTTTGGTACAATCGAGCGCTAACATGAAGCGTGGTATCGAGTCGCGCCCCTTTCCTTACTTTTTACACAATAGAACACCAGCATGAAGCATCGAATCATTTTGCGTCGCGTACGGGTTACGGAATGACTTCGTATGTTCTTTGTAAAGTTCAAATAAATTGTTAATTTAATAAAGTAAGTTTAGGTAAAATTTGCACTTAAAAAATAAATAAAAAAGAACACATTTCACAAATGTTTTGAAATCAATAAAATCTATCTAAGGCATGATCAATAAAAAACAATAACCATCTTTCCAAATATTCAATTTATATATTATGCTCTGTAAATTTTAGTATTAAACAAAAGGAAAACTACCAATTAACTCTTCATGTTGTCAGAATTACTTACCTCGTTAAAAATACCAACACTTAACAGCAACTGATACTAATCATATTGTAATAATGTACGCGCAACATGTTTATACTTACAAAATTTCGTTTGTAACGAAATGAATTCAAATCATATTTCCCAGGAATACGCGACACTAGATGTTTAAATGTTCATCCTCTCAATCAGATTCGCTGAGCGAACCGTTCCATTTCCCGCACGATGCGTCGTATTTGATCGTTTACCTGACATCTATACGACAAATGCGAGTACCGAAATTAATTTGTGAATAACGATTCAGTATTTCGTGTCAGGCGATAAACTCGTTACTCAGTAACGAAAACATACGTTGTGCTACAGCTCTAGTGGGTGGGCGGTAATGCTCTGGTCTCATATGCGGGAGGACGTGAGTTAGAATTTCCACCCTGTCGGATTTCCGACGTCACTCCAGGTGATTGACAGAAGGCCGCGGCGTGATTGCTCCGCCCGGGGGTGTCGCTTGGATGTGATGCGGTACTGACCTTGTCCCGGGCCTCGATGTCGCACTTGGCTGCGATCAGCATCTCCATGATGTCGGTGTTCCCCCTGGAGGCCGCCCAGTGGATCGGCGCGCGGCCGTACTGAAACCAAACAACACAGCCTCGTTACTAGGGTTCACATCTGTAATGCTCAATCGAACACGAATTAAACGTCTCCGATTATATTTAAATCTATTTCACATAGCATATAAATGCATATTCAGGCCATTTTCCTAGTTTTTGTCATATTACGATAATACACAGACGGAAAAAAAAAATCCCAACACCAAGAAAAAAATATTGTAGAGTAATGAAATTTGGACAATGCATTTGTCAAGTTAACATGTTTAATTGATTAAATTTTCAAGATCACAGGTTAATTTAAGCTCAAGAAAAATGCATTTCAAATGTGAAATACTGTTAAATTAATAGCCGGTGTAACCTCCAGAATTTTGAATGCAAGCCTGCAAACGTGAATGCATTGTGTCATACAGGTTTCGAATGTCACTTTGTGGTATGGAGTTCCATGCTTGTTGTACTTGTGCTGTCAATACTGGGACGGTCAGTGCTGGCTGTGGATGATGCTGGAGTTGTCGTCCAATGATATCCCATACGTGTTCAATTGGAGACAGATCTGGTGATCTCGCAGGCCAAGGTAACATGTCGACACTCTGTAGAGCACGTTGCGAGACAACAGCGGTATGAGGGCGAGCGTTATCCTGTTGAAAAACTCCCCCTTGAATGCTGTTCATGAATGGCAGCACTACAGGTTGAATTACCAGACTGACGTACAAATTTGCAGTCAGTGTGTTTGGTATAACCACAAGAGTGCTCCTGCTGTCATAGGAAATTGCTCCCCAGACCATGACTCCAGGTGTAGGTCCAGTGTGTCTAGGCCGCAGACAGTTTGGTTGCAGGCGTTCCCCTGGCCTCCTTCTGACCAACACTGGAGATCTGTTGTGTTTTCTGATGAAAGCAGGTTCTGCCTTGGTGCCAGTGATGGCCGAGTGTTGGTCAGAAGGAGGCCAGGGGAACGCCTGCAACCAAACTGTCTGCGGCCTAGACACACTGGACCTACACCTGGAGTCATGGTCTGGGGAGCAATTTCCTATGACAGCAGGAGCACTCTTGTGGTTATACCAAACACACTGACTGCAAATTTGTACGTCAGTCTGGTAATTCAACCTGTAGTGCTGCCATTCATGAACAGCATTCAAGGGGGAGTTTTTCAACAGGATAACGCTCGCCCTCATACCGCTGTTGTCTCGCAACGTGCTCTACAGAGTGTCGACATGTTACCTTGGCCTGCGAGATCACCAGATCTGTCTCCAATTGAACACGTATGGGATATCATTGGACGACAACTCCAGCATCATCCACAGCCAGCACTGACCGTCCCAGTATTGACAGCACAAGTACAACAAGCATGGAACTCCATACCACAAAGTGACATTCGAAACCTGTATGACACAATGCATTCACGTTTGCAGGCTTGCATTCAAAATTCTGGAGGTTACACCGGCTATTAATTTAACAGTATTTCACATTTGAAATGCATTTTCTTGAGCTTAAATTAACCTGTGATCTTGAAAATTTAATCAATTAAACATGTTAACTTGACAAATGCATTGTCCAAATTTCATTACTCTACAATAATTTTTTCTTGGTGTTGGGATTTTTTTTTCCGTCTGTGTATTTAGGGTAATATTTTGAGGAAAAATCTGGCTATTTTTTAATAGAATTCACTAGATATACACGAGAAGAAATGAAGTTAATTATTCATGAACTGTGCTCCTATTATGCATTGGAGGAAAAACCAAACTAATTGTCACTGAATTGGTCAGAATTCACCAGTCAAAAATTAAAGTCATGCATTATTGCCATTATATAAACGTTAATGTTCCGCCCGTCTTTTAATCTCGACAATACGGCAGTAGCATACTTGTGTCGAGCCGCGTTAATCAATGTCTCAATGAAAAGATTTTGAAAATAATCCTCAGTCAGTGTTAATTCTGCAGTGGATCAGTGAGTACCGACATGCCGATACCAAAATTTTCTGCATGTATGAAGTTGCAGAGTTACGTAACAGAATTTGGAGAGGAAAAATTTAGTACGGATGCCTTTTATGTAAATTATGTGAAATTAAAGTGACTTCAACAAAACGATTTAGAACTTAATTCTCAATGGTGCTGTGTGTGCACAGAACCAAATTATGCTGTATACACAGACGGAAAAAAAAATCCCAACACCAAGAAAAAATTATTGTAGAGTAATGAAATTTGGACAATGCATTTGTCAAGTTAACATGTTTAATTGATTAAATTTTCAAGATCACAGGTTAATTTAAGCTCAAGAAAATGCATTTCAAATGTGAAATACTGTTAAATTAATAGCCGGTGTAACCTCCAGAATTTTGAATGCAAGTCTGCAAACGTGAATGCATTGTGTCATACAGGTTTCGAATGTCACTTTGTGGTATGGAGTTCCATGCTTGTTGTACTTGTGCTGTCAATACTGGGACGGTCAGTGCTGGCTGTGGATGATGCTGGAGTTGTCGTCCAATGATATCCCATACGTGTTCAATTGGAGACAGATCTGGTGATCTCGCAGGCCAAGGTAACATGTCGACACTCTGTAGAGCACGTTGCGAGACAACAGCGGTATGAGGGCGAGCGTTATCCTGTTGAAAAACTCCCCCTTGAATGCTGTTCATGAATGGCAGCACTACAGAAATTCGAGCTGCAGTTGGTACCACAGTGACACAACGAACTGTTAGAAATCGGTTACTTCAAGGACAGCTCCGAGCCAGGCGCCCTGTAGCGTGCATTCCACTGACTACAAGCCATCGCCGTTTGCGACTCCAGTGGTGTCAAGCCAGAGCTCATTGGAGGACGGAGTGGAGATCTGTTGTGTTTTCTGATGAAAGCAGGTTCTGCCTTGGTGCCAGTGATGGCCGAGTGTTGGTCAGAAGGAGGCCAGGGGAACGCCTGCAACCAAACTGTCTGCGGCCTAGACACACTGGACCTACACCTGGAGTCATGGTCTGGGGAGCAATTTCCTATGACAGCAGGAGCACTCTTGTGGTTATACCAAACACACTGACTGCAAATTTGTACGTCAGTCTGGTAATTCAACCTGTAGTGCTGCCATTCATGAACAGCATTCAAGGGGGAGTTTTTCAACAGGATAACGCTCGCCCTCATACCGCTGTTGTCTCGCAACGTGCTCTACAGAGTGTCGACATGTTACCTTGGCCTGCGAGATCACCAGATCTGTCTCCAATTGAACACGTATGGGATATCATTGGACGACAACTCCAGCATCATCCACAGCCAGCACTGACCGTCCCAGTATTGACAGCACAAGTACAACAAGCATGGAACTCCATACCACAAAGTGACATTCGAAACCTGTATGACACAATGCATTCACGTTTGCAGGCTTGCATTCAAAATTCTGGAGGTTACACCGGCTATTAATTTAACAGTATTTCACATTTGAAATGCATTTTCTTGAGCTTAAATTAACCTGTGATCTTGAAAATTTAATCAATTAAACATGTTAACTTGACAAATGCATTGTCCAAATTTCATTACTCTACAATAATTTTTTCTTGGTGTTGGGATTTTTTTTCCGTCTGTGTATATGGAAGCGACAGTACTAGATAAAATAAATGATGTGTAGTTGAGCATGTTCTGATGTACAGTAAATTTAAATGTTTGGTCGTATTTTCTCTTTCTAAGGTCCCATTTATTCGTTTTTAAAGTCATATTTGCCTGTATATTTCTCTATTCGTTTGGTCATAAAGATCCGAACTCTAATTATTACTAACTAGATGGATAGTTATTTATTGAATAATAAAATTGTACAGCAATAGGTTAGTTAAATTCTAATTATTTAGATAAACGAATTACTCAGACTAGAAAATTTATTAATTGTAATTCACACTACTGAAAACCGTCATAAGTATTCCGCCATAAGATCTAAAACGAAAATACTACCAACATGAAAACATTTTACAATTTAACATGCGATATATCAAAAAAAATCATCCAGTAGAGAAGAGATTAGTGCTCTCAGATCTGGCGTCTGGTGTTTAGCGCAGTACTTCCACGAACATGCTGTTTTGAAAAAGATTCTCTTCAAGTTCTAACATTCAGCCCTTTAAATGATAAAACTTTCATCAGAGACAGCTGTCATTGAATAAGTTGGAGTATACTTGTAAATGAATAACTAATCAGCGACTCGAGTGTAATGTTTGTAGAATAATTAATTCTAAATAAGCAATGCCACCTCGGTGAATAAGAGAGGATAAAACGTATATTATATTCTTCCTGGGTAAAATATTCCGCAGGTAAAATAGTCACCCAACCGGATCTCTGGATGAGGACTGCTCAGGGAGGAGTCATCAAAACGGACAGACACATTCTACGAGTCGGAGCATAGAACTCTGAATAAGGCAGTTAGATTAGAAAAGTTAAAAAGGGAGATGGAACGACTTAAGTTAGATGTCGTCGAGTTTAGTGAGATAAGTCGAAGGATGCACAGGATTTCTGATCTGGGGAACACAGAATAATTAACACAAATGCTGTCAATGGAGTCGCTGTTGTAGGACTTGTAATAAACAGGAGCGAAGGGAAACAGATGAATTATTACGAATTTAGTAACAGGATTGTTTTGATAAGGGTAGAAACTACAAACGTTTGTGCCAATGTCACAGAAGATGAATAAATAGAAAAATATACGCAGAAATTGAAGAATTGATATAATATCTGAAGGGGGAGTAAAATATGATAATCATGAGTGATTGGAAGGCAATAGTTGGAGAATGTAAAAGAAGAATCCTATAGGAAGATTTTGTCTGGGGGGAAGAAAATGAGCGAGCGACCAGGTTGTTAGAATTCTGTAAGAAAAAATACACACGTCGTGGCGAACACGCTATTTAAGAATCATGCACGAAGGACATACACCTGGAAGCGTCCAAGAAATATAGGCAGATATCAGCTAGATTATATCATGGTCAAACAGCGATTCAGAAATGAACTTCCAGACTGTCAAGCATATCCAGGAGCTGACATAAAGACCACAATCTGATAGTTATGAAGTGCGGGATGAAATTTAAGAGATTAAGAAAGCAGCACAGGCAGAACAGACTGGAAGAGAACAAGTTGAAACAAAATAACACAAAGAGAGAAATTCACACTGATGGTAGACGTGGGTCTAAGGAAATAACTCTGAAAGGAGTTCAACTGAGGACGGATGGAATGCGTTGGATAGAGAAATAATCAAAGATGGTAAACAAACATACAAGACATTAGGGAAGAAGCTGCTTGAAAACCGTGGATCCCAGAAGAAATTGTGGAGTTGATGGATCTAAGGAGAATACACAAAAATCATTTGTATGGAGCAGGAAGAGAGAATTACAGACAATAAATAAACAGGAAAATCAAAAGAAAAATGGCTGCAAGAAAAGTGTGGAAAGGAAATCTTCCGTGGTAAAGTAGATAAGGCATATAGGAAGATCAAATAGAATTTTGGAGAAACGAAGAAAAGATTTATAAACATTAAAGCTACTGATGGAAAACCTCTCTTAACCTCAGGAGATAAAGCTAAGATATGGAAGGAACACACAGAGAAAGTGTATGATGTGGTTGATTAGAAAAACAATGTACTGGGAAAAGACAGATACTATTGGAACTAGAACATGATGGAGTCTCAATGGAACATACTTGCTTGGAATTAAATGCCAATCCATCATGGACAAATATTATCCGAGTTGAGTCTTAGCTGTATTTTAAGGATGGATTTGCTCAAAAAATTTATTCTAATTGATTGCCACAAAGGAGAAATGGAAGGATGGAAACCATAAGATTTAGTTGGGAAACGGATTGTTTACAGCGAAGAATTTACAGAGCCGATAAAAATACGAGCAGTGTACGAAGTAATGACAGAAGCGGAAGCTGTAGAAGATTTGGCAATGGAAGAAGAAGAGTAAAGAATTAGTGGGGCAATGATTAGTACAATGGATGTTGAGTTGAACGGAATAACAGGGGAACAAATGGAATATTTGAAAAGAATTTTGAGACAACATGAATGTTTTTTCACTGTCCTGGAGTAGTAAAGGATTAAGTCTCATACCCTATTTTTTTGTGAAGCTGTATTCGATGCTGTGAGTAAAGAGGAACGCTGTGGAGCAGGAGATTAATAAAATGATTAGATGGAGCATTACTGCACGTATCTGCAGCCAATATAACTATCCAAGTGATAGTAGTGAGTAAAAAAGATGGATCGGTGAAATTGGTGTTGTGCGCCAGAACACTAAACGAAATTGTGGATAGAAAAAATGATCAACCAGAAAACCTCGAAGTAAATACTGCGAAATTTCATGTCATAAAGTATGACCATGACCGCAGGTTCCATTGGCTCCGGAATCGAGGAAATATACGGCATTTTTATCTGGAGATAAATGTTAACAATATAGGGTGGTCCCTTTCGGATTGAATATTTCTGTCTCCGTGTTCATAAGAACTTGAGATCAAGCATTGGGAGGTCATTTGAGCAAGTTATCTATTAAAGTGGATGGGTAGTTGATAAGTACAGTACTAGTACTTGGGAAGACTAAGTTTGGGGTGTGATAGTAACAGCACCAAAAAAAAGAGAGAAGATAGTAGTCGGAACTACTGTCGTAACTACTTGTGTGAATACGTCTTTCTTTAGCCAAATAGCCAATTAAATAACAGATGCTTTATAAATTAGCCTTTATTTTATGTACACAAGACACGTTTCCGCTCAGTATTCACGCCACCTCCGCGTAGTAAACCTCATCGCTCGCCCCTCCCAGTGTTTCCGTTCTTCTTGGTTCCCCTGGTTCTGCTTTCGCTTACTTGCAATGTACTTTGATATTTTATCTTCCAAGAGTCATAGTTTCAGTTTTGTCTACCTTCAATTAATCTTAAATTGTCATCACGAGGGTGGTAGGTGAGTGGTTAACGTTCTGGTCTCGCATTCTGGAGGACACCGGTTCGAATCCCCGTCCGAACATCTAGATTTGGGTTTTCCACAGTTTCCCCAGATCACTCCAGGCGAATGGCGGGATGCTTCTTACAAAGGGCTATGGCCGAATCCCTTCCCGTTCCTTGTCTCAGTCCCACCCCGCCTCTAGTAACCTCGACGTCGACAAGGAGTAAAGCCATAAGTAAAAAGAAAAAAATTTCCGCCATAGTGCATTTCGTATGAAACGATATTGTTTCGCCTCAGTTCACATAGGAGCGGGATTCGGTCTGTAGGGTCACTCGTTACCCGACCAGTCGTGTCTTGTCCTCGCGTCGGGTGATATACAGCTTTCACTGTCGGATGCCTCTCACTCCGTTGTTCTATCGATAGGACTGTTTTGATGTCGATCCTAAGTCTAGGATGTCAACCAGTAGAGAAGTTGGAATAAGTATTTGCGTAAAGTAAAAACATGAAGATTTTTGTAAACACGGAATTTTCCGCGTGTTCTCGTATGTGAAAGACTGCAAAGTAAGTTCCAACACTACGGGGCAAGATGTACACTAGTAATTGAGATGGGCTATCTTCTAAAACACGCAGAGAAATTCTTGGAATTCCGGAAAAAATAATGACTTTTTCTTATTTCTTTGTGATCTATTTCTACAGCTTCATCAGGCTGATCACCTACAGGAATTGAGTTTACTTTTTCTGTCTTCAAACTTTAATTACGTGAAATAATTTCCTTTATATTTCCGAGAGCAGAAAGTTAGTCCACATCTTCCGCGAAGGCTGAACAATAAAGTATTGTTCTGTTCCTGAGGTAACTAGAAGTTAGCGGCGTAGTTATTTAACAAGTCTTCCTGAAGTTTGCTGCTGACGCCATAGATTATTGGATTATAGATTGTTAGACCTCGAGAAGTGAGGTGCGTGGAGTGTAGCCATTCTTATTAAGGAGTTTAAGAGATTTTTAACACTCACCTTGGCGATTGCATACTGAGCAACCGGCGTAATGATACTTAACCTGAGTTATGGTTTTACTTGTAGCTTTCTTAGTATATTTTTTCTGTTTTAGAGTGTAACGCGATGTTTACTTAGACCGCGAGGGGTAGATTTTGCGCACACTGTACGTACGTCAGCCGGGTTACGGAAACTAGAGGAGTGAGTAGGCAAGATGGCGTCCGCCAGAGAAGTTTGCGGACCGGAAGTTTCAGTGAGAGTGAAAAATTGTTTTGCTTGGTAGCTGAATCCATTCGACATTTGGTGGGGAGTACGTGCAGATTTGGTTGGCAAATTGTTTGTTTGATGTCGTAAGACTTTCAGTCTTTAAGAAATATTATTGAGGGCTCAGAATAAGATAAACTTCGTCCACCGATTGCTATCAATATCTAAAACTCGTCTACCCTGATTTACATATTTGAAAACAATAATATCGTAAAGTTTGTATTAATTTGTTTATTATAAGTTCTTGAAGTTTACACAGTTTCACCTTCTCATTTATAAGAAACGTCTTCTCTTAAGCAATAGGACTGTTCTCTGATAACGAATAAAATATTTATTACAAATCTCACGCTATTGTCACACTGGAATTCACACATTCAGAAAAAAGCCTTGCTCCATCTCCACAACATCATGCCTTCTCCTCGCCTACAGTCATCAACTATGTTTACATTAATCACCACATAATTTCTATATCTCTTGCTGAGCGATTTTCCGTCCTTAAAATTGACGTATTTTATTTAATATGTTATAATAAAAAATAAATTCAATGTCCATTTATGTGCCTAGTAAGGTCGCTCGTCTCACAATGTATGGAATTTAAATGTAAATATTTCGAATTTTACTAAATAAATATCGTTATAACCTGAAGCATGTTGTGCAGAAATTAATAACCATAGCATGAATGTTTTCGAAAGGATAGATTTCATTCCGATGCAGGGGCGTAGCTATCGGAGGGCTATGCGGTGCCGTGCACCGGGGCCCCTACGCTCAGGGGGCCTCCAAGCGCAGCTCAGGGGGCCCCCTGAAGGTCAGGAATTCCCAGCAGGAGAGACCACAAGACTTGGTGAGCTAAATGTAATAAAATAGACCTTGATTTGGTCTGCAAAATCATATGGATTAAACTCATCGTAGCCAGAACAAAATTTGTGATAGGCGCCAATTACCGTTCTCCAGATGCTGACATAACAGTTGCAGAGATATCAAGAATCAGTGTAAGCTCGTCCATTTCAGAAACGTACAATAATAACAGGAGGTGACTTGCCTCATATTGACTGCAGTAATTACTGGTGGAAGGGATAAAATCATTCTCGACGTGTTCCCACATCATTGTCCTCCGTTGCGTTGTAAAGGTAGCGAAAAGATTCTAGATGTTATAGTTAGAAATAAACCACAATTATTCACAGACATTTCAAAGACCCAAGCAATAAGTGATCAGAAAGTGGGGATTTAAACCGTAAAATTAGTAACTGATAACAAAAATAAGAAAGAAAAGATTGCTTATAGTTTCAAAAATTCCTCAAAGGAACGTTTCAGAATATACCGGAAGGATAATAAACTTACTTTCAAAGTAACAAGAAACACCGATGAAGAGATGAGGTTTCTATTTATAAATGTATCGAAGGAACGTATCTACATACATATCGTGAAACAGATAATCAAGGAAGGGAATGATGAATATAATAACTTTAAAATCAAAGAAAAATACACACACATAAACACTCAAGGACGATGCTTGAATGGTTCCTTCAAAAGGCCACGGCCAAATTCTTTCCTATTCCTTTCCCGCCTAGACATAGACGAGGCATGAAACCATAAGCAAAAATAAACGAACGTCGGTGTACCTTAGTGACTTAGAAAACTTACTTGGGACAGAAGGACAGGTGAAGAATACAATGCATGAGGTCTTAATTATTTCCGTTACAATTTGCTTTCTAAGAAGCTCAGAGAATACCCAAAGAAGTTTTGATAGTACGCTAGAAATGTCTGTTGTAGTTGTAACTATCTGCCAATCCTAAAACACAAAGGATGCGAGGTTAAAGAAACCCGTGAAAGGATTTAATATTATAACTGAATTTAAAAAATCATCCACTGGTGAATAAATTGATAACATACCATTTCACCACGTTGTGTAGATTTAGAGATGGATTCGTTGCGAATAAATACCGCTGGTACTATAAAGCAGTTAGAGCTCCGGTAGTGGGGGAAAGCGCCGGGCTCCGATTGTGTCCCAAAAAGAGTATTTTGAGAGTACGCTACGGGAATCGGAAAAATGTCTGTATGATATATTACTGTAAATCCTTAGAAGAGAAAATAGTGCCTCCCGGCTGGAAAATGGCGCAGGTAATACTTGTGTTGGAGAAAGGAGATCTGAGGGATCCTAGGAACTATTGACCCATGTTTCTAATATTTGTTTGCAGTAAAGTTCTCATACATGTTATATACTCAAATGTCACGAAGTTTCTAGACGAAAATGAGTTGCTTTTACTGAACCATCACGGATTTCTGAATAACAGGCAGTGTGAAACATAGCTGACCCTATTTTAGCATAACGTAATGAAAGTTACTAATGCAGTTACAAAATTCGATGCATTAAAAAAAATGAATTTTCTGAAAGCTTTCGATTCTGTATCACACACTTCTAGTGAGAATTCTAGCGTAGGTTGTACCGGATCAGATTCGGAAGTGGATAGCAGTTTTCTAAGCTGTTGATTGTAGCATGTGGTCGTTGAGTGAGAAGCATCCTCAAATGTAAATGATACATCGGGAGACGTTCAAACGATCTCGGAGAGAACGTTAACAGCAATTTGGGATTGTTCGTTGATGATGCCGCCACCCATAGCGAAGTAACGCATTGCTTAGCAATTCAGCACGACCTGCATATTGTTTTACAAGGATCATGGTACGATCAACAAAAAATTCCATTCAAAGGGCGTAACTAACAAAAATCAATTTGTTCAGAAGTACAAAGTAAACAGTTCAGTTAGTGACAGTGTTGACTCGTTGAAGTTTTTGGGTGAAACAATACGAGGCATTCACAGTCTGTGCAGTGTCGTCGCTGTGGCAGCTTCGATATGACGTTTCACCTGATGAAGGCAGCGGAGATTGCTGCCGAAACGTCGTGGAATGAAAAAATTATCCGACATAAAACCTGTCAGCAATACGCCGGGGAAAACTTAACTCTCATAACTTTGATCGTACGCAAAGCTAATTATAGACTGCGATCCGTAAGTTGAATTGTAACGCTCATAAAAAAGCAATAGCTTACAAAGCACGCGTGCTGTCGTCCACTTTTGACTAATGAGGCTCTCGTTTGGAATCCGTAACGCCGGGAAAGTACAGAAAAGAGCCGCTCAGTTTGTGACTGGATGCGACAGAGGTTAAAGAGTTTATACATGGACTGGCCTACGTCAGCAATACAACATGCACAGTACAGCTCATCAACTACATCGAACGTGCGGGAGAAAGAGGTGACCATATGAGCCACTGCGAGGTTACACTATCACCTGTTGGAACTGTTCTGCACATGTACATGTCGTAGGAATTCATTACAATACAGTCATATAAAGTGAAAAAAGGGACAAACCTCGGATGAAAGATAACAAGCAGTAAATTTGCATAAACCTTTGTTTTAAGATTTTATAAGTTGGCTCAAAAGTCTCATAGAATCTCGTGTACGCAAGTCAAGATATTCAAGGTAAAACGTGGCAATAAACTTTTTTTAATATAAATATCTAGTTTCATTTACTCTAAATGTTATTATGAGTAATTAGAAAAGTTATAGAGCATAAATTTTTTTTACAAATTATGTTATAGACATTATTACATGGATTTAACCCTTCTCGGCAAAATCGTTATTTCATCCAAAAAAAACTTCAGACCTTTTTTCATTTATGATAAACTGTTGGGAGATTTAAATATAACCAAAATGCGTTTAAACTATTTTATTTAAATACCTTATTATTAATATTATTAAACAAGTGTATGAATTATAAATAATATAAATCCATAATACAATTTATTAATTAGTAAATGATTACTGTTTACTCATAATTAAAACATTATTAATAAATAATTAACTTTGCAAATCGTATTGTGTACTTGATTCTGCAGTTAAGGTACAGGGCGTTCGCCGGGAAACGCAACCCACTGTTAGCGCTACAAGGAAGAAACTGCTCCCGGCGAGCGAGCGCTCAGTTTTCGGCATTGTTCGACCGTCGGCCGCGGACTATTTCATAATAATTACGCTTCATAAACTTCATAAACTTGTGTGCTAAGCATTTAAATGTGACGTAATTCGTTAGCTTACCTTATAAAAGATGCTGGAAGTGTTGACCCTCTTGTGTAATGCACATTTCACATCTTCTGAACATATTTCGAGATACACGCTGCCCTAACTGACTTAATGATTTTTTGGGTGACTGTTCTAGTCGAAAAGCGATATTGTTAATTTTCTCCTCTGTGAGAATACGGTTGACCGACAGTCTCTTTTTGTTAAAAAATGAACCCGTTTCTCTTACTTTTTTAACCAGACGCAGAATTGTTGATTTAGCTGGCAGTAAAGCGCCAGGAAATTCTCGACGAAATTTACTGCGACACTTTTTAAACGACTTCTTCTTCACATATGTATCGTAGAGAAATATTCTTTGTTGCAAACTGTAACGTACCATAATTTTACTCACACTCAAACACGGTACAGATTAATAAGAGTATGAAGCCCCAAACCAGCCAAACCGCAAAGAAACGTTTATTCACAACACTGATTAATAAGAGACTGAAGTCACAAACTATCTACAATGCAAAGAAACCGTTCTTAACAATGTAAGGGTCACTGCAATGCACTGTTGGGGCAGCGGAGGTGTTAAACAGTGCGGTGATTCACGGTGCCGGTTGGCGGAAACTGCTGGCCCCACTGACGGAGCAAGTTGCCGACGGCAACAGACTGGGAGGGTAGCGTTTTCCGGCGAACGCCCTGTATATTGCAGTAGCGTTATCGTCCACGCGGCTAAGCGCTCCCCACTCTCCACGCTCTATCTCAAGAAGGATTAAATCTATGAAACATTGCCTAAAGCGAAATTTGTGGAGAATTTTATGCTCCACAACTTTTGTAATAACTCAGAATAACTTTTAGAATAAAGGAAACGAGATATTTATTAAAAAAAAAAAAAAAAAAAAAAAAAAAAAAAAAAAAAAAAAAAACTTTTTTGTGACGTTTGACCTCGAATATCTTGACTCGCGCACACGAGATTCTATGAAACTTTTGAGCCAACATATAAAATGTCGAAACAAAGGTTTATGCAAATTTACAGCTTTTTATCTTTCATTCCGTGGTTTAATCCGTATTTGACTGGACTAATACGAGCATTTCCAAGATGTCCACGGGGTCGAGTTTCACTGTATGCGTGCTGCTATCCAGCCCGCAGGTTTGTACACCACCCCTGACGGCTTAGTGCCGCTCCCGGGGGTCGAGTCAGAGCCGCGAGCTAGTGCGACGAAATTTAATTTGCGATGGAAACCACAATTCGGGGCAGGAACTCGCGTCGCGTAGCGACTGGTGAATGTTTATCGACCCCCTAAGTGCCGTAAACCACACAGGCAATCATTAGGTTCCGGTGTGCCACGGAGTGCGGAGTAGCACTCACGCTTCATTACGTCAAAACAACACTCCAGTCTAGTCATCATTCATACTCCTGCGAACGAATGCAAATGGAGATACCAGGTTGGAATTCCTGACTACAGAACTGTGGCGGAAAACGTAGAAAGTGATAGAATGAATTAATATAGTCTTCCGGGTGAGTAGCCGAGTGCGCAGGGAGTTTTCACACGATATCTCGGCGATCGGAGCTCTCATTATAAGATGGCGACATAGCTCCGATCGCCGAAATACCGCGTGAAAGCTCCCTGCCCACTCGGCTACTCACCCGAGAAGATTATATTAATTCTCAGTGCCGAGAGGAACTTGGATCTTATGATAGAATTAACTCTGTTAGTTAGACATACTGTGTTGGAAAAAGGTTTTTCTTTCATTGCAGCTATTGGAAACCGGTTTACAAACAGATGTGATTTAGGCATCTGCACAGATGTTTTAATGTATCTAATGGCAGAAATTGAAACAAACTTCAGTAGGCTATGGTATACAATCAGAGCCGTCCCGACATTCAGCTGTACTAGTTACGTAAGCCTCGAAACCAGCGGAAACTGAATGGATCAGCCGGCGTCTGACCGTAAAAAAAAAAAAAAAAAAGAGCCAGAAAAGCTGATCATGGGACAAAATTATAACCTTCCTCTTTGACACAGATTGTTTTTATAAGCACTTAGTGTCTCGAATTTCACGTTTCACACGGTTTAAAAGCGAACTTTACACAAACGGAGTAAGTCCTGCTAAACAGGGAGGTCATATTTTTTCGCCTGTGATTGGTCTTCCTGTCCGCATGCCGTATCCCCTACACACCTTACCTTACGCTGTTCCTCCACAACAAACTAATCAGTGCGACACGTCTTGGAACACGAATACGACCCCCCATCCTATCTCTTCTCTCTGTTACAATGTCAGGCAAACTTCTTTCGTCAGACGTCATTCTGGAAGCATGTTTATTCCCATACTTTATCCGTCTACTGAACTTTCGACAGCCTCCATAGCACCATGTTTCAAATGCTTCCGTAATGCACTCTGATACGTGAGTATCATCTTAATAACTTCATTCTTATGTTAAGATTTGAAACAATTTTTTTTTTAAGACGGCTCTATTTTTTTAAAGCTACTTCCTGTCTCTGCACCTACTGTAATTTTATTTCATGAATTCTCGCCTGATTCTCTTACTGCTACTAATTCTCCTAGCCCTCATTACCTTCATTTTCATTGGTTTATATTTAATTAAAATTCTCCTGGCAATACTTCCTGGATTATTTGTTTTTGCTAATTCCCTATAGTAGCAGGGCCTTCCTATTTTCCTGAAACATTCAAGTCACGTATGGTGCTTATATTTTCTCTGCCTCTTCGATTTGGCAGTACATCTTCTATTTTTTCTCATCGTATTCTTATCAATATGGCACATACCCGTGTATTAATTTGTTTATTATAAGTTGTTTTAGACATTTAGCAACATCATTCTGTTACTATTATAGTCCTTGTTCGTTCGCCAGCCCAGAAACACTCTGGATCACTTTTTTCTACAATTTCTAAATTTCAACATTAACTGTCAAACATGTGGTACGAATGAAGTGATAAACGAACATTGTAAAAGAAATTTTTTATACGCGCAGGTTCCTCGTTACATCACTACAGCTAAAAATTCGTTCTAAACATTTCGCATCGTGTGAAATCTATCAACATAACCAACTAGACCACTACGGTCGTCTATCGTTTTGAATACAATAGCTTTAAATCTCTTTGTTACTGTTTCCATCAAAGATTACTTTTCTATTCTGTTGAATGTAACGTGGTGATATATAGCTTAAGCTCCCAAAATTTGCAAAATCCACCTCTTGCGTAGTCTTTAACTTATGCCAAACTATTTTAAATTCAAAAAGTTTTGATTCCCTGCTCGGGCCGTGGCGTGATTACCCCTGAGTCGGAGTTGAAGGTTTCAAACTATGAAGTCCTCATTCGTTGCACGTTTTAACTTATGTCACATAGAAGGTAAAATATATATATTGAGTTCACTTTAATTTCCAGCTACCGAGCGTGGTGGTGTAACGGATAGCGTTCTGGCCTCGCATTCGGGAGGACGGCGGTTCGAATCCCCGTCCGGGCATCCAGATTTGGGTTTTCCATGGTTTCCCCAAATCACTCCAGGTGAATGCCGGGATGCTTCCTTCAAAAGGCCATGGCCGAATTCCTTCCCATTCCTTGCCCCCATCCTTTCCCGTCTCTAAAGACCACGTTGTTAAAAAGGGACGTTAAACTATTACAAAAAAAAAAAAAAAAAAAATTCCAGCTATAGTGTCAGGTGACATAGGCACGTGAGGTAAACCTTAGCTTTGAAGTCACATCATAAAATTCCGAACAGTGTCTTTAAACTTATCAGAAGGTTCTGAGCGATGCAGAAACATATAATATTATAATAGTATAGATAATAATACATGCGCTTTCGCACTTGCTCTTCCATTGTGTTAACTACCGTATTGATAACTTGTGTGCTGTTTATGCTATGTATTGCATTACTTCAGCAGGGTAATCGAAGGTTAGCGTTTGCTTGAAACCCTTGCAAGTGCACGTCGAACATCACACATTACACTTTTGGTGGCTCATTGGGTGTTATCAGTCGTGGCTTCACCTGTCGAAACACCTACATCATTATCAGCCAGTTCAATTATTTTCTGATGTGGCCTCTTAAATTCATGATTTCAGAAATAACTTGAGCAGTTTCCTCCAGGTCGCACGATCTTGGGTGATCCACCGCCAGTTAACTCCGACAACCCTGCGTGTGTCCTTGTCCCCTGGTCTGGTGGTCTTCCTCTGGTCTGTGGTGATCTCTTGGGCTCCACTCTATCACATTGCCACTTCAGAGATGCTGCCTTCTCTTAGATGTCTGGACCTTAGTAACTGACCTAATGTCAGTTGCTATTTTCTTGTCTTTTCTCGTTAAGCGTAGCATTGACCTCTCCATAGCTCTGTGGGAAGTCCTTAGTTTACCTTTTGTAAATTCACTATTCTAGGTCTCACAGCCGTATATCAGCACTGGAAGAGTGCACTGGTCATAAACTATTTGCTTTGCTTTTGTGGGCATTTTAGATTTCAGTATAATAGAATGCCTCCCAAATGTTTGCAATCCCAGCTTGATGCAACGGAAAATTTTGGGTCTTACATCACCTCTCATATTTACAAGCTGGCCAAGATAAATGTACTCACTTAAATCTTCTAAAAATTCATTATCTAGTTGTACACTACCCTCTGTGGCCAATTTGTTAGTCATAATTTTTGTTTTTGAAAATATAATGGATTTAAATTAAGTTAAAGCAACTGTATCCTTCGTTCTGGGTCTAGCTGTGAAGAAACGAGTCCTAAAAAAGCGTTTGGTTAAACAGAGGTTACAAAAGAGAGAACTGTACAATCGTTTAAGTATATTTAATGAAATACAACTAACTGCTCAACATAACTACAAATATTATTTCAGGATGGAGGAAGAATATTTTAACGACTTACTAAAAATGATAATTTTATATAAAAGAAAACATGATGCTTCTATGAGAAGATGTATACTATAAAAAAAATTAAGAGTAACGTTACGTTATCTCGCTATAGAGAGAAATACAGAAGATCTAAAATGTACTGCTATAACGTCTCCGGCCTCTATTAAGATAGCAATCAATGTTACATGTGGCGCTTTTATTTATGTGCTCAGGGTCTCTGTGGAAGTTAATTCTTTTTATATACATTATGTACGTTTATTTGGCATACGTAGAAATCCAATACACTTTTCCAACTTAATTTTTTTTTTTTTAAAACAACTATTCCCATAAGTTCGATTAATAGGAAACCTAGTTACAACTGTTGCAATGAATTGGCATTCTTGTTGAATTAAAGTAGACAATCAATGATCCCAGAATATCTCCTTCAGTATCGGGATTCAATGGCGATGGATTGCATAGATAATGTGTTTTATGTGGACGTTGTTCACGTGAGTTCGGCGCCGTAGTGGCATTCTTCTAGTGAGGAAGCGACACATGCGATCCTGCTCAATCCTAACCACCATCTCGATTTCGAGACATCTAGAAATTATGTGATCAGGTGTATAAGTCCGTCAGTTTACTTCATACACCACCAATATGGATAACGATCGTCGATTCTGATCATAAATTGCGATCGAAGCGATAGTTTCGACGGCTAGCTCCACCATCTTCCTCAGTTGTGATATCTGCATTGGTCTCCTTACCCACAAAACACTAGAGTGGTACAGCCGTGAAGGCTTGATTTTTTTTGTGTTAGCTATTTTTCTGCTATATGACAGTTCCTTGCTTTGTCTTTCTTACGCGTAATTGTTTGGATGCTCTCTCTAAGCTAGTTTCCAATCACAGCAATGGAACGCCATCCATTATATCCTCTCCAATCGTAATTTTCTTCCCCTCTTCCCTACCACTGCTACTACGAATTACTTTTGTAATTGCCCTAATGCTTCTTAACTATATTATTCTTCAAAAAAAAAAACAATAATTAATAAACCTCTGTGGTGTAGAATATTCACTTTTTGGTTTAGACTGTACACTTCTTCCCCCACTTTTATTAAGTTTTCGAACTATTCTCACTTCCTCTACATTCTATTCATAGCCTCTGTTCACCTACTGAAGATTTTTCGCAAAATTATCGCAATTTCTAGATGCATGCTGTCATCAGTCTGTCTACTGGTTTGATGCAATCCTCCATCCCTTCCTATCCTGTGCTAACCTCTTCTTCTATACATACCCCTTAAACCCCACGTCCTCAATTATCTGCTTCGTATATTCTAATCTCTGCCTTCCCCTACAGTTCTTACCTTCAACTGTTCCCTGCACTAACAACTTAACTAATCCAGCATGTCTCAAAATATGACCTACCAGCCTGTCTCTACTTTCTGTAAGCTTCTTCCGCAAACTTCTTTCCTCACACATCATTTCCAAAACTCGTTCATTTCGTACTTTGTCTGTCCACTTAATTTTCAGCATTCTTCTGTAGCATAATATTTCAAATGATTCAATTTTCATTGTTTTGGTATTCCTAAAGTCCATGCATCGCAACCATAAAGTACTATTCTCCATACATAGAGATTTAAAAAGTTCTTTGTAGTCCTAGATCAATGTTTGAAACTAAAAGATTTCTCTTTTTCATGAAGGCTCTATTTGCCAGTATGAACATTTCCTTTTCTACTTTTTCACACTTTTCGTGTAGCCATTTTTCTTTTGCTTTTTTGGATTTCTCGTTTATTTGATTTCTAAATCGCCTGTATTGTTCTCTTTCTGCTTCATCCTGAGCATTTTTGTGCCTTCTCCTCTGATCCATCAGTTCCAAAATTTCTTCTGTGATCCAAGGTTTTCGGGCATCTTGTACCATAAAGCCTAATGTTTCTTTACCAGCTTTCACTATTTCTCTCTTCAACGCATTCCATTCTTTGAGGGTCACTTCTTAAACCTAAGTCTATTATTTCTGCAAATCTTTCTCTTGTGTTACACTTTTTTCATTTTATTCACTTCCAGTCTGTTCTGTTTACTTTGCTTCCTAATTCGCTTGAATTTCATCATGCACTCCATTATTATCAAATTATGGTCAGAGTCTATGTCTGCTCCTGGGTACGCTTTACAGTCTAGAACTTGATTCCTAAATCGCTGTTTGACCATGATATAATCTAGCTGATATCTGTCTGTATCCCCAGGACGTTTCCGGGTGTATATCGTTCTTGCATGGTTCCTAAAGTGTGTTTGCCACCAGTAGATTATTCACATATGGGTTCTTTTTTAATTTAGTTTATTCAACACACTCATAATCGTAATAACAGCTACGTGATAACTGATTCCCTGTGCCCTCTAATTAGCACCAAGCTTCTGTTAGGAAGACGACCAACATTTGGTGCTTTGTAATGCATTCCATTGTTGATATGCTACCGGGTGTTTCAAAAATGACCGGTAATTTGAAAAATCAATAAAAACTAAACGGGTAGCAATAGAAATACACCGTTTGTTGCAATATGCTTGGAACAACGGTAAATTTTCAGGCAGACAAACTTTCGAAAATAGTTACAATTTTCAACAGATGGCGCTTCAGGCGATTTGAAAGATAAAGAAGTTAACGCAGTCTGTGAGTTCGCCAGTCTGTAAGTCGTCTTTCTGTTGTAAGCGTGTGCTGTTCACAGATTGCAAGTTTGCTGTGAAAAAATGGTTTATTCCTTAGATTTTTACAGACTGCAGCGCCATCTGTTGTTGAAAATTTTAACTAATTTCGAAAGTTTGTCAGTCTGAAAATTTACTGTTGTCCCAAGCATATTGCAACAAACGGTGTATTTCTATCGCTGCCCGTTTAGTTTTTATTGATTTTTCAAATATACCGGTCATTTTTGAAACACCCTGTAGTAAGTTCCTGACTGGTTTCTGTTCCGATCGCACCTTTCAATTCATCATTTGCACTCTGCTTAATCTGGCTTCGTCCTGCCTTTTCATCTTGTCTTTACCATTGTATCCCGCTGTACTCCGTGTGTCTAGGGGCAGCAGCAGCTTGTAAGTGGTTGCTGACCTGCAGTACACTGCACGGTCATCGGGAGCAGCTCATCCCCTTTAAGCCGTCCGATAACACACCAAGCTCTAGTATTTTGTAGATACCAGCCCCACATCTCGCTGCAGGCTTCGATATACTACCCAGTATAGAAACGGCAGTGATAAGCAAGTTGCACGGTTGACAATGAGCCAATGTGTCATCCGTTACGAAAGTTACTACCACAAACAACATTCACTTAGCGTAACATTTACTTAGCGTGAAAACTGAATTGAGTTGAGTTGAATTGAATTTTGTGAACATCCTGTAACAGTAAAACCAGTAAATACGTGTAAGTGCACTAGAACCAAAGAAGCCAGGAATTACATTCATTTCACTGTTAAAAGAAAGCGGCATAGGAGAAATTTCATAAAAAGGTAGATTTGTTATGTGGGTCATCTCAGAGACAGCATGCGCAGAAGCAATCCTCTTTTTTCGTTTTCCTCCCATCCTTTCAATTTACGTTTTTTTGCCAGAATTAAATATAAAAAGTTGTTGGTAACGAAGGATTGGTCGCAAACAATATCGAGTCGGCATAATATGACAGGAAAGCTATCACTATATCATTCTACCGTAGAACCTGCCTCTTGAAGAGAATCAATTTCCAACATATTTCTGTCACTATTCGATAAGATCTCAAAATTTCGTGACTAAAACTGTTAATCATACTGGAAAAAATATCCTGTGCCCTTCATACAGCTTTCCTTATAAAATTCAATCACAACGATATGGCCATATAGTCGTCAAAACGTAACAAAAAGACAGAGACTTACTTCCGTATTTATATTAGTATTACTGTGGTTCACACTCACACACTGACTGCGAACAACACCTGAGGGATCATTATAACGTAAAAAAGTGTACACCTACAAAATTGCAAGACTACCTACGATTTGCTTCGCATTGCACCCCTAACTTTATAATATCTACAGTTTAACATTCAATCCAAATAACCTACGGCCCAGGCCTGACTCTTACGATGAAAAACAATTTTTAAAAATCTTAGCCTTTACCGAGATTTGAACCGGAGACCACGACGTTCGTAAGCAAGCTCTTTAGCCATTTTTTTTTTTTTTTTTTTAAATCAATATGCCAACGATTGCTTATATGAAACATAATTCACCACTGGAAATCATTATCGTAATGAATAATCGACTCGAAAGTTATTGAACTGGTATACGATGAACCGGTTTTCATTTTTTTTTTTTTTTTTTTTTTTTTAATGGCATTCGGCAACGGAGGCCATACAGCCAGCTCAATGTGTATTTTTTCCAAGGTATGGACGCCACAGGACGGACAGGACATTCACACAGACACACAACACTTAAACATCCATGCCCGCGGCCGGATTCGAACCGGCGGCCTTCGGCACGCGGAGCCAGCACTCTAGCCCCTACGCTACCGAGGCCGGCCGCCATTGAGCTGCCAGTTCACTACACGGAAACACGGTCTGGAGACTTCCACATCCAACGTGTCTGCCTATCGCCGTATTTCGAAGTTATGAGACAACATGTGTTATTTATACAGATAATTTTTTAACCAAATGTAGACAGTATTTTTCTCCTTGTTTCAAAGGATAAGTGTGCAAAGTTTCATCGAGATCAGATGAAAACTGTAGATTTGTATGAAGAACAAACAAACCATTAAACAAACAAACCATTAAACAAACAAACATACATTCATCTTTATATATAAAGATTTCACTTGTTTATACCGCCGTCTAGTTCGGAAGGAATGTTTCACTATTACCCACGAAGCGTTTCTGCGAACAACATTTGAGGCAATCCTCTCTGGCGAACGCACGGACAGGTTTTATTGTTAACCAGTGTTGTCTTTTGCATGCGTGTTCCGTTTGCGTCGCGACTGAGAAAACGTTGGAGTTGCGAGTAGCCAGTTCGATGCTCGGTGAGGGAATTGTAATGAAACATTCGCACCACGAAACGTACCAAGATCTACTCGGAACACCAATAACCTCAAATTCGATATTTTTATCGCCTGCTCCCAGTCACCATTTCGATGCTAGGTGAAGACTTTTCAATGAATTTCAAACATATGCGCTCGATGTTTTGTGAAGGTAATTCGATTAATTTTCTACACTTAAGACTACAAGGCTCAAATTTGTTTTCACAACACCAATTGCTGAAGTACAGGTTTGCCCCGCGGTTATCGAAGCTTGATGAATATTTCACACCTGTCTCTTACAAAACACCGAACTGTATTCATAATATCACTGACGTTATGTTCCACGATATCAACGCATTTCAGACCACTAGTTCGAGGCGTGGTAATGGAACTTCAATGAATTTTCAACATTTACATCCTAAAAACACAAAGTTATATTCTGAACATCATTCAGCACTATAGTTCCGTGTTGACGTTATTTTTCGATGCACGATGACAACATTTTGATGAATTTTTAACATTTACAGCTTTCAATATACAAAACTGTATTTGCAACATCAGTAGCTACAGTTTAACCTTGCGAGAGTATTGCCAGGGTCATTGGTTCATTGCCCGATAAAGGAACTTCAACAATTTGTTACGTTTCCAATTAAAGTCTTATCACGCAAGGCTACTTTTGGAGTCACCTGTTCGGTTCAAGGTATTTCTAGTAGTGGAGAGTCCTGCACTACTCTGGTTCAGATCAACGATCAAATCGGAATTTAACTGTGCGAACGTTAAACGAAGTTGGTTCAGCTCTCAGTTAATCATTATATAGCCATTTACATTCCATTTTCCACTATTCGATGTCTGGATAGATAGTTTGGAACCAGGTTTGAGACTCGAAAGATAAAAATTCGGTATTTAGACATTTAATCCACTTGAAGGTTACAGAACCAATAGGTTATTTGACTACTGTTTGTTTAATAATACATTTTATTTAGCCAATATTATTTATTTTATTAAGAACGGCTGTATTTTAAGTACATTTGAAATTTGGACTAAAAATTACGGCCAGAACGAGAATTACGATACACGCCAGTAAACGGGCAGGCCCGATAAGAAATGTCTCGTTAATTTTTCTGGATTTTTGCAGGAATTATTTGGTCGCACAGGTAGGATACGCTAGAAGAGATAGTTGATTACCTAGACAATACCCAATACCCATCTTATAATAAAATCTACAATGGAGAGCCGCCCGTAAAACAAACGTCTTACCTTCGACTGTTCCCTCCACTAACAAATTAACCAATCCCGCATGTCTTAAAATATGACCCCATCCTCTCTGCTCTTTCTGTTAGACTCTTCCACAAATTACTGTTGCTCATCCACGATTTGCAGAACTCGTTAACTTCGTACTTTATCTGTCAAGATGGATGTGGCAGATGTTAATTTAGGAATGGCTTGACGAAATTTCTCTCTTTAGGTCCACGCCGCATTTCAACCTATCAACCGATAGTGGAAACAAGAATTGTGATTATGTTGAACTGCGGCGTGGACCTAATCGGGTTTAGCCGGTTACATATATATATTGTTAATGGTACTCTTCATTTGGTTTCTTTTATGGCTTTATTTCTCGTTAACGTCTAGGTGATTAGAGGCAGGTAAAATTTGGGGCAACTAATGGGTAGGAATTAGTCCATGGTCTTTGGAGAAACCATCTCGGCATTCGCCTGGAGTGATCTGGGGAAACCATGGAAAATCAAAATCTGGCTGGCCGGACGGGGATGGCCCGCGTCCTCCCCAATGCGAGGCCAGAGCGTTACCGCTCACTCCCCCTGCTCGGTTATACTACTCTTTGATGAAACTTTATTGATATTTTATGATCGGACATATCGGGATCTTTAGAGGTCAAATTAACGACGCGATTTTTCAGTGCGTAGCTACAAAGTACTGCCCTCGCTCTAGGGAGCACGCGGATTCGAATCCCCGTCCGGGCATCTACCATTGAGTTTTCCATGAATTCCCCAAATCACGCCTGGGTGGTTCCTTCAAAAGGACCGGCTTCCTTCCCGTTTGTTGTTCCCAGCGCTTCCCCGCCTCTTAAAACCTCGACCGTGTGGAGCCGTCAGGCCAGAAGCAACAAGAGAGAAAAGCAACTACGGAGGAAGTCGCTGGATTAGGGCGCTGCTCCATGAACCAACACACCGCTGTGGCCTCTGACTCCATTACTGCTTTTATTGTTTCATTTGATTCCCGGGCGTTCACAACGTAGTTATTCAGTCTGGGCTGTGGAAGTATGGAAGTAGCAACTTGTTTACGACACAGACTGTACGTGGTGCCGACCGTAAGGTTCCCGTCTACACGCGACAGCCAGAAATACACAAAATAGTTCTTAAAAAGCATTTAAATACAAAACGCAAACAATTTATTATTTTTCTATTTCAAATACAAAATATTAAATGGGTTGAAATGTTAGTATTTAAATACAAAATGCAAAAAGAGGTGATTTTAAAATACTTTTATTAAAATAAAATACCTTTTTGTTCGCCTATTTTGTATATTATGCATTTCACTTAATTCATGGATTTTAACACTACAGCTTGTTCAGACAAGCCGTCCTTCTAGATTAGTCTACAAGACCTCATTATCATCTCTTATTGTACCTGAGCAGAACTTGACAAACTAGTATTATTTTTTAGAAATATTTTTAGACATATTTTTTTCTTTACTGTTCGATTTTTGTTAAAGCAATCTAGACTAATATCACTATACTTTAAATACTGCAGTATTTCTGCCTTTGTCTGAGTCCTCTTCAAATGTGTAATGAGATTCAGTCTTTTACTTTTTTCGCGTTTGGATTGTGTGATCTTTGAATATGTTCTTGTTTTATATTTAATACTTCAGCGACAGACCACTATTCTATGAATTCCCTTTTTTTGCTCTGCAACAATTTGAGTTTTTAAAAAGGGAAAATATAGAATTCGGCCATGGCCTTTTTGAACGAAGCATCCCGGCATACTGACTGTGGTTGTAATTATGTCGTCGTAAATAGAAAAAATACTCTAAAGGAAAAGGTTAGTGCTATCGTATTAAAGGATTTCAATCAGACGCCAAACAGTAATGATACACCCAGCAGCAGTGAACTAATGAGAGGCGTCGAAATATACGGGACCAAAGTTGAACAGTGTCCGTCTGAAGCCAAAGGATGGAGGACTTGTGGAGACTGGACAAAACAAGTGGCTTATTAAAGAGTGATAAACGGCGGCGAGCGAGAGCGAATGGGGAGCTGTGAGCAAAGATAAACGTACCTACTTAAAATTCAATCTCAAAATGATTGGTAGAAATCGAAATCGGAAGAGCTATACATCGCAATTAGTAAAGAAGGGTGTTTCTTTCGATGTTGATGCAAAGTAGTCAATCATATAAACTGAGGCAACATTCGACGTCCATGTTCATACCATAACAAGAGGATAAACCATCATAAAAATATAGCAAAGAATTAAATAGAGCTATGTTAAGGAATAACTGGAAGTGCAAGTCAAAACCGTAGATAATAAAGTACGTCAAGTTTATTAAGTAATCCCGGATCTATCGGGATTGATACGTACTGTACATACTGCATTTTATTAAGTGGATTAAATACTTCTAAAGATTTCAATTTATTATTTAACAGTAATAAATTTTCGGCTCATAATGAAGTACACATACACATCGGTGGATATGTAAACGATGAGAGTTGCCATCCTGTGGCAGCTGTCGAGTAGGATACGGAGATGCCCAGCACTCGTGTGGGACAGCGCTACTGGAACCTCAGGGTCTGGTCAAGTCGTGCGTGTGATTACCTGCTTGTGGGGGAGAGACGCTCGCATAGCGCGAGAGCTCCGTGCAGGCCGTGCCTCATGCCGCCGACTTGTCTTACGCAAACTGGCTGGACAAGTTGTTAATTGCTGGAACGATGGTTTCAAGCATGGTTTTTCTCGTATACTTTACCTGTCGGTTTATCTGGTGTTAGCAAAAGTTCTTTAGTTAGCATATTAGTTGATTACTCAAGAAATAAAAATGCAATTTTTGAACCCACTCCTTCTGAGTTTGCTTTTCAATATCTTGGAGAGAGGTGTAAAGCTATTGTGTGTGAAGAATTTTACTATGAATGTTGGCGCAAATATGACATGGAATTGAAACGGTTATTTGAAGGTGCTCCTTTTACAATTAATTTAAAAATTTCAAGTTCAAAAACAATAAGATGGAAAGGTCCAGTAATTTTAATTTCAAATCACGATGATATTACTGATCATGCTTACGATAGACGTTTACTGAGGGTACATGCTGATAGAAAATTTTGGCTTTCTCTATTCAAGGACGAGTTAGAAGATTCTACCGAACAAGCTGGTATCGCAGTAGAATTAGGAAGGAGCATACTTACGGACTAAGTCATATAGCATTTGACAGTCAGAAGGAGCAAAAGGTTCACTCGATTTTTGCTGGATTTGGTTACGATTTTAAATGTTTGTTGCCTTTACGATATAGTGTAAGGTATTTGATTTCTGGAATGGAGCAGGTGAAAGGTTGAAGGGTCTTTCGGAAGTGTATCAGAGATTTATATTGTCTCGTGTTCATATTATTATTTACGATGTCTGTTCCAAACTTTATACTGTCGTTACTAAAGCAGGTAGTAAAAAAGATGACGAGAAAATACCATCAACAGTTGACAAATTGGCCTCGCATTCGGGAGGACGCGGGTTCGAATCCCCGTCCAGGCATCCATATTCGGGTTTTCGATGGTTTTCCCAAATCATTCCAGGCGAATGCCGGGATGCTTCCTTCAAAAAGGTCATGGCCGAATTCCTTCCCTTTCCTTGTCCCCAATCCCATCCCGCCTCTAATGACTCTAGCTGTCGACGAGGCGTAAAGCAATAAGTAAAACAAATAAAAAAAAATTTAAAAAATAAAAAAGTTGACAAATATGCTGCTGGTTATGGCAGTAATGGTTCTATTGCTGCTAATACTCCTAGTAGCTCTGAATGACGCGGCGGTTCCTTCCAGCCAATAGGGCGCACTTCGAGCTGCTGCTGTATATGTGACGCGACGCCTCGTCGTCCTTAAAAGACTTGCCGGGATATCGCGGATAACCATGGGCTAGTATGAAGCAACGCACTGAGACCGTTTCGTGAACAAGACAATGAACTTCGCCTTCTCTAAGGAATTGTGTCCAAATGATCGGATGAGTATTCCGCAGCTATGAAATTCCATTATGGGTCAGCAAAGTCACTTGACCATAAACTCATCGAGTTTCGAGCCTACCTCCACCAAATCTTCATGAGTCGTCGATGCTGTCTCGTCAAGTCATGCTGAGACGAATAGCTGTCGTCATAAATATGGAGGTACGCGATACTAGAAAGGTATCTCTAATTCGTAAGTGGTCTGCAGTCCAATATTAACTGATAACGCTTAGCATAATCAGCAATGAAATTTCGCTGAACAGGTGTTGTGTTTGACTTTTTGGCCGCACAGTCAGTGTCGCAATGGAATTGAAGTGACTGTCGCGGCATGGGGCATAGTGACTTGAGAGCTGCACTCTGTGTTTCCTTAGTGATTTCACTTGACTGGTTATAAAACCTGCAGAAGGGAGGAGATTAAACCTCTACAAGCCACCTGCATTTCCTCTGCTATCGGTAGAGGCACTGCCAGGGAGTAACCGTCTTGTGCAAGCTACACAGCTGCCATACTCTATGCTTCTGGCTCCTTACCAGAACTGTTTTTACTAACAGCGTGCAGCTAGGGCTGTAAAGGAAGTGTTTGACCTGCGGAAAAGCGAAGGTTTAACGGAAGCGGTTAAGACGAGGCAGACCTGAACCACGCATTCTTTAAATGCAGCAAATATTCCACTCACAACCAAAACCTTCAATCCAAACTACTAGCCTTACAGGTTCCGCTGCCGACATCGATTCCAACCCTCCTTGCGACGGGCCAGCCGACGGTCTACAGAAGCCTTGTAAATTTCTTACGCGAGGTGCAAATTAATATATAGGTGAAACCAATACAAATAAACGGACATAAGTCACCAGAACTTTATAAATGAAATACCATATGTCAAATTTAGTTTTATATAATATAGGCAAGAGCAAAACTGAGCAAAACTACACAAAAAAGATAGTATAATACAATTATTTATCACTTATGAACGTTTTGCAAATAACAGGTAAATACTAAAGCAACTTGCAAATAAAATGCAATCATGATAACGTATAATATGTAATAAGTTTTGACATGAATGATACTGTATATAAAATAAAACAAAACGGTCAACAAGTATAAGTGGTAAGGTGTAAATTACGAACAATAAGTAAATAATAGGTAAATACACAGATGATACGTAAATAATAAGCAAACAATATGTAAATATGTAAAGAACATAAGATATGTAACATGTCAGATATGAAAAATATTATATTTGTAAAATAAAACAAAATTGATTAAAAGGTAAAATTTATAATAAATTAGTTATAGACTATATGTAAATAATTATGTACGTTTTCGCGGCGGCAATGCTTGATAAAAACTTCTCGGGTTTCAAGCCGCGTCAGAATTGAGCCGTAGGTAAATATATTAAATAAGTAACATGTCACAATGCACCAAATAATTGTAATATGCAAAACGATGTTATGAGGGCTGGTGTAATGTTCCTGCGACCAAAAACCAAATAAAGTAATAATAAAAAAAAAGGAAGTGGTTGTGAAAAAGTTATTTTTACTTACTTACAATTTAATTATTTGTTTTAAAGGCTAAACTTAAAACCAACATAAGATTATTTTTTAACACAAATTCTGCATTTTGGATCAGAATCGTCTATTTCCACACAAGTTTGCCAAATTGCATTCCCCACCCCCTTCCCCCATCTTTCAAGAAAGCGAAATGCCCGATGATTTCACATCTGAATTAAATTAGATACTAAATAAAGTACGCACTAACAAAACAGTTATTGACAAATCAACTTCACCGAATTCGCGACTCAACTAATTCGAGCGACAAGCACGAGGTGACGACACCGTACATAAATAACACCCCCACCCCCTTCTCTCCGCTCTCACTGGGATGAAACAACCCTGTGCAAGAAACCGTTACTCTGATCACAGAATAGTAAAACAACTGCGGCGTCTTTAGCTTAGCGACGACACAAGCCGAACGTAAACAAACCTGGGCTGTACTCCGCTTTAAGTCGGGCGGAGGTAGGCAACCTGCAGCGAGTGCTGACTTCGTCAAAGTTTGACTGACCGCTGAGGTCTGCAGTGAGTGATGGGGAGTGTACTCACGTTGTTCCTGGAGTTGACGTCCAGAGGCTCCTTGAGCACCTTGCGGACGCCCTCCGCGTCGTTCTTGATGACCGCCTCGTGGAGCATCAGCTCGTATCAAAGTTTGACTGACCGTTGAGGTCTGCAACGAGTGATGGAGAGTGTACTCACGTTGTTCCTGGAGTTGACGTCCAGAGGCTCCTTGAGCACCTTGCGGACGCCCTCCGCGTCGTTCTTGATGACCGCCTCGTGGAGCATCAGCTCGTATCAAAGTTTGACTGACCGTTGAGGTCTGCAACGAGTGATGGAGAGTGTACTCACGTTGTTCCTGGAGTTGACGTCCAGAGGCTCCTTGAGCACCTTGCGGACGCCCTCCGCGTCGTTCTTGATGACCGCCTCGTGGAGCATCAGCTCGTATCAAAGTTTGACTGACCGTTGAGGTCTGCAACGAGTGATGGAGAGTGTACTCACGTTGTTCCTGGAGTTGACGTCCAGAGGCTCCTTGAGCACCTTGCGGACGCCCTCCGCGTCGTTCTTGATGACCGCCTCGTGGAGCATCAGCTCGTATCAAAGTTTGACTGACCGTTGAGGTCTGCAACGAGTGATGGAGAGTGTACTCACGTTGTTCCTGGAGTTGACGTCCAGAGGCTCCTTGAGCACCTTGCGGACGCCCTCCGCGTCGTTCTTGATGACCGCCTCGTGGAGCATCAGCTCGTATCAAAGTTTGACTGACCGTTGAGGTCTGCAACGAGTGATGGAGAGTGTACTCACGTTGTTCCTGGAGTTGACGTCCAGAGGCTCCTTGAGCACCTTGCGGACGCCCTCCGCGTCGTTCTTGATGACCGCCTCGTGGAGCATCAGCTCGTATCAAAGTTTGACTGACCGTTGAGGTCTGCAACGAGTGATGGAGAGTGTACTCACGTTGTTCCTGGAGTTGACGTCCAGAGGCTCCTTGAGCACCTTGCGGACGCCCTCCGCGTCGTTCTTGATGACCGCCTCGTGGAGCATCAGCTCGTATCAAAGTTTGACTGACCGTTGAGGTCTGCAACGAGTGATGGAGAGTGTACTCACGTTGTTCCTGGAGTTGACGTCCAGAGGCTCCTTGAGCACCTTGCGGACGCCCTCCGCGTCGTTCTTGATGACCGCCTCGTGGAGCATCAGCTCGTATCAAAGTTTGACTGACCGTTGAGGTCTGCAACGAGTGATGGAGAGTGTACTCACGTTGTTCCTGGAGTTGACGTCCAGAGGCTCCTTGAGCACCTTGCGGACGCCCTCCGCGTCGTTCTTGATGACCGCCTCGTGGAGCATCAGCTCGTATCAAAGTTTGACTGACCGTTGAGGTCTGCAACGAGTGATGGAGAGTGTACTCACGTTGTTCCTGGAGTTGACGTCCAGAGGCTCCTTGAGCACCTTGCGGACGCCCTCCGCGTCGTTCTTGATGACCGCCTCGTGGAGCATCAGCTCGTATCAAAGTTTGACTGACCGTTGAGGTCTGCAACGAGTGATGGAGAGTGTACTCACGTTGTTCCTGGAGTTGACGTCCAGAGGCTCCTTGAGCACCTTGCGGACGCCCTCCGCGTCGTTCTTGATGACCGCCTCGTGGAGCATCAGCTCGTATCAAAGTTTGACTGACCGTTGAGGTCTGCAACGAGTGATGGAGAGTGTACTCACGTTGTTCCTGGAGTTGACGTCCAGAGGCTCCTTGAGCACCTTGCGGACGCCCTCCGCGTCGTTCTTGATGACCGCCTCGTGGAGCATCAGCTCGTATCAAAGTTTGACTGACCGTTGAGGTCTGCAACGAGTGATGGAGAGTGTACTCACGTTGTTCCTGGAGTTGACGTCCAGAGGCTCCTTGAGCACCTTGCGGACGCCCTCCGCGTCGTTCTTGATGACCGCCTCGTGGAGCATCAGCTCGTATCAAAGTTTGACTGACCGTTGAGGTCTGCAACGAGTGATGGAGAGTGTACTCACGTTGTTCCTGGAGTTGACGTCCAGAGGCTCCTTGAGCACCTTGCGGACGCCCTCCGCGTCGTTCTTGATGACCGCCTCGTGGAGCATCAGCTCGTATCAAAGTTTGACTGACCGTTGAGGTCTGCAACGAGTGATGGAGAGTGTACTCACGTTGTTCCTGGAGTTGACGTCCAGAGGCTCCTTGAGCACCTTGCGGACGCCCTCCGCGTCGTTCTTGATGACCGCCTCGTGGAGCATCAGCTCGTATCAAAGTTTGACTGACCGTTGAGGTCTGCAACGAGTGATGGAGAGTGTACTCACGTTGTTCCTGGAGTTGACGTCCAGAGGCTCCTTGAGCACCTTGCGGACGCCCTCCGCGTCGTTCTTGATGACCGCCTCGTGGAGCATCAGCTCGTATCAAAGTTTGACTGACCGTTGAGGTCTGCAACGAGTGATGGAGAGTGTACTCACGTTGTTCCTGGAGTTGACGTCCAGAGGCTCCTTGAGCACCTTGCGGACGCCCTCCGCGTCGTTCTTGATGACCGCCTCGTGGAGCATCAGCTCGTATCAAAGTTTGACTGACCGTTGAGGTCTGCAACGAGTGATGGAGAGTGTACTCACGTTGTTCCTGGAGTTGACGTCCAGAGGCTCCTTGAGCACCTTGCGGACGCCCTCCGCGTCGTTCTTGATGACCGCCTCGTGGAGCATCAGCTCGTATCAAAGTTTGACTGACCGTTGAGGTCTGCAACGAGTGATGGAGAGTGTACTCACGTTGTTCCTGGAGTTGACGTCCAGAGGCTCCTTGAGCACCTTGCGGACGCCCTCCGCGTCGTTCTTGATGACCGCCTCGTGGAGCATCAGCTCGTATCAAAGTTTGACTGACCGTTGAGGTCTGCAACGAGTGATGGAGAGTGTACTCACGTTGTTCCTGGAGTTGACGTCCAGAGGCTCCTTGAGCACCTTGCGGACGCCCTCCGCGTCGTTCTTGATGACCGCCTCGTGGAGCATCAGCTCGTATCAAAGTTTGACTGACCGTTGAGGTCTGCAACGAGTGATGGAGAGTGTACTCACGTTGTTCCTGGAGTTGACGTCCAGAGGCTCCTTGAGCACCTTGCGGACGCCCTCCGCGTCGTTCTTGATGACCGCCTCGTGGAGCATCAGCTCGTATCAAAGTTTGACTGACCGTTGAGGTCTGCAACGAGTGATGGAGAGTGTACTCACGTTGTTCCTGGAGTTGACGTCCAGAGGCTCCTTGAGCGTATCAAACGTTTGACCCTGACCGTTGAGGTCTGCACGAGTGATGGAGAGTGTACCTCACGTGTTCCTGGAAGTTGACCGTCCAGAGGGCTCCTTTGAGCATCCTTGCGGGACGCCCCCCTCCGCGGTCCGTTCTTGAAGGACCGCCTCGTGGAGCATCAGCTTCGTCATCAAAGTTTGACTGGACCGGTTTGGAGGTCTGCAACGAGTGATGGAGAGTGTACTCACGTTGTTCCCTGGAGTTGACGTCCAGAGGCTCCTTGAAGCACCTTGCGGGACGGCCCTCCGCGTGGTTCTTGATGACCGCCTCGTGGAGCATCCAGCTCGTAGTCACAAAGTTTTGACTGACCGTTGAGGTCCTGCAACGAGTTGATGGGGAGGGTGTACTCCACGTTGTTCCTGGAGTTAGACGTCCAGAGGCTCCCTTGAGCCCCTTGCGGACCAGCCCTCAGCATCGTTCTTGATGACCGGCCTACGTGGAGCATCAGCTCGTATCAAGGTTTGACTGACCGTTGAGGTCTGCAACGATTGATGGGGGAGTGTACTACACGTTGTTCCTGGAGTTGACGTCCAGAGGCTCCTTGAGCACCTTGCGGACGCCCTCCGCGTCGTTCTTGATGACCGCCTCGTGGAGCATCAGCTCGTATCAAAGTTTGACTGACCGTTGAGGTCTGCAACGAGTGATGGGGAGTGTACTCACGTTGTTCCTGGAGTTGACGTCCAGAGGCTCCTTGAGCACCTTGCGGACGCCCTCAGCGTCGTTCTTGATGACCGCCTCGTGCAGCATCAGCTCGTTCTTCAGCACTGCAACACACACCGAACACTGGCAGGTCAGCTGACAAGCAACCACTCATAAAAGAAAGATCCCTTCAGCACGCTTAGAATGTATAATATTGCGTTTAATAAACCCAAGGCAAGCCACCGCACTCAACACGATATTATTTTTCATATTCCTTGCATCACATTACCATTATTTTTTTACTGCTCGGAGGAAGGAAATAGGTTGAAATGTGGAGACTGTACTTTGATTTATGGGATTGACAAAGACCTTCAGTCTATTAACAAGTGTAGAACAAACAAAATGGAAAGCATCTTCTTGAAATATATAACATACCACAAAATCAATAGTGTTGTAGCTTGCACCTCACCTGCACGCTGCACAGACAGAATAATTTACACAAACTATACCCGGCCTGCAGTGAACACTGGCTACCCTCCACGAAGTACACGGACTACTCTGCTGAGACTGGGATTCGAACCGGGAACCTTTCGATCTCCAGTCAGACACCGAGCTACCAGACCACTCTAGGTAGATCTGATTTTTTTTTCTGTCATCAGTCTTTTGACTGTTTTGATGCATCCTCCATCCCTTCCCATCTTGTGCTAACCTCTTCACCTCTACATATCCCTTACAACCCACGTCCTCGATTATATGTTCCGTATATTCTAATCTCTGCCTTCGTCTACAGTTCTTACCTTCGACTGTTCCCTCCACCAGCAAATTAACCAACCAAGCATGTCTCAAAATATGACTTACCAGCCTGTCTCTTCTTTCTATAAGCTTCTTCCACAAATATCTTTCCTCACCCATCATTTCCAAAACTCGTTTAATTCGTACTTTGTCTGTCCGTTTAATTTTCAGCATTCTTCTGTAGCACTACATTTCAGATTCTTCAATTTTGTTTCTTTCTCGTATTCCTTTAAGTCCATGCTTCACTATCATGATGTGCTGTGCTCTACACACAGAGTTTTAAAAAGTTCTTTCTAATTCCTAGATCAACATTTGAAAGATTTCTCTTTTCCATGGAGGATCCTTTAGCCAGTGCTATTCCGGTTTTAATATCATTCCTGCTTCGGCCGTCGGTTGCAATTTTGCTTCCCAAGTGGCACAATTCACTTACATGTCGTATTGTATCCGATCCAATTTTTTATATTTAATCTACTGTGATTGGTATAATTTCTACTACATTTAATCATTTTTGTGTTGCTTACGATTAATTTTAGTTATTTAATTATTTTTTGTTATTTATTTGTTATTTATTTGTTCCGAGTGTGTCCTCTTCATCATCTCTGTTGCTCCTTCAAGTTTTTCTCCTGTTTGGTATAATATTGTCGCAGTGAATTATGGTACTACATCATAGGCAGTAATGAGTTACTTCTCCTATACATAAACATAATTTTTTTAGTATAAATTCTCCGGTAATCGAACCTGCAGCCTCCCGAACGGTACGCACTAGGCTCGATTTAAGCGTTGAGGAAATATTTTGCACCTGATCGTGATTTTAAAATTGGTCCTGTTTTTATTATTTTAATGGAAGAAATGTGGAATACAAGTTTAACACAATAATACTGTAGATGGTTATGTGGCACACAAGTCAAAAATTGAAAAATAAAATATTCAAAATTATGATGATATCGAAAAAATGTCACGAGTCCTGACATTTTCATCGTCAGGACTTGATGGTGGTACGGGGGGGGGGGGGGTGATTCACGATCCCTAACCACTAGGCCTCTTCGCATATATATATATATATATATATATATATATATATATAAATATCCGTTGGATGCGGACGTGGAAAGTCTAGCTGTCTTTTATTTTTTTATCCCATACGTACCACACAGATCCTCATTTCTATTTGTCTTTAGTTATAAATTATAAGATTCAGTTGGTGAAGGAAAGTAAGTATATACGCGTACCCTTACACACATTAAACGAGGAAGTTTAAACTTGCTGCTCGTGTCGCCTCTGGTGTAGCTGGGCGTATAGTTTGAAGTGGAATCAGAGCTACAAAGTGTCTTCGTATGATCAAAGGAAATAAGTGATTGTCGGGTTAAGTGGCCCGTAAAAATTGATCGCCGGACCGGGATTCGAACTGGTGTCTCTGAAGTTGTACTAGATTGGCGCGCCAGCCATTCATACGGCATTACTTTAAAATTATTTAGAAATGAAGTTCAGTATGATACTGCTACATGTTCAGGCGCTTTCAACCCACTAATCCGCTATCCGGACTACATCCATCGTAAAGCACAAGACCGTCATAGAGCGCAAGCAACAGGGAAGCGCAGGGCTCCATAGCAGTTAGGAAGGCAGCCCCTGTGAGGAGGTGGCGAGCTCCTTCTCGGTGTCCTGACAGCCTGCTCGCTCAGTCTGACTCATCAGCTCTAAACGGCGCGCCGGATGAAGAATAATGAGCGTCCACGGGCCTCTCTCTCTCTCTAGTCCTGGAGTGCAAGCCTTCAAGACACCGTACCCACCGTATCGACGAATCTTCCGCAGTCCATCGCAAATTAGCACTTAGTCAATTCTAGAATTTTTATTTAACCAGTTTCAGAGTTTTTAATGAAATAGCTATTTTTTCTGTTAATGCGTAGTTTGTGCCTGTAATTTCAGGAACCTGCGGCGTGCTGCCAGACAGGTGAGCGGGTTCCAATCCCGAGTAGCTGTCCCCTCGCAGTCCAACTGGACACGTCGAATCAGGCTAGCGGTGCACGCGTGCTCTGCCCGAGCCTTGTGACTGGCTACCAAGGTCAGCAGTTGTCCTGGATGGAGGTTGTCTATACCTCATTTCCATATGAGCAGAATTCTTACATTCATACTTTCTACATTCATCTACTATCAAGACAGTACTATCCAAGCGTGTGTAAATAAGAGGTAAGTGTGCGAGATGAAATTGGTGCTGTAGCGATAAACAAAAATGTTGAAATGGTAGTGCGAACGGCCAATGTGTATAAAAGTTGAAGGGTGCTACGTATTTACATTTAGAACAATGTGAACGGAAGTAAATAATTGATTTTTCAGGAGTTATGGACCGGGTTGAGAGTAGCGTAAGTGCAATGTCCAGGAACGCATTATGTTAAATGAGCGCCTGTTCAAGAGAGACGCACGCTTGGGACAAGAGGCAGACGTGTTCTGAACTGTAATACAATAGCCACATCCGCTACGCCAAAACTCCGGGAGATAAAATGAATTGTTGTAATACATGTATTGAATGAAGTAAAGTAATTAAGTTGCAAATTATCAGCCGTATTGTCGAGGATTGAGGTCAACCATCCAGCTCTTAGATTCGCGAATTGAAGTAAAATTAGATTAATATCTGGGAGCACCCTGTATAGCAAATCGGCAGCGATAATATCGGTAATAGCCTGTTCGTTCAGTCGATCGCGTTCAAATGTTTCGACCGAGCATGGTGGTGTAACGGCTAGCGTTCTGGCCTCGCATTCGGGAGGACGGCGGTTCGAATCCCCGTCCGGGCATCCAGATTTGGGTTTTCCGTGGTTTCCAGAATCACTCCAGGCGAATGCCGGGATACTTCCTTCAAAAGGGCATGGCCGAATTCCTTCCCATTCCTTGCCCCCCATCATTTTCCGTCTCTAAAGACCTCGCTGTTAGGGAGACGTTAAGCAGATAAAAAAAAAAATGTTTGGAGAAACTGCGCGGGTTAAAGCGAAACGCGATATTGTAGTGGTACCTTGCTCCTGGGGTGGTCACGGCCTCCCTCTGTAGCGCGTCCTAGTGGCGGGGGTGAGTGTGCTAGGCACCCAGTCCTGAGGGGTGTATCGCAGTCCCCAACGACAACAACGGCGGAGCAGAAGATCGGTACGGCGCTGTGGCGCATGAGGCAACGGATCCGGGGCACCGTAGGCGACATTAGGGTTCTACCCGAACCAGGCTGACGGCTGTGCACGTGGCGACCTGTTGCGTCTGCGGAACTACTTAGTTGTCGAGGTCGACAGGAAGTCACGAATGCTGAGCAGGTTCGTGGCCTCTACCGTCCCAGACATGTAGACCCTTACGGCGTCATCACTTCGCCGCCGGCTAACAGGGAAGAACATCCACGGGACGTATTTCGCGTGCGGCAGATGTATCAAGATTTGTAGCGCCGCCACAGAAGAAGATGTGATGCTCTTAACCCTGGCGATAACTGAGTTTCCTCCCAGTCACTACAACTATCATCTGCGAAGATGTTGTGGTCAATATATATAAACACAGCGGTACCAGATAAGTGTAAGAGAATTTTATGTGCTTGTAAGAAGTAGAAATATTGTTGAAGTACGAGGCCACAACAAAACGAACTGCTTTGCACAGGAATAAAGTAAAATCGGGATAAGCAGGAGCACACGAGTATTTTATGTGAGCAGTAAGGTAAGCAACCTAAATAGTGAGGTCCTCTGAACGGAAGTAAGCAAGTAAGTTAAACTGTAAGTGAAATGTGTCTTTAGAAATTACGAGAATATTGAAGCCCAACCAACGTAATGTCGCAACTTGAGTAAACCAACCCATGAAAGAATAACATTTTTTTCAATCGCAGTGAGCATAACACTTGAGACACTGACTAAATTTAAGACTAAAAAATACAAAAACAATTTGAATAATAATATAAAAAAATAATGTGATTCAGACTGTCGAGAAAGTTTTAGTATGCATGTGAATTTCGTATTTTAAGAGTTCGTTTATGCATTGTATCTATTCTCAGAGCGGAATTTTTAATTTCTCAGAGAGGTGCTGGAAATTAAAAAGAGGCCAGATAATATGAACGCGGACGGCGGGCTACAACTCGACCAAATATGGTGATGCTAGGTCAGGAAAACGCGGGACGCAAGCTCTCAACGGACAGGCCGCGCTGGCGGCGGTGACTTGAGTGACGTCACTCCGAACGGTTAGCGCGCTCGCTATATACAACCGGCAGCGATTCCATCCGCGATAGTCCTCTGAAGAAGTTCACAAAATGATGGCCGAAACGTAAGGCTTTCATAAATTGGCATGGTTCAACCCGGACAACCAAGATAACATACCCTATCACCAGCCTCCTTGATGCGGCCATTGTGGCCTGATTACGTCGTTACTTGCGTGAAACTGCTGACTGTCTTGATCTACTATCTAGTTCATCGCCTAGCGAGGTTACACATTCTTTTTGACTCACCTGTTTACAGTATCTGCCGCAACTGACCTGGCTCTCTATAATTCTCTGTAAAAGTCCTTTAACTATCAACAAATCCCTATAAACCTTTGGTCCACTTCAACAAGTTTCAAATCGGATAGCAGTAAATGCTGAAACACAAAGACTACGAAATTGTTAAAGGGGGCGGTGGCTGCACTAGAGGTGGGCAAAGTGAATCACTAAAAAGAGCGGTGTTCATTTGATCACTCTACGAAAAGAACTAGTTCTTTTCAACGATTCACTAGCTCACTTGCTCTGTTTTATTTGAGACTTTTTTTTTAGGTTTCACCCCTCAGAATCCGGTTACTCTCCCACTTTTCGATGAAAATACCCTTACATCGACTTTGATGCAACTAGTAGACCCTTTTTTTTTTTTTAGCTCAATAGTCCACAAAGCCCACGTGAACAAGCTAGGGATTGCAATCCAGCAAAGCGGGATCCCGCAATCCGCAAAATCCGGCGGAAACGCGTGTCAGTCTGCGTGACTCGCTGCCCCACTCGGTCTCTGTCAGATATTTTGCACTGTTTCCCTGTACCCTTCCAGTTGGCATTTGACTCATGTGAACAAGCGTTTGTTTTTGTCAATCTTCGTCATTCGTAAGTAAATAAATACACTTTTACGTATTCATCAAAACTTACGTTTGTTTCGAGTACACATTTCTGTAATTTGAGTTATGGTGCGTATTTAGTACGATTTTCTAACTATATAATTATTTTTTAAGTGTCGCACACGTTATCTGAACTACAAGGTTACAGCTTTTTACTCACGGTTTCATTTTTTCCCATTTTCTGTATTTGCAGATAAAGTAATTGTGATAATTTCCTAATTTGCGGCTGAAAATTTGATTATTCGTTGATATGAAACTAATTATATCGTAATTTTAACGATCGCGTACCTACTTATTTAACACTTATCAAAGGAAATTGTATATCCTTATTGTTGTTTTGGCCGCTGCCTCAATACGTTTCTTTGACGAAAGCCACCTACTTACATGTGCCGCTCAGGCTTTCGATTAATTCCTCTTCTCCTAGTTATTATTTCGACTAAAGGTAAAAAAGTTATAATGAAATTTTCATGGGTGTATTGACGAATTGTGTTGTAGGAACACCATACTTCGACAGCTGCCTCCGCCGTCTTCCTCACGTGTGTAATTTCGTGTGTTTGCAATGAAATCCGGAGATACAACCTATGAGGACTTCACTGCAATCATTCGCCGAGAAAGTCTCCTTTCTTACTAAAAAATAATCATTTCCACTCTAAAAATGTCGTTACGCCACATAAGTAAATCTGAAATACTTGACAGTTTACGTGTTGGTGAGTAGTTTCTTTTAATAACATTAAACCAACTGTAATATCAATCAAGGAATCAGCAGATGTAATAATGAATCACGCAAAAATAAGGCCAAGTCTCGTGCTTGTGCAGTGACAAAAAGTTATGAGATCTTGTTCTGAGCCAAGTCTACACTTTACAGAGTATATTCACTTCACTTTGTGAAATGGAATGCTTTTCTCGGTGTTATGGAACGTTTAATTAGAATTTACAAAAACAACAAAAAAACTCTAGTAACTTGGCCACTAAGCAAACCATATTTTTAAACTTATGCGATGTATTGTAAGGCACATAATATGACCTAAGACTAAATATTTTCCATTTTTAATATTTATTTAAAAATTGGTTTAGATTAAAAAACAAAAATGTAAAACCTCGAAATACACTTAAGACACGCTAAAAAGTTTTAATGTCATTTTGCCAATCAAAATATTGTTAACTGTTAATTTTTATCATTTAACATTAAAAATTATTTATTAATTTAATTATTATTTAATTTACTAACGTTTTAAGTAACCATGTTTTAAATATATGCTTTAAAAACTGTTTGTACCAATCCCGCACGGATCCCGCGGGATTCCGCGGGATTGGCACAAATCCTGCGCGGATCCCGCGGGATTGAAAACACTGCGGAATTGGAATCCTTAGAACAAGCTCTTCTCTTGATCTTCGGAATTACGGAATTAGCCCACTTCTGACCGACTCACCTAGAAGAACTACCGTTCACTTTTTAGTGAGCGACTGCTCACTCGCTCTTTTAAAAGAATTGCTCTAAAGAACTGATTCACTCGCGAACGACCCATATCTACACAAGACGCAACTGTCCAGGGAATAGGCGCCAACCCTGCAACAGCGAGCATTCTACCTAGACGCCGTCCAACTGCACCCAGCAACCCGACGGCCTGCAGCGGCGGGCTGTAATCAAAGAGACGCCCAGTACAACGCTCAAGCAGCGGTCACAGCTCTGTCCACCGCGACCGCAAGCTCACACCCATCGCATCCAACGAGACTGCACTTCACGTTCAGACCATTCGAAAGAAGAAACACGAAATACATTCCGAAATATAACGATCCACAGTCTAAACTTTGGACACGAGAAAGGACAAATCCTCTACTCCACGCGATAAGAACAACACAGGCAGATGTTCAGACGATACAGCTAGACAGCTGGCTGATTGCGTACAAGTAATACGTCAGTAAAATCTCCGTTGTCGCAGTATAATTTCTACTGGCCGCTAAATTCACCATAATGTGAGTCTTCTGGTAAAGTGTATCTAATGCGGCCGACGGAGGCGTACGTCAAACACCAGGAGGGCAGCTCGGGCTCGGCTGCCGACACCCGTCACCGAGAACCCGCATCGAAACGGTCGAGTGAGCGGTGGGTGAGCAATGTGATGGCGAGGAACAAGTCGAATCTACACTGGAACTGGCCGCGAGACAATTTATTAGCATTAAAATTGTTTTCATAAGATAGGTCTTAGGCCGAGGTGACACAGTGCGAGCTAGCATGCGAGCTGGCCTAGTCAATTACTGCGGTGCAGCTACTCGCACCGTGTGACCGCGTCGTACGAGTTACTGTCACGTGCGAGTCGGTCAGTAGCTCGCATCCGAGTTAAGGCCTGGTTACACAGTGCGACCTGGCCTAGTCAGTAACTGCGGTACAGCTACTCGCACCGTGTGACCGCGTCGTCCGAGTTACTGTCAGGTGCGAGTCGGTCAGTAGCTCGCATCCGAGTTAAGGCCTGGTTACACAGTGCGACCTGGCCTAGTCAGTAACTGCGGTACAGCTACTCGCACCGTGTGACCGCGTCGTCCGAGTTACTGTCAGGTGCGAGTCGGTCAGTAGCTCGCATTCGAGTTAAGGCCTGGTTACACAGTGCGACCTGGCCTAGTCAGTAACTGCGGTACAGCTACTCGCACCGTGTGACCGCGTCGTCCGAGTTACTGTCAGGTGCGAATCGGTCAGTAGCTCGCATCCGAGTTAAGGCCTGGTTACACAGTGCGACCTGGCCTAGTCAGTAACTGCGGTACAGCTACTCGCACCGTGTGACCGCGTCGTACGAGTTACTGTCACGTGCGAGTCGGTCAGTAGCTCGCATCCGAGTTACTAAGACATTTTTTGATTTTACTCGCCACTCGCCTTCCCCCACCACGCCACCAGCAGCAAATCGCATGCGACTCGGACGTCAACTTGCAAGATTTTTGCGATGTGACAGCAGCTCGTAAGCCCGGGACCACGCCAGGTGCATTATTCGTCGTTTTTGTTTTTCCAGTAGCGGTTAAAAAAAATGGTAGATAGATAGACTTCCGAACAAAATATAAATTTTGCGGAGCATTACAAAGACCTAACGAACTTATTGAATTGTTTCGATCCTAATTATAAGAACAGTGATTTGCGTAAAATCTCGCTTGAACACATTTGCGTGGAATTCGGTTCACAAGACACGAATGAAGTAACAAAAAGGATAAAAAAATTTACGTTCTACGTCTAACCAGGAGTTACTGAAAATTAAGAAAAGCAAAAAAGTGGATGTGGCACTGATGAGCTCTATAAACCATCCATCAAATGGTTCGATGCTAATTAATCTAAAAGAAAAACAAACAACAGGTAATCTAGTAAGTATTTTATTATTATAAAGTATTTATATTATAATCACACAATCATATTATTTTGCCAAGTAACCGCTCCCTCGGCACTGAAGTAATTTTTCTCGCATTTTCTCTGCTATTGCTTTCGATCTATTAGTGATCCGCGAGCAATGGATGCTTTGTAATTCATGAATTTCTGACCTCCACTGCCAATAATTGATTTGAAAGTTCATGATGTCTTCATAATCTGTCATTCCTGGTGGTGTATAGGTTCTTGATGCAGTGATACGTAACCAGTTGTGTAACGTACATGCACATAAGAAGATCTTGATCGCAGTGTGTTCTTTAACTTGAACTGGTTTTCCCAACACGCGACAACGGTATGCTAGGATGCCAAACCCATTCTCAACGATTCTTGTTTATCTGCTCAATCTAAAATTATAAATCTTTTCTCTGTTAGTTGGTATATGTTTGTAGGCTTTAGTAAGTACGGGGATCTTCATTAGATAATTCTTTAAATATATCTGCGTTGCTTCTTTCCTTTGAATCCAATTCTTGACCCATATCGTTCTGTTTTTCTTCTTATTTTGCACAGCACTTTCAGTATTTCACCGCATTTTTGTAACTGCTTTTATTACGGTATAAACTGTGATCAGTCTTGTATTTTGCGACAACATTGCTTGAGACCTATGAATAGCTACTGAAATGATGCGAGTACACACGTGCAGTAGCTGTCTACTTTCACGCCAGCAAGTCGCACTTGTGTGACCGGGCGAGACGAGTCGAGCTACTGTAGTGCGAGTAGCTGTCCACTGTCAGGTCAGCAACTCGTACTGTGTAACCTTGCCCTTACTCTGGAACTGTGCGAGTGATTTGTTGCTATGTTCTCCATTTTTCTCTATAAGTGTGAAAGCTGGACCCTTGATCAAAATCTAAAGAAAAGACTTGATGCTTTTCAAATGTATCTATATCGTCGGGTCTTTGGTGCCGAAAATCTCAAACGAAGAAGTACTTCATCGCATGGAGAAACAAGTAGAACTGCTGATCACTATTAACCAAAGGAAAACTTGGTATCAAGGACACATTATCAGAGGCGAGAGGTGAGAGCTGTTGTTACTCATGTTTGGAGGGACGATACAGGGGAAAAGATCTGTTGGAAGCAAAAGGATCTCGCGGCTAAAGGACTTTCTGAGATGGCGTTTAGGCGTTGGGCCTCAGCACTTCTCGTTGCTTTCAGAGCGTCACACAATACCATTGAATCCACGGTTCACTTCAAATTCTGAAACTTGTAGTGTATCCCTACACTACATGGTGTATCCGCGGTATGCTGGGATATCGGCTAAGGCAGGTGGACAAGTGAACAAAGGGTGACAGGGCTGCTCTGGAATGCGGCCTTGAGCAGGTAGCGAGGGCCGTTAGGTGTGTGTGGAGAGGACAGTAGGCTGCGGGCAGTGTGGTTGCGTGCGTGGCAGCCGAGAGAGGAGTGAATGTGATGTGAGCGGCTACGGTTAGCACGTGCTGTTGTGGTGCTCTGTGTTGCATGTCGCCTGCGGAGCCGATGAGGCAACCGACGAACGTACAGATGGGTCGTCGCCGATGGAAGACCACTGGAAGCCGACCTGGCGCCTTCGAAATATGGTAACCACAGAGTGATCTTGATAAAAAAAAACCGAAGTGTTGTATTGATGACCAAACCAGCACCCTAGAGATTCTCATTGACCCGTTGTGTTTAGTGGAAGGACACTTAACAACACCTGCGGACTGATATGTGTAAACTATTATATTATACATGGATTGATGCATTGTATTTGAAAAGGAATTGTTATAACAAATATCAATGTTACTTGTACGTGAAACGGTGTTTCCGACCTGTACAGCACAATCTCAGTTCCACTTTCCATTAATTTCATATAGTAATAATGGTTTCATTGTTAATCAATTAATTAAAATAAAAAGTAATTTAAATTACAAAGGGGAGTACAAGTTGTACGCTTCAGATTGAAATGTTGACTGCCACAGTTTACCCGTAAGGAGCCGTCGAGGTGCAGCTAAGTGACCGCGCTCTGCCGCTGTGGCGCCTCAACTCAAGTATTATCTGCGCGCGGCAGCACTGGAGCCGCCCCATTGTCTCGGCGGCGCCATTGTCTGTGATTGGATAACAAGCGACCAGACAGCCTGAACCATTGTTTCCGCGTCGGCTCCGGCAACCTGGTGGTAAATAATAAAGTGCGCCTCCTCGCGCCGCAACAGCGAGCGGCGCACACTGGTCTGTACTCGAACACACGTCGCTAAACAGACCGAAAACACAACTCGGTGACTTTATGTACAGCGTCTTCAGTTACTGTTATCACTACGGTAGTAGCTTTATCAGAAGCCCGTAAGTATCGCTCATCGGAACCCATCAAAAATGACTTCTTCGGAAGACGATAACATGGTAGAAACTAAATGCTGCCAGAACAACTGTCAGTCCACCTCGTGGCAGACTTGATATGCCGCTCCTGCCGCGCCTTTCGAGCTTAATACGTAACTCCACCTACGACTCCTATCTCGTGTCCCTAGCTAGTCCGTCTGCTCCTACCTAGTTCAGGTTGAATTAAAATTTTCTAGTAGTTGTTTCACGTAATTAAGGCTAAATATGAAAGAATGTAAGCTTTATCGGTAAACCAGATAAATATTATCCTCTGGAGCTTTCCACTGGGAGATCGCGTCCATAAGAGATGACGTTTCAGTGCTTGACTCTGGTTCCATCTTCCGGCGAAGTGTCGGGTGGTTGCCAGGTGACGTCAGTCACCTGCGTCGAGGCCAATGAGTGCACAGGCGGTGGCGCAGGGTAGGTCCTGGTGGGGAGGCCGGGTAGTGGGGCTGGTGGGGCTGCGTGGTGGGGAGTGGCCGGAGGTAGCCTCGTCAGGTGTCCTCTCACCGGATTCCGAGCCGTGTTAAGGCGGAATCCCGTATACCTCTTCACAGTGCCATCAGCAAGGCGAATCTCCAAGGTTTCCTTAATCACAATGTCCCAAAATCCCATGGTGAAGGATAGTACTTTCGTCGCCTCGAAGACAAATCTATTTCTTTCTTCAATACTGTGCAGGGCCACGGCCGACTTAGTGACCTGTCCCAAGCGTACACGTCTTGCGTGTCCTTAGCGTTGCGTAGTAATCTCTTTATCTTCCTAACAGGGCGGAGGAAGGTATTGATCCCGACTTTGTTTAACATTCTAGCGATTTTAGCTGGGATAACACTGGCGTATGGTAGAAACGCAAACTCGTCTGCTTCCTGCTTCTCCGTTTCCTTCATCACTTCCTTACGAAAAACCTTGTTACTTCGCCGGCCTCGGTATCATAGGGGCTAGAGTGTTAGCTCCGCGTGCCGAAGGTCGCCGGTTCGAATCCGGCCGCGGGCATGGGTGTTTAATTGTTGTGTGTTTGGGTGAATGTCCTGTCCGTCCTTTGGCGTCCATACATTGGAAAATACAATATATATATGCTGTATGACGACTTGTACATTGAAAGCTATAATAATAATTACATTGAGCTGGCTGTATGGCCTCCGTTGGCAAATGCCATAAAAAAAAAAAAAAAAAAAAAAAAAAAAAAAAAAAAACCCTTGTTACTTTGTGCCTCACTATATCAGTTCATCCGGAATGTAAACGTAAAACCGAGCGTGGTGGTGTAACGGTTAGCGTTCTGGCCTCACATCCCCGTCCGGGCATCCAATTTTGGGTTTTCCATGGTTTCCCCAAATCACTCCAGGGAAATGGCGGGATGCTTCCTTCAAAAGGCCATGGCCGAATTCCTCCCATCCTTTCCAGTCTCTAAAGACCTCGCTGTTAGAAAGACGTTTTTTTTTTTTGCTATCGTCAGTCTTTAGACTGGTTTGATGCAATCCTCCATCCCTTCCTATCATGTGCTAACCTCTTCATTTCTACATGCCCTTTACAACCCACGTCCTCAATTATCTGCTTCATATATTCTAATCTCTGTCTACCTCGACAGTTCTTACCTTCAACTGTTCCCTCCACTAACAAATTAACCAATCCAGCATGTCTCAAAATATGACCTAACAGCCTGTCTCTTCTTCCTGTAAGCTTCTTCCATAAACTTCTTTTCTCACCCATCATTTCCAAAACTCGTTCATTTCTTACTTTGTCTGTCCACCTAATTTTCAGCATTCCTCTGTAGCACCACATTTCAAATGCTTCAAGTTTCTTTCTTTCCGGTATTCCTAAAGTCCATGTTTCGCTACCGTAAAGTGATGAGCTCCACACATAGAGTTTTAAGAAATTCTTTCTAATTCCTAGATCAATATTTGAAACTAAAAGGTTTCTCTTTTTCATGAAGGCTCTTTTTGCTAGTGCTATTCTGCTTTTAACATCATTCCTGCTTCGGCCATCGGTTGTAATTTTGCTTCCCAAGTAACAGAACTCACTCACTTCTCCTATTGTATCAGATCCTATTTTTATATTTAATCTGCTAGTATTGGTGTCATTTCTGCTACATTTCATCACTTTTGTTTTCCTTTGATTTATATTCAGTCCAAAATCTTCCTTCAGTATTTTGTTCATGCCATTCAATAACTTCTCAATATCATCAGCCCTCTCTGCTAATAAGACAATGTCTTCAGCAAATCGTAGCATACTGATTTTTTCTCCCTGAAAACTTATGCCACATGGAAATTTTTCTTTGACTTTCTTCATTGCTTCTTCTACATACAAGTTGAATATTAACGGGGATAGACTACAACCTTGTCTCACACCCTTTTTAACTGATGCATGTCTCTCGTGATTCTCTACTTTTATTACAGCCACTTGATTCTTATATAGTTTATAGAGTATTCTTCTATCTCGATAGTAGTATGTAAAGGCGGGTGCATTCAGGCGTCACTAATTCGCCGAGGGGTGGGGTGCATTCAGGCGTCACTAATTCGGCCACTTGACTGGAAGGGAGGACTCAAGAGCCACTTGTCTCAAGTGGCCACTTGACTCAAGTAGCCACTTGACTCAAGTGGCCACTTGACTCAAGTAGCCACTTGTCTCAAGTAGCCACTTGACTAACCTCAGCTTCCCAGACCACTTGAGTGACCAAGTCCTTCACTTGTCGAGAGACACTTGACTGCTCACACCCCAATCGGGCGGCCATTGTATGACGTCACGAGCTCTCTTCTCCAATTGTGTTGCAGCATTTGAAACCACGCCCCCTTAGTCCACGTGGAGTACTCCACTTCTCCAATTGTGCTGCAGTATTTTAACCACACCCCGTCACTCCACTGGAGTCCATTCCTTACCAAATCGGATCACGGTATTTTAACCACACCCCGTCACTCCACTGATTTCTTACCCAATTGGATCATAGTATGTGAAACGCTCGGGCCGAGGCAAATAACAGATACATGCCGAGGCAAATAACAGGTACATGCTGCGGCGGTGGGGGCGGACGCCGCCACGTGGTTCACCGTCGGCTTGGCCACGTTGTTGTTGCGGCTGTGCGCGTAGGCGACGCTATTGGGCGGGACGGTCTGCTGGCTAGGCGCCGGCCGCTCGCCCAGCAACCAGTACATCGTCAGCTTGCCTTTGCCCTGCCACACACAATCAGTTACATTACACACAAAAATCCCTGAAATGACTACGCGTCCGTGATGCACGCCTTATTCGCATTTTGTTTTTCTTACAAATTGAGGTTAGAGTGATCTTTCAAAATAGCACAGGTATTATGTTGCATAGTGCGGTCTCTCGCTATTCATTTGTCTGTCAGCGGTGGAAGCAAATCCAGGAACAGCACGGAGACAAAACTCGTCCAGAACACAGACAAGATATGAATGGCAGGCAAATGGATTGCAATAAAATGTACTCTGCTGCTTTTGTCGTTCTGTGAGGTATGAGAATTCTGCGGTATGAACACAGAAGTTCACCGGAATAGCATAGCCATGCTCGAAGCTTGTGGACTACGCGTTTCTACCGAGAGTGGTGGCGTAAAGGTTAGCGTTCTCGCCTCGCAATCGGGAGGACGGTGGTTCGAATCCCCGTCCGGGCATCCAGATTTGGGTTTTCCATGGTTTCCCAAATCACTCCAGGCAAATGCCAAGTGCTTCCTTCAAAAGACCATTGCCGAATTCCTTCCCATTCCTTGCCCCCATCCTTGCCCCCCATCCTTTCCCGGCTCTAAAGACCTCGCTGTTGAGAGACGTAAAGCAGTTAAAAAAATACGCGTTTCTGCCGCTAGGCGTTTATGGCGCAACTCATTTGCAGTACAGTGCCGCGTGTGTTGTCGACCTGGCTTCTGTCAATCTGTTTCCGCCAGCGCTGTTTTGTTATTGTTTCGTTTTTTTTGGTGATGTAAGTTTAAGTGAGCAACGTGCAGCTGAGAAACTTTGTTTTCTACTGAGATAAAATGCTGCTGAAACTCGGTTCACTCGGTTTAAAAATAGCGACATGTTGGTTGATGACAAACCTCGTTCTGCACGTCCATCAAATGTCCGAATCGACGAAATGTTGAAAAAATTCCAGAGCTTTTGCTCTTTGACCGTCAACAGACAATTGATCAACTGTCAGAAATTAGTGGGTTATCTTGGAGCTCGGTTCAGCGAAATTTAACAGAAGATTTGGGAATGAAAACGGTTTGCTGCCAAGTTTTTTCCTCGGGCTGTGACTAACAATAAAAAAGAACGTCGACTTGAAACATGTCGTGCTTTGAAATTGATCCAGATTTTTTGTCAAAGGTCATTATTGGTGACGAGTCATTGCGCTATGGGTACGACCCAAACACAAAGCAACAGTCAGCCAATGTAAGACGTCATTGTCACCCCGTCCAAACAAAAAATATCCTGGTATGGACTGTGTTTTACGTAGCATGGATTGACCTCTCATCACACTGAACCGAACATTGACTTGAAATGGTTATATTCGGTTACTTGTAGACCATTTGCAATCATATGCCAGGATGCTTCCTTCAAAAGACCAGGGAATAGACTACATCCTTGCCTCACGCCGTTTTTTTTTAACTGATGCCTGTCTTTGCGTGTCACTGGTTTGAGTTTATTTTATGTATATATTATTTTCCTTCTTTCTGGTATTCATAAAGTCCATGAGTCGCTACCATACAGTGCTGTGCTCTACACATAGAGTTTTAGAGGGTTGAAAAGTTTACCACTAATAATGTCATAACCCGACAGTTTATTCAATTAACATGAGAGGCATACTCACATCGGCGTATTTACGTTTACTTGAATTATACAGAGTGTTTCTATATGTTATCATTTTTGCACAGAATGTTCAAACGGATGGATGTCGACAGTCACTAAACAATCAGATTTCATTCTGGTGTTTGAGATTTAAAAACCGAGCGTGGTGGGTGAGTGGTTAACGCTCTGGACTCACATTCGGGAGGACGGCGGTTCGAATCCCCGTCTGGGCATCCAGATTTGGGTTTTCCATGGTTTCCCCAAATCACTCCAGGTGAATTCTGTGATGCTTCCTTCAAAAAGCCATGGCCGAATTCCTCCCCGTTCCTTGTTCGCAGTCCATTCTCTCCTCTAATGACCTCGACCGCGTGACCCGTTCGCTATTGCTGGATGCTTGGTTTATTGTTTTTATCTTCAACCGTCAACGGACGACTGCCAAAGCTCAATCAATCATATCAACAGGACGGTGTCAGCTCGAAGCGAAAATAAATCTAGCAGGAAGAGAAAAACTAACCAGTGGCCATCAAACTTAATAATTTTGAACCAGAAGGAGCCTAAGTAATTTAATCTCGTCAACAATAGACGACAGACTTCTTAGTAACTCGATTTCTGTTACTGGAATCACAAAGAACTGAAAATGCACAGAGAGGAACAAAGCCTGATAGCGTGACATGTCTTACACACCGCGGAATGCAGACTGATTCCTAGCCCAACGCGAGCATGTAATTCAGACAGGGACACTAGTGTTACAAGACAGCACGAAACTAAAAGCTCGTCCACTACACATTTTCCTTACAGTTATTAATATTTACTAGTGATCGCGTAGCGATCGAAATTCGACCGTAATTCATTAAGTTGTTTAGTTTCTTTCATGAAAGAGTAATAATCAAGTAATTCTCTGCATTACCTATAAAATTAAAACGATACACTCCACGCGTGACTGTATGCTAAATTTTAGCTTCTAATCTAACCATAGCAAATGATGAAATGTATTTATTGATGGTTCATTTAGGCCGTAAAACTGCTTTAGCTTTATGAAACATACGCATTTAAATGTATCTATCAAAATAATTTCGTCATTTTGTGTGTTCGCTATTTAAATTTGGTCTATTATCATTTTGAATTTCACGCAAATAAGTATTCCTTATTTCTTGTCTCTCTCTCTCTCTCTCTCTAATGAAATTAAAACATCAAAAGACACTTAACCAAAGTTTAACATTTTAAATAATCAAATGACCATATAGTATCTGGCAGAATCGCTACATTCCTTTTCAAAGTTTTCTTTTCATAACTTCAAACATTAATGTCAACATTATCCGAGTCTTTCGTTTTACCAAAGACCACAGAGTGTCTCAATGCGGGGAATTCACGTAAGAACGTTGGCTCCGATCCTATTTCACGCGCACACACACGTTCTCAAATTAATTTTTTATTTTAATAATCTATTTGTAACATGTATTAACTATGCTTATTATATTTTTGGGTGGGGTAGGACATTCTCCACCAGTGAAAAACTGTTACTGACCTGTTGAAATTTGGATTAACTGTTTCCTTATAGTGTCCTCTTCACGTTTAGCACTCTCCTTTTCCGGAAAAGTCGCCACGAATTAAATTAAAAATGGGATGTTCCGCAACCGCGAAATGTTAGCAGCACTGTAAAAAAATGACACAAAAATTATCGGTACAGGGATCATATCAACCTAAATAGGTTCGTTTTGTCATAGTGATATCTCACTTTGTCTTCAAAAGAAAAATTACCGACAGGTTTATTCGTTTCGCCTTAGCCATTTCATTTCCTAGCGATAGAGCTAAGCTGTCTCAGTTGGTTGCGGCGCCGTGATGGTGTCTGGCGCTGACACAGGATTAGCTGGTTCAGTCCTGGTGGTAGCAGAGGTGATAGAGCCCGATTCCTAACCACCAGACTGTGCTCCAGAGTCCTGGGTTAAACCCCTCCGCAGTGCGTATGGAGTGACGGCATACCACACTGCTGATTCTGATTCGTCCGTACCATGGGGGCGTTAAGCCCGGCAGGACCTCAGTATCTTTGGAACAGTGAAACTCGTGCATACACTCCCACCCCAGTTAACCTCGAACGTAACTGCCACGGGAAGTGACTGCAAACAAGCCCAGACAACACCAAACACAAGAAGCTACCTACTATACGTACTTATATCCAGCAAATTTATGTCTTTTCGAATGTTGGCGTCTATTACAATTCGCTCTTCAGACTAGTATGTAAGTGATGAAGCGTCTATGCCACTACAAGAACTCATAAAATAACTCGGTAAAGGGTTTTATTAATGGAAAGTGGATAAAATAAAAACAAATTGAATAACTTACTGTGTGTATTTTATTCACACTGTTCACATCAATGTAGTATCCTGGGTTATATTCTTAATTACTACATTGTTAATAACAGGTAATACAAGTAAATTTTTGTATGCAATAAGTTCATATTTTAGTAGATTATAGTCCAGTGACGAACTGGGATCAATTGAGTCACATAAACATCACGAATATGCTTATCAACCAGTTTTTGCACTGTTGCCATATGATAGTCTCGTAGCACTTTACTAGATAAAATGTCCACAAATTCTGTGTAGTATCTTTGCAACTAGGTATCCCCACCTCTTCTTGACGGCCAAGGCGCTGGACACTGCAGGCTGCACGTCGATGAGGTTCTTCCAAGTTGAATCGCTGAAGAAGATACCGCTGGTGGGTGTCAACATTTGGGTAAAAACATACAGTTTTCGTCCTGGCAATCGTACGGAAGGAGATGGCGTTCTCACCAAAGTGGAATGTTTGTCTGGGAGCTGCCTGTGTAGAACAAATCTGACACTACATCCAATACTTGAGTCAGCACGACCCATTCTTCATACGTTAGTATTAACCTTGGTGCGGTATCCAACTTTTTCGAGCACTACTACTGGCTCAAAATTCGTGTTTGGACGATAACCTATCGTCAAACGCTTAGAAATCACCAGCATTGAGCTGATACACAGACGAAAACAACAGTACCGGGCTGGCCATCTCTGTACACTGGCACTAGCAGTCCATTTGGGAAGTAATCAGGTCTAGTCCGTGGGTGGTGGGGGTAAACGTGTTCAGTCCTGTCCTTAGGTAAGGCTGTTTACGACCGAAACACTCTGACGCCCAGACCATACATACCAAGCGACATTACATTTTATTTGAAAGTACATGAGACGTAAGGATTTGTTGTCCAGAATTATGGAGAAGTTGTTCTAGTGTTGTGTCAACGTGAGTTAAACATCGTGCTGTTATCGAATTTTTAACTGCTGACAAAGTGATTCCTACTGCGATTCATCGTCGTTTCAAGGCTGTTTATACCAGCAATGCCGTTTGATAGGTCTACTGTAAATCGATTGGCACTAAAATTTGGTGATTGCGAGAATATAAAGGCCATAATTGTATGGACTGGCGGCAAGGACTGGGAAGGTATTCGGGCATGGTATTTTGAATGAATAACTCTCATCTGGAGTTGGTGGTAGTAGTTTTCTTTTTTTATGGTTCTACGCCTCGTCGACATCGACGCCTTTAGAGGTGGGAAAGGACAGTGGACGAGGAACGGTGGGGAATTCGGCCATGGCAAATTAAGAAATCATCCCGTTATTCGCCTCGAGTTATTTGGGGAAACCATGGAAAACTCAAATCTGGATGCCGGACTGGGATTCGAGCCCATGCCCTCCCAAATGCTAGGCCAGATCTTTACCTATCACGATGTGTGATAGGACTGGTGCAAGGATCGGGATGGAATTCAGGCATGTGTCTTTTGAAGGAACCAACCCAACATTCACCTGAAGTACGGAGTAATGGCTCGTTTGGTCATTATGACCAGGGTTTTTTATTGCATGCCCATTCCGCCTCTATCCTAGCCTACTTGAACTTAACAGGGTGTAGAGAACCTTACAGTTTAAACTTGAAACCGAACAACGGAAGTGTTAAGGCGTAAACTACATTACGACGCAAGTTGTGAAAGATGTGAAGGTCAGGTTGAGGGCTTTTTTTTTTTTTTTTGAAAATCGCAGTTGAGACCGGGAATCGAATCCTGGACTTTTCACTTTCCCTTTCAGATGGGCTTAAGCACAGAATGCAGTAATTTCACAAAAAGCGTGGAAAGCCGAAATCTCGATGGTCGGGACAGGGATTCAAACCCACGTCCTCCCGAATGTGAATCCACAACATTGCATCTCACCCATCATGCTCGTTATTGCTGCAGTGATTTCACGTGTTCAGTCCTGTCCTTAGGTAGGGCTGTTACGACTGAGAAACTAAGTACGAGTTTAAAAACCGGCAGTCACCGGATAAACTAAAACGTGGTATTTTTTTTCAGTAATAAATATTTTCTGATGAATAACGAAACTTGGTAGAGTTCTCCAGAGTCAACACACACGTCACGTAACCATCATGATAGACGTGTCAGTGGAAGTGCATCGGATGCTGCATTCATATGTGTATATGGAGTACTATGTAAATTTCCTCCACAAAAGACGTAAATTGTATGAATTACATGTTTGCTCACGTAACAATAACATGCAGAGTCTAAACACACATAACGTTACCATCATTATAGACACGTCAGAGGAAGTGCACAGTCGGAAAAAGATCATGAAAACAGGTAAAACATCACCGCAATTATACCACTTCACTATACGAAAGATGTCATCGGTTTACATGGTTAGAAGGTGTCCATCATGCCATACGATGTGTATTGAGTGCATCCACCAAAATAGAAAAAAAACGTGCGACATGATGCGGTGTTCCATCATAAATGAAACTCATTCTGTTCACGGCCCGATATGACATCGGACAACTTGAGTAGTACATCAGATATACCTGTCGAAAGTCACACTAAAGTACTGAAGTTGAACTAAACAGCATGCAGAAGATGAGAACATCACAAGTTTCATTAAACAACACGACCCTCCACAAGGCCGAAACATAATGGCTCAACACCAGATGAAACATAAATTATGTTAGATATCAGTTAGTATATGACACTTTCGATGAATTTCATTTAAAAAGTGCAAAAATAGATAAAAATTCGCGAATACTGGTCAAATATAGCAAAATATTGGTTAAAAAATTATGGCACTTTCTGAGACAGAACTTATGCTAAAGTCTGGTTAATACAGAATGTTAAAGTGTTTGTTATAGTATGGTTAAAGTAAATTCAGGTTAGGTTATTTCAACTCACCTTCTCATGGTGCCACTGATACATGGAAATCCAAAAGTGTTTGCTGAGGCGGCTTGGGCCCCACCGCGGCCTAAGAGACCGGTATTTTGCGCGGCCTAAGAAGACCGAAATTTTGCGCGCCGGTTTTCCGGATGCAACGCGTTTGTATTTTTCTACGCAGCAGCAGCTTACTGTGGGGCCCAAGCCACCTCAGCAAACACTTTTGGATTTCCATGTATCAGTGGCACCATGAGAAGGTGAGTTGAAATAACCTAACCTGAATTTACTCTAACCAACTATAACAAACACTTTAACATTCTGTATTAACCAGACTTTAGCATAAGTTCTGTCTCAGAAAGTGCCATAATTTTTTAACCAATATTTTGCTATATTTGACCAGTATTCGCGAATTTTTATCTATTTTTGCACTTTTTAAATGAAATTCATCGAAAGTGTCATATACTAACTGATATCTAACATAATTTATGTTTCATCTGGTGTTGAGCCCATTATGTTTCGGCCTTGTGGAGGGTCGTGTTGTTTAATGAAACTTGTGATGTTCTCATCTTCTGCATGCTCTGTTTAGTTCAACTTCAGTACTTTAGTGTGACTTTCGACAGGTATATCTGATGTACTACTCAAGTTGTCCGATGTCATATCGGGCCGTGAACAGAATGAGTTTCATTTATGATGGAACACCGCATCATGTCGCACGTTTTTTCTATTTTGGTGGATGCACTCAATACACATCGTATGGCATGATGGACACCTTCTAACCATGTAAACCGATGACATCTTTCGTATAGTGAAGTGGTATAATTGCGGTGATGTTTTACCTGTTTTCATGATCTTTTTCCGACTGTGCACTTCCTCTGACGTGTCTATAATGATGGTAACGTTATGTGTGTTTAGACTCTGCATGTTATTGTTATGAAAATAAAGCGTGAGCAAACATGTAATTCATACAATTTACGTCTTTTGTGGAGGAAATTTACATAGTACTCCATATACACATATGAATGCAGCATCCGATGCACTTCCACTGACACGTCTATCATGATGGTTACGTGACGTGTGTGTTGACTCTGGAGAACTCTACCAAGTTTCGTTATTCATCAGAAAATATTTATTACTGAAAAAAAATACCACGTTTTAGTTTATCCGGTGACTGCCGGTTTTTAAACTCGTACTTAGTTTCTCAGTCGTAACAGCCCTACCTAAGGACAGGACTGAACACGTGAAATCACTGCAGCAATAACGAGCATGATGGGTGAGATGCAATGTTGTGGATTCACATTCGGGAGGACGTGGGTTTGAATCCCTGTCCCGACCATCGAGATTTCGGCTTTCCATGCTTTTTGTGAAATTACTGCATTCGGTGCTTAAGCCATCTGACGGGAAAGTGAAAAGTCCAGGATTCGATTCCCGGTCTCAACTGCGATTTTCAAAAAAAAAAAAAAAGCCCTCAACCTGACCTTCACATCTTTCACAACTTGCGTCGTAATGTAGTTACGCCTTAACACTTCCGTTGTTCGGTTTCAAGTTTAAACTGTAGGTTCTCTACACCCTGTTAAGTTCAAGTAGGCTAGGATAGAGGCGGAATGCGCAGGCAATAAAAAACCCTGGTCATAATGACCAAACGAGCCATTACTCCGTACTTCAGGTGAATGTTGGGTTGGTTCCTTCAAAAGACCATGCCTGAATTCCATCCCGATCCTTGCACCAGTCCTATCACACCTCGTGATCGGTAAAGATCTGGCCTAGCATTTGGGAGGGCATGGGCTCGAATCCCAGTCCGGGCATCCAGATTTGAGTTTTCCATGGTTTCCCCAAATAACTCGAGGCGAATGACGGGATGATTTCTTCATTTGCCATGGCCGAATTCCCCACCGTTCCTCGTCCACTGTCCTTTCCCACCTCTAAAGGCTTCGATGTCGACGAGGCGTAGAACCATAAAAAAAGAAAACCACTACCACCAACTCCAGATGAGAGTTATTCATTCAAAATACCATGCCCGAATTCCTTCCCAGTCCTTGCCGCCAGTCCATACAATTATGGCCTTTACATTCTCGCAATCACCAAATTTTAGTGCCAATCGATTTACAGTAGACCTATCAACGGCATTGCTGGTATAAACAGCCTTGAAACGACGATGAATCGCAGTAGGAATCACTTTGTCAGCAGTTAAAAATTCGATAACAGCACGATGTTTAACTCACGTTGACACAACACTAGAACACTTCTCCATAATTCAGGACAACAAATCCTTACTTCTCAGTACTTTCAAATAAAATGTAATGTCGCTTGGTATGTATGTCTGGCGTCAGAGTTTTTCAGTCGTAACAGCCTTACCTAAGGACAGGACTGAACACGTTTACCCCCACCACCACGGACTAGACCTGATTACTTCCCAAATGGACTGCTAGTGCCAGTGTACAGAGATGGCCAGCCCGGTACTGTTGTTTTCGTCTGTGTATCAGCTCAATGCTGGTGATTCTAAGCGTTTGACGATAGGTTTATCGTCCAAACACGAATTTGAGCCAGTAGTAGTGCTCGAAAAAGTTGGATACCGCACCAAGGTTATACTAACGTATGAAGAATGGGTCGTGCTGACTCAAGTATTGGATGTAGTGTCAGATTTGTTCTACACAGGCAGCTCCCAGACAAACATTCCACTTGGTGAGAACGCCGTCTCCTTCCGTACGATTGCCAGGACGAAAACTGTATGTTTTTACCCAAATGTTGACTCCATCCACTTTCCATTAATAAAACCCTTTACCGAGTTATTTTTATGAGTTCTTGTAGTGGCATGACGCTTCATCACTTACATACTAGTCTGAAGAGCGAATTGTAATAGACGCCAACATT
>JARYHS010012519.1:11068311-11086352 GCA_031002005.1 Vandiemenella viatica
CACCGCATTTTTGTAACCGCTTTTATTACGGTATGAACTGTGATCAGTCTTGTATTTTGCGACAACATTGCACGAGACCTATGAATAGCTAATGAAATGATGCGAGTACACACGTGCAGTAGCTGTCTACTTCCACGCCAGCAAGTCGCACTTGTGTGACCGGGCGAGACGAGTCGAGCTACTGTCATGCGAGTAGCTGTCCACTGCCAGGTCAGCAACTCGTACTGTGTAACCTCGCCCTTACTCTGGAACTGTGCGAGTGATTTGTTGCTACGTTCTCCATTTTTCTCTATAAGTGTGAAAGCTGGACCCTTGATCAAAATCTAAAGAAAAAACTTGATGCTTTTCAAATGTATCTATATCGTCGGGTCTTGGGTGCCGAAAATCTCAAACGAAGAAGTACTTCATCGCATGGAGAAACAAGTAGAACTGCTGATCACTATTAACCAAAGGAAAACTCAGTATCAAGGACACATTATCAGAGGCGAGAGGTGAGAGCTGTTGTGACTCATCATTGGAGGGACGATACAGGGGAAAAGATCTGTTGGAAGCAAAAGGATCTCGCGGCTAAAGGACTTTCTGAGATGGCGTTTAGGCGTTGGGACTCAGCGCTTCTCGTTGCTTTCAGAGCATCACACAATACCATTGTGTTCACGGTTCACTTCAAATTCTGAAACTTGTAGTGTATCGCTACACTACATGGCATGGGCGCCGGGAGGGGGGTGCAAGGGGGTGAACTTGCACCCCCCTGCTATGAAAGAAAATATTAAGAAAAAGATTAAGAAACAAATATTTTATTATTAAATTTACTCTTTGAATAATATCTTAAAGCGCCTAGGTTGTTGTGCAAATTTGTTCAAAATCTTGTCAATAAATTCAGTATCCTTAGTTAATAAGTAATAAATTTTATATATAATGTATATAAAAAAATGTAATGCACCTCCCTTAAAGTAATCCTGCCGGCGCCCATGCTACATGGTGTATCCGTGGTATGCTGGGATATCGGCTCAGGCAGATGGACAAGTGAGACAAAGGGTGACAGGGCTGCTCTGGAATGCGGCCTTGAGCAGGTAGCGAGGAGCCGTTAGGTGTGTGTGGAGAGGACAGTTGGCTGCGGGCAGTGTGGTTGCGTGCGTGGCAGCCGAGATATGAGTGAATTTGATGTGCAGCGGCTAAGGTTAGCACGTGCTGTTGTGGTGCTCTGTGTCGCCTGCGGAGCGGATGAGGCAACCGACGAACTGTAGCAGATGGGTCGTCGCCGACCTGGCGCCTTCGAAATATGGTAACCACAGAGTGATCTTGATAAAACCCCCCGAAGTGTCGTATTGATGACTAAACCTACACCCTAGAGATTCTCATTGACCCGTTGTGTTTAGTGGAAGGACACTTAACAACACCTGCGGACTGATATGTGTAACTATTATATTATACGTGGATTGATGCATTGTATTTGAAAAGGAATTGTTATAATAAATATCAATGTTAGTTGTACGTGAAACGGTGTTGCCGACCTCAATTCCACTTTCCATTAATTTCATATAGTAATAATGGTTTCATTGTTAATCAATTAATTAAAATAAAAAGTAATTTAATATTAAAAAGGGAGTACAAGTTGTACGCTTCAGACTGATATGTTGACTGCCACAGTTTACCCGTAAGGAGCCGTCGGGTTGCAGCTAAGTGACCGCGCTCTGCCGCTGTGGCGCCTCAACTCGAGTATTATCTGCGCGCGGCAGCACTGGAGCCGCCCCATTGTCTCGGCGGCGCCATTGTCTGTGATTGGATAACAAGCGACCAGACAGCCTGAACCATTGTTTCCGCGTCGGCTCCGGCAACCTGGTGGTAAATAATAAAGTGCGCCTCCTCGCGCTGCAACAGCGAGCGGCGCACACTGGTCTGTACTCGAACACACGGCGCTAAACAGACCGAAAACACAACTCAGTGACTTCACGTACAGCGTCTTCAGTTACTGCTATCACTACATTAGTAGCTTTATCAGAAGCCCGTAAGTATCGCTCATCGGGACCCATCAAAAATGACTTCTTCGGAAGACGATAACAGGGTGGAAACTAAATGCTGCCAGAACAACTGTCAGTCCACCTCGTGGCAGACTTGATATGCCGCTCCTGCCGCGCCTTTCGAGCTTAATACGTAACTCCACCATGCAGGTGACCTACGACTCCTATCTCGCGTCCCTAGCTAGTCCGTCTGCTCCTACCTAGTTCAGGTTGAATTAAAATTTTCTAGTAGTTGTTTCACGTAATTAAGGCTAAATATGAAAGAATGTAAGCTTTATCGGTAAATGAGATAAATATTATCCCCTGGAGCTTTCCACTGGGAGATCGCGTCCATAAGAGATGACGTTTCAGTGTCTGACTCTGATCCCATCTTCCGGCGAAGTGTCGGGTGGTTGCCAGGTGACGTCAGTGCACATGAGGTGGGGCAGAGTAGGTCCTGGTGGGAAGGCCGGGTAGTGGGGGGAGGCGTGGTGGGGAGTGGCTGGGGGTGGCCTCGTCAGGTGTCCTCTCACCGGATTCCGAGCCGTGTTAAAGCGGTATCCCGTATACCTCTTCACAGTCCCATCAGCAAGGCGAATCTCCAAGGTTTCCTTAATCAAAATGTCCCAAAATCCCCTGGTGAAGGATACTACTTTCGTCGCCTCGAAGACAAATCTATGTCTTTCTTCAGTACTGTGCAGGGCCACGGCCGACTTAGTGACCTGTCCCAAGCGTACACATCTTGCGTGTCCTTAGCGTTGCGTAGTAATCTCTTTATCTTCCTAACAGGGCGGAGGAAGGTATTGATCCCGGCTTTGTTTAACATTTTAGCGATTTTAGCTGGGATAACACTGGCGTGTGGTAGAAACGCAAACTCGTCTGCTTTCTGCTTCTCCGTTTCCTTCATCACTTCCTTACGAAAAACCTTGTTACTTTGTGCCTCACTATATCAGTTCATCCGGAACGTGAACGTAAAACCGAGCGTGGTGGTGTAACGGCTAGTGGCGTTCTGGCATCGCATTCGGGAGGACGGCGGTTCGAATCCCCGTCCGGGCATCCAGATTTGGGTTTTCCATGGTTTCCCAAATCACTCCAGGCAAATGCCGGGATGCTTCCTTAAAAAGGCCATGGTCGAATTCCTCCCCATTCCTTGCCTCCCATCCTTTCCCGTATCTAAAGACCTCGCTGTTAGAAAGACATTAAGCAGATAAAAAAAAGTGAACGTAAATGATCCAGTTTCGCCAGAATACAGGCAGTATCGAAGATGCCTTTGGCACGAGACACCAACGTAGATTACACCTAGCTGCGTTGATTGCTATGGTGATAGCTCTGCACCACAAGATATAAGTCGTTGTGGTTAGGCTTCCTGTAAACACCATGCTCCAGAGCACCTAATTACAATATCCAAAACAGGGAGACAACCATCTTGTTCCACCTCTTTCGTAAATCTCAGACTATTATTAATTCCATTCAGGTGTTCAAGGAATTCGTCCAGTTTCTCTCTTCCATGCGGCCAGATCACAAACGTATCATCCACGTAGCTGTGAATGAAAGTCGGTCGAAGTTCTGCACTCTCCACAACAATGTCCTCGAAAAATTCTATGGCACCACTGTAGAGAGAGGTAAACCCATTGTGACCTCCGTCACTTTGTTCAAAATAATTCCCTCCATACGAGAAGTACGTTAAAGCCGGAGTATGCTGGGAAAGTTTTATCATCGGTGGTTCAAAATATTATCCGACGAGTTTTAACGTATCATCCAGAGGCACACTCGTGAAAAGCGATACTATGTTAAAACTGACCAACATGTCAATACGTCTCAGACTTAGCTCTCTTGGTGTACCACTATTTTCCGTAGAATTCGTCATGTGGTGAGCGCATTTGGCGAAAGAATAGGTAGGCGAGCCTGCGGCATTCAATATAGGTCGTAATGGAACTCCCTCTTTATGTACTTTAAGTAAACCAGACATCTTTGAACGTGCCGGTGTTTTAGGGTGAAGTCTTCTGATTATTTCCTGTAGAAGACCTGATGCTTTCAACAGAGAGATGGTCTATCTGACTATTGAAGACGTAGGATAGTGAGTTGGTCTAGCATATGCTTCATCTTCCGAAATCGAGTATATATTCTGCTTATAGTCCTCTGTTGTCATGAGGATCGTGGAGTTTCCTGGATCCGCAGGTAGAATGACGATTTCTTCATTCTGTCGCAACTCCTTGAGTTCTCTCTACTCCGCCGCCGATACATTGTTCTTGTAGGGCTGGGCCTTCTGGAGAATACGACTAGTTTCACACCTGATTTCTTACGCGGACTACGCTGGTAGTATGCGGATGGCCTGCTCCACTGGGTTGTGATGTGATGATTTTGTTACTACACCAAGAAGGGTTCTCGACGGAGTTATAGTGCCCTAATTTAAGGTTTTTAGAGAAGCCCTTTTTGTTATAAATTTTTTTAGTGATACCATACGCTCTTTCCGTCCTGTGTGTCCTTTCTTCTATGGCGGATTTATCTAATCCATTTTCTTGAATTATTTTACTCGAATATTTAAATTTCTTTAATTTCTTTATTCGTCCAATATCTGTCTTTAAAAATTTTGGAGCATTTTAATGTATCTAATAAAATTAGCTTTTTCTACTGAAATCCTCATTTTTTTTTTGTTTTTTTTTTTGTTGGCTAATGCTTCCAAGACATTGATTTGTCTTTCGCGCTTGTAATGTTTGCTGAAAGTGTAGCGAAGTCGTCAGCAAATGCCGGGCAATTACGAGGGTTGTCCGTTAAATAAGATTCCCAAGACGCTGCATTCGTGATCCAACATCACTGGCGTGTAGCTCTGTAATTCGTTTTTTGTATGAACAAAAATCAAAAAAATCACGTGCGCAAATGGTGCAAGGAACTGAAAGACGGACGTCCAGGTGTCCATGACGAACAGCATTCCGGACGGAAATCGGTTTCGGACGAAACGATTGCGAAAGTGGAAGAAGAAATGCTGAAAGATCGAAGGGTGACGGTTCGGGAGCCCTGCAAGATGATCCCTGATATCATCAAGACTACCGTTGACAAAGTTTTGACACACCATTTTGGGTATGCCAAGGTTTGTGTAAGGTGGGCACCAAGAATGCTTATAGAAGACCATAAACGGCAACGTGTTGAAGCGGCCCACGAATTTCTTCAAGCCTATGAAACCGATGACGAAGAATTCTTGGATTCCATTGTTACTGGGGACGAGACCTGGGTCCACTACACGACGCCGGAAACGAAGGAACAATCCCGTCAGTGGAAACAGCCAGAGTCGCCGAAGCCGCGGAAGTTCAGGCAAACACTGTCTGCCGGCAAAGTGATGGCGAGAGTGTTTTGGGACAAGAAGGGGTTATTGTTGTGCGAATTCATGCCTGCTGGTACAACAACAATGCTGACCGCTACTGTGAGACGTTTGGGGAACCTGCGCTGCGCAATTAAAAACAAGAGGAGAGGCATGCTCACGAGGGGAGTGCGTTTCCATCACGACAACGCTCGTCCGCACACCGCCCATGTGACAACCGATCTTGTCAACCAGTTTGGGTCGGATATGGTCACACACCCGCCCTAGAGCCCCGACATAGCCAAGTGATTACCATTTCTTCCCTGAATTGAAGAAACTCCTGGGTGGGACTCAACTCAGAACTGGAGAGGAGCTGAAAGAAGAGGTATTAAGCTACCTTTGCGGCGCAGGCATAAAGAAGACGGTGCACCGCATGCAAAAATACATCGACCTCAACAGCGATTATGTCGAAAAGTAGGAAAAGGAAATCTTTATAAAAATGTATAATTCAAAGCAAATAAACAGGTTTTCAGTGTGTAAAATTACTGGTAACCTTATTTTACGGACAAGCCTCGTAAAATCTGTCTGCATGGGATGCTTGCGGCGCAGCGGGACTGACCTCTGGTGCTGACATGTGTCAGCGCCTCCTCGGCGTCTGCCATGCTGGTCAGCCGTCAGCAGGCGAGACGACTCGGCTGGGCTGGCCTCTCCGACACCATGGCGCTCCTGCAGACAGTCAGCACACAGTCAGCAAACCTCTCTCCTCTTTCACGTGTGGTATGACAGAGTCACCCACAATGAATATAATTAAATAATTTAATTAATATTCAGATTTTCTTTATAATATTCAATTTTATAAGTTGTAAATATCATAAATAATAGGGATGTTGCATGGGTAAATAATTGTATATTAAACCCGGGCAGCCATAGTTATCATTATTATAATTTTAATTTCTACAAAACTTGCTGCTCAGTAATATAGTGGATATGGGAAGCTGGAACTGCCATTTTCAAACGCTCAGAGACCGGGACAATGGCAAGTTTCACCGCCAGATAGGCGCCTTAGCTCAGAAAGCAGAGGACGCGCGCAGACCGTTAGTCGGAAGGTCCACTGACCTCGCACCCCCGCCCGGTGTCTTGAAGGTCGACCAGAATAGGCGCGAGCGGACAGCAAATACCAGCTACGATATGAAACACGTGACGACGGACATGTATCGATGACAAACCGTGAACGTTTATAGGGGTTCACAAATGTTAATTCAAGGGATTCTGTTGCATGTGGCGAGTGGGAGACGACTTTTCCAAAGAAGAAGAGAAGAGGCCATTTTTGAGAACACTTGCTGTCGGGACGAGCTACTGTGCAGACGTGTCAGCCGACACGCTCTCGTCCGGTGATCAGTGACTGTCTCTGATCACACTTTCTTGCTCTGGGGAGCTAGAAGTTGTATGGCATGCCTGCCATAATCTGGAAGCTGTTGTGGTAACGCGGTCGTATCCGCTAACCTGGCTTTCGCAGCTGCAGTGGCACTGTGCGTGTCACACTTCATCACGACGATGCAATCATGGTAAAGTACCGACGCATACGGTCACAGTTCATTGGGTTTTGACAAGACTTGCGGCACTGAGATAAGACTCTGCTCCCGTCATAAAATAACTGAGCTAGCTAATTTTCACGTTTAACTTCAATTCTAAGCATCTTGCTAATTTGTGTAAATTCATGACGATGCTTTTTAACTTTATATGGCGCCGATGGGATACTCTTTTTTTGTGGTGAATGTTAACTTCAACTTGATGGCCTGTGTTGCCACGTTGATAATATGTTGACTTTGCTAATTTTTGAAATATTTAATTCAGTTTTATGTTTGCTTTTTATCGGCGGATTGTAAACGTCGGGTATTGCTTGTTTTTTGTTGTCTTTGGAATATGTTTAACGTAAAGTTAACTATTGCCCGGCCTTGTATAAGCCATAAGACTCAATAAATTGGATATGATTTTGTGTACAATATTCATGGTTCTAGTTCACCTTTTTGCAACCATTTAAAATCATTTTCATATTCATATTTAATTACTCACGTATAAAGGTATGAAGGTAAGTTAGGTAGAGGTAATTAATAATAATAATCATCCGTCCCCCCCCCCCCCTTATATACACACGTCTAAATTTTTAACTACACCAACATTTTATTTTATCATTTTATGAATTGTTAATTTATTTACTTCAGGATTGTTCAAAAAGATTTTTTAAATGTATTTAATTTATTGCTTATCAAGATAATCGACAGATATCATGCTCTTTGTTTAATAATATTTTCGTCAAATAATCAAAAAGGCTTATTCTGAATGACATTAAGAATTCCAAATGATCCGATACAAGGCTAGAAAAATTAAATCTAATATAACATGACTTTACTTTGAGTAGGGTTGAAATCATGACGCTTGTGGGTCGATCACTCAGTGCGACAATCTACTCGACACTCATCGCTTGTAATTTTGAGGCTGATCTCTGTTGGCAGTTGCTTTTGCTGGCGATAATGACCAAAAGCTAGAGAGAGCCTGTTCTGTGAGGTGTTCACACTAAACACTTCCCTTCGCGCTACCCAGCCTCCGAACCGACCTTGCCCTGCATTCACGTTCCATCGTTAGTCCAATACTTGATTCTCTCATTTGCAATCTGAACATTCCTCCAACCCCCACTCCACTCTATCTGAAATCAATTGCAAATTTGTGCTCATTGTCCCCTTTCTTCCGTCTGAAACCTATTAACAATTCACGTATGCGTGTTTACGCGCACCAGTTCCTTGTCTTCTGATGAGTTGCAGTGCCTAGTGAGGGCGGGTGGATGTTTTGTGTATTGATGGGTCAGTGTAGGTGTTCTAAACTAGAGTATTGGATCTTTTCTGGTTTGCTAAAGTCAACAAAGTTAAATTGCTTATGTGCTTCTGTCTGTACAGAATACTGCGTGTATTTGTGGATTCGTTAATTTCATTTCGGAACTGGTGAAGTATTCAGCGCTTCTGCCATTTGTTATCTTGGTTGTGCGGGTGGAATGTCGTCGGTTTAACGTCTGAGCCGTCATTCTAGCCACAGAATGATGTCAGAAACGTGACGCGGTTCCAACCGGACAACCAATCCGACACCGACAGCGCCCTACATCAAACTATTCTATAGCTTACCTGCGTGAACGTGGCCCCTAGGTGTGGCTATTGAATGTGATTCCCATTATGTCCGAAATTAGGAAGGTCATTAATAGTCCCTAGTATTAGATGTAATAATTTTCCCTCATTTTGAATATTTGTTGTTCAAATGGAAATAGTTTTGTGTTGTGCGAATACTTATTGCCTCCACTACCTCCCTGATCATTTAAGTGACAGCCATATTACAAGATCAAACAAAAGCAGTGTGTGTGTGTGTGTGTGTGTGTGTGTGTGTGTGTGTGTGTGTGTGTGTGTGTGTGCGTGTGCGTATTGACTGTGTTAAGTTCTTGACGATTCCGTCATAGCTATACCCATAATCTTAACTTCATCCATAATAAATGGATTTATGAAAGTCTGTAAGTATTTCAAATGTCGGGTAAGCAAATAATTATACTCCAACACAGTTACTTTTGCTGATGTTTTAATTTACATATATTAAAACGTCATCAAAAATAACTTTGTTGCAGTATTATTATTTGCTCACCCGTCATACCCACAATGTTCAGCTGCTCTCTCATTAACAAATAAACAACTCAAGCTCCTTGACATAACAGTAAGGATCCAAGGAAGCACCCCACACTGCAATGCACTATGCAAACGACATACAGCCAGACAACTTGAACCTAGGAACTACCGTGAACGCAAAAGTAACGCAATTACTCTTCATTCGCTCAACGTCTGCTGGAGCTTAATTATACACACGTTGAACTGTAAATTTTAAAAATTATTACCACAAAGAATCAAACAAGAGTGTCACCATGCATAATGTGAAGTGATACTGAGTATGAGGAAGAGAAAAGAGATTTTATAATAATTGTTGCTGACCACTAGTAAACAAACGTAGCATGCTTTTCCTTCCGAGACAGCGCTTACCCGCCTCTTTCAACCCTATGACCAATAATCCGTCAAAATAATCTGCACATCACCAGCTTATAAAGGCCCAATTTTTTTCCTTATGTGTATATTTTTAACATCTGGGGCATATTTTACTATACCATAATGACATAATAAATTTAAAAGCACGTTTTCAGTCCCTACAGAAACATAGTAATGAAACTGAAAATAAACTATTAAAAATTAATTATATATCCATTAGCCTCTTAATATTTAGTAACAAAATGAATAATAATGTTATTGTAGGCCGGCTGCTACGCTATACCACCAAGCGATATATTCACAAAATAAAATAAAAGGCACTCGACCTTACACCTTTATTTTTGTTCATCCCAGAGCTGCCTTAAGGCCGCCACACACGTGCGGGAAACCCGCGGGATTTGGACGGGATGGTCACGGCCTTGCGGGATCCCGCACGTGTGTGGGCACTTTCTTGAGGCCGTGGCCGCACCCCGTTGCGGCGCCGAAAAACAATTCTTATTTCCTGGAAGGCCGGGAGGGAGGGAGGGTGAGAAGCTCAGCGTGTGTCCTGCGGTCAGTCGGCCTTCCAGGATTTCTTGTGAGTGCCTGCATGTGTTGCGATTTTGTTTCTCTGTTTTGTTTCTAATGTTCCGTTTCGTGATGTTCCGTGTTTATAAATATGTATGATAGTGAGCCCTGTCTATAGGAATTGAAGTACTAGGAATACAACGACACAAACAAACGAGAAGCTACCTACGCCAAGCTGGCATAAATATTGAAGGAGAATGAACCAAATCCAAAAAAAATAAAAAGAATCAATACTAAAAAAAAATCAGCAGCATTAAACCATCAGGAAATGAATCTTTGCGAAGTGATGTGCTGAAGAACATTAAAAAAAAACCGGCTGCAAGAAGATCACTTTGACGTTGTTAGCAAAACCGTTACCATAAAATTACGTGGCCTTCCGACCAATCAAATGCTAATAGCAGAAAAAATAATTAATGACACCCTGTTTCAAGTCGAAATGGGCTGTTTAGGAATGTCTTACAGTGAGCAACGGTTACCTACCTCTGGCCTGGACTATTCTGCAGGCAGCAGTTCTGGATTTTTTTTTTTTTATCCAGGAACCTCATCGAATAGTCTCAGCCACAACCTTTTCAAGCAACAACCGCAGGATCATTACAAACCACCAGCAGATTTTGATAAATTACCTCAAAACAACGACACAGCAGCTGTTGTTCTATCAAATTATAATGCAAATGATGTCATGTGATTTGAATTTGAGTTTACATCACATGATCAACTATATTAATGACAACATGATTTTAAACTAATATTATTTTAATTTAGTTTTTATGTCATTTAAACTTAATTTTATGTTGTTGATGTATTTACGAATGGGAATAAATCAATTACAGTAAAAGTCCGGTTATCCGAGTTCCGATTATCCGAGCCACCTGGTTAACCGAGGCAAATTTTTGAAATATGATAGGAAGCTTTTATGAAGATATAGAACTACAGAAAAAAGCTGCTCAAGTTTTACTAGGCAACTTAGAGAGAGGTAGCACTGTGACAGATTCAATAAAGAAAATAGTAACAGTAGCTAACGCGTGCACATAAACGGATGCTGCCATCGTGAAGCCAACTCTGAGACTGAGAAACCCTTGAGGATTTTAACCCCCCATGTGTGTGCAGCGCCACTTCGATGAAATCCCTGCGGTCCGGCCCGCAGACTGTTTCCCTGCGGCCCGGCCTCCACGTTCCTCACACCTGTTATAAGACCCTTAGGAAAGGTCATTTACGTAATCCTTAGATGAATGGCACTCTTACGAAGTATGCCGTTCTATTCTCATCCTGGAAATGTCAGATTTTTGCCTTGTCATTGAGGAGTACAGTCAATACTCGCTTGTAGCCTTATATACCTGTATAGTAGTACAGCTAGATGAGCCGCGCGAAAATTTCACGAATACGGTGAACAGTGAGGTCGGTGGTTTGTAATAGGACGAAAGAAGAACACCCTCATTTGTTTCAATTGTTTATTTGTTTAGTGTAATAGGTACGTAACAAAAGTCGACGCCAGAGAAGCAGTTTATTAATATCTCTGTGATATGTGCTGTAATCAGGCGGCTCGTTTCTAAAATGTCTTATACGTCCAACTTTCACACTCACTAGTTTGTCTTTCAAGAGTCAAGTTTCGAACAATTTCACTCTTAATTTATAATGCTGCCTGCGTGGACAACTTAATCTTTTAAATTAATACCTCATTTCTCAGTTTCGGTTAGATATCAGGGGAGATAAATAGCTCATGACCAAAAAATACGTTATTCGAAATATTGATACGTTTGCCTTTTAAGGGTCAAATTCCGAGAAATTCTTTTCTTAAAACATGTTGTGACCACAGCGGACTCCTTAATCTCTAAATGATACCTCATTTTATCTATATCGGCTAGATGTCAAGAGAGATAAATAGTTCATGACACAAAAACGGGTTGCAGAAACATTGATACTTTTTTATTAATAAATAAATTACGCCAAAGCAATTGACTTTTTTATTTATTGATCTCCCGTACGCGTTTCACTTCTTTTGCAGAAGCATTTTCAGCGGTTTTTTTCTGTTAATTATGTACAAAAGTTTTAGCAGGTTATGTTGTGTTTGGTACAGTGGACATTATGATCTAACTTATGATCTACTTACATTTTGTGGTCTATTGCATTTCTTTTAGCTCCATTCTCAGCATCAGTGCTTTTGCCATTTTTGGTGTCTTCATTATTCAGATTCACAGCACTGCACTATGTGTTTTTCTTGCGAATGGTCGTTCTGTTTTGTTTACTGAGTATCGAGTTTGTGTAGTTATGCGGTGCTATTTTGTTATTTTATGTCTTCCATTTGTTTGGCGTTTTTTTTTTTCAAATGTAAATGATTTCTGTAGTTTTTTGTGGTTTTGTATGTCCTTGTTTATTGTTGTTTTGACTGTGTCGATGTTTCTATTTTATTTTAGTTTCAGTGTTTTGCATAGTGTTAGGTGTGTGAGGCTTGTATATTCATTTATTATTCGTTTTCCTTCTGTTAGTGCTTTTTGTATGTGATAGTTCTCTTGGAGTGTTAGTATTTGTGGTTTTTTGTTGTTTATGATGAGTATTTGCATGTCTGTGTCAATATTTGTTGGGTGGTGGTTGTGTTCTTGTAAGTGTTCTGCAAATGTTGAATGGTTATTATATTTTAGAGCTCTTATATGTTCCTTGTATCTGGTTTCGAATTTTCGGCATGTTTGTCCTATGTATTGTACTTCGAATTCTTTGCATGTTAGCCTTTATATTCCTGAGTTGTGATATTTATTGGATTGTGTGTTATTCTTAATGTTTAATGTTAAACTACTGAAATCATTTATATTTGAAAAAACTGCCAAACATTTGGAAGACTGAAAGAACAAAACAACACCGCATAACTACACAAACTCGATACTTAGTAAACAAAACAGAACGACCATTCTCAAGAAACAAACACATAGTGCAGTGCAATAAAGTACAGTGTTGTGAATCTGAATAATGAAGAAACTTCTCACCAAAAATGCAAGAGCACTGATGCAGTGAATGGAGCTAAAAGAAATGCAATAGACCACAAAATGTAAGTAGATTATAAGTTAGATAATAACCTGCTTACAACTTTTGTACGTAATTAACAGAAAATACCGCTGAAGATAATTCTGCAAAAGAAGTGAAACGCGTACGGCAGATCAATAAATACAAAAAAGTCATTTGCTTTGGCGTAATTTATTTATTAATATTATCAGCAATTGACGAAAATGATCCACAACATCCAAATATTGATACTTTTTCTCTTTAAGGGTCGAATTCCGAAAAATTCCTTTCTTAATATTTGATGTCACCAAAGCGGAGATCTTAATCTTTAAAATGATACTACATTTTTCGATTTCCCTTAGGAATACAGGGAGATAATGGCTTGTGACAAAAAAAAAAGACCCTATAGAAATATTATATATGATACGGTATCTGAATTTATAATATTCTGCTTTTAGATCACCCGAACCAACTTCGCGGACCACAGGTTAAGGTACACTATTCTAAACGATTCGTCCATCCAGAGATATTATAACCAGATGTCACCTAGACAATTGATATTACAGAATATGTCTGCACAAACGATATCAATAAATGCAACTTGTGAAGTGTAACCAAGTGTTGACACACAGCTGAAGGCGAAATTTTCACTAGCTGTGGCCTTCCGCACATAAGGCTGGTTCGCACTAGGCTAGTAATTTATTCGAGTGGCGAGTATTTTAGCAGTTAAAATACTCGCTACTGACCAAAAATAGTTCGCACTACGGTCGAGTACAGTACACAAGTTTCGTGGTATTTTGCCAGATGAACAGGTGCAACGCAACAAAGTGAATGAGCTGATAAAGCTTAGGCGAATGGATATTTCAGGAGAGTTGGATGCAGAAATTTATGCGATAAAGAAAAAAAAAGGCAATGGTTACGAAAATGGATTAATAGAAGGGATGAACTAGGAGCTAGAAATTGTCTTCTGAAAGAATAGTTTGAGAATGTCCGAAAGTTGTGTAAATTTTGTGTTAGTGAAAATGCATCGCCAATTCAGCGTGAAGATATTAAGAAGTGCAAAATTACAGGCAGTTCTCTACTTTATTGCCACCGGATGTAGTTTAAGGACACTCACACCTCGTATTTATAAACGGAAAATCAGCTATTTCCTAATTCTTCACAGAAGTCTGTGAAGGAATCTATGAAACATTAAAGGAATTGAAGTAATGTTTTGTAGGGTTGCATCCAGTAAACTGAATCATTTTACTGAAGGAATGTAAACTGTTTCAGTCCCTGCGCCTAAACTTTTGGACTCCTTTTTTTTTTTAAACTTCTGCGAGTAGAAAATTGTAAAAAAAAAAAATAAATAAATAAAAAAAAAAAATTATCGCGTTAGGTAGTACTTCTAATAAAAAATAGTAATAAAAAGATCTTATTGTATAATTTAGATGATACTGTAATAAAATAATCAATATAATTGTGCATTAAGCTGATGTTTTTAATTTTCAATTTAATTTACTTCTCACCAAATCCAGGTATTTCATTTTATTTTCCAAATCCATGTACTCATATTGCTTCCTTTGCTTGTTTTTATAGTGCGGGAACTTAGTATTCTACAAGCATTCATATCTACATATTTAGAGACAAATTTTAAAACTGTTTCTTTGCTCTGGCGAAAAGTCTTTTTTGCGGCAGCTAACGAACTTAACGATCGGTTCAGATTTGTTTAGCTGATGATCCAGTAAGCAGTGGCGCGTGGTGGGTGGCGCTACTCACAGAACAAAATGGATCGACTCGACTCAACTACAGTGGCTAAACTGCTAGACTAAATTTTCGTTGTTCAGGCACGTTTAGTTACTAAATTACTAGCCTAGTGGGAACCAGCCTTTACATGCTGCAATATCATCACATGTGCAAACTAAATGCCCATTATCACCGGCAAAAGAATGCGACGACCACTCGAGCTTACTCATATTTCAAATGTTTCTTTCATTTCCCTAGAAAGTTACCCAAGTCTTCTACACTCGTCGCAACAAATCTAGTCTTCCTTGTTTAGTACAAGACATTCGCTAACCGCTTTTCATGGATCACTGGACAATTTGGACTGTAAATGAACGGATTCGAAAGGCATGCCGAAGGGATGACCGCGCACAGGCAAGCGCGTGCCACGTCCAAAACACTCGTAAAACACAGAAGGAAGGCGCATTGCACAGAAACACACGGCCACAGAAGCAGTTCATTCAGACTCACTCAGTCACCTCGCCAACACACACTCGACTCCATCGTCGCAGTGATATCTCTGGCAGCTCTCACAGATAGCGCCCTAATCGCGCCGGAAGCGGCTGCCACCAGAGGCGCTGGCGTCGGTCCCTCCGGGGCGGATATTCGATGCACGCGCTCCGTTTTGTATTCTGCAACAGGAGTGTTTTAAAAAAAAGGTCTCGATTACGTTCAGCAGGGTTGAGTTACTTTTCTGTAACAATTGGACGCTCTTTCTTTATGGTTTATGTTATGGAACAGCTTTGTGTAACTCGATACCCAGCTCAGCACCAGTCTAATATCCGCAGCATCGTTCAGTTCCACACTAAGCAGTAGAATCAATACAGACGACGAATGGCGTGTTCTTTTGACACTCGCAAGTGTTATATCTCCGTAAATTGAAAGAACACGACAGAACAGAAGTGAACAGAAATGAGCAAATTTACGTAATTTCAGCAGCTCATTAATAATGGCTGTCGAACAAAGTACATTCCGCAAACTGTTAACATTTCGGTGTTTGCACAGTCCTGTGAGTTTCGCGTAGTTGCTACCGAGCGTGGTGGGTGAGCGATAACGCTTTGGCCTCACATTCGGTAGGACGCAGGTTCGAATCCCTGTCCGGACATCGAGGTCTGAGTTCTCCATGGTTATCCCAAATCATTCCAGGTGAATGCCGGAATGCATCATTCAAAATGTCATGGCCTAATTCGTTCGCGTTCCATGCCGCCAGTCCTTTCGCGCCTCTAACGACCTCGACGTCGACGAGGCATAGTTTCTGAGAGGTACTTCCGTGTTTGGCTCTGTGTAAGCAGCCACAATACCGAAGTGGTTAGCTTCCGGTATCTGCGGTTTCGTCTTAAGCAGCCTTTCATTGGCGTATTTTCTTCATCATCTTAAATAGGTATTATGCACCGATTCTGGCTGTGCTCTAGGCTTTTTTTTTTTCACGAGGAAGTCTGTATCCTCTGGGCAGTCCAAGGACGGGACCACTACCTACGGTGACATCTGTTGCGTCGGGCAATGTTTGCAGCCCGCAGCGAATATAGGGCGAGGTCCCGCAGTAACCCTCACAGCCTAGAAACGATGCATTAGGTAGCAGGATACAGACAGATTTTTTTTATTTATTTTTTTTTTTTTTCAAAACGGAATCGGTCATTCACCTTTGTAATAACAATCCAAGAATGAATCAGATATTGTTACCCCGACTGCGTAAACTAAATGTCTGGGTTTTTGCCTTAAGTGAAGAATTCGGAATAGATGGCCGATAATATTCCCTACGAGAATTACATTGGCTACCTACCTTATAAAGCAGTGCTGTTTAATGAACGTCACGTGGTGACCTCCTACGATGGGCTGCATTTTGGATCACCTCTTTGTGAAGCGCAGGCGTTGGTGGTGCGGGAGAGAACGGCTCTCTCCAAAACCCACTGACAGCCCGCGAGTCTGTCTGCAGGCACGCACTCAGCGAGTGAACTCCATCCCTTCACTGCGATGTACTAATGCCTGATTGCTTTTTTTCTTCTTTTCTTTTTGTTTTCTTTCCTCATTTGCCATACAAACTTCTCTACACCTACCGAGCGTGGTGGTGTAACGGTTAGCGTTCTCGCCTCGCATCCGGTTCGAATCCCTGTCCGGGCATCCAGATTTGGGTTTTCCATGGTTTCCCAAATCACTCCAGGCAAATGCCGGGATGCTTCCTTCAAAAGGCCATGGCCGAATTCCTTCCCATTCCTTGCCCACCATCCTTTCCCGTCTCTAAAGACCTCGCTGTTAAGAGACGTTAAGCAGCCAAAAAAAATTATCTACAGCTGGAGATGTGTCGTGATGGTCGCTGTATGTGTTGTCCGTACTTCAGATTCACTCTGACTTCAGTAAAAAGCGCGTGTAATATCCGATACCAACAAATGACACACAACTCCCTGCTTCGAACAATAAACTTTGTGTTTCTACTTAATTTTTATAAAAATTTTTTGTTAGTAACAAATTCATTAATTTTTAATAATTCCTGTTTATAATTCAACTATCTATCCTGTTTATTGTTTTATGTATACATAGAAAATAATTAGCGTAGTAATGGGTCCCACAGTACGAATGACACCACATGATACAAACAACACTTCCTTAAAACCTCCCAGCCTTTCGGATAGATTTGAACCGGTGAACCATAAAGTGTCTTCCCACCGCCGGTGCATTTACAGGCCACGCGGGTCCAGCTACCAACAGTGGACCGCGGGAAGGGAGCCGCCTCTACTGCAGGTATGGTGCGCCTCTACCGGTAAACATCAAACGCCCGGGTAGCTGAAACGGCACTAGCCAACGTGGTGGCGCGTGGGAAGGCACCATTACAACAGCGGATCGTAGTGTCTGACGGCTACGACCAGGGTCGTCCGTAAGCGGTACTCATCATATCGATTTCAGTTCGAAACAACATACAACTCGTGGCCTGTTCTCCATTCCTGTGCTGTTAATAACTGAAAGCAGTGATTTTTGAGTTCTCGTTGACTGATGTACGTAGGTGGTTCTTCATGCGATAGTGACAGCCGGTGCATTTCCCTTTAACCAATCACGAAAATCGCACAAACCCACAGTTACTATCGGCTTTTCCACTTCACTCCAGAAGAGGGCGTCAACTCGGGTCTCCTGGAAACTGATCGTTGCCTAGTAGCACATTTTATTAACAATAACTTGGTTTACCGGTAATGCTGCGTATTTTTATTTACATTGGTCAGCAGAGATCCTACATTCGTTTTTTTTTTTTTTTTTTTTTTTTTTTGTAACAGTTTAACGTCCCTTTTTAACAACGTGGTCTTTAGAGACGGGAAAGGATGGGGGCAAGGAATGGGAAGGAATTCGGCCATGGCCTTTTGAAGGAAGCATCCC
>JARYHS010012519.1:11087352-11184184 GCA_031002005.1 Vandiemenella viatica
TTGTAATGCTCCACAAAATTTATGTTTTGTTCGGAAGTCCATTTATCCACCATTTTTTTAAACACTAATGGAAAAACAAAAACAGCGAACAATACACATGGCGTGGTCTCGGGTTTACGAGCTGCTGTCACATCGCAAAAATCTTGCAAGTTGACGTCCGAGTCGCATGCGAGCTGCTGCTGGTGGCGTGGTGGGGGAAGGCGAGTGGCGAGTAAAATCAAAAAATGTTGTAGTGACTCGCATGCGAGCTACTGACCAACTCGCACGTGACAGTAACTCGTACGACGCGGTCACACGGTGCGAGTAGCTGCACTGCATGACTGACTAGGCCAGCTCGCAGGCTAGCTCGCACTGTGTCACCTCGGCCTAAGATCTATCTTATGAAAACAATTTTAATGCTAATAAATTGTCTAGCGGCCAGTGTAGATTCGACTTGTTTCTCGCCATCACATTGCTCTGCCACCGCTCACTCGACCGTTTCGATGCGTATTTTCTGTGACGGGTGTCGGCAGCCGAAGCCGAGCTGCCCTCATGGTGTTTGATCTACGCCTCCGTCGGCCGGTTTAGATACACTTTACCAGATGGCTCGCATTATGGTGAATTTAGCAGCCAGTAGAAATTTTACTGCGACAACGGAGATTTTACTGACGTATTACTTGTTCGCAATCAGCCAGGTGTCAAGCTGTATCGTCTGAACATCTGCCTCGGTTGTTCTTATCGCGTGGAGTAGAGGATTTGTCCTTTCTCGTTTCCAAAGTTTAGACTGTGGATCGTTATATTTCGGAGAGTATTTCGTGTTTCTTCTTTCGAATGGTCTGAACGTGAAGTGCAGTCTCGTTGGATGCGATGGGTGTGAGCTTGCGGTCGCGGTGGACAGAGCTGTGACCGCTGCTTGAGCGTTGTACTGGGCGTCTCTTTGATTACAGCCCGCCGCTGCAAGCCGTCGGGTTGCTGGGTGCTATTGGACTGCGTCTAGGTAGAATGCTCGCTGTTGCAGGGTTGGCGCCTATTCCATGGACAGTTGAGTCTTGTGTAGAGATGGGTCGTTCGCGAGTGAATCAGTTCTTTAGAGCAATTTTTTTAAAAGAGCGAGTGAGCAGTCGCTAACTAAAAAGTGAACGGTAGTTCTTCTAGGTGAGTCGGTCAGAAGTGGGCTAATTCCCTAATTCCGAAGATCAAGAGAAGAGCTTGTTCACGTGGGCTTTGAGGACTATTGAGCTAAAAAAAAATGTCTACTAGTTGCATCAAAGTCGATGTAAGGGCATTTTCATCGAAAAGTGGGAGAGTAACCGGATTCTGAGGGGTGAGACCTAAAAAAAAAGTATCAAATAAAACAGAGCAAGTGAGCTAGTGAACCATTCAAAAGAACTAGTTCTTTTCGTAGAGTAATCAAATGAACACAGCTCTTTTTAGTGAGTCACTTTTCCCACCTCTAGTGCAGCCATCGTCCCCTTTAACAATTTCGGAGTCTTTGTGTTTCAGCATTTACTGCTATCCGATTTGAAACTTGTTGAAGTGGACCAAAGGTTTATAGGGATTTGCTGATAGTTAAAGGACTTTTACAGAGAATTATAGAGAGCCAGGTCATTTGCGACAGATACTGTAAACAGTTGAGTCAAAAAGAATGTCTAATCTCGCGAGGCGATGAACTAGATAGTAGATCAAGACAGTCAGTAGTTTCATGCAAGTAACGACGTAATCAGGCCACAATGGCCGCATCAAGGAGGCAGGTGATAGGATATGTTATCTTGGTTGCCCGGGTTGAACCACGCCAATTTATGAAAACCTTACGTTTCGGCCATCATTTTGTGAACTTCTTCAGAGCACTATCGAGGATGGAATCACTGCCGGCTGTATACAGGGTGTTACAAAATGGTACGGCCAAACTTTCAGGAAACATTCCTCACACACAAACAAAGAAAATATGTTATGTGGACATGTGTCCGGAAACGCTTACTTTCCATGTTAGAGCTCATTTTATTACTTCTCTTCAAATCACATTAATCATGGAATGGAAACACACAGCAACAGAACGTACCAGCGTGACTTCAAACACTTTGTTACAGGAAATGTTCAAAATGTCCTCCGTTAGCGAGGATACATGCATCCACCCTCCGCCGCATGGAATCCCTGATGCTCTGATGCAGCCCTGGAGAATGGCGTATTGTATCACAGCCATCCACAATACGAGCACGAAGAGTCTCTACATTTGGTACCGGGGTTGCGTAGACAAGGGCTTTCGAATGCCCCCATAAATGGAAGTTAAGAGGGTTGAGGTCAGGAGAGCGTGGGGGCCATGGAAGTACAGTACACACTAACGAAACTAAAATGAGCTCTAACATGGAAAGTAAGCGTTTTCGGACACATGTCCACATAACATATTTTCTTTGTTTGTGTGTGAGGAATGTTTCCTGAAAGTTTGGCCGTACATTTTTGTAACACCCTGTATAGCGAGCGCGCTAACCGTTCGGAGTGACGTCAGTCAAGTCACCGCCGCCAGCGTGGCCTGTCCGTTGAGAGCTTGCGTCCCGCGTTTTCCTGATCAAGCATCACCACATTTGGTCAAGTTGTAGCCCGCCGTCCGCGTTCATATTATCTGGCCTCTTTTTAATTTCCAGCACCTCTCTGAGAAATTAAAAATTCCGCTCTCAGAATAGATACAATACATAAATGAACTCTTAAAATACGAAATTCACATACATACTAAAACTTTCTCGACAGTCTGAATCACATTATTTTTTTTATATTATTATTCAAATTGTTTTTGTATTTTTTAGTCTTAAATTTAGTCAGTGTCTCAAGTGTTAAGCTCACTGCGATTGATAAAAATGTTATTCTTTGATGGGTTGGTTTACTCAAGATGCGACATTACGTTGGTTGGGCTTCAATATTCTCGTAATTTCTAAAGACTCTTTTCACTTACAGTTTAACTTACTTGCTTACTTCCGTTCAGAGGACCTCACTATTTAGGTTGCTTACCTTACTGCTCACATAAAATACTCGTGTGCTCCTGCTTATCCCGATTTTACTTTATTCGTGTGCAAAGCAGCTCGTTTTGTTGTGGCCTCGTACTTCAACAATATTTCTACTTCTTACAAGCACATAACATTCTCTTACACTTATCTGGTACCGCTGTGTTTATATATATTGGCCACAACATCTTCGCAGATGATAGTTGTAGTGACTGGGAGGAAACTCAGTTATCGCCAGGGTTAAGTGCATCACATCTTCTTCTGTGGCGGCGCTACAAATCTTGATACATCTGCCGCACGTGAAATACGTCCCGTGGATGTTCTTCCCTGTTAGCAAGGTTGTTTTGCTTTTTTTTTTATCCCACCATGCTCTGTGCTGTTTGGACATGCCGGCGGCGAAGTGATGATGCCGTAAGGGTCTACATGTCTGGGAGGGTAAAGGCCACGAACCTGCTCAGCATTCGTGACTTCCCGTCGACCTCGACAGCTAAGTAGCTCCGAAGGCGCAACAGGTCGCCACGTGCACAGCCGACAGCCTGGTTCGGGTAGAACCCTAATGTCGCCTACGGTATCCCGGATCCGTTGCCTCATCCTTGAACAGCGCCGTACCGAAGATCTTCTGCTCCGCCGTTGTTGTCGTTGGGGACTGCGATACACCCCGCAGGATTGTGTCCCTAGCACACACACCCCCGCCACTAGGACGCGCCACAGAGGGAGGCCGTGACCACCCCAGGAGCAAGGTACCACTACAATATCGCGTTTTGCTTTAACCCGCGCAGTTTCTCCAAACATTTGATTTATATATATATATATATATATATATCCTTAACGTCTCTTAACAGCGAGGTCTTTAGAGACGGAAAATGATGGGAGGCAAGGAATGGGAAGGAATTCGGCCGTGGCCTTTTGAAGGAAGCATCCCGGCATTCGCCTGGAGTGATTCTGGAAACCATGGAAAACCCAAATCTGGATGCCCGGACGGGGATTCGAACCACCGCGCCGTCCTCCCGAATGCGAGGCCAGAACGCTAGCCGATACACCACCACGCTCGGTCGAAACATTTGAACGCGATCGACTGAACGAACAGGCTATTACCGATATTATCGCTGCCAGTTTGCTATACAGGGTGCTCCCAGGTATTAATCTAATTTTACTTCAATTCGCGAATCTAAGAGCTGGAGGGTTGACCTCAATCTTCGACAATACGGCTGATAATTTGCAAGTTAATTACTTAACTTCATTCAATACATATATTAGAACAATTCATTTTATCTCCCGGAGTTTTGGCGTAGCGGATGTAGCTATCGTATTACTGTTCAGAACTCGTCTGCCTTTTGTCCCAAGCGTGCGTCTCTCTTGAACAGGATCTCATTTAACATAATGCGTTCCTGGACATTGCACTTACGCTACTCTCAACCCGGTCCATAACTCCTGAAAAATCAATTATTTACTTCCGTTCACATTGTTCTAAATGTAAATACGTACAACCCTTCAACTCTTATACACATTGGCCGTTCGCACTACCATTTCAACATTTTTGTTTATCGCTACAGCGCCAATTCCATCTCGCACACTTACCTCTTATTTACACACGCTTGAATAGTACTGTCTTGATAGTAGATGAATGTAGAGAGTATGAATGTAAGAATTCTACTCATATGGAAATGAGGTATAGACAACGCCCATCCAGGACAACTGGCTGCCCTTGGTAGCCAGTCACAAGGCTCGGGCAGAGCACGCGTGCACCGCTAGCCTGATTCGACGTGTCCAGTTGGACTGCGAGGGGACAGCTACTCGGGACTGGAACCCGCTCACCTGTGTCGCAGCACGCCGCAGGTTCCTGAAATTACAGGCACAAACTACGCATTAGCAGAAAAAAATAGCTACCCAGTAGCTATTTTATTAAAAACTCTGAAACTGGTCAAATAAAAATTCTAGAATTGATTAAATGCTTATTTGCGATGGACTGCGGAAGATTCGTCGATACGGTATGCACGGTGTCTTGAAGGCATGCACTCCGGGACTAGAGAGAGAGAGAGGCCCGAGGACGCTCATTATTCTTCATCCGCCGCGCCGTTTAGAGCTGATGAGTCTTCAGAGTGAGCGAGCGGGCTGTCAGGACAACGAGAAGGTGCTCGCCACCTCCTCACAGGGGCTGCCTTCCTAACTGCTATGGAGCCCTGCGCTTCCCTGTTGCTTGCGCTCTATGACGGTCTTGTGCTTTACGATGGATGTAGATGTGTACCCTATAACGCTTCCCTAGTCCGGATAGCGGATTAGTGGGTTGAAAGCGCCTGAACATGTAGCAGTATCATACTGAACTTCATTTCTAAATAATTTTAAAGCAATGCCGTATGAATGGCTGGCGCGCCAATCTAGTACAACTTCAGAGACACCAGTTCGAATCCCGGTCATCATCATCTAGGACAGCTTCCAGCCACTGGCCAGGTCTGCTGGGAACAAAAGCCTCGCCAGCGCTTCCTGTCTAACCACCATCTCTCTTCTTCCACTGACGCCCAATTTCCTCCTCTTTCCTCCACACATTTCTTAACACCTTTCATCCATCTGTCCCTCGGTCTTCCTCTAGGTCTCTTCCCTTTCAGCTCCATGTCCAGCATCTTCCTTGGTAGCCTCTCCTCTCCCATTCTCTTTACATGCCCGTACCACTGTAGCCTAGATTTTTCAATTCTTTGTTGTAGCGGTTCTTCCTTTATCATCTCCCTGATTCGCTCATTCCTTATTCTGTCTCTTCTTGTTACTCCCACTCTACTCCTCTGAAATTTCATTTCCACCGATTGTACCCTCCCTTTGTCTCTCTCCTTCATCACCCATGTTTCTGCTCCATATGTTAAAATTGGTACAAAATATGTTTTATATATTGCCTCCTTACTCTTTTGTGGGACATCCCTACTCCATACCAGGCTCCTAATACTTTTAAAAAATCCATCTGCACATCTTCCTCTTTCGTTTATTTCCATCCTGTTTCCTCCATTTTCTTCAATACAGCTTCCCAAATATTTAAAACATTCCACTCTATTTAGTTGCTCCCCTCTAAGTGATATGCCTATGTCCGTCCTGTTCTTCTTTCTTGTTGTTATCACCACTTCACTTTTTCTCGCAGAGAACTTCATACCATAATCAGCAACTACTCTCTCCCACACATCCAGCTGATCCTGCACCTCTCTTTCATCCTCTCCCCAAACTAATAGGTCGTCTGCAAATACCATTGCTTTCATTTTTCCTTCCCCAATGCTCTGCACCACCTTCTTCAATATTTCATCCATAGCTACAATAAATAAGAGGGGTGATAGGGCACTTCCTTGTTTTAGTCCATTTTTCAAATGGAACCATCCAGTCTTATCCGTTCCCACTTTGACACAGCTCTTACTACCCTCATACATATCCTTCACTCTTTGCACTATCTCCATTTTTACTGACTTTTTTCTCAGTCCTTCCCACACTTTGTTTCGGCTGAGGCTGTCATATGCCTTTTCAATGTCCAGAAAGGCCATCACAAGATCTTTCCCATACTCGTAGTGCCGTTCTTGTAGCTGTCTTATTGCAAATATAAGATCGATAGTTGACCTTCCTGGTCTAAATCCATACTGTTCTTCCCTTAGCTGCCTTTCAACCGCTCTTCTTATTCGGCTTTCCAAAACTTTCTCATATATCTTGGCACAGTGGCACATCAGGGTAATACCACGGTAGTTTTGGCAGACAGTCTTGTCCCCTTTCTTAAATATGGGTATTATTACCCCTTTCCTCCAGTCCTCTGGAATTTTTCCCGCCTTCCACACAGCCCGCATCACCCTATAGAGCCACTGTGTGCCCATTACTCCAGCAGCTCGTATCATCTCCACGCTCACTTCATCCACTCCAGGTGCTTTACCTCCCTTCATTCTCTTTACCGCATCCTCCAATTCCTTCCATGTAATATCTTCCTCTTCCTCTTGATACTGGTCCTGTTCTTCCTCTGTACTCTCATTTTCATCACTGGGTCCTGAAGCATTCAACAGATCCTCAAAATACTCCCTCCAGACTTCCTTTATGTCGTATTTCCCGTCCACTAAGTTGCCATTCTTATCCTTTATACTACCTGCTTCCATTCTGCTCCTCCTCCTACTTTTTACCATGGAATACAACACCTTCTTACTGCCCTCACTATCCTCTTTTAGCATTTCTGTCCATTTTTCCATCCATTTCCTCTTTTCTTCCTGTATCACTGTTTTTGCTTCTTTCTTTTTGCAGCTGTACACTCTTTTGCTTTCCTCTGTTCTCCTTTGGAACCATTCCCTGAAGGCTTTATTCTTCTGTAGCACAGCATACTTTGCCCTTTCATTCCACCATGGAGTTTCCCTTTCTCTTCTTCTACCAGCTGTCCTACCACATACTGCTTCGGCTGTTTTTACCAAGGTGGTTTTAAAACGTTCCCATTCCTCCTCCGCTGACTGCAAGTCGTCCCTAGGTATTTTCTGCACAAGCTGCTCTTGGTACTCCCTCCTGCACTCCTCATCCTTCAGTTTCCACACTCTTATTCTTCTTTCCTGGTTTTCTGATGTTCTTGCTCCCTTTTTCTCTTTCAGAATCCCGGTCCGGCGATCAATTTTTACGGGTCACTTAACCCGACAATCACTTATTTCCTTTGATCATACGAAGACACTTTGTAGCTCTGATTCCACTTCAAACTATACGCCCAGCTACACCAGAGGCGACACGAGCAGCAAGTTTAAACTTCCTCGTTTAATGTGTGTAAGGGTACGCGTATATACTTACTTTCCTTCACCAACTGAATCTTATAATTTTATAACTAAAGACAAATAGAAATGAGGATCTGTGTGGTACGTATGGGATAAAAAAATAAAAGACAGCTAGACTTTCCACGTCCGCATCCAACGGATATATATATATATATGCGAAGAGGCCTAGTGGTTAGGGATCGTGAATCCCCCCCCCCCCCCCCGTACCAGCATCAAGTCCTAACGATGAAAATGGCAGGACTCGTGACATTTTTTCGATATCATCATAATTTTGAATATTTTATTTTTCAATTTTTGACTTGTGTGCCACATAACCATCTATAGTATTATTGTGTTAAACTGGTATTCCACATTTCTTCCTTTAAAATAATAAAAACAGGACCAATTTTAAAATCACGATGAGGTGCAAAATATTTCCTCAACGCTGAAATCGAGCCTAGTGCGTACCGTTCGGGAGGCTGCAGGTTCGATTACCGGAGAATTTATACTAAAAAAAAAATTATGTTTATGTGTAGGAGGAGTAACTCATTACTGCCTATGATGTAGTACCATAATGCACTACGACAATATTATACCAAACAGGAGAAAAACTTGAAGGAGCGATAGAGATGATGAAGAGGACACACTCGGAACAAACAAATAACAAAAAATTAATTAAATAACTAAAATTAATCGTAAGCAAGACAAAAATGATGAAATGTAGCAGAAATTATACCAATCACAGTAGATTAAATATAAAAATAGGATCGGATACAATACGACATGTAAGTGAATTGTGCCACTTGGGAAGCAAAATTACAACCGACGGCCGAAGCAGGAATGATATTAAAACCGGAATACCACTGGCTAAAGGATCCTCCATGGAAAAGAGAAATCTTTCAAATGTTGATCTAGGAATTAGAAAGAACTTTTTAAAACTCTATGTGTAGAGCACAGCACTTCATGGACTTAAAGGAATACGAGAAAGAAACAAAATTAAAGCATCTGAAATGTAGTGCTACAGAAGAATGCTGAAAATTAAATGGACAGACAAAGTACGAATTGAACGAGTTTTGGAAATGATGGGTGAGGAAAGATATTTGTGGAAGAAGCTTATAGAAAGAAGAGACAGGCTGGTAAGTCATATTTTGAGACGTGCTGGATTGGTTAATTTGCTGGGGGAGGGAACAGTCGAAGGTAAGAACTGTAGAGGAAGGCAGAGATTAGAATATACGGAACATATAATCGAGGACGTGGGTTGTAAGGGGTATGTAGAAATGAAGAGGTTAGCACAAGATAGGAAGGGATGGAGGATGCATCAAAACAGTCAAAAGACTGATGACAGAAAAAAAAATCATATCTACCTAGAGTGGTCTGGTAGCTCGGTGTCTGACTGGAGATCGAAAGGTTCCCGGTTCGAATCCCAGTCTCAGCAGAGTAGTCCGTGTACTTCGTGGAGGGTAGCGAGCGTTCACTGCAGGCCGGGTATAGTTTGTGTAAATTATTATTATTCTGTCTGTGCAGTGTGTAGGTGAGGTGCAAGCTACAACACTATTGATTTTGTGATATGTTATATATTTCAAGAAGATGCTTTCCATTTTGTTTGTTCTTCACTTGTTAATAGACTGAAGGTCTTTGTCAATCCCATAAATCAAAGTACAATCTCCACATTTCAAACTATTTCCTTCCTCCGCGCAGTAAAAAAATGATATGTGATGCAAGGAATATGACAAATAATATCGTGTTGAGTGCGGTGGCTTGCCTTAGGTTTATTAAACGCAATATTATACATTCTAAGCGTGCTGAAGCGATCTTTCTTTTATAAGTGGTTGCTTGTCAGCTGACCTGCCAGTGTTGGCTGTGTGTTGCAGTGCTGAAGAACGAGCTGATGCTCCACGAGGCGGTCATCAAGAACGACGCGGAGGGCGTCCGCAAGGTGCTCAAGGAGCCTCTGGACGTCAACTCCAGGAACAACGTGAGTACACTCTCCATCACTCACTGCAGACCTCAGCGGTCAGTCAAACTTTGATACGAGCTGATGCTCCACGAGGCGGTCATCAAGAACGACGCGGAGGGCGTCCGCAAGGTGCTCAAGGAGCCTCTGGACGTCAACTCCAGGAACAACGTGAGTACACTCTCCATCACTCACTGCAGACCTCAGCGGTCAGTCAAACTTTGATACGAGCTGATGCTCCACGAGGCGGTCATCAAGAACGACGCGGAGGGCGTCCGCAAGGTGCTCAAGGAGCCTCTGGACGTCAACTCCAGGAACAACGTGAGTACACTCTCCATCACTCGTTGCAGACCTCAGCGGTCAGTCAAACTTTGATACGAGCTGATGCTCCACGAGGCGGTCATCAAGAACGACGCGGAGGGCGTCCGCAAGGTGCTCAAGGAGCCTCTGGACGTCAACTCCAGGAACAACGTGAGTACACTCTCCATCACTCGTTGCAGACCTCAGCGGTCAGTCAAACTTTGATACGAGCTGATGCTCCACGAGGCGGTCATCAAGAACGACGCGGAGGGCGTCCGCAAGGTGCTCAAGGAGCCTCTGGACGTCAACTCCAGGAACAACGTGAGTACACTCTCCATCACTCGTTGCAGACCTCAGCGGTCAGTCAAACTTTGATACGAGCTGATGCTCCACGAGGCGGTCATCAAGAACGACGCGGAGGGCGTCCGCAAGGTGCTCAAGGAGCCTCTGGACGTCAACTCCAGGAACAACGTGAGTACACTCTCCATCACTCGTTGCAGACCTCAGCGGTCAGTCAAACTTTGATACGAGCTGATGCTCCACGAGGCGGTCATCAAGAACGACGCGGAGGGCGTCCGCAAGGTGCTCAAGGAGCCTCTGGACGTCAACTCCAGGAACAACGTGAGTACACTCTCCATCACTCGTTGCAGACCTCAGCGGTCAGTCAAACTTTGATACGAGCTGATGCTCCACGAGGCGGTCATCAAGAACGACGCGGAGGGCGTCCGCAAGGTGCTCAAGGAGCCTCTGGACGTCAACTCCAGGAACAACGTGAGTACACTCTCCATCACTCGTTGCAGACCTCAGCGGTCAGTCAAACTTTGATACGAGCTGATGCTCCACGAGGCGGTCATCAAGAACGACGCGGAGGGCGTCCGCAAGGTGCTCAAGGAGCCTCTGGACGTCAACTCCAGGAACAACGTGAGTACACTCTCCATCACTCGTTGCAGACCTCAGCGGTCAGTCAAACTTTGATACGAGCTGATGCTCCACGAGGCGGTCATCAAGAACGACGCGGAGGGCGTCCGCAAGGTGCTCAAGGAGCCTCTGGACGTCAACTCCAGGAACAACGTGAGTACACTCTCCATCACTCGTTGCAGACCTCAGCGGTCAGTCAAACTTTGATACGAGCTGATGCTCCACGAGGCGGTCATCAAGAACGACGCGGAGGGCGTCCGCAAGGTGCTCAAGGAGCCTCTGGACGTCCATCACTCGTTGCAGACCTCAGCGGTCAGTCAAACTTTGATACGAGCTGATGCTCCACGAGGCGGTCATCAAGAACGACGCGGAGGGCGTCCGCAAGGTGCTCAAGGAGCCTCTGGACGTCAACTCCAGGAACAACGTGAGTACACTCTCCATCACTCGTTGCAGACCTCAGCGGTCAGTCAAACTTTGATACGAGCTGATGCTCCACGAGGCGGTCATCAAGAACGACGCGGAGGGCGTCCGCAAGGTGCTCAAGGAGCCTCTGGACGTCAACTCCAGGAACAACGTGAGTACACTCTCCATCACTCGTTGCAGACCTCAGCGGTCAGTCAAACTTTGATACGAGCTGATGCTCCACGAGGCGGTCATCAAGAACGACGCGGAGGGCGTCCGCAAGGTGCTCAAGGAGCCTCTGGACGTCAACTCCAGGAACAACGTGAGTACACTCTCCATCACTCGTTGCAGACCTCAGCGGTCAGTCAAACTTTGATACGAGCTGATGCTGCACGAGGCGGTCATCAAGAACGACGCGGAGGGCGTCCGCAAGGTGCTCAAGGAGCCTCTGGACGTCAACTCCAGGAACAACGTGAGTACACTCTCCATCACTCGTTGCAGACCTCAGCGGTCAGTCAAACTTTGATACGAGCTGATGCTCCACGAGGCGGTCATCAAGAACGACGCGGAGGGCGTCCGCAAGGTGCTCAAGGAGCCTCTGGACGTCAACTCCAGGAACAACGTGAGTACACTCCCCATCACTCACTGCAGACCTCAGCGGTCAGTCAAACTTTGACGAAGTCAGCAGTCGTTGCAGGTTGCCTACCTCCGCCCGACTTAAAGCGGAGTACAGCCCAGGTCTGATTACGTTCGGCATGTGTCGTCGTTAAGCTAAAGACGCCGCAGTTGTTTTACTTTTACCATTCTGTGATCGGATTAACGGTTTCTTGCGCAGTGTTGTTAGCGGGCTTGAAGTGTCATGTAGTCAAGAGCGGAGAGATGGGGGTGGCGGTGTTTCTTATGTACGGTGTCGTCACCTCGTGCTTGTCGCTCGAATTAGCTGAGCCACGAATTCAGCGAAGTTCATTTGTCAATAACTGTTTTGTTGGTGCGTGCGTTATTTGGTATCTAATTTAATTCAGATGTGAAATCATCGGGCATTTCGCTTTCTTGAAAGATGGGGGAGGGGGGTGGGGAATTCATTTGGCAGACTTGCGTGGAAATAGACGATTCTGATCCAAAATGCAGAAATTGTGTTAAAAAATAATCTCATGTTGATTTTAAGTTTAGCCTTTAAAACAAATAATTAAATTGTAAGTAAGTACAAATGACTTTTTCACAACAGCTTCCGTTAAACATTCGCTTTTCCGCAGGTCAAACACTGTACTTCCGCATCTGCATCCGATAAGATGACTTCCTTTACAACCCTAGCTGCACGCTGTTAGTAAAAACAGTTCTGGTAAGGAGCCAGAAGCATAGAGTATGGCAGCTGTGTAGCTTGCACAAGACGGTTACTCCCTGGCAGTGCCTCTACCGGTAGCAGAGGAAATGCAGGTGGCTTGAAGAGGTTTAATCTCCTCCCCCCCCCCTTTTTCTTTTAATGGCATTTGGCCATGTGAGCCATAAAGCCAGCTCAACGTGTGTGTTTCTCTTACAATGTATACAATCCAGTATGAATATTTTCCATCTTCTGTAAGGACGACACAAGACGAACACAACATTTAATTAAAACCACCCATGCCCTCGGCCGGACTCGAACCGGCGACCCCTGCAACATGAGGCAAACACACTACCCCTACGCTGCCGGGGTCGGCAATCTCCTCCCTTCTGCAGGTTTTATAACCATTCAAGTGAAATCACTAAGGAAAAACAGCGCAGCTCTCAAGTCACTATGCCCAATGCCGCGAAAGTCACTTCATTTCCAGTGCAACGCAGACTGTGCGGCCAATAAGTCAAACACAACACTTGTTCAGCGAAATTTCATTGCTGATTATGCTAAATGTCATCAGTTAATATTGGACTGCAGACCAGTTACGAATTAGATATATCTCTCTAGTATCGTGTAGATCCATATTTATGACGGCGGCTATTCGTCTCGGCATGACTTGACGAGACAGCATCGACGACTCATGAACATTTCGTGGAGGTAGGCTCGAGACTCGACGGGTTTAAGGTCAAGTGACTATGCTGACCCGTAATGGAATTTCATAGCTGTGGAATACCCATCCGATCATTTGGACACAATTCCTTAGCGAAGGCGAGGTTCATTGTCTTTTTCAGGAAACGGTCTCAGTGCGTTGCTTCATACTAGCCCATGGTTATCAGCGATATCCCGGCAAGTCTGTTATGGACATATACAGCAGCAGCAGCAGCCCTATTGGCTGAAAGGAACCGCCGCATCATTCAGAGCTATTAGGAGTGTTAGCAGCAACAGAACCATTGCTGCCATAACCAGCAGCATATTTGTCAACATTTTTTTTTTTTTTTTTTACGCCTCGTCGACGGCTAAAGTCATTAGAGGCGGGATGTGATTGGGGACAAGGAACGGGAAAGAATTCGGCCATGGGCTTTTTGAAGGACATTCACCTGGATTGATTTGGGGAAACCATGAAAAACCCGAATACGGATGCCCGGACGGGGATTCGAACCCGCGTCCTCCCGAATGCGAGGCCGATTTGTCAACTGTCGATGGTCCTTTCTTCTAATATTTTTTACTACCTGCTTTAGCAATGACAATATAAATTTTGGAACAGACATCGTAAATAGTAATATGAACACGAGACAATATAAATCCCTGATACACTTCTGAAAGACCCTTCAACCTTTCGCCTGCTCCACTCCAGAAATCAAATACACTATATTGTAAAGGCAACAAATCGTAACCAAATCCAGCAAAATAAGTGTGAACCTTTTGCTCCTGCTGACTGTCAAATGCTATATGACTTAGTCCGTAAGTATGCTCCTTCCTAATTCTGCTGCGATACCAGCTTGTTCGGTAGAATCTTCTAACTCGACCTTAACTAGAGAAGCCAAAATTTTCTATCAGCATGTACCCTCAGTAAACGTCTATCGTAAGCATGATCAGTAATATCATCGTGATTTGAAATTAAAATTACTGGACCTTTCCATCTTATTGTTTTTTGAACTTGAAATTTTTAAATTAATTGTAAAAGGAGCACCTGCAAATAACCGTTTCAATTCCATGTCATATTTGCGCCAACGTTCATAGTAAAATTCTTCATACACAATAGCTTTACACCTCTCTCCAAGATTTTGAAAAGCAAACTCGGAAGGAGTGGGTTCAAAAAGTGCATTTTTATTTCTTGAGTAATCAACTAATATGCTAACTAAAGAACTTTTGCTAACACCAGATAAACCCGACAGGTAAAGTACACGAGAAAAACCATGCTTGAAACCATCACTCCAGCAATTAACAACTGCACGGAGCTCTCGTGCTATGCGAGCGTCTCTCCCCCACAAGCAGATAATCACACGCACGACTTGACCAGACCCTGAGGTTCCAGTAGCGCTGTCCTACACGAGTGCTGGGCATCTCCGTATCCTACTCGACAGCTGCCACAGGATTGCAACTCTCATCGTTTACATATCCGCCGATGTGTATGTGTACTTCATTATGAGCCGAAAATTTATTACTTTTAAATAATAAATTGAAATCTTTAGAAGTATTTAATCCACTTAATAAAATGCAGTATGTACAGTACGTATCGATCCCGATAGATCCGGGATTACTTAATAAACTTGACGTACTTTATTATCTTACGGTTTTGACTTGCACTTCCAGTTATTCCTTAACATAGCTCTATTTAATTCTTTGCTATATTTTTATGATGGTTTATCCTCTTGTTATGGTATGAACATGGACGTCGAATGTTGCCTCAGTTTATATGATTGACTACTTTGCATCAACATCGAAAGAAACACCCTTCTTTACTAATTGCGATGTATAGCTCTTCCGATTTCGATTTCTACCAATCATTTTGAGATTGAATTTTAAGTAGGTACGTTTATCTTTGCTCACGCTCTCGCTCGCCGCCGTTTATCACTCTTTAATAAGCCACTTGTTTTGTCCAGTCTCCACAAGTCCTCCATCCTTTGGTTCAGACGGACACTGTTCAACTTTGGTCCCGTATATTTCGACGCCTCTCATTTGTTCACTGCTGCTGGGTGTATCATTACTGTTTGGCGTCTGATTGAAATCCTTTAATACGATAGCACTAACCTTTTCCTTTAGAGTATTTTTTCTATTTACGACGACATAATTACAACCAGTCAGTATTAGCCCGTGATTGCGATATGAAATTGTGTTAGTGCTGCAATTTCTGGAGACGCAATCAGTAGAAAGATTAATTTAGATAAGGAACGTAATCCCGCAAAATAAAAGCGCCTAATAATGCGAAGGACCAAGTGAGTTTTTTTTTTTTTTTTTTTTTTAACTATTATAGTGACATTACTACAATTGAAAAGCACCCGAGAATTATTAATATAGGTTAACAGATGTGAGGGCTTTGCAGACATTGAGCGGACGAGAATAGGGATAGAGAGCGTGGTGTTTGTGCGGCGGGCTAGTTAGGGCTTAAACGGTGGCGCCACAGCGGCGTGAAATCAATGGCACACACCACCGCCCGCGTACCACCACGCCACGCCGGTCCGGGACTCCAGTCCACCAGCAACAGCCAAGGCAGGTCTCGTGGTTTCAGCGAGTCGCTGGCTCCGCCTACATACCCACCGACTTCACTTCGGGAGTCATCACTATTTTTCCTTTCTCTGTGGCTACGATACCGACGTATCTTGTCATCTTGTGATGTTTCTTTCTAAAAAAATTAACTGAAGCTAATTTTTTCTGCACTTTTGATGCCAATTCGACTATTTTTCAGATCATATTGTAAATATTAGGGTTTGGATCTTTACGAGAAGTCATATTTTTTTCCTGCCCTCTTATTGAGCTTTAATGCTAGATTCAACACTGATTGTATTTGAATGTATTTTATATACCATATAGATGCAGATTTAGGCCATTTTCCTAGTTTTGGTCATATTACGATGGTCATATTTTAAGGAAAAATCTAGAAATTTTTTAATAGTACCGGGATTTCACTAGATACAGTTGATAAAAAATTAAGATAATTATTCTTGAACTATACTCCTATTATACATTGGAGCAAAAACAACTAATTGTGACCGAGAGTGGTGGTGTAACGGTTAACGTTCTCGCCTCGCATTCGGGAGGACGCCGGTTTGAATCTCCGTCCAGGCATCCAGATTTGGGTTTTCCATGGTTTCCCAAATCACTCGAGGCAAATGCCGGGATGCTTCCCTCAAAAGGCCATGGCCGAATTCTTTCCCATTTCTTTACCCCGTCCTTTCCAGTCTCTAAAGACCTCACTGTTAAGATACGTTAAGCAGTTAAAAAACTAATTGTCACTGACTTGGTCAGAATTCACCCGTCAAGAATTAAAATTATACATTATTGTCACTCTCTAAACGTTAATGTTCCGCCCTCCTTTTAATCTCGACAGTGCAGCTTGCCGGTGTCGATCCTCGTCAATGAATGTCACAATGAAATACTTTTGACAATAATCCTCTGCAATGGATCAGAGAGTATCGACATGTCGAAAACAAAATTGTCTGGAAGTGGGAAGTTACAGAGTTATGTAAGGGAATTTGCTTTCTTACCATCCCAAACTTTTGAGCGGTTAATAAAGTCACTAATCTGTGGGGCACTTTCCTAACTTCGCTTGATACGAAGTTCGCCCAGGTAGAGACTTATGGCTAGTGGTATCGCTGCACTCCGCTTGTAGTGCTTTCCTCTCAGTTGTATGTTCTAACACACTGGCTGCGTTTCATTGTGTAGGAGTCACAGACACGTGCATACTCCATCAGCGTGTCTGAAAGGCAGCATTACAATCACTCGCCTGCAGAGGGGCGAGAAATAGCAACATTTTCATTATATATTAATATTCTCTGTTCTCGCCTTCCAGCAGGTAGTCATTCTTCGTCTCACGTGTTCTTTTCTATCATTCGTCCATATAATTCCAATCCCATATCCACCAATCCCCTATTACTTTTATTTCGCCTCAGAATATATTTCTGTTCTTCATGTCTCCTTCATTATTTCCAGTTCTTTTACATCTATCGCGACACGTTGAAACCACATAATTCGTATTTTTATCAAATTAGTAAACTATACAAATCTATAAATTTTTTGTTTCTATTATTTTCAGATTGCAGAATAAGCCCCCTTTCTTTATTCAATGTACTGATTATTTTTTTGGGCTTAATATTTTTGTTACGTTCTTTTCTGCTTACCGATCGTGGTGGGTGAGCGGTTAACGCTCTGGCTTCGCATTCGGGAGGACGCAAGTTCGAATCCTCGTCCGGGCATCCAGATTTGGGTTTTCCATGGTTTCTCAAATCACTCCAGGCGAATGCCGGCATGCTTCCTTCAAAAAGGTCATGGCCAAATTCTATCTTTTCCCTTTTTAAAAACTCAAATGGCTGCAGAGCAAAAAAAAGGGAATTCATAGAATAGTGGTTGTTGCTGAAGTACTAAATATAAAACAAGAAGATATTCAAAGCTCACACAATCCAAACGCGAAAAAAGTAAAAGACTGAATCTCATTACATGTTTGTAGAGGACTCAAATTCTTCCGTAGCCAGAGCAAACACTGCACAAACGTAGAAATACTGCAGTATTTAAAGTATAGTGATACTAGTTTAGATTGCTTTAACAAAAATCGAACAGTAAAGAAAAAATATGCCTAAAAATATGTCTAAAAAATAATACTTGTTTGTCAAGTTCTGCTCAGGTAGAATAAGAGATGATAATGAGGTCTCGTAGACTAATCTTGAAGGATGTCTTGTCTGTACAAGCAGTAGTGTTAAAATCCATGAATTAAGTGAAATGAATAACATACACAACAGGCGAACAAAAAGGTATTTTATTTTAATAAAAGTATTTTAAAATCACCCTTTTTTTTTGCATTTTGTATTTAAATACTAACATTTCAACCCATTTTGTATTTGAAATAGAAAAATAATAAATTGTTTGCGTTTTGTATTTAAATGCTTTTTAAGAACTATTTTGTGTATCTCTGGGTGTCGCGTGTAAACGGGAACCTTACGGCTGGCACCACGTACAGTCTGTGTCGTAAACAAGCTGCTACTTCCATACTCCCACAGCCCAGACTGAATAACTACGTTGTGAAACGCCCGGGAATCAAATGAAACAATAAAAGCAGTAATGGAGTCAGAGGCATCAGCGGTGTGTTGGTTCATGGAGCAGCGCCCTAATCCAGACCTCCTCCTAGCTGCTTTTCTCTCTTATTGCTTCTGGCCTGACGGCTCCTCACGGTCGAGGTATTAAGAGGCGGGGAAGCGCTGCGGACAACAAACGGGATGGAATCCGGTCCTTTTGAAGGAACCATCCAGGCGTGATTTGGGGAATTGATTTAAAACTCAAAGTAGATGCCCGGACGGGGATTCGAATCCGTGTGCTCCCTAGAGCGAGGGCACTGAAAAATCGCGTCCTTAATCTGACCTCTTAAGATCCCGATATGTCCGATCATAAAATATCAATAAAGTTTCACCAAAGATTAGTACAACCGAGTAGGGGGAGTTAGCAGTAACGCTCTGGCCTCGCATTCGGGAGGACGCGGGTTCGAATCCCCGTCCGGCCAGCCAGATCACTCCGAGCGAATGCGGAGATGGTTCCTCCAAAGACCATGGACTAATTCCTACCCATTAGTTGCCCCAAATTTACCTGCCTCTAATCACCTAGACGTTAACGAGGAATAAAGCCATAAAAGAAACCAAATGAAGAGTACCATTAACAATACATACGTATATGTAACCGGCCAAACCCGATTAGGTCCACGCCGCATTTCAACATAATCACAATTCTTCTTTCCATTATCGGTTGATAGGTTGAAATGCGGCGTGGACCTAAAGAGAGAAATTTCGTCAAGCCATTCCTAAATTAACATCTGCCACATCCATCTTGACAGATAAAGTACGAAGCTAACGAGTTCTGGAAATCGTGGATGAGCAACAGTAATTTGTGGAAGAGTCTAACAGAAAGAACAGAGAGGATGGGGTCATATTTTAAGACATGCGGAATTGGTTAATTTGTTAGTGGAGGGAACAGTCGAAGGTAAGACGTTTGTTTTACGGGCGGCTCTCCATTGTAGATTTTCTTACAAGGTGGGTATTGTCTAGGTAATCAACTATCTCTTCTAGCGTATCATACCTGTGGGACCAAATAATTCCTGCAAAAATCCAGAAAAATTAACGAGGCATTTCTTATCGGGCCTGCCCGTTTATTGGCGTGTATCGTAATTCTCGTTCTGGCCGTAATTTTTAGTCCAAATTTCAAATGTACTTAAAATACAGCCGTTCTTAATAAAATAAATAATATTGGCTAAATAAAATGTATTATTAAACAAACAGTAGTCAAATAACCTATTGGTTCTGTAACCTTCAAGTGGATTAAATGTCTAAATGGCGAATTTTTATCCTTCGAGTCTCAAACCTGGTTCTAAACTATCTATCCAGACATCGAATAGTGGAAAATGGAATGTAAATGGCTATATAATGATTAACTGAGAGCCGAACCAACTTCGTTTAACGTTCGCACAATTAAATTCCGATTTGATCGTTGATCCGAACCAGAGTAGTGCAGGACTCTCCACTAGTAGAAATACCTTGAACCGAACAGGTGACTCCAAAAGTAGCCTTGCGTGATAAGACTTTAATTGGAAACGTAACAAATTGTTGAAGTTCCTTTATCGGGCAATGAACCAATGACCCTGGCAATACTCTCGCAATGTTAAACTGTAGCTACTGATGTTGCAAATACAGTTTTGCATATTGCAAGCTGTAAATGTTAAAAATTCATCAACATTTTGTCATCGTGCATCGAAAAATAACGTCAACACGGAACTATAGCGCTGAATAATGTTCAGAATATAAATTTGTGTTTTTAGGATGTAAATGTTGAAAATTCATTGAAGTTCCATTACCACGCCTCGATCTAGTGCTCTGAAATGCGTTAATATCATGGAACATCACGTCAGTGATATTATGAATACGGTTCGGTGTTTTGTAAGAGACAGATGTGAAATATTCATCAAGATTCGATAACCGCGGGGCGAACCTGTACTTCAGCAATTGGTGTTGTGAAAACAAATTTAAGCGTTGTGGTCTTAAGTGTAGAAAATTAATCGAATTACCTTCACAAAACATCGAATCAGTGACATGAAACTACCGATATTAATATATATATATATCTTTGCTAATCGAAGGGCGCACATGTTTGAAATTAATTGAAACGTCTTCACCTAGCATCGAAATGATGACTGGGAGCAGGCGATAAAAATATCGAATTTGAGGCTATTGGTGTTCCGAGTAGATCTTAGTACGTTTCGTGGTGCGAATGTTTCATTACAATTCCCTCACCGAGCATCGAACTGGCTACTCGCAACTCCAACGTTTTCTCAGTCGCGACGCAAACGGAACACGCATGCAAAAGACAACACTAGTTAACAATAAAACCTGTCCGTGCGTTCGCAGAAACGCTTCGTGGGTAATACTGAAACATTCCTTCCGAACTAGACGGCGGTGTAAACAAGTGAAATGTATCAATATTTGCAAACAACGTAAATTGAAAGGTTGGGAGGAAAACGAAAAAAGAGGATTGCTTCTGCGCATGCTGTTTCTGAAATGACCCACATAACAAATCTACCGTTTTATGAAATTTCTCCTATGTCGCTTTCTTTTAACAGTGAAATGAATGTAATTCTTTGGTTCTAGTGCACTTAGACGTATTTACTGGTTTTACTGTTACAGGGCGTTCACAAAATTCAATTCAACTCAATTCAGTTTTCACGCTAAGTAAATGTTAGCTTAAGTGAATGTTGTTTGTGGTAGTAACTTTCGTAACGGATGAAACATTGGCTCATTGTCAACCGTGCAACTTCCTTATTACTGCCGTTTCTATACTGGGTAGTATATCGAAGCCTGCAGCGAGATGTGGGGCTGGTATCTACAAAATACTAGAGCTTGGTGTGTTATCGGACGGCTTAAAGGGGATGAGCTGCTCCCGATGACCGTGCAGTGTACTGCAGGTCAGCAACCACTTACAAGATGCTGGTGCCCCTAGAGACACGGAGTACAGCGGGATACAATGGTAAAGACAAGATGAAAAGGCAGGATGAAGCCGTCATGGGGAAGCAGACTGCAAATCAGGAATTGAAAGGTGCGATCGGAACAGAAACCAGTCAGGAAATGACCGGTATATTTGAAAAATCAATAAAAACTAAACGGGCAGCGACAGAAATACACCGTTTGTTGCAATATGCTTGGGAAACAGTAAATTTTCAGGCAGACAAACTTTCGAAATTAGATACAATTTTTAACAACAGATGGCGCTGCAATCTGTAAAAGTCTAAAGTACGCTTATTCTAAGGAATAAACCATTTTTTCACAGCAAACTTGCAATCTGTGAACAGCACACGCTTACAGCAGAAAGACGACTTACAGAATGGCGAACTCACAGACTGCGTTTACTTCTATATCCTTCAAATCGGCTGAAGCGCCATCGATTTTTTATTATAAATTTAAGGTTTTCATTTGATTCACCCTCGTACTTACAAGTAAACGATTGTACAGTTCTCTCTTTTGTAACCACTGTTCAACCAAACGCTTTTTTCGGACTCTTTTCTTCACAGCTAGACCCAGAACGAAGGATACAGTTGCTTTAACTTAATTTAAATACATTATATTTTCAAAAACAAATTGGTCACAGATGATAGTGTACAATTAGATAATAAATTTTTAGAAAATGTCGTTGAGTACATTTATCTTGTCCAGCTTGTAAATATGAGAGGTGATATAAGACTCGAAATTTTCCGTCGCATCAAGCTGGGATTGCAAGCATTTGGGAGGCATTCTATTATCCTGAAATCTAAAATGCCCACAAATCTAAAGCAAGTAGTCTATGACCACTGCATTCTTCCTGTGCTGATATACGGCTGTGAGACCTAGAATAGTGAATTTACAAAAGGTAAACTAAGGACTGCCCAAAGAGCTATGGAGAGGTCAATGCTACGCTTAACGAGAAAAGACAAGAAAAGAGCAACTGACATTAGATCAGTTACAAAGGTCACAGACATCTTAGAGAAGACAGCATGTCTGAAGTGGCAATGTGATAGAGTGGATCCCAAGAGATCAACACAGACCAGAGGAAGACCCCAAGACCAGGGGACAAGGAGAAACGCAGGGTTGTCGGAGTTAACTGGCAGAGGATCGACCAAGATCGTGCGACCTGGAGGAAACTGCTCAAGTTATTTCTGAAATCATGAATTTAAGAGGCCACATCAGAAAATGATTGAACTGGCTGATAATGATGTAGGTGTTTGGACTGGCGAAGCCACGACTGATAACACGCAATGAGCCACCAAAAGTGTAATGTGTGATGTTCGCGTGCACTTACAAGAGTTTCAAAGCAATCGCTAACCTTCGTTTACCCTGACGAGGCTATGCTCTCCTACTGAAGGAAACGTCTGCTGAAGGAATGCAATACATAGCCTAACCTGCACACAAGTTATCAATACGGTTGTTAGTACAATGGAAGAGCAAATACGAAAACACGTGCATCATTGTCTATACTATTATAATATTATATGTTTCTGCATCGCTCAGAACCTTCTGATAAGCTTAAATACACTGTTTGGAATTTTAGGATGTGGATTCGAACCTAAGGTTTGCCTCACGTGGCTCAGGGGTAATCACGCTACGGCTCGAGCAGGGAATCAAAACTTTTTGAATTTAAAATAGTTTGGCATAAGTTAAAGACTACGCCAGAGGTGGATTTTTCACATTCTGGGAGCTTAAGCTATATATCACCACGTTACATTCAACAGAATTGAAAAGTAATCTTTGATGGAAACAGGCATGGAAAGATATTGCAATAGGTATGAAAAGTAGTGCATGGAAGGGAAAAGATGACCATAACCACAAGCTGGCACTCGATTTCAGGCACAAGGGTGTGGGAAGATTCTCTTTTTTAGGTAAGGGTGTCAGGGATTGGAATGAGTTAGCAAGAGAAATGATGAATAATTTACCGAAAACTTTGAAGGAATTTAAAGATAAAATTTGTAGAGGGCAAATGTAGGTGGGTGCAGGATAGGGGGAAGATGGGTGTGTAGGGATATTGCCACCGGAGCCTGTGCTCCATTGCAATTAAATAAAATTAAATTAAATTAACAAAGAGATTTAAAGCTATTGTATTCAAAACGATAGACAACCGTAGTGGTCTAGTTGGTTATGTCGATAGATTTCACACGATGCGAAATGTTTAGAACGAATTTTTAGCTGTAGTGATGCAACGAGGACCTGCGCGTATAAAAAATTTCTTTTACAATGTTCGTTTATCACTTCATTCGTACCACATGTTTGACAGTTAATGTTGAAATTTAGAAATTGTAGAAAAAAGTGATGCAGAGTTTTTCTGGGCTGACGAACGAACAAGCCAATAGCTAGCAGACAATACACCTAACAGAATGATGTTGTTAAATGTCTAAACAAAGCTTATACTAACCACATTATTACACGGGTATGTGCCAGATTGATAACAATACTGCCGCATGAACGCCAGTGTACCGTCTGCCAGCATGGCGCAGCGGGTAGCGTCACGAATTGCGGTACCGAAGGTCGCCGGTTCAATCCCGCCCACTGACAAAAATTATTTAATTCTGTTTATTATTTCCAGAAGATTCTACATGTTTCCTAAGGTCACTTGTAACTTCTACACATTTCATTTGTTAACTACTCTTGTAATCTCTAGTACGTTCTATCTGTGTATAAATAGAAGAGCATTCTGCCCAAGAGGCAGTCAGTGCTGCGTGTATGTTTGAGTTCTCAATAAACCTGTTCTCAGTTTAAGTGCTGTGTTCATTGACAAGTAACCTTCGAATTCACACCTGTCCCGGTTCCAACGCGACATAGTTTGGTGGAGGCGCCGGGTACCCTGTGCAACAGCTGCATCATCGTGGCTCCGATTAGGCAACGTAAAAGTCGCCGCCTACACGGACTGGAACCGGACTACAAAGGATATACTCAGTACGTCCTTCCGAAAGTCCGCGTCATTAGGAAACCCATGGCGGCAAGCCAGCTGCACATTCGACACCCATCGGTGTTCTCTGGAGACGCTGGACAGGATCCTAACAAATGGCTAAAAGGGTTCGACCGAGTCGCCAAGTACAACAGGTGGGATCATACCATGTGCTTGGCAAATGTTTATTTCTATCTGGACGGAACCGCCCAGCAGTGGTTCGAGAACAACGAAGAAAAACTGAATAACTGGGAAATGTTCCAGACGGAACTTAAGAAAACGTTTGGGGACCACCAGCGACAAATCCGCTCGGCGGAAGAACAACTGAAGAACCGGGCCCAACGACATGGGGAGCCGACGCAATCTTACATACAGGATGTTTTGGCCCTATGCAACGTAGTCAACCCGAATATGACTGAAGCCGACAAAATCACGCACCTAATGAAAGGTATTGCAGAAGACATGTACCAAGCTCTTCTGATAAAAGACGTCGCTACGACGGAAGAGTTCATCAAGTGGTGCCAGCGGATTGAGGAGATGCAACAAAGGAGGGTTGGGCGAAAGAAGTATGACAGACTTCCCAACGTAGTCCCTATGGCAGTTGTGGAAGACCAGCACGACTTTGCGTCTCTCATACGACAAATTGTGAGAGAAGAATTACAACAGTTCATGGCAGCTGGGACTCTTGAACCGAGTGAGCATCAGATCATGGCCATGGATGTAAGCCCAGTGGGTCATGAAGGAGCCGACGCGGCGGAAAAAGAGGTATTTCAGACAATAGCTCCTGTCTGCCGAGCCAATCGCACTCGACGTGAAGAATGGCCTCGCCCTGATATGACGTATGCTGCAGCTGCCAAACGGCAGCCTAGGAACCGGCCGACACGGCCACAACCAAATCCTCCGGCACCTATGACGTCCCGCAGACGAACGGACGTCTGGAGGACAGAAGACAACGCGCCAGTATGTTTCCACTGTGGGCGCCCTGGACATGTCATACGCTACTGCAGAGAGAGAAGACGAGTATTTGACGATTATTTTGCCGCAAGACGTCCGCCATCCGAACAGTTTCTACCCCAGGCAGCCACCCGCTGACGAGTTCGGTCGACCTACGGGAAGAAGCCCATCGCCGTACCCTAGACGAGGTCGATCCCCGACGCGCCGCTGCCGTTCATCGTCGCCGGACAGAGCTACCAGCCGCTCCCCTAGCCGCCGCACGCAGGAAAACTAAGCAAGGCGACCATCTACGGAGGTGAGGCCGCCGCAGATGAAAATCCTCCATGGATGACAGTCACTAAGATGTCGGGAAATCTCATCAACGTTATAATCGACGGCCAACCTGTCCGGGCGCTGGTTGATTCAGGAGCTTCTTTCTCCGTATTGTCGGACAATTATCGTCGCACACTAAAGAAGACAATGTTCCGTGATACGGGGGCAACTGTGCTAAAGGTCGCAAATGGAAAGTACGTCCAGCCAGCTGGAGCTTGTGTCGCGAGAATAACCATCAACAACAGGACCCAGCCAGTTGAATTTGTCATTTTAACAGAATGTAGTCATAATGTCATCCTTGGATGGGACTTCCTTAAGGCATCCCAAGCTGTCATTGACTGTGGAACGTCTGAGCTGCAAATTGAAGAAGTCGTTGCGACGGGTACACGTAACACAGAATCTTCTGGGAAGTTATTCGCCGTTGACAACGTGACAATCCCGCCGTTCGCAATGAGAAGAGTCCCAGTCAAAAACACGGACGACCGCAACCTTGAAGTGCTTGTCGATAGTAGAAAGTTTATTAGGCTCACGAAAGAAATCTACATACCAGCGGCTATCATAAGCATTATCGGTGGTCGAGGAGACATTTGGATCACCAACTGTCACGAGCAGTCACAAATTATCCCCAAGGGAATGTGCATAGGGACAGCTGAACCAGTCCAGGAGGGCGAGCTCAACGTCATTAACGAAGATCCATGCTCTGTTACTAGTACCGACAACACGCTGGAGGAAACAACTATGGAACTGCCAATAGGGTCCGGCCTGACCAAGGAACAACACCACCGGGTGTTAGCTATACTACGCCAATTCTCTGGTGTATTCACACCCCAGCAAAAAAAAGGTCAGACGAAACGGCCCACGATAAAGCATCGTATCAATACTGGGGATCATCCGCCCATTAGCCAGCGCTCGTACCGATTGTCACCAGTCGAAAGGCGAATAATTCGAGAGGAAGTGGAGAAGATGTTGCATAATGACATTATTCAACCTTCGGAGAGTCCTTGGTCATCTCCGGTGGTCCTCGTAAAGAAGAAGGATGGTACGTGGCGATTCTGTGTCGACTATCGGCGGCTGAACAAAATCACAAAGAAAGATGTCTACCCACTGCCGCGCATCGACGACGCCTTAGACTGCTTGAAAGGAGCTACATACTTCTCAACCATGGACATGCAGACAGGCTACTGGCAAATCGAGGTTGACGAAGCTGACAGAGAAAAGACGGCTTTTATTACACCTGATGGCCTCTATGAATTCAAAGTAATGCCATTCGGATTATGCAACGCTCCGGCCACATTCGAACGCATGATGGACAACTTACTTCGACACCTTAAGTGGACGACGTGTCTTTGTTATTTAGATGACATTGTTGTTTTCTCGAAAACATTTGAAGAACATCTGAGTCGCCTGTCAACGGTGCTGAAGTGTGTTCAGACTGCAGGACTCCGCCTCAATCCGAAGAAGTGCCTCTTCGTCGCCAGAGAGATAAAAATCCTGGGGCACCTGGTCAACGGAGATGGCGTCCGCGCTGATCCAGATAAAGTAAGGGCAGTCATGGAATTTCCAACTCCTCAGCACATTCGTGATGTGAGAAGCTTTCTTGGGCTGTGCTCATACTTCCGGCGTTTCATAAAAGGATTCTGTAACATGGCACGTCCACTGCAAGAACTTTTGCAGGGAGACGCCAAGTTTTACTGGGATGAAACTAAAGAAAGATCTTTCCAGGCACTTAAGGAGGCTCTAACTTCCGCACCAGTTCTAGCCTTATACGACGAGAATGCAGAAACTGAACTTCACACTGACGCCAGCGGTTATGGGATCGGTGCAGTGCTTGTGCAAATTCAGGAAGGTGCTGAGAAGGTGATAGCCTATGCATCAAGAGTATTCTCTAAGCCCGAGATAAACTACTCTACAACCGAGAAAGAATGCCTCGCAGTTGTCTGGGCTATCAACAAGTTTCGTCCGTATTTATTCGGCAAACCTTTCACCGTCGTAACAGACCACCATTCTTTATGTTGGCTAACCAGCTTGAAGGATCCATCAGGTCGACTAGCAAGATGGGCACTTAGACTTCAAGAGTACGACGTCACGGTGGTATTCAAAAACGGACGCAAACACAAGGATGCCGACAGCCTTTCAAGGAATCCTTTAATAGAACACAACAGCATGAATGGAATTTCAGCCCTCGCTGAATTAGGTGACGTTGCAGCTGAACAGAGGGAAGATTCAGAGTTATTAAGAACCATAGACGCCTTGGAGAAAGGAGAACCGGCCAAAGGAGGGTTTCAATTGATAGATGGGACATTGTATAAGAACAACTACGATCCACTAGGCCCCAAGTGGCTTCTGGTCGTTCCAGCTCATCTCCAGCCAGCTATTCTCAAGTATTTCCACGACGCTCCAATATCCGGTCATCTGGGATTTGTGAAGACCCTGGACCGAATCAGACGCAGGTATTACTGGAAGGGTCTCTACCGATCTGTCAAGCATTATGTGAGTCACTGTAAAGAGTGCCAGCGACGGAAACATGTGCCGCAATTACCTCCAGGTCATCTAGTACCAATTCCACCTGCAGCAGTTCCATTCCACCGAATTGGGATCGACCTTTTGGGGAGGTTCCCGAAGTCGACAACCGGTAACCGATGGATAATAGTCTGCACCGACTACCTCACGCGCTACGCTGTCACCAAACCTGTGCCGACTGCAGAAGCTCCAGAGGTTGCAAAATTTCTAGTAGAAGACATTATTTTGAAGCATGGAGCACCACGTGTGATGATATCCGATCGTGGAAAGGTATTCCAGTCAAGACTAGTATCAGAGGTCATGTCAAGATGCGACGTTGTCCACAGGATGACAACTGCATACCACCCTCAGACAAACGGTCTCACAGAACGCTTCAACAAGACATTAGCCGATATGCTGTCGATGTATGTGGATGTTGAGCAGAAGGATTGGGATACAATACTGCCAGTGGTCACATTTGCTTATAATACAGCAAGGCAAGATACGACAGGCTTCACTCCGTTTTTTCTGCTCCATGGCCGTGAAGCTGAGACCACAATGGATACGCTGTTCCCATTCCAGCCGGACGACACTCAGGATGACTATATAAAACAGCTCATTACCAGGGTCGAAGAAGCAAGACAGCTGGCTCGCATACGAACACTGGCCACCCAGGAGAAGGACCGTCAGCGGTATGACGGCAAGCACCGACCTGTTGCGTACAACCCAGGAGATCTCGTATGGATTTTTACCCCTGTCCGGAAGGTTGGGCTATCAGAAAAGTTACTGAAGCGGTACTTTGGTCCGTATCGTGTCATACGCCGCCGGTCAGACGTCACATACGAAGTCGAGGATTATGAGCCGTCTTCGAAACGACGAAAGCGAAGGGACATTGTTCACGTCCTCCGCATGAAGCCTTACTACAATCCTGACGAGCAGCTAGGCACAACCAGCTTCTTGTTCAAGGACTCTGAGGACGGTTTGGATACTGAGGAAGTCGGACAGGAAGATAATAGTACAAACAGGAGGGGCCCTCCAGAACTGCCATACAGAGGACCCACGACAAGATCAAGATCCAGGACACTTCAGCGTGCCCCAAAAGAAATCTAACAGCGGGACGCTGTTTTCCTCAGGAGAGGGAGCAATGCCGCATGAACGCCAGTGTACCGTCTGCCAGCATGGCGCAGCGGGTAGCGTCACGAATTGCGGTACCGAAGGTCGCCGGTTCAATCCCGCCCACTGACAAAAATTATTTAATTCTGTTTATTATTTCCAGAAGATTCTACATGTTTCCTAAGGTCACTTGTAACTTCTACACATTTCATTTGTTAACTACTCTTGTAATCTCTAGTACGTTCTATCTGTGTATAAATAGAAGAGCATTCTGCCCAAGAGGCAGTCAGTGCTGCGTGTATGTTTGAGTTCTCAATAAACCTGTTCTCAGTTTAAGTGCTGTGTTCATTGACAAGTAACCTTCGAATTCACACCTGTCCCGGTTCCAACGCGACAATATTCATAATTTTTATGTTGTCATAATGTAGAGTGTTGAATTTTTCAGTTCAATCTTTAGTTATGGTTATGTTTTTCGAGTTTTCAGTTCAAAGTTGCTTTTCAGTTGTTTGCCGAACGCTGTTGTATTTCGAGAACATTCGATTCCATACGATTCCTCACGTACCGTTAGGTCAGTTATATAAGCCTAAATTTTCAGCATAAAATAACTACAGAAATCATACTAGTTAAATGTAGTGAGAATCGAATCTTCTAATTGTTTAATTGTTGGCGTCTTATCAGGTATTAGTGTAGTGTATTACTATAATATCTGCAAGGTTTTTTAACAGAAAAGGATAACTGTTCTGAAAAAATATTAATTTCAGTCAGTAACAAAACGAAATAAAATAATTAAAGAGAAAATTCCTCAAAGCTTTTGAAACAGAAGCATTACGACATATATCTATTCTATTATAAATCTTTAAGTAAGTTCAATGTGTTTAATGATTTTAAACCAAAACCCAAAAACTACCGCCGCAATTTTGATCGAGTTTTCAAATTCTTAGAGCTAACGGTTCAGATTAAAATCTGTGGAAATAGCTAATGAGGGACCTAACAAGTAATTAAAATCACTTCTAGACGGAATAAATATGGACCACGGATCACTCTGTATTTAAGATTACCACTCCTTTCACGAAACACTGACAAAAGATTACACTACTTAAATTAATTTTTAATTTTTTACTTTGGTAATTCAGTTTTCTGGACTGCAGTACTTTAAAATAAACTCAGTACGTCTCAATCAAACGTAATAAGCGTTGACCTGCCACCGTTACAGGTTGGCTACAATACGAAATGCGTTATATTATTACTGTGGTAGACATATAATGTCTCTGGTACAACAAGTCTGTTAAAAAAAGCTAATATACCGATACTTCTCCCTTGAATGTCATATCGATACAAAATTCGTTTTTATTTTATTTTATTTTTTTTTCTGGTAGTAAGATGCCTGAGAAACAGCTACAATAAATACCAACTGAAAATAATCCGTATTTATTTCATAATAACTTGTGCGAAACTGTCCATATTTCGGACCACTTAGTGTATATTTATTAATATTATTAATTTTAATTGAAAATCGAGATAACGCTCCGGATATTTTCTTTTATAATTGGAATGTTAAATTCCAGTCCCATTTATTTTTCCGATTTATAATTTTTAATTCCTTAAGCATTTTTGGTAAATTACACTCATTTAGTATATATTTGGTGACCATGATGTGCAAATTTTCTTAAATATCATTGACCAAGAAACGTGTGTTCAATTTTTGCATCGAAAGTTTATTTCCTTCCAAGCTGTTTCGTTGGAAGTATGGAGGAGCCACACTAATACATTTAGATAGAGATAATTTGGTAGTAGTCCAATAATGGCGTATTGAGAATTAGATGTCCATTTAGAGTGAAGTTTGGTACACACGTTCCTTAGACAGTAATATTTTAGAAAATATGCATGTTAAAGTCACTAAATACATACTTGTGAAGTAAATTCTTTCTTGCTTATGGCGTCCTTTCCAAATGCTCACATCAGGACGGTGCAGCCGGTTATGTTGATTTGCTGCCTGGACCAGAATGAAAAATCACGCACTTTGTTTTAGCATAAGGCACGATGAATTTAGTTATGCTTGGTTTTTGGGTGGCAATGTACTGGCGGTTAGGATGGAATGCAGTCTGAACCAGAATGTATGATGGTCTTAGCCAACATTGTTTAGAAGTGTTTATACATATATATTTCTATCAAATTCATGAAAACTTGGAAGCTACATTAAATTAGTTGTAATGGCATACGAATATCTTTGTATGGTAACACGAAAACTTTCCAGCAATTTTACATTCATTGCTGTGGATGCTATTGTTGTCATTAAGGGTTTGTTTAGGAATGGCCTGCCGACGTTGTCGCATAGGGTAAATTTCGAGTGACATTATGGCTAAGGTAGGTTTCATTTTTCTTTGATATGAACTATTTCTGGAAAGGTGTGTCCTCAGGAACGTGAAAAATTTCTGACCAAAGGGACAATTGCTTTTCGATAGGCTCTTCTTGTGCCGATAATTTTATGTAGCTTTAATTTCTTATATTTACTGTATTGTATTGCTTTAAAACGTAAGATAGATAAAAAATACTTTTGGAGCGGTATGAACGGAACCTAAGGTAATAACTGAAAGAAGAGAAGTTTTTAGATGAAATATACATTTTTTTCTTCTCTACGTTAATATTTGGTACTTAAATAAAAATGGTAAATCATTTTTACACACTTCAGGATCCACGGGTGCGAAGGAGCGGGGATATGCTGGTTTAAAAATAAAATTGTTTCAATCTAGAGGAGTGTGTACAAAAAAAGTAAAATTAATGCTAGAGAAAAGTTTTTATATAGACATTGTGCTTCTCCCAGCAACTAACAACCCTTTAAATAGTCCAGTATTCTTACAAGGAATTCTTGCTATATTTAAATATATATATATAACAAAAGCAACATATATTTCTTTGCTGTTGCATATACTTTCGTATTTACATATTTTCGTAATTTATTGTTCGTAATGCCAACTAGAATATTGCACAAAATCTCACATGTATGTAAAATAATCTTATATAACGCCAGCAAATAAATCATTTCTTATTTATTTGAAATGATAAAATAAAGGTATTATAATTGGCAGAAATCTTTATAATTAGATAAAGCCTAAATTTCACCAAGTCCTGTCGACGTTGCTAAATTTGCTCAGCTGTCAGAAGCCGCGACTGTGGCCACAATGAAGTATGAACTCGGCCATAACGTGAATTTTTCAGCTAGCGCGGAGAACGTGTTCCAAGCGAGAGAGGTTGTCTGTAGCTGTAACGCAGATGGATGGATCGTCGCTTTTATGAAGGCTGCAGCGCCGTGCTGCGGCTGCGTTGGCAATTACGTTGCTAATTAGTTGGGCGGGTCCCTCCGTGACACAGGTCGTCAATTATTTGTGTCTCCTTTCTCAAGACCCTCGTCAATAATGTCTGAAGCACCGCAACGTATGCATGTCAAACCTCCCAACAGAGAATAAAGACTTCGCATTGTTAATTTTTTACCAGCAAGTGGTGAAAACGCAGCAGTACTTACCGGTTGGCATGTAATGTTAAGCAACCGTATTAATTTATTATTAATTGAATTTAACTGAATTTTTTTTCGTATGGCATTTTTGGCCAGAAGAACCCCGAGAGTATAGTTAGGCCCACTAGTGGCAGAATTGTTTTGTTTTCCCGTGTATTTTGCCCCTCTACCTTGAGCGCTTCACTATAGCTGTGGCCAGAAGTATTGGCGGGCGGCTTTAAACGCGCTGTTACCATATCGTTCCTTTGCTTGTAAATTCTTAAGTTGTTTTGAAAGTATCACAATGGATACAAAGTGTGGAAACTGGCGAAGGATAGTAAAAGAAGGAGTGACATGCCGGGACTGCGGGCGCTGGTTTCACTGGGGGTGCAGCGATGTATCTAACAGTGACTCTTGTGTCAGTATTTCCTGGAACTGTCACTCCTGCAGAATTAGTGATCAGGAGCAGCGGATTCTGAAACTCCAGTCAGATTTGGCATCTGCAGAGAGGGATTTAAAGGCCCTGAAGGCAGGAAACTCTGTTCTTTGGCATAGGCGGAACAGTGAATGGAAAGAAGTCAGCTCTGGCAGGAGAGGTAGGAGACGCTGTCTGTCTGATGGTTTCCAGCTGGAGACATCCAATGTGTTTCGGCCATTGGAGGATCTAGATGGTGACTCTGAGGACCGTCAGGTTGGACTGAACGATCTGGGTTCTTGCAAAGTAAAAGGGAAAAGTTTTCAGGGTGTATCTAAAAGTTAACGCAGGAAGGTACTGTTACTTGGGAGCAGTCACGGGAGGGGAATCAGTGAGATGGTTCAGTCTGACTTGGGGCCTGATTATGAAGTCTGCAGTATTTTCAAACCAAATGCAGATCTTGGAAGTGTGGTAGCAAATGTGAAAGACCTAGTTAAAGATTTTTCAGATAAGGATTGTGTTGTAATTGTTGGGGGACCAGGAAATAGCCTTGATATAGACCTCAATTATTCAATTGAGGGAGACATTTCCCACATTTCCAGGAACACACGTCAGACAAGTGTGAGATTTGTTGGTTTGCTTGAGCGTTACGATAAACCCTGGATATGGCATATCATCAGGCGTACAAATGCATCCTTGGAAAGGGTTCTCTGGCAGCCGGCTAATTCACACATTGGTTTGATTGATGTGGCCTGCATTGGTAGGGACAGTTATACTCGCCATGGACTCCATCTGAATGTCAGAGGTAAGAGAAAGCTTTCGCTTCTTATTGCTGATGAGGTCAGAGGATGCCAGGTGAGTGAAAGAGGTATTCCTGTGATAAATGGTGTTAAGTCGCGGCCTTTTTTAGGGTAAATAAAATAGATTTATTAAGATGTCTAAAGGAAATTATGTCTCTGATTATCATAATTTGTTGAAATTAAAAATTTCCAACTGATATACCAGTATGTAATAATAAAATAAACAATTCAAAGTCACTGCGTCAAACTGTTCAGACCAGTATTTTCCACCAAAATATAAGAGGAATATTTAGTAAAACTGATGACATTACCTTAAGCCTAGAAGAGATTCAAAATTCCAGAAATTTTAATGTAGACGTTTTATGTATATCTAAGCATCATTTGTCTGATACAGGAATATCTCAGCTGTCCATCCCAAATTATAAATTAAGTTCTCATTTCTGCAGATGTAAAATGGAGAAAGGGGGAGTTGCCATTTTTGTTAAAAAATAATATTGAATGCAGTAGTGTAGTTGTAAGTAAGTATTGTATAGAACAACACTTTGAATGTTGTGTTACTAAACTAGAATATGATAAGGAAGAGCTGATAGTGATAGCAATTTACAGGGCCCCCTCAGGTAATTTCAGACTGTTTTTATCTCATTTAGAGACTTTGCTACTAAGTTTTACAAATAGCAAACAAATAGTATTATGTGGAGATTTCAATGTTGACTTCTGAATCACAGCAATGATAGATTAGATATGGAAGCCTTGATATTGTCTTTTAACTTAACAGCACTTTTAAATTTTCCTACGAGAATACAAAATAATAGCAGGACTGCAATTGATAATTTTTTATGGATATTTCTCAGTGCAGTAATTACAGCATACTTCCAGTAATAAATGGTATCTCAGATCATGATGCCCAGCTATTATGTATCGAGTACAGGAACACTGTTAAACAGATAAAGAAAAGCTGGGTTTATAGAAGAAATATTAGTGAAAATAATATAAAACACTTCATAGATACCTTAAACAATGAAAACTGGTTAGATGTATATAATGCACAGGGTGTTAATGCGAAATTTGATTCCTTTCTGAATATATTTCTAACACTTTTTGAAGGTAGTTTCAAAAAAAGGAAAATTCTCAACACTCCAAACAATGAACTGGGCATGGGATGGATAACAAAGGGTATTAGAATCTGTAGTAAAACAAAGAGGAACCTTTAGTTAAAAATGAGAGAATCAGATAACTATGCGCTGAAAGTTCACTATAAACTTTATTCTAAAATACTAAGAAATGTAATAAGGAGGGCCAAGAACAGGTACATATCGGCGAAAATAGAAAATTCAGACAATAAAATGAGAACAATATGGAATATAATAAAGACTGAAACAGGAAAAACTGTAAATCACACTAAAGACATAAAATAGAACAAAATGGATATGTGTATAGCGAAGTAGGGGAAGTTTGTGAAATATTTAACAAACATTTTACGTCAGTAGTAGATAAATTAGGCATAGAAAAGCAATCCCCACATAGTGCTCTAAAGCTTCTTGAGACTGCTTTCCCAAATACCTTTGTGGAGATGAAATTGCCACCAGTAACAGTATCAGAAATAAATAAACTCATTAAACAATTAAAACCTAAAAATTCTTCCAGCTATGACAATATTTCAAGTAAATTACTGAAAAGATGTTCAGACTGTATCAGTCATGTACTTGCTCACATTTGTAATGAATCCTTAATACAAGGTGTTTTTCCCGATAGTCTAAAATATGCTGTTGTAAAACCATTATTTAAAAAAGAAGAAGTAACATGTGTAGACAACTATCGTCCCATTTCATTACTTTCAACATTCTCAAAGGTTTTTGAAAAAGTCATGTATAGTAGAGTAATAAAACATGTTACACACTATAATATCCTCACTAATTCACAATTTGGGTTCAAAAAAGGATCATCCATAGAAATGGCTATATATTCATTTTTAAATAACACATTTGATTAACTGAATAATAAAATGAATCCTGTAGGAATATTTTGTGATATTGCAAAAGCATTTGACTGTGTAAATCATGAATTACTTTTGAAAAAATTGGAATACTATGGTATTTTTGGGACCGCAGGTAAATGGTTTAAATCATACATTGAAAGCCGAATGCAAAAAGTTTCAATTTTTGATTCTAAAATATGTAAAGATGCTTCATCAGACTGGGAGAAAATAAAACATGGAATTCCACAAGGCTCTGTCTTAGGTCCCCTCCTCTTTCTGTTATACATCAATGACCTTCCTGGAAATTTATCCGACAAAGTAAAGAGTGTTTTATTTGCAGATGACACTAACCTGACTGTGCGTAAAACACCAAACAGTACTATAGAATTTAATGTAAATGAAGTACTTAGAGTAGTAGCAAATTGGTTTAAGGCAAATTCATTAAAATTAAATTTTGAAAAAAACACATTATATTAGGTTTAAAACAAAAAACTAGGCACAGCCAGATATATGTATAAACTATAAAAACAACACAATCTTAGAAACAGAGAGTATAAAATTTCTTGGTATTAAAATAGATCAGAAACTCGGTTGGCATGATCATATCACTACACTACTGACAAAGTTAAGTACTGCCACCTTCGCAATACGAACACTTTCTCTAACAGCAGATCTAGAATTAATGAAACAGGTGTACTCCTCATATTTTCATTCAGTAATGTCATATGGCATAATTTTTTGGGGAAACTCTTCACAAAGTAAAAAAGTTTTCATAGCACAGAAAAGAGCTATTAGGTTTCTGTGTAGGGTACAACCAAGAACTTCTTGCAGACAACTCTTTAAGAAACTCAATATTCTTACAATGTATTCTCAGTATATATATTCTCTCATGAGCTTTGTCATAGAAAATTTTAACCTGTTTACACCTAATTCACAGGTACACAGTTTCAATACAAGAAATAGAAATAACTTGCATAAAACACAAACATTTCTGTCATTAGTACAAAGAGGAGTTAATTATTCTGGGATACATCTGTTTAATAAACTACCTAATCGTATAAAACAGCTTTCAGATAATAAAGATGTATTCAAACAAAAACTTAGAGATTATCTTATTGGCAACTCCTTCTACTCCATTCAATAATTTGAAGAAAATAATTAATTGTACTCATTATGACGTTTGCAAAACTCAGTTGCAAAAATGTATGTTTATTATTATTTCTCGTATTTGTAAAATATGTATATATATATATTTACTATGATATGACTCATATTATGTGTATATGTATCAACAATGACATGTTTCACATCCCAGAGGTCTTCCTCAGCAGGGATCCATGGAACAAGATTGATAAACAAATAATAATAAATAACAATAGAGTACAGGCGCCCTTAAATACTCCTTGAGCGCACGCGCGGGCTACAGGCGTACACTATTTATGGGTTAATTAATTTTCGGAATCAACAAAAAAGCATAAAACGGAGTAAGTAATTACTAAACATCTTTATTTTTATCGCAATGGCTCATACAAGTAACAAAAATTTGTTTCTTAATTATAATTTGCAACATAAACATAAACTTCTTAAAAATCAACTACTTTTGGAAGGTCTGAGATCTTTTAGTCTTATTTTTATTTAGGAACGTAATATTTTTTATAAAATGGATTTCCAGTTAAGTAATTGAATCAATTATCAAAGTCATTGATAATAAATCATTATGTTGGCATACATTCAGGACAGACGACTGCCTGATGTTCGCTACAAATACATTTGCTGCATTGCTCACGCGTGCTGCGGTCCCGAGCCTTGCTACATAAAGAACATCGACCAACTCCTCCCCGAACAGGCATATTATGTTGCGGGGGTTGTTCTGCCAGTTCTGGAAGTAGTCTGCCTTTCAGTTTTATATTTTTCTGGGATAGAGGTCTTGCAAGATCGAATCCGACTTCTTGAAGGTATTGACGACGGATCGCTTTTATACCTGGGTAGTTCATCTGATATATTACAAGACCGTTTACACCCGCCATGTTTACAAAATTGTAAAACAGCGTGAGAAGCCATCGACGACTGTTCCGAGTAATGTCGTATTGTTCACACATTTTTTCAAAGACACTCCACCAATCCGTTTTGATGGGGATCATCATTTGTATAGTAGCAACTAATAACAATAACAAACATCTTAGTATTTGGGCAGTGTTCACATTTATCCGTCGTCTAAAAATACCAAAACATAATAAAGTTACACGAAAAATCCATAAACACAAACAACACACATAAAAAACAACTATTGACATTACTTTTTATAATATTACTACCGCAAATGTATCATATTTACCTCAATTTTGTCACTTGGGTATTAAATAGTTAACTTCCTCCAACGCTCGCGTGGGCTACAGGTGTAGCAAATCAACTTCAAAGGCAATTTATGCAGACGTCTTTGCACCGCGAGAGATGGCACACAACTGGAGGGGGTGGGGGCTAGTACTTGAGGAATACACTGGGCGATTAATCGGTAGTGCGCCTAGTTTAAATAATAGAGTATACGACAATATTACACGTTGGGCTACATACGTAGCCCTCGCGTGCACTCTAGTGTTAACAGTTAAACTCTCTCGTTAGCTTGTATAGTAATAGTTAACACGTTGACGCTCGTACTAGGCAACACAGAACGCTCAGCGTTTAATTTTTTAGTGTTGGAGAGCGCCACGCGAGAATGTTCCGAAGTGCGGCAACAGCGTGATAGCACTCACCTGCCAATTTCCCTGGCCGCAGCTATAATGTAGGACGTGAACTGTTGCCATCTGTCTGTCTGTTTTATGCGTGAGAAGTTTACTTTTGTTTGTGAAATGTGTAGTTCACGAGGCTGAAATTGGAGACAGTCCCCGGATTAGTGATCGCGGGAATCGCCTAAAAACCACAATCAGGACGGACGGTAAGTGGGGTCACGGGCTCTAGGCCGGCACTGTTGTACGTCCCAGACCTGGTGAGCTGCGCCTTAGCGCACTGGGCCACACTGGTGGCTAACTGACATACTGAATGTTTTTAACTACGACAACATATTTTCTCGCTGGACATGGCTGCTCAGTGATTGACGTGTTTGCTTTCTAAACTTTCGTTGCTTCGGTCCCAGGTTGGAATCCCGGAAGGCGTAGATGTGTTTGATCATATGAGCTACGTTAAACTGTAGGTCCCCTCTAGAGCTACCAACCGTAGTTGCAACACGGCCTGTACACATCCACAGCAAAATTCAAGCTAAAGAAAGGCCTGTTTGTCCAAAACCAACATGCATACATATAATCCCTCCAATTATTTAAAACATCACAAACAAAGTGTGACTAAAAACAAAAAAATAAAATTGAAAAATTAGTTGAATTTTTATATAAAATGCCAGCTAAATTTATTTTCTGAAGAAAATGTTTGTTCCATTTTTATAAGGCTTATAATCTATTAACACTACGCAAAACTGTATCATATTTGTAACTATTTAAAATTCAAGAAGAAAGTTCCGAACTAACGCACAATGCCGTTATGCCAGAACTTCGTTTCAGAAAATTGTCACAGTTCCGATAATTTTTAGACCCAGGTTGAGTCATCGAGATCTGTCACGTCACACTGAGTGATTGTTAGTTACTTGTTATTCTGAATCAACTCTGAGGATGTTGAAAGCGTAGACTAGGAAACTTCAATGTACTGAACTGCAGAGATCATTGTTTCTAGGCAGAGTGCTAAGTATGAATATCTTGAATAATGTAATATTACAGTTTTTTCACAGCGTTGTAAATAAGTAAACTCTCCTCCGGCTTGCTTGTGGGACATTTCGAAGGCGTCTATGTCATCTCTCATTTTCAATCATACCTGTCACTGAACAACTTTCTTGACACCGTGTTGAGTCAACTGTTGACTCAACACGGAGTGAAGACAAGTTTCATACCACCCGCAAAAATTTAATACTAGGTATGCTGCATTAAGCATGAGCTATGTTTACGAACCTCAGGTGTGTATTACATACCTTGTGAATGTGGCCGTCCTTATATCTGACAAACGCAGCGGTGTATTGTGCAGCGATGTGTCGAACACGCAAGAAATGTTCCTCTGTGGCAAGAAGAGAAGGACATACTGTATATGTATTTTTGAAAATACTCCTATTTAATCCAGGTCAAAGATTTTTGGTACAGTATTATAACAGAACCTGTAGAAATCAGAACAGCTGATTCTTTAGTTAACAGGGACACTGGTTATCAACTCAGTGCGGCCTGGAACCCGGCTATCCAAATGCTGAAACAGCTCCGCCTCGGTAAGGAGCAGAAGTGTGGATGACGTCATCGCACTGTGTTTGCTTTTGTCTTCCGCCGTTTCCGCAGCAACGCGTTAACAAACAGTTATCCAGTGACATCTACGGTTTTTGTTGTTGTTTAATGAATTTATTATCCGTTCAGCAAATATTGCTATACAGGACGATGTTGAATTTTACAAAAAACATAAATTACATATTGTCATGGTTGATGTCAACCCACAAGGCCCCTCAGTGACTACAATATAGTGATACAATAAATTTTTATAACAATGTTAGCAACATGAACGTCAGTATTAAAAACAGTTATCAGAATTAGAACAGTAATCCAAACAGTTAAAATGAAATTGGTTTAAAATAATTACACTTTTTATATATATATACATTTTATATCGAGCGCTGACAAAAATCTACACTTAACAAACGAGATGTCAAATAGAAGGTGACAGGCCACACGGTATTTAATTTATTAGCTGGTTCACTTCTTCTTCGGAATCACTGCCTGATAGAAAAATATCTTGAGGAAGGCGTTTTTTTTAGCCTAGTTTGGCCGGTTCTTTTCCCTAGTTTGTAAAATCGTGCACCAGGAACTGTACTCATTCGTTTGATGAAATGTATTGTTTGTTGTTTTATAAATTCGTAAATGTAAGCAATATTTAACTCTCTGTGTAGCTGACTATTTCTTACATACCATGGTGCGTTCACTGCTAATCTGAGTAGTTAGTTTTGAAATATTTGTATTCTATGTAATTTGCTACGGCTAGCACATCCCCATATAGGACATGCATATGTTATTAGTGGCCGTAATATCATTGGTTGAAAATGAGGGCTGAGACAGACGCCTTCGAAACGTCCACAAGTGTGACATTTTTACGTGGTTGGAAACCAGAGAAGAGTTTATTTATCTTCAATAATATCAAAACTTTAAAATGTTTACTGAGAATTTATATGCTCTTCAAAAATTATTTTGGTTTAGAATGGAATGTGGTGTACCTATATGTGTCTTTTTCAGTTTGTGAGAAATAAAAATGCCAAATCTACTACTTCTTTTTTATCCTGTAGATTTGCTCCTTATCTTAATAATCTCCTTCAGCAACGCGTTATTTGGTCTTGGTACAGAAAATGCTTAAACCTCCCGAGAATCAGTACCGCGAAAATCGTAGTCGCAACAATTCAAACCAAACCAAGCGACCAATAACTCCTGAAAACGGGGTAAAAGAAGCATTGATATTGAAGCGAAGACTTGTTGTCGCGCTTAACCGCCAGCCAATGGGCGTGAGGGGGTAATCCAGGGGTTTGAGGTTGCGGGGGGAGGGGTTGGGATTAACGTGTCTGAGAGCCGTTCCGTGTCGTCGTTAATTAGCCAAACACCTCGCGGACCCCAAGAATCCATTCGTGGCGAGCCGAAGCAAGACACTCGGCAGCTGAATTTACAAGGCAAGTGGGATCGGCGGGATTAGGCTGGGCGCAGTGCTTCTGAATTATGCGAGGGACCAGCGAAAATGTTTTCTTTCAATATACACGCCGCAGAATATTAAACAACATTAACCACTTCCGCACTCTTTTCCGGGGAGAATAGGCGGAAGATAATTGCATCCGCTGTTCCAGTAAAACCATTTCTCATACAAAACTAAGTTCTCTTGTATTAAGGAACCCTTCCCCTAAACTGCATCATGTGAATATTTCAATCCTAGCTTATTTATTTAAAAGATTTGGCAAGATCTCTAACAACATAGAATCTGTTTATCATGTACAGGGTGGTCCCGAATTCATGGTACAAACTTTAATGGTAGGTACAGGACAATGTAACAATGATTTATTGTATAGGACCACCCTGTATAATTTACACTTTACATAAGTTTCAGTTTACAACACTCATCTTACATTTTACTTAGAATAAATTAATAACTACAATCTTAATTATATTGTTGTATAACAGGTAAATCAGCAAGTAACTGCCACGAATTATTGCTAGTCAGGTTTGAAGAAGAATGTGAGAACGGCATAAACTAATACTAGAGAAGACTGAAAAAGGATCAGATAACAGTATAAATTAATACAAGTGAAGACTAAGAGTGCATGAAACATGGGAAGAGTGGCTTGACAGTTAGTAATGAAACAAGTGATACTTCCTCAGAATTTTTTTAAATGTACTAATTTCTTCAGAGGTTCTTATATTCAGGAAGTTATTCCACAATTTAGCCGCTGAAACAGAGAAGATGTTGGCAAGGGTTTCAGAGCTGTGGGACTTTCATTGTTTTATTTATTAACAATTGCTGGCTTTCATCCATCGATAGAAAGTAGTAACATGCATGCCGCCTGGAGGTTTTCTTTGTAGTCGTCCAGAAATTTCACTTTAGGTAGAATTGGAGACTCTCTGAGAGCGCGATGGGATGTTTTTCAAATACTTTACAGAGTCGTAGATCACAGCGTAGAAAATACAGTATGTTTGTATGTGCCTTGGAAACTTTGAAAAGAAATCCAGATTAACATTTATCGTCTTTTAGAATAAATATGCCCACAACGATAATTAAGTTATGTGCGACACCCCAATGGTACCGGCGCTGACACGAGGGCAGCTGGTTCGAGTCCTCGTGGTGGGAGAACTTAGCCAGAAGGGTAGAAGAGCTGGTGGTTCTTGGCACACAATTCATAATCACCAGATTGCGCACCAAAGCCCTGGGTTACTTTTTAGTTTACTTATGGCTTTACGCCTCGTCGACGTCTAGGTCATTAGAGTCCGGATGGGTCTGGGAACCAGGAACTGGAAGGAATTCGGTCATGGCCTTTTTAAAGAAGCATTCCGGCATTCGCCCGGAGCGATTTGGGGAAACCATGGATCCTGGGTAAAATTCGTAATCTCTCCGCAATGCGTTTGGAATAGGGTATACGGTGATGATGTTGATTGGTACGTTAATCCTTGGCGTTACCCTTGCTGTCTTTCGGAAGAATAGGCCTGAATGGGTCGGCGTCGTGTTTCACCCCATCCCTTCATTTTTCTCTAATTCACAATTCAAATAACACTCTACACTGAACGCTCACACACTTCAGTCAGCCGCACTTAAAATCACATTTAGAACACTGTCACAATGGAGAAGGTAACGGGGAACCACCCGAGTTCATCTTCCTTGCAGTTGCCATCGAGTGATAAACATTCACCATCGTAACCGTCTACGCTCCACACAGGCAAGGGGTTAACAAGAAGAAAAATAATTATATTTGTTACTGAAATATGTAACGGTCTGGTGGTCTAGTGGTTAAGGTGTCTGACTGGTGAACCAAAGGTTTGAATCCCTGTCTTGGCGGGAATTTTCATAAGCCCTTAACCCGACCTTCATCCCTGGCACAGCTACGTTAAACTGTAGGTCCCCTGTACCCGGTAGAACTACCGGGTTAGGTTAAGTCGGCTGCGACAGGGGCGGAATGCGCAGCCAATACAAACCCTGCTACCTGGTCATTACTACTACATGGAATTATTATTATGTACTGAAATAATCATTTAAGGAAGAACCTGGTCATTGGGAGGTTGAAGGAATTTAATCAGATATTAACTTTAGTACAGGTAGCAAACTATTTGGCGACTAGGAAGATCTGTATACTTGATAAGATCACTACTAACAGTGCAACTCATAATATACAGGTTACGGATTTTATTTCATGTTTTATCACAATAATTTGAAGTATCATAGATGAAAAGCTTTTCCGAAAGATTCTTTCTTTAAGAAAACTGTAGCGCAATTCTGTACTCCAAACTTTGAGGGGTGGTATGGATAGCCGATCAAATATTCATGGCGTCTATTGAAAAGCGATCAGTGCATTAGAGTCGCTCCGGGAAGTGGCGGGCCGCCCCAGAGATATTCCGCACGTGATTGGGGTGCCAAAGGCAGGCAGCCAGGCCTGATCTCAAAAATTGACTCCTGATATGCGGGCACCCTTCCCTTGTCACGTGGTTACTTCTCAATCGCCGAGTGACTCGTAATCCCCCTCGGAGGTAACATAATCCAGAAGCGATCGCTCACTCGCGGCAAAGTGCTCTGGGGATTCTAGAGTAGGTACGTGTGCTGCCAATAAATGTATCAGTCACAAAGACCTTCATACTTAAAGAAACGAAATAACTCACAGTTGATGACGATAAAAGTTGTATGGGTTTGATTGCAATTATGTGTTTAAGATACTGTTATATTTCTAGAATTAGTAAAGACGTTATCATTACAAACAGGATTCAAGAAAAAAAACTGTTATTTATTTATTTGCCTTATGCCTAGCTACTAATATAATACACATAAATATATACAGTGACCAAGACGTTGGTCGCATTCACAAATCGACGTCCAGTTGTTGCAGCCATGTTATAAAGAAAGTTTTAGCACTGAAAACATCTTGAAACTGTCCATCTTATTTCGTCAGAGGGCATTCCTTGATGATGTGCTCCACACTCTGTGAAAGAGCACCGAATTCACAGACAGGAGAATCCCGAATTCCCCACTAGAGCATGGCGTTGCATTTGGTGCGGTCTGTTCTTAGGCGATTTAGTTTGACTTACTCGTCTCTCTTCAGATGAAATCCCGGAAGTCCGGTTGTAGGATCTTCAAAATCTTGATATTTTACAGATGCAGAGTTCCAGCTTTGTCACCATTTTTCCTTGACATCGAAGCGATATACGTCATGCTGTACTGGATTTCTGGAATTAAGACCACTGTAGGATAAGTTATTTAGAACCTCGTGGATTGGTAGATCCTGTGGATGTTCAGGATGTTGTAATTTTATCCACTCATGTGCCGTTACGTTACTTATCACACTGGAACACAGTATTCAGCAACAGGGTAAACCATCGTGAGGGAGGTTGTTCATAGTGAACCCGCATCAGCTCCTCACGAAGTACCAGCTAGCTTCTTTACGAGGTTATTCTGAGTTTTAAGTTTCTGACTTGTGTTTTCCATGTGTTCTTCGAACGTTAAGGAACGGTCTGAGTTGATGCCAAGATATTTGTGGTAGAAATTGTGTTTCACTCTTTGGCGAAGAAGTTCATTTTGAGCTGCTGATGTGCTATTCTATTACTCAAATGAAATGCGCATGAAGAAAAATTATCATTATCGTTGATAAATTATCTAAATTTTGTGGAGTCAAGAGCTTTAGCGATGTTGCAGTAAAAAATAGTTTTTGATTTCCGTATCGCGTAGCTGAATGGCACTAGTTGATTAGTTGATTTTGCAGCTGGCTGTAAAATTTATAATTTAACAAGTATGAGAAACATGTAATTTAGGGGCAGCGAGAGATATCATGTCGTAACACTCAGTGAACGGGACAGCATCGGGACATTAAATGATAAGAGTGGTTCTTGAAAAATATCTTTAAACATACCACACAAATAAAAAGCAAATAGACTAGTGACTATAACATCGAAGATAGTCCTGTTGATTTTAGTACCTTTTGAGGTAAGACCAGGTACTTGTAACAAGATAGAACTTTGGACAAGAAACTGGCAAAAGGATATTTGAAGGAACGATACAGGTAATCGCTTGGAGCCAATTTAGTAAATTATGGAAAGCTGAAAACTGGATGATCCGCCCAAGGATCGTACCTTCATATCCCCTAACATCACTCCCAATCATTACCACTCACTGTTAGATAACAAAGATGAAACTCCAAATTTAATATAAGCATGTAATCAATACTTGTATTCTTTCAGAGAGAAATCAGCTATATTATAATTTGTCTGAAGTCTGAGAGTTGTTGTAGTGCATCTCAGGAAAGAGTAGAACGTCGCTGACTAGCGATGAAGACATTTCTAATTGTAAAAAGGCTGCATCATCATCATCATCCTCAACAGTTTCCGGCCACTGGCCGGGTCTGCATTATGCACAAGCCTCTCCATTTCCTTCTTTCTTCCCACCACCTCCCTGTCACCACTTTGTTCCAGTCCTCTCCTCTCTTCCGTACACCCTCCTCCACTCCTTTCAGGCTGCATAAAATAAGAAATTAATGTTTGTATGCAGTTTCAGTGGATGCTAATATTATGGACCTGAATTGAAGACAAAAGGTGAGGTAGAAAAAAAAGTAAAATTAAGGAGATAAAAAGGTGCGTATCACCTCACACACTCTGTGAAACCCCATTCTGATTTTATAATAACGTTTAGTTGCCAACGATATCTGAGACATGGGCGTTTTCGCGAAAATAAGGAAAATTATTTTCGGCCATTTTTCCATTTCGGTTGAGATATACAGCCCAGCGCTTAGGACGACTGAATGAAACTGAGGAATATTTGTGTTAATAGATGAATGGAAAAGCAGACTCGTTCTGCCTACTCTAAATTTTAATACCAACCAGAGAATTTAAGCGTTCAGGGCCTGAAAAAGAATGCGTAGTTCTGGTGTGATGATTAAACTTTCGGTATAACTGCATCAGCCGATACCGGTACGGTTTAAACCTGGTTCACATTTACCAGCACGTAGCGCGTCCAGAACGTAGTGTGTGAGACACGGCACAGAAAAAAGTTGTCACATCTATACAGCAATACACTCACATACGTCATCAGACAAACTAGAGCACTCGCGTATATATTTATCAATATTTCTAAATTTTTCAATGGAATCAATAGCCGTGATACCAATTTTATGAGAAGAAGAAGAATCGGCTTGTGTATAACAGCAACAGAGAAAATCGTTAAAAATGTTTGCTGTGCATCCCATTAAAAAAAAAAAATGCAAATTATGCAAGGAGCTCGAAAACGATCAGGAAAGATCTTTTGAAAGATTTTACTATGGGTAAATATGAGTTTGAAGCCATTGTAGCCAGAATTACACCAGTGAAAGCTAAAGCCCTTTGTTTGAGCAAAGTTTTTTTTTTTCAATTAATATTAAAACTTACTGTAACGTTATAATTCTTTAATTTTCGTACAAAATTAGGTTTGAGTAGTCTTAATACTATCTACATAACCAAATTAGTTTCATTCTGAGACATACGTAGGAATATAGCCTAAATGTTAACTGCCTAATTCTCGGACTCCTCGTTCTTGAATATTGTCGAATCCTTGTAGTTCTTATTCATTATTACTAAGCCCCATATTGGTTTAAAGTGATACTGATGATGGTGATTGTGGTGATGGTGTGCTACGAAAAATATTTCGTGATTCTGACCCTTGCGATTCATACCATGCTGGCGAACTTACATAGTTATAGTAGGGACTCGAATCTCTCCACGTTTTCTATCACTATAATTTTTATCAAGTTATAACTAATTCAATTAATTTTTGGTTATTATTAACCGAGCGTGGTGGTGTAATGGCTAGCGTTCTGGCCTCGCATTCGGGAGGACGGTGGTCAAATCCCCGTCCGGGCATCCAGATATGAGTTTTCCATGGTTTCCCAAATCACTCCAGGCAAATGCCGGGACGTTTCCTTCAAAAGGCCATGGCCGAATTCCTTCCCATTCCTTGGTCCCCATCCTTTCCCGTCTCTAAAGACCTCGCTGTTAGAGAGACGTTAAGCAGATTTAAAAAAAAAATTGGTTATTTGTGTTTTTTATTATATCAAATGGTATACTGTCTGTACGGCTACGTTGCTGTATTCACACTAACCGAACAGACACCTACAGACATCTACAGACATATTCTGACGCTTGCCGGTGCAGACAATACATCTAGCCAACAATGCCGTCCGGTGCCGACCCATGTCTGCATGGACACACTCCGCTCACTCGCGGTAGATGTGAATACGCCTATATATATTTTACGCATTCATATGTGTTTTTGTCTATGCTGATACGTGTCTAGATTTGAACCGGACTTAAAGCGCGCGGGGATACAGCTTCACTACACTAGTTCAGCGGATGTTAACCTTAATGACTGGTGCAGTTTTACTTTTAACTGTTGAGTTAGGGGGTGTAAAAGACATTTCGCACTGCCTGCCGACTGTTTGCGGGCGGGGAATGTCTCGCAGAACGCACCTTGCCTGCCGCACAGTGGCGCCCGCGAAACACGGCCTCGCATTCCGGCGCGCATTCCTGCCGTGATTAACGCCGCCGCTCGTCCTCGCCAGCCCATTGTGTCACCGCCCGCGTCACGCAGCGCGTATCGCGTCTGCGGTCACGTGGCGGTCCCACTAGCGGCACTCCGAGTTCTGTCCACTCGGAATTCCAGAGATGACTACTGGCTCAGAGATCGTCCTAACAACATTTTGTATTCATACTTGCTATAAAGGCGGTCTCCGCACTCGGTGCGAACTGCTCGTCTTGTAATTTCCTGTTCTACTTACGCCTTACAACGTGCTTTCCACAGCCATAATATTCTCATCTATTACTAACTATGACATCAGTTACAATAAGGGCCCAGTTCACTCATGATGAACGTCGCTCATTACGCTGCTCGGCCTCTTTCGGCGGGCAGATAATTTCGTTCTCGGCACATTGACGTTGGTTCATCTTCTTCTTTTCCCTTCTCGCCTCTATGGACCACTTAGTTCTTAACTCTGACGAGCTTTATTTTTTGCCAAATATTCTTTCATCCTCACATCGTGGTTGTATTTTCTTTCTTGGGTACATCTCACTCCAGATCCGTCTCTTTTTAAATTATGGCTTCACACCTCGTCGAAGTTGAGGTCAGGATGGGATTGGGGACAAGGAACGGGAAGGAATTCGGTATATGGCCTTTTGAAGGAAGCATCCCGGCATTCGCCTGGAGTCATTTGGGAAAACCATGGAAAACCCAAATCTGGATGTCCGGACTGGGATTCGAACCGGCGTCCTCCTGAATGCGAGGTCAGAACGTTAACTGCTCACCCACCACTCTCAGACCCCAGATACGAGGCGCAGTGTTTTGGCTGTTAGTTTGAAGAGAGAATCTGACGCTTTAATCAACATTCTGCACTTATCCCTGTTGCAAATATCATAGAGGTCATATAAACTGCTCTCGGGGGACTAGCCGAGTCAAGAGTGCGTTGTCACACGATATTTCGGCAACTAGATTCATTGCCGCCATCTTCACCAGAAGATGGCGGCAATGAATCTAGTTGCCGAAATATCGTGTGACAACGCACTCTTGACTCGGCTAGTCCCCCGAGAGCAGTTTATACATTCTCAACGCCGAGAAAGACTTCGTTCTTATATATCATAGAGGTCAATTTCCAGTTTCGCGACATCTTTTTTGCATAGTCTTCTCCATTTTGCGTTAGTCGCTTTCCTTCTAGAGGCGGTGTTGAAAATTTTGGAGGTGAGTCTATGATTGTCCATCCGAACAATGTAGTCATATAACATTAATCTTCTTTTTTTCGTGGCTGTTGTAATGCTCTCCAGTTGTTGGTATAGGTCCTTATTATGCCTGGGTCTGTATTTTCCTTCTTCTTTGACAGGACCCATGGTTTTTCTCAGTATCTTATGTTACTTTAGTTCCATTTTTCTGAGTTGTCCCTTTCTAACCATGTTAAGCACTCTGATGCATACAGTACTGAATGTCGAACTATAGTGTTATAGTCACTGTGTTTGAGGTTAAGGGAGAGAAATTTAGACGTTGCTGTATACAAATTACATATTTGGATAATAGTTTAATATATTTTAGCCTTAAATTAAAAGTGCAATCCAACCATAAGGAATGGTATGTGGTTTCCTTAAACCTTCGTGTTACTTACTTGTTTCCGCTATACTCTCTCTGCACAGATGGCATTAATGTAGCGAGCTATCAATGAAGATTCGCTGCATATTTTTCTTTGATATATTCCGCTGTATATAATGATTTAGCATATCTTACGTTTGCAAACCAACCATAAGGATAGTTATGTATTTGGTTTAAATCTCCATGGCTCTTGTTAGTTTTTAACACTTTTCACTTTTACTTTTTTACGATATGTTCCTTGAAGCATTTACTACAAGCGCATCACAAAATAGCCTAGGTTACCATTATTTTCTATTATGGTGGAAGGTTTATTAAACAATCAGAGAAACTTTACACGAATCGTAAGTTATCATAGGAAAAAAAATGTTATGAAATATATCAATAAGTAAGCAATAAGATTGTTATTTGATAACAGTATAAGAAATATATTAAGAAAATAATTAATCGTTATTCGTTTTTGAAATTGTGATTCGCTGAGAAACCTTTTCAGGAGAATAAAATTCCCCTAAATTTTGGTAAATTTTTTTTTTATCTTCAACTAGTTCCTTTATAAGAGACGTTTTCTAATCTCAGCAATCTTTCAACTTTGTAAAGCGCTTCTCTGATGATTGAGTTAGTTCAGCACATTGAATGTATCTGGAAGATTACAAAAATATTGATTTGGTCATAATACAAATTAAATATTTCAAATAACATATTATCACTGCAGACCTATGATCTAGTAGACTTTAACATTTCACTTGAAATCGCTACCTTTGTTTAAATATATTTGCTTTTTATTCACGCAGAAAGTCACACCCCTAATTATACAAACAGATAGAGAGTTACTTCTCAGAGGTAAAATGTTGAAGTGTTGATGATTGTATCTAGGTGGTGCAGTGTTTAAGAACTACCTTTGGATCCTACTAGTTCTCCAGTCTAATTTTACTGTCCAGCTATCAACGACTTTTCCCGTATCTGGGTTTATGCAGGCACTGGGTAACCGTACATGATTCTACCAGCCATCAGGCATCTTGCTAGCGACGGTAGTGCCAACTCGTATGTATTGATCTAAGCGTCGTTCTTATAATTCACACTTTTATACTCTTACTCTAACCTTATGATACTAATCCTCACTATTCCTTTTATTATAGACGTTAATATGATTATCCATTTCCTTATCAACTGCTTTTCAATAGCTTTTTCTTTGATAATCTTCCATGTGCGTCTAATGAAACGCTACATTACGCGATTAATCATCCAATTGGAAATCCTTCAAGCAGACTGAGTGGGGCATGGAAGACTATACAAACGATACATTACAACAAAAATGACTAGACTTAATTTAGAATTCTACTCCAGCGTTACAGTCCCTACGCAGACATTCCATCGTCAGAGATACGCAATTATAAGACAGATAATTTAGTTGTAACACAGATCCGTTTAGTGTGAGGCCACTGGACCTGGATTCAAAATTTTTTTCATGGTTTCCTGAAATAACTCCAGGCGAATGTCAGGATGGTGTAATTAAAATTCCACAGTAGTATTCCTTCCTATACGTTGCCAAAGTCCTTACACACCTCTAATGACTTCACCGTCGACGAGGTGCAAAGCGACAGGTAAAAACTATGTAAAAGCTATGTATCTCTGATATTCGAATTTATGACTTCGAAGGAAACTGGTTAGTTGTATTGGCGCAACTCTTCTGTGCAGATATACAGAAAATATTAATATTTACATTGGAATTTTTCTGTATATGGTCTCAAAGTTTTTTTACGTCCTGGCTGATTTTCGTTTATGCATATCTTTGTGCTTTTCGGCTGTAAAACCATCCTCCGAGATTTATGTTTCTGTTTTCTAAGAAACAATATTAATTTATTTCTTATTCTAACCGTCTCTTTTTGTTGGTTAACATTAGTAAAACATATTTAAAAAAGGGATTCCATATACACTCAAAATTCTGTTAGACCCTTATTTTTATACGAGTCGACACCACTTATTTATTTATTATCATTGACTATACATTACTACTTATTCTAATAGGTCATATTACTTTTCGTATAATAATATCCATCTCTTTCCTCATAACATACAACGTTTATTCAGTTCTTTTCTTGGCACAAGACTTAAACATTTCTTGTTACATCTATTTTCAAGATTAATTAATATTTCATTAACTCAAAGCTCCACTGCTGTGTTCCTTCTGCTCATCGTTGCTCTTCCATGTCTTCTCTTCTCCTCTTCCTCTTTTTTGTCATATATCATCTATGGCTCACTTTTCCTTGCTGCCTATTAAACTCAGAATAATAATATCACTATAAATATTTCCAAAAACATTCAAGAACTTGAATATACATTAACAATTGTTCATTTATTTTGTTTACTTGGTGTATGTCCGTTACAATCTCTAGAATAATTGTTCAGATTCGCAGTTTAATAAGAATAAGACATAATAATCACGATGCTTATAATTCAATTAAAACCACCGATACCGACACAGCAGAGCAAAGCAGGGTAGCTCATATAACACCGAGTCGGCAGTATATCATCCTTTGACTGATTTATAATACTGAATCACTTTATAATTACTTAGATTTGAAATAAGGTGAAAAGGTAAAAGACTGCACTTCTTTTTTTTTTACGAAAATGTGTTGCTATTTCGTCCGAGAAAAAATAATCTGGATAATTGACGTTAAAGGGTGGGGAAAAGGGGGAGTGCAATGAATGGGTAGAATTTCAACATTGACATTTTGAAGGAGACATCCAGGCATTCCCCTGGAGTAATTTATGTAAATCATGGAAAACCGAAATCAGTATGGTCGGATGGGAATTTGAATCTGCGTCCTGCATAATGTTAATTCCGAGCGTCACCGTTCACTCTCTAAGGTCGGCATAATATTTATAATCCCTTAGTTTTGTCTCCCGTTGCATATTGCTCTCCACTGAATTATCGCAAAATAATGCAGATGCTACAGAATATAAAGATTAGAATTTGTTGACCATGTAACCGGTAACGCAGGATGGAAATGATGAAATTTGGGTTGTATCGCATATGAAACAATAGTGTAGTAAATCAATAGGTAAAGAAAATAAATGAATAGTGAATGAATATTTCACTTTAAACTGAAAGTTGTTTGCTACTCTTACATTTATAAATAGAATAATTCATACTGCCAATTTTTCTTTACATCTGAGCGGAAAAAAAGCTCTGTTTTCGGCCCGTAGCTATTCCTGCTTAATGTAGTGTCCGTAATGCAGAAGTATGCTCGCACAGGGCTCGGGAAACAGATTTCTCTTTAAATTTTTAATCCTGTTTGATGCGCCGTAAAAAAACATACGTTAATATCATGTGGCACAGCTGAGCTTATCTGTCCGTTCCAGATGGTCGCATATAATGTAAAACCTTTTTTATAGCGGCGTTTTGCTGCGGCAGTTTTAACACGGGCCCAAACCTCGACATACAAGCGACGGACGGGATGCGTGTAGTCCAGTTTATAAACTGAACACTGGTTTTAACGTAGCGGCACATGTCACGAGAATTTCTTGCAGTGTGCAGCTGTACTATAATTTCGTAAGCCCACTCGCTCAGCTTTTTTTTTTTTTTTTTTTTTAAATATATATATATATGGCCTTTGGTCTTTGCGACCATTTAGCCAGCTCCATTTTGTTTATGTTCAAACTGTTGAATCAGGCTTTCATTATGATATTTTGGACATTACCGTGAGGACAGCACAAGACGAACACAACAATTAATTAAAACCACCCATGCCCGAGGCTGGACTCGAACCGGCGACCCTTACAACGTGAGGCCATCGTGCTAGCCCCTACACTGCCAGGACCGGCACGCTCAACTCGATAGGTAATTGATGGAGAACGATGACGTCACGCGCCGACCTTCGGTTGCAAAATAACAGCGACCAGAGATGTTACTAGAAATTCTAGGTTATGTGCACAACTCAATAGCTAAGCAACTGTGATGAAAATAATTGCACAATACATTAATTAAGGTGGCTTTTCGTAGCATTTCATTCTTTAAAAAAATATGGTAAAGCTGTACGGCTGAAAAAACTTCGAATAACATTATACTTTACGATACAAAGAAGTCATTCCCTTCGTTGCCATTTTTCAGTTGCTACTTTCTCGCTGCTCGTCCATCATTAGGTACGTACGTATTCATATTGGACATCATACATGACTTCCTTCATGTTAACGTTATCAAAAGTAAAAGTGTGGGTGACTTTTTTAAATAGAGTTTTCTTTCCTTTTAACGATGGGTGAGTGTTCACTGTTGCTAGGTTACATACGTTATTTACTCCGCTGTCTTTAGTGATAAAACGCTAATATTGGTCGTGTTGTAGCCATGTTTGTAACGCTGTGACGTCACGCTTTTCGCCTTCGCTGCCAACTAACAAATACGAGAGACTTCACAATAGAGTTTATAAGCGTTATTTAGAAACATCTTTATGTAGTTAATCGTCAGCGAAGGAATGAATTGGCAAAACACTGAAAGAAAAGCATGAGCTGCGTTTAAGTTAACATATTAATATAATTAATGACTTATGTTTGTTTATATTCGTTCGATAAATTCTCAACACATAGATATATAAGATAAATGCTTTAATTTTCGGGCAACAATGTCAGCGGAAGTTTTGAATGGATTGAATTTTAACACGGATCATAATGACAATTGGCATTTGACGTTACAGCAGAGGGAATAAGTATTTTAAACTTTTTAAAAGAAATAATTTCTTTTATGAGCGCCACATTACTTCGTTTGAATGACAGCAGTTCCTCACTGATCGCGATCTATGCAGCGGGGACCAGGATTAAAACTAATATTATGCAACACAAAGAAATTTGTTAAGAATTATTTTTAATTTCCTTTGCTTCCTCTGACGCCATATTACAGCTATATCCAACTGTGCCAGCCATTCAAACGTTTCAATATTGATCAGAATCACGAAATAGGAAAATTTTTGGTCAAGCTTATATCGCGATGCAGTGAATGTATTAATTCGCGTGTGATAGAAGCTTTTGTTTTCAATTGGAAATATTAGCGGAGTTTGTTGTTAGGTCGAAATGTAACCCGAACCAGGATGAAATCTGAAATTTTTCGAGGAACCGCATTGAGCGTAATATTATAGCAACTCATGATAACAACTGAACCTTTTTGCTACAACGTAACGCACGTGAAATTGCATTGAGTGTTACTTTATAACAATTAAGCAACTACGAATAAATTATTTGCCAGAATACTCTACTAAACCCGTTATTTTTCATGAGGGTTGAAGCTAAATATTTAGTGGTATCCTCTCTGGCCGTGTTCAATATTTCCATTTTTTGTTTTTTTTATTTATGGCTTTACGTTTCGTCGATGTCGAGGTAGTTAGAGGGGAGGAACGGAGTGGGGCAAAAAACAGGAAGGAATTAGACCATGTGTGGCTTTTTTTTTTTTTTTTTTTGTAAGAAAGCATCCCGGTATTCGCCTGGAGTGATTTGGGAAAACAATGGAAAACCCAAATCTGGATGCCGGACGGTGATTCGAACGCACGTCCTTCCGAATGCCAGGCCAGAGCGTTACCGCTCACTTCCCACGCTCGGTCTATTACTGTTTGTATTCCCCTTCAGACTCAAGAGATTTTATTCAAATTTTGTGGAGGAAACCCTTAGGGTGAAACAAAGATCAGCTTCGTATCTTCGCTAGGTCAGGTAAATCTTTAATTTCCTTTGACCCTAAAAAACTCAATTATTCCACATCTGTGACTATACCGAAAACACCGTGACGAACGCACGGTAGTATTTTGTAATGTTGCTGTCCGAGTTGTTGGGGATTTTGAGCCGGTAACACGCGCAGGTTGCGGTGGGCTTCGCGTCTTTCATTCGCCCTAATGGAAGCTTTTAATTACATAATCGATAGCGGGAGGCCTCGATGCGCCGGAGGATCGACCGACCGGGCAAAGGTCGACAGCCAACATAAAGGGCCATGATTAATTTCGCCGGAATTACTTTTCTGAGCGGGGGAGTTGGCATGAATGCGCGTTGACCGTGAGTGTGTGTGTACTGGCGCCTGTACAGCCTGTACTTTGCTCAAGTTTCGAATGGCAGTAATGGAGGGACTGTTCGTATTGGTCAGACGGCATCAAAGAGTCACATGAATAAAGTTGCGAAGTAGGTGCACAACTTCCCAAACTGAAACAACTTCAGCAAATTATTTTCGCTACCAGGCATTAATAGTCAAGAGTTTCAATATAAATCAATTGTTTGGATATGGAAAGCAGCGCAACTACATTACAGTCCGATAACTTTTATCATTAATGGTTCTTGTACCTTTTGCGTTATTTTCATTACGTCAGAGTAATTAAAAAAGAAGCACCAGATTTTTGCGTTTTTATTTCTCACAAAACTATAAAACAGTGACAGGATAAAAATACATGCCACACGTGACTGAATAGAGGAGAATTTAAAGTTTGTAACACCACCAACTCTTTGATCGAGTCAGAAGACTGCTACTACTGATGCAAGAAAACTTTTTCCATATTATCCGTCAAGGTCTTTACGAATATATGAAAAAAATTTCATAGTCGATCTGACCCGTCTTCAGTTCGAGTAACTTAGTTCCATTTTCTGCCACCACTGGCGCTGTTGTCTATTTACATGGAATGACGACGCCAGATGAGAAGTAGTTTTATGGGCAAAAAGTAATTTCGTTGTTGATTGTGTAACGCTCATTGCCTCGTAAGGGCCACTTCGTCATAAAGAGATTTACGATTGGCATAAGAAATTCGTAGAAGACAGGTGTATATGCAAAGGGAAAAATACTGTCGGTTTCTCCATTTCCTCGTAAGCAGAGACATCGCCGTTGACGGCAGCGAATGTAACTAAAATGCGTGGGTTATAAACTTTGAACCTTCCTCTATCCAATGACATGTGACATGTATTCGTATCTTTTATAATTTGTGATAAATAAAAGTGCAAAATCTGTTACTTCTATTTGAATAACCCTGTTTTTTAACTGATATTGTGCTGTCACAACTTTGATAATTGTTTTTTTTTTCTGAAATAACCTACTTCTAAATCCGTAAAATTGGTGGATTAAATGAAGGGTTCTTGCAATTTATTGCTTCGAGCTTCATATAACAGTAACAGAGAGGATACATAAAACGTACAACTGAATTTAAACAGCTTCTAAAACCTGTAAAAAAATAACTGGTTTAACGCAATGGTGTGGCATTTCATTTCATTTCCTCGCAGTTGCTTCGCTAAATATAATTGCTATTAAATAACAGCCATGACCTTAAAAATCTTGTAATGCGATACATATTTCTTAGTTTATAGTAACAGTGATATCTCTGTACAGAGACTATACAAACACAACTACATCGACAGATTATAAATAAACAAAAACCAACTAATAATTAATATGTACATTTTAAGGCAATACATACGTTCTTCCAGTGATCTGGTGATTCATTGCGCTCATAACCCAGAGTTTGTAGTAGCCTCTCTGGGAACATTTACTCCGGTAACGAAGGACGGGTGCGTGATGTCAGAGGATTACACTCACAATGACACAGTGGCCGAAGTTAAGCCTTTTACATAGGCTGATTACCTCTCCCCATGGAATAACAATCATAATACTTACTACAACACAAATTTGTTAACAAAAGCGATTATTTTTCTTTTAGTGAATGACGTTGTCAACAAGATATCGCTGGCGAACTGATAAAGGTTATTTCTTCAGAAAATGTTGAAAATGCGTTAACAACATTTAATGAAATGGAGATTTTTACGAGTTGGGGGAGGGAAAATTTCCCTCCTACCTAACATTCGGGAGGACGGGGGTCAAATCCCGTTCGGCCATCCTGACTGAGGTTTTCGGGTTATCCTCAGTCACTCCAGGCGAATGCCGGGATCGTTCCCTATAAGGCTACTTCTGACTTCCATCCCCCTTCCCTCCCGTTAGGATTAAGTAGTCTACAAAGGATCCCCGTGACCCTCCAGCAGCCCGCCTACCAGACGTTTTGGTGAGCATGATGATACATAGTGATGTAACAAGTTAGATTGATGGTATTGTGGAGTAGTACGTGCTATCCAGTATTCTGCGATGATTACAATATGGATACCTGCTACAACGATGAATTACGGTATGGTGGTCTAGAAGCATTGAAGATCAAATCCCATCGGCTGCTGGTAGTGGTGCATTTACAATAGATATTCGTGAATTTGGATCAGCACATCAAGGAAATGACATCAGTTAGACATCTGATGTCATTGTACCGTTCAGACCAGAACAGCAATCCAGCATCTGACCATAAAACTGAAAATTAATGCACTCTAAGACTACCCAGTAAGCTCTCTTTGGTCTGATGGGAGACCGTCATTATCTTACCTTGCTTTTGCTTTTGCTTATGGTTAATGATCCAATCCGACCTGCTTCAAGGTGCGGGAGAACAAATGATGCCATCTTTCGAAAATTTATTCATAAATTTTTGTCTAAGTAACTCTCTACTTATTTTAATTTATTATTCTGAAGGAATGGGCCCCTATCGGGTCGCGCAAAACCTTGATTCTCATCATGGTTTGTAATTAAAAATTTGCATAGTGTTTCCACAGGGATTGTCAATTCCTTTAGCTTGGGTGTCCGTGTAACTTGTATTCTTTATCACAGGTGTATTTTTGTTTGTGAAATGTGCAGATTGTGATCTGTCCCAGCATTTACCTAAGTGATTGTGTATAACGACCTACAAATGAGAACGGCTGTACACAGGGCCAGGGATCGAAGTCCCATTGTACCTCCCTGATCCAGATGGAGGTGTCTTAACACGCACAACAACACTGGCGTGTTCTCTACTTATATTAGTTACCGTAAAACAAGTTTGATAGTGTTTTTATGTATTAATCATATGACAATCAAGAAATATTGAAGAAACGTTAAATCGAAAATTAATATTCAAAGTATTATATTTTTTACTGTAACAAAATAAATTGTTCATTTCATTTAGTGCACATTGTATACTTTATAAATGGTGGCCAAGCGATTTATTTATTTGTTTGCGAATGCCGGCAATCGTGATAACGATGATGAACTTTTGTTCAAATTCGCGTTAGTGTAATTCCCTCCAATACTGGAGCTTTTTTCCGGACTCAAACCAAGCAGCCGCAAGAGATGGTGTAAATAAATTTAATGCTAATTCCAGGAGGAATTTCAGGTAAAACCTCACAACTCATATGAGTACGTTATTTTAAACAAGTGAAAACAATTATTGCTCCACATTCCCAAAAAAAAACTTTTATATGAAAAACAAAATATGGATTTATATTGCCGAAGAATTAAACGTGCTGGTGGCAGAATCATTAAATGGCTTCAACCATTGTTAAGATCACAAATTATCTAATAAACTACAGATAATCCGAGATATTACTGTGAATGTCAGGTACAGTTTGAACGGTCAGAAACTTCTAGAAATTTTTTTAATCTGTCTCTTCTTTCACTTAGCTGGTAAATCACATATAAAATACAAGTCCAAACCACCTCTCCTAACAAATACAATAATTTGGATTCTCCAAGCAAGATATTACATTTTGTGTCCTCTGTTACTCTTTGGGCAGTAAGTTGTCTCTCCGGTAACATTTTATATCAAATACTTCCTTTTACTTGATAGGGAAAATTATACTCCATCTTTTTTCATATCGTCTACGTAAAGAGATTGTAAACTTTTTATCCAATATCAGTCACTTCTACTTTCATTTAAATACATATTCATTCCATAGCCTCACATAGATTTTTTTTTTAACTGCTTTGCGTCTCTCAACAGTGAGGTCTTTAGAGACGGGGCCTCACATAGAAAGTGCTGCACTTGACATATCATTTCATGCAGTTTCTCTCCCTGATTGTTCGACATAATATCATTTTGCAGCTCAACTCTTGCCGCTTCAAATACATCTCTCTCTTGATCATCCCTTCTCTTGTTATTTATAACTTGTCGGGTGTCCTGTAGTAGGCTTTATTACTTACTGTCAAGGATGCTCTAAAAAGTGCTATTATTGAAGGTATTTACAACATTCATGCATATAATAAAATACATTTACATTTATATACATACTAGCGAGTTGGCGCGATGTATGTCCTTTATAAATTCCTTCTATCTGAAAGCTATCGCCTTACTGCCGTGTGGTTGAGTTAAAGCGCGGACGATTCTGCGACGTAAAAAACTACTTTGCAAGGCGGGAACCTGTTGACGCTGCCGCACAAACCGCGTGCAGTATTTTGTCATCGTCCAGCGGCGGAGTAAATCCACCCGGAACGGTGGCCCACGGATCACCGCAAAGGGGTCTACCTGCTTTACTGCACGGACCGCGCCACGCTTTATCGGGCCCTACATTGCGCCCCGGGGAAATCATTTGGAACTCACTTTCCATGCGTCTTTTTATCGCCGCCCAGCCGCCGGTAAGAGCTCCTAAGAGCGATTCATCCATTAAACATTGTAAGGCGATCCCTGTGCCCACACCCTGTCCTCGCACTTCTCACTCACGGAAAACTCGAATTTACTGCCTCCGCAAGTGTCACGGTTCCTTGTCGAACAGCATACTACACGCGTGAGGAGGCGTATATCTACACAAAGACGTTTCGCCGGAGGCGAATAAACAACTGAATTACATGTGATTCATATAGTACGACATTCAAGGCTGAAAAACGAATCATACTATAAAAAAATTGAATATTAACCAGTAATATTAAAGTAACTACCCTATAAAAGCACAGGTTGAATGGAATGTTGTGGAAAATGATTTTTTCGCCTTTTTTAACTAAATAGAATTGATGTACCCGCCTCTAATGACCTCTACCAATGGATGCGTTTTAGCGTCTCTATTAACAGTGAAAATGTCTCTTAGGCAGTCTCTCAGATATATTTACACCAATTAGAAAATCTGCCAAAAGCTTTATGTCTTCCTTATATTGTCCAAAAAATACTAATGTATACGAAGAAAGTAAGTAATCGTGTTGCAACTACAACATCATACGATTCCCCCACGAGTACACAGAGTATTTTTAGTACCATCGAAATCTCGATATTTAGTATTTTTCGGTTTTCCTGTATACTATCGGTATGGTGAAACCAAAAACTTTATGAAGTGGCGTCATTGTCTAGTGTCGGAGTAAAACAATTTACTTTCAAAACTTTGATTAAAGTATCAGTTGGGAAGTTCAGTTTCAAAAATTAATACTGAACATTTCATCTTATTACTAAAAATACAATACAAATATAATCAGTCAAAACAGACCCCTGCTGAAGTTTCAAGGACACTGATCCATGTACTCTTCGATTCAGCTTCGTCAGACATCCATACAGACCTTTAAATTTCTTCAGATGACAAGCTAATTTATTGTAAATGATCTACTCTCATTCATTTGTCTCTACATAATTCCATTGGGAAGTCGATAAAAAATTAATTATTTTCAGAAAGCATGCATCTATAAGAAAATGCATAACCAAAAATATTTCGACCTTCATATAATTATGTCATTTTTTCTGTCAACAGTCTTCCAATTGTTTCGATTAATGCCTTCATATCTTATTTTCTTGATCTCCTTCTTCTTATCATCAGTATATTCCTTACTCCAAACATGCACCTTCAGAAAGTTCTTTCAAAATTAGGAATGATTTACATTTTAATTATTATTGACTGACGATATTATAGCCAATTAGATAAAAATTAAAAAGATGAAAGAATTTGATGTAGCGAATATTTTGGAGCGTATGTGTTCGGTAAAAAAGCGTGGGAATAACTTAGTGATAATGTAGTAGAGTGTCAAAGGATCGTTGGTCCGCTGTGAACGAAGTCGTGGAAGACATTTACGGTTGGGATGACCACTTTGATGCCGACAGCAAAGTGCTTCTGTTTCTTGCGTCTAATTTGTCTCACAAAGCAGAAATGTAAAACACCGACGTGGAACATGCTCCAGAAGTAAATGAAATACAAACTCGTTAGCAGACCCCGAAAAATAAGTACGAGAAAATAAAAGAAATAAGACGGACAGAAAAGAAATGCGGGGAGGTTCATGAATATAATGAAGGAGAGCAGCTTTGATGTGACGTTTTAATTATCTAGTATAGAAAGTTCCGGGCCTCCGAGCTGCCGGTATTTGCACAAGGAACATTTTTAGGAGCAAATTAAGGTGGACCGGCCTTAATTTGAAACTGCAATAAGCCGGGCTGGAGCCGATAAAACATGCAGCAGGACACGCGACTGTTGTAGGCCTCTCTCAAAGGGCGATATTAAGTAGTACTTACAGCGAGCGGCTGGCTTTACTGATGAAAAATACTGAACAACTCACAGATCATTAATTCACAAGCCGTAAAGTAAACCTTACTGGTTTGAGACGGGACTTGGAACAGTGAGAGAACAAAGCTCTGTTTAGGTTAAAAGAGAGGCAATATTCTCCACGACAAAAGGCACTAACTTGAGGTATTTGGGGAAAATATTTAAGTTATAATCCGAATTTAGGGCCTAACAAAATAAACGATTGTCCAAGTTAGTAGCAATGTATTTAAGCGTGGAACAACTCGCCACTGCTAAATTTCGCGTGAAAGAGAAACGTGAAATCATAATGAAATATTAAAGAATGTGCTGAACGTTTGGCAAAAAGTATCCAACAAAACAAAGTAACCAATTCCAATAATGATCTAGAATGTTTCGTAAACATTAGTTTCAATTTCAGAAAGCTTTGATTAAGAAAGTTTTTTCTACTAGGGAATATTCAAAATACTTAAAAAGTCTAATGAAAACAAGAAACATTGACAAATGATACTACGCAAATTAGTTGTTTATTTAACTTTTTAATTCTAGTTTAAATTTGAACGTCTTACAAATTTGGCATTAATTTCAACCATTCATATAAAATGAGTTAAAAAGCTGTAGGAAGATTGTTCATACGAATATAAATGCTTTTCCAGATAAGAAAAAAACTGCTTGGTTTTGTGACCAATGTTTTGTTCCTTTATCCCAGAAAGTGTAAAAGATGAAAAAATTAATTAATTAAACAATTAATTTTAAATATTTCGTGCAATTTCTTTGAAAATATATGTATTTAATTCTCATTAATTACAGCTTGAGTTTCCAGTTGCCTAGATAAAATTTTTAAATGTGAATTTCTTATCAATTATCATTAATACACTGCGTAACAGATTAAGTTCGGAACAAATTCATTCTAATAAAACATTATTTTATATGTATTGTTCATGTGAGTTCACCCATGTAGTTTAGATAGATTGAATCTTCCAAGGAATATCCATTTATTTGGGATTTTAATGCTCTTGTGCCTAAAGCGTTAATTTTTCATGAATTGCAGTTCCCTAATTCTTTTCTGGAATTGGGAATATGAACAATTCCTTTGGTTCTATCACTGACAGAACGTTAAGTCTTTAACAAGAATTATAGTTTTACATTGATGCAAACGTTCGTAGAAATTACTTTCATTTATTTTTATTTTGTTAGATGGTATTTTGTGGATTAACCCATTTGCCAGGCTCCACAGGTATTACTTCATTTTATCTCCATTTCTGTACCATCCACTCCAACATTTCTGTTGCTTTCAAAGAGTATGACAACACAGGACGAAATTAATACTTAATTAAAACCACGATGTCCTATGGTGGATTTGAACCGGCAATCCACGTCACTTGTAAATAGAATTTTAGCTCGTACTCTGTGAGGGATGACTGTACAATCTACTGTAGCATAGAATTCTTAGCTACTGAAAACTGTTTGCTGTTGTACGTAATGTATTATTGCTATTATAAGTATGCAGGCGGCTGCGTATTCTGTTCCTTTGTATAGATATCACGCAAAAACTACGGAACCAGTTTTATTGGGGTTTTAACATTTTCTAAGCTTCATAGTTTAATATCTGCGACATATCATATGATTATAAGTGACATCGGAGCAGAAACTGATAATTCGTTTGCACCGAGAACAGAGAGGCACCAGAGACCACATCGCATCTTAGATGAACACTCCTTTACAATAGTCTCATCAAAGATCATGCTGCTCCATAGATAAATAACAGAGACCATATTTCATCCAGATGAATACTCCTTTACGATAGTCTCACCAAATATCACGCAACATCATAGATAAACACGATCGACCACATTGAAGCTCAGCTGAACACTCCTTTACGACAGTCTCACGACCGAGCAGCGTGGTGGGTAAACAGTTAATGCTCTGGCCTTGCATTCGGGAGGACGTGGGCTCGAATACCCGACCGGGCGTCCAGATTTGGGTTTTCAATGGTTTCCCCAAATCACTCCAGGCGAATGCCGGGACGCTTCCTTCAAAACGCCATTGGCGAATTCCTTGCCCCAATCCCATTCCGCCTCTAATGACCTCGCTGTCGACGAGGCGTAAAGCCCATGCAAAAAAATAGGCTCACCAAAGATCATGCTACATCGTAGATTAACACCACAGACATCATAGCATCTCAGATGAACACTCCTTAACGATAGTCTCACCAAAGATCACGCTACATTATAGATAAACACACCGGATTGTTTTAATATTGTTGACTAAGGTATCGTAGGAATACGTGTACAAACTCCGTTTTTAATTCTGTAAATACTGGCTTTTGACCACGTAACTTTGATTATATATTTGGTTTTTTCCTGAAATATAGCGCGTTAGAATACATAAAAATGTCAGTAAAAACCGTAGATCAAAGATTAGAACTTTAATAAGCGTAATGAAATTGTGGAATATAATCTACGGATGGAAAACCCAAATCTTTTTGGCTGGACGTGGATTCGAAACCTTGTCCTTCCGAATGCGAAGCCAGAGCCTTACCACTCACCCAGCACGTTCGATAGGTACGCAGGGGAAAAGCAGCGGGAAAATGTTGGTCTGCCGTAAAGAAGACGGACTCAGTGACAGCTCCTGGTTGTGAGCTAGTGATTTATATCTATCTGATCTCGTCATCTCTATCTGCTGCACACAGATCGCCGGTACACGTATCGACAGACGATGGTCAGTGACGTCCTGGCCAGAAGTCTTCCTGCTGCTGCGAGCCGATAGCCGCACAGTGGCGGGCCGGCCCCGTCCCGTCCGATACTGTATCGGGCCGCGCGGCTACCCGCCACACTGACGGATCGTAATTGCCGTGTCAGCTGCAGACAGCAATCGGTAAACAGTGTGTGGCGGGTTGCGGCCGCCTCGCACTTGCATGCCACTCGATTGCTTTCCGCAATGACTCGCCGAGTACTCGCCCAAGTACACACGACACACCCATTACTTCACTACACTGTTAATTGCAGTCCGGACGAAAAAAAAGGGAGGCGTGTTTCCTCTAAGTCATTTCAAACAGCCAAGTAGTTACCAATAGTCCGAGATCTGGTGGCATGATCTCTACGTCCATCTGTTATTTGATCGAAATGCAATGTTAATGTATAACTAGCGTAGGTCCCGGCGTTGCCCGGTATAGTTGGCGTAGATTTACCCGTACCTTATTTTTATTCCCGCAATGAAACATTTGTACAAATGTTTCATGAAATTCTGCGCCAACTTTTTTTTCTGAATTAAAGCAAACCTATATTCGCCCACTTAATACAAAGAAATTGGTGGGTTGAAATTTATTTGCACGAACAGTATTTTTATTCGTCCGAAAACATTCATGTATATCAAACTTCGTTAATTTGGTTAAGAAATTGCTTTACCACATTACTGAACAACGCTACATTATGTTAGAAACTCACATTTGATTCAATTGCGAAATGAATGGATATATTTTTTGCTCGAAACGCCAGATACTTTAACTCCGTAGATTCAGACTTTTATACAAATATCAAAAGTGAATCCGGAATAATATTATCGTAAACAGATGATTAATCCTGATGGCCAAAGAAATTGTCCAGAGATCGTGCTTAAAGAAAATCTCTGTTATTTTTACAGCTCTCTATGGCGTTTAAAAATTGGATATATCGAATTAAAGGAAAGAATACTTAAAGTTTTGTTTAGTGTCAAAATAGATATTATTGTAAAGTTATCTTATAGCTTTCATTAAAGGCTGTGGTCAGATACGTTTAGTTGTGTGTTTAGTGCGAAGTATGGAACCTCTAATCCTACCATCTTTGGAATTTGTCACTATTTGTTCATAATTTCATTTAATGCTCCTGCGTTATTTAACTTTGAAACATAAGACATGCCAAGCAACTGTATTAAAATTCTAAGCCTCAAAATGGTGAAAAACCCATCGAAATCTGCTCCGTAGCTTCCGAGTTTTTATAAGACCAATATATCCCGTTTTCGTTTTAATGATATAGATTTATCAGAAGCAGAATATGATTCTCGGTGGTTACCTATCCAACTATGGCCGCAAATATTTATAATTAATTTTTGAATAAAAATTCGCTTACTTGTTTTTTAAATAAATTATAATTCATACAACATAAAAAGCATTGGATAGCCTATGTAAAAGTGGCCGCCAGTAGGGATTGCCAGCTGTTAAAGATTTATAAGAGCGAGAGGGAGTTGTTTCAGTTGGTGTGGTGCGATAACTTTAACAGCTGGGATCTACAGTTCAATGTGGAATCCAAACCGAGGAAAGATCTGGCACAGCTTATACGATCAAACACAGCTCCTAAAAATTCCTGCTCTAACCGAGATCTGAATCCGGGATGGAGCAGCAAATTTTTGAAAGCAATCACCTTAGCCACTTTTTTCACTTTTTCATTGATTGCAACAAAAAAAAACGCTACAGAGTTATATAAATATTGTCAATAATAATACAACTGCAATTAAATTATAAACTTTGGAACATTCATATCGCAGCTAATATTCTCAGGGTTCTGATAACATACCTCCTTTTCACTCGAATCCTTTTTTTACTGCCAGATGGAGGACGCATGTGATGTATGCATGTTGCAGTCAGTATTGGGCCCCGAAACAGTCAAAATCACATCACGTCATAGTTGTTTTTGAAAATTACTACGCGTGGCGTGCTGCTCGGGTACCGGATTCAAATCCCGGTAGGGGTAGGAATTTTTATGATTTGTGTTGATCATATGAAGTATGACAGGTCGTTCCGTCATTCGTATTCCACGTTAAATTGTAGGTCCCAGAGAAAAGGATCTGACCGACCTACCTGTAAAACAAATACTGAGTTGCAGATCACTCGACGAAAAACGTAAGTGGCAAAAAGGTTGACTAGAGTTTAGCAGGTAGTAGAAGAAAGTAATGATGATTGCAATCAAATGAAAGTTTGTTTCACTCAACGGCTTTAGAAATTTTGGAATTTCATTTTTATTCCAAGATTTTTGCCATAAAACATAAAAAAATAACTTTAACTCATAAATTCCGAAACTAATCTCCGCATGAATTCAATATTTACAGCCTTTAAAGATTACAGAAGAAGTAAAGAGATTCTTCTGAAGCTCAAGTAGTTCGAGAAATAAGTTAACTGATATTTTTGTTCAAAAGACATTTGTGCTGATATATTTTTCGACACAAAATCTTACACATTATTCGATAAACAACTTTACACTGTATCAAAAAATAGTTTTTCAGAAAAACTTCAATACTACGTGACGCTAACAATAATATTTTTATGTGTGTTTCATTCATATATATATATATATATATATAAACACTATTAGGAAAGCAATTTCCTAACACGAATATTTAACTCCATTCTAAAATCAATTTTTTTCCTTAAAGGCGGGAGAGGACTGGAGAAGGAATGGAAAGGAATTCGATGCTGACCTTTTGAAGGAACCTACTGGCATTCGTTTGGAAGAGATTTCGGAAAAGATGTGGAAAACTGAAATCAGGATGCAAAGACTGGGTTTAGAACCCGCGTGCTCCGGAATCATTTCGCACCAACCATGCTTGATTAAAAAAAAAGTTTTTGTCATAAAAATGTTAATTTAGTTTAATGAATCTGTGAAACCCCAAGCGCGTGAGAGAAAATCGTTCCTCGCATTAACCCTTTAGTCTATTTTTTGTGTCTATTTTATTGCGGGCGGCCGCGTAGTTCAGGCAATAGAGCGCCTGACTACGACCTGGACGACCGGGCTTCGATCCCCGACGAAGCCGTGGATTTTCCCTCGGGACACAACGTCTGGAACGGCCGCCCCCCGCCCCCTCCAAGGCCCACTCATACTGCTATCAAATGAATACCGTGGGGGAAGCTCCACGGGAAGGTAAAGAAAAAGAGCCGGACCACGGCACGTCCACTCTAGTTCCTACAGTCATAAAATAGGAATACTGAGCTCTGCCTAGGCCAATCCTATAGAAGTACGGCTTGAAGGCTGTAAAAACTCACAGCCTTTACCTTTCTCTTTTTATGACTTTTTAATCCTATAGTGCCTACTCAAACAATTTTCAAGCAAGTATTTTTAAATAAATTACAACATAAACAATACGAGACTTTAACCTAATTTTCGTTGCCAACCGTCGCTTAACTCTCTTCGTGGTCAATATTACGCGTATTGTGAGGGCGACGCGGTTGCAGGTGGGTCCGACATTTCTATCCCTGCTCCCTCGCGCACGCAAACACCAGTGCGAAACAAAAACAAGACAGGAAAATAAGCTCATAAATCATTTTAAATGCTTTAAATTTCTTGCGTTCAGGCTGCTGTTCCTGACTCGTATAAATTGTACATCGTCTGTTGCTACCTTTCACGAATCTCGTTTCATATGACGTTTTATAAATTACTCGGGAGTGCACATCGGCCCAGGGCGATATATCCCCTTCCAACGGTTGTGACAGCAACTTTTTCAGAGCAGCACATTCCGATGGCTTTCTGCTAACCCCTTTGTGGTACAACACGGTATTAAAATGTTTAATGCCGCAACCCAGAAACAAAAAGGACTCCTTTGTTTGCAGATTTTTGACAGCGTCTCTTTCCAGGACAGATGATAAAATACTCTTTCTACTTAAATGAGCGGAATGTAACGTGCACAAAAAGAATGCACTGAAAGAAATCCATTGCTTTAATCTAGCTTGGAGGAACACTAATGTTTTTCTAGGTTAATACCTTTATAAAGTTTTCCTAGACAGTCAAAAAACACCATCCGTCCTATTCCACTCAAATGAAGCTGTTTAGAGCGAAATGTTATCTGACAACTGTTGGGTCCAACCTGATTGTTGAGAATTAACGTTCGAGCCTATCATTTGGATGACTGGAGATGAATTCTGAACCGATTCGCTTATGAAGGCCATTGTGGACTTCCCGAACAGCAATCTTTACCCTTCCCCCCTTTCAAATGACTTCATCGTAAACGAGCTGTAAAGATCATCAACAATTGTGAATTAAATATGCGTAAATTAAAATGGTAACATCATTGTCACACTTAAAAAATTAACTTTTGGAGTGCACTGTATAAACTGAAACTTTCGCATTGAGAATACCGCCATGTTCAGCGATTTTTATAAAATCATCTTCTATATAATGTAATTACACTTCAGCATTCTGGCTGAGATATTAGTCCTATGTTTTACTACGAAGTTCGTCTACAGTTGTCAAATTAAATATACCACACACGAATAGTAACTAATGAACAGTTAAAATTAACTTGTGGCACTGTTGCTGAGAAGATGAACTGTATATATTGCTTTGAGAACAAAAAATAACCGGTGTTTTTCATTAATATTTCTACTATTAATTCAAGACATTATATCAAAGCTGAATAAGAAGTAAGTTACAATTAGCTATTAGAAGATAAATTTATTTGAGAGAAGTAATATTTGGAGTACATATATTTGTAAAATGTGGTTTATCAAGATCCTTTGTCTTTGATTTGTCCTAGCGATAAATATCTCTGTATGATAAGTACGTGCCGGTGGAAACATGTATTCAATGTAAACTTTAAAATCAGTTAGTGCAGAAATTCACAAGGATTTGTTTCGTTTATAAATCCCATTGAGGATTTCTTGAACAGAAATCGTACAGTAATATACGGTCTGCGTTAAGACAGGTGTTTGAAAATGTTGTGTGTGGAGCGTAGTGTATGGATTTGAGACCTGCACATTAAAGATGGCGGAGACGTTTCTCGAACAATTTGAAACGTGGATGTGGAACAAATGAGAAATTGAAATTGTGGGACGAAATGAACGATTAGTGGGTTAGAGGCACGTGGTGAGGGAAATGAACAAAAGAAAGTATTAACCTAAATAATTGTCTACTAGACGACCCGTGCGAAAATTTCGCGAATAAAATGCGACGAATAGTGAGGTTGAATGCTTGTAATATAATGAATAGTAGATCCGTAGTTTTGTAGCAAATTTTTTTTTTAGTGTAATTGGTACTGAGCAAAATACTCACAACATATTATGAAATAATTAGGAAAATTAAAAACACTTTATTTATGACAAACTGTCACTGACCTTGGTAGAATAAAACCAACCTTAACAAACTGCACACAACATATCAACATCTCTGTGATATTTGTTGCTGAGCGAATAAAATGATTACATTGGAATTGTATAGCAAAACGACAGTGTTTCCGTAAAAGAAAAAAAATATATACGAAAAACTACTTATTGAATAAAAAAAAGTTTATTGACTTCTCTGTGATATCCGCTGCTGAAATCTGGGGACTTGGCTCTGAACAGTCTCCTACGGCGCTACCACTTTTAGCACCAAATTCTGAACATTTTTTTTCTTAATTTATGATTTTACCTAGCTGGAGACATTAATTTTTAACACGATATGTCATTATCGATTTCAGCTAGGTATCGAAGAAGATAAATGGCGTATATAAAAATAAAATTTTTAAAAATCACATGTTCTATAACTAATATTGATACTTTGCCCTTTAACGATCGAATTACAAAAAATTTCTTTTATAAAATATGGTGTGACCAAGCAGCCACCTTGGTCTTTAAAATGATACCTCATTATCGATTTCGGTTAGTTTATCAAGCAAGTTAAAACAAACAGTTTTGAGAAATGATGTTATTTTTGCCCCTTAAGGGTGTAATTTGGAGAAAGTTTTTTCTTAAAATATGATGTGACGATAGTGGATAATTTAATATTTAAATCAATATGTCATTTATTGATTTTCGATTAGGCATCAAGGGAAATAAATAGCTCATGACAGAAAAATGCGTTGTAAAAATATTAATACTTTTCCCCTATAAGGTTAGAATTTTTAAAAATTTCTTTCTTAAAATGTGGTAACGGAAGGAAGACATTACGAAGACCTTAATCTTTTAAATGATACCTCGTTTATCAATTTTGTTTAATTGTCAACGGAGGTAAATGACTTGAGACACAAAAAACGCATTTTAGAAACACTGTTATTTATGCCCTTTAAGGGTCGAATAACGAAAAATTCTTTCTTAAAATATATGTGAGTATGGCGAAGACCTTAATCTTTACTATGATACCTCATTTATCTATATCGGTTATATATCAAGGGAGATAAATGGCTCGTGACACAAAAATGCATTATAGAAAAATTTATACTTTTCCCTTTAATGGTTGAATTCCAAAAACATTCTTTCTTAAAATATGATGTCACAAAGCTGAGACATTAATCCTCATAACGCTACTTGATTTATGGATTTTGGTTAGATATCCAGGGAGATAAATAGCTCAAGAAATAAAAAACGAATTTTAGAAAAATTGACATTTTTGCCCTTTAAGGGTCCAATCACGAACAATTACTTTCTTAAAATATAATGTTACCACGGCGGAGACCTTAGTCTTTAATATGATACCTCATTTATCTATATCGGTCAGATATTAAGAGAGATAAATCACTCGTGACACAAAAATGCGTTATTGAAAAATTTATACTTTTTCCCTTTAAGGGTTGAAATCCAAAAACAATCTTTCTTAATATATCATGTCACAAAGCTGAGACGTCACTCCTCATAATCCTACTTCATTTGTCGATTTTGGTTAGATATCCAGGGAGATAAATGGCTCGAGATACAAAAAACACATTTTAGAAAAATCGACATTTTTGCCCTTTAAGGGTCGAAAAACGAAAATTTTATTTTCTTGAAATATAATGTTACCACGGCGGAGTCCTCAATCTTTAATATGATACCTCATTTATCTATATCGGTTAGATATTAAGAGAGATAAATCACTCGTGACACAAAAATGCGTTATTGAAAAATTTATACTTTTTCCCTTTAAGGGTTGAAATCCAAAAACATTCTTCTTAATATATCATGTCACAAAGCTGAGACGTCACTCCTCATAATCCTACTTCATTTGTCGATTTTGGTTAGATATCCAGGGAGATAAATGGCTCGAGATACAAAAAACACATTTTAGAAAAATCGACATTTTTGCCCTTTAAGGGTCGAAAAACGAAAATTTTATTTTCTTGAAATATAATGTTACCACGGCGGAGTCCTCAATCTTTAATATGATACCTCATTTATCTATATCGGTTAGATATTAAGAGAGATAAATCACTCGTGACACAAAAATGCGTTATTGAAAAATTTATACTTTTTTCCTTTAAGGGTTGAATTCCAAAAACATTCTTTCTTAATATATCATGTCACAAAGCTGAGACATTACTCCTCATAATACTACTTCATTTGTCGATTTTGGTTAGATATCCAGGGAGATAAATGGCTCGAGATACAAAAAACGCATTTTAGAAAAATCGACATTTTTGCCCTTTAAGGGTCGAAAAACGAAAAATTCTTTTCTTGAAATATAATGTTACCACGGCGGAGACCTCGATCGTTAATATGATGCCTCATTTATCTATATCGGTTAGATATTAAGAGAGATAAATCACTCGTGACACAAAAATGCGTTATAGAAAAATTTATACTTTTTCCCTTTAAGGGTTGAATTCCAAAAACATTCATTCTTAATATACCATGTCACAAAGCTGAGACATTACTCCTCATAATCCTACTTCATTTGTCGATTTTGGTTAGATATCCAGGGAGATAAATGGCTCGAGATACAAAAAACGCATTTTAGAAAAATCAACATTTTTTGCCCTTTAAGGGTCGAAAAACGAAAAATTCTTTTCTTGAAATATAATGTTACCACGGCGGAGACCTCGATCTTTAATATGATACCTCATTTATCTATATCGGTTAGATATTAAGAGAGATAAATCGCTCGTGACACAATTACGCATTGCAAAAATATTGATACTTTTGCCCTTTAAGGGTCGAATTCCGAAAAATATCTGTCTTAATATATGACGTCACTAAAGCGGAGATCTTAATCTTTAAAATGATACTACATTAAACGATTTCATATACGTATCTGGGGAGATAAATGACTCGTAACACAGAAAACAGCATTTTAGAAAGATTGACATTTTTGCCCTTTAAGGGTCGAATTCCGAAAACTTCAGTCCTTAAAATATGATGTGACCAAAGTGGAGACCATAAGCTTTAAAATGACACCTCATTCATTGATTTCGGTTAAGTATGAAAGAAGATACAGGCTTGTGACAAAAAAATACCTTATAGAAATAATATATATGATATAGGAGGAACATAGAAAAAAAAAAGACGAAGTGTAAAAAAGCAAAGTTTCTGGATGTTAACAGATGTGAAACAAGGCAGAAGCTATTAACAAATAAAATAAGATGCATAATAGAGAATTAAATGGAAAATATTCACTTGAAACATAAAAAACTTGTAGATGATAAGACATATGGAGATCTATACTTCTTGTCTGCATATTAGGTATTAGAAATTTAATGCTATGATACCTTAACCATGGTTGTTAATTATCAACTTGTTCCAAAATGTTCTATAATGTTGGAAAATGCTTCGAAATGTTATTAGAATGTTCAGGGAACCGGAAACGTTAGTCAAGATTGTTCTGGAGTATTCTCGAATGTTCCATTATCCTGTTGGGATGATGATACGTTCCATCACAGATAGGTGTATATATGTGATGGCGAGACTCGTGTGTCGTATACTTTTGGAAATTGAATAAAGCAGATCAAGAAATAGAGAAAGTGATGGAAAGCTAAATAAATTTCATTGAATATTTTAATAGTAATATGCTTACGCCAGTTGATCAAGGCAGTGAACAGTGAATTAACTTCAATTTTACTGTGTTAATCAGCGGTGAATCGAAAAGAAGAAAACGAAAAAAACAGTGAAGAAATGAAGTGGAGGAAGGGAATGAATAGATTGAATGAAAACTTAACAGATGAACAACGAGGAGAAGTTAGAGAACAGGGAAGTAAGCAGATAGAGTACTGCTAAAGTGACAAGAATACCAAGCAGAGTTACGAGTGAAGGTTGTGAAAGACGACGATTACAAGCGCATGAGAAACATTACTGTATGAGAAATACGAAGCAGAAGTAAAGGTTAAAGTATGGCAGGTGAAGCATTCCGTCATTATACCACTTCTTCTGGGCCCTACTCATTCCGGATGTCGGCAACCATCATGGCCGTCTTGTCTCTGCTAGTTGACGCTTGGATTAGCTCCGTAGTTGTCTTGGAGGTCCATCTTCTCAGACTTTTTTACCCAGGAAGTTCTTCTCCTACCAGCAATTCTCTTTCCTGGTATTTTCCATTGTAGAATAGACTGCAGGAGTTCGTAACGGCTATTGTTCCTCATGATGTGGCCAAGATACTGCAACTTCCGTGTTTTTATGGTGGTAAATGTTTCCATACTTTTTTTTCATTTTGCGGAGTACTCCAGCATTTGCGGTGTAGTCTGTCCAATATTCGATACAGCTACATTTCAAACGCTTCCAGACTTTTACTGATTGTTTCTGTTAATGTCCACGTTGCAACGCCATACAGGAGGACAGAGAACACATAGCAGCGCAGGAGTCTCATCTTCGTGGCAGTTAATGAATTACAACGTTTAAAAAGATTGTTCAATTTGTCGAAAGTAAACCTGGCTTTACCAATGCGTACTTCATCAGACTTTTTACTGTGGTACCAAGATATGTATACCTTGCTACACATTCAGTGGTCTTCTGGTTGGCGTTGGGAATTGTTGTTTTTGCCAATCACCATTACTTTTGTCTTATTTATATCAATATCAAGTCATTATTCATGGCTGCTTTGCGACACTCTATCCATAAGATGTAAACTTTCCTTATTGTCAGCAAAAAGAATGTGTCATCCGCGTAGCGAATGTTGTTTATCCAGTTTCCATTCAACAGCACTCCCTTCTTCACATCACTCAGTGCTTCCCTAAAGGTAAAGTAGATGTTAAGTAATAAAGAGCCGACCCCGGCAGCGTAGGGGTAGCGAGCTTGCTTCTCGTTGCAGGGGTCGCCGGTTCGAGTCCGGCCGAGGGCATGGGTGGTTTTAATTAAATGTTGTGTTCGTCTTGTGTCGTCCTTACAAAAAAGAGAGAAAACAGTCACACTACGATGAAAACTATACACTGTAAAAACGAAAAAACATATTGAGCTGGCTGAATGGCTAATATGACCGAATGCCATTAAAAAAAAAAAAAAAGTAATAAAGAGGACAGGATACAACCTTGTCTTACACCATGAAGAATTTTACTTCATCCGCATTTTCTCCCTTCGGTCTCACATCAGCATACTGGTTCCAATACAGATTAACAAATTATAGCTCTAAATAGCGCGCAAAAAAAAGAATAAATAAATAAAATAAAATAAAAACACACACACACACTTTGTCGTTAACAAAATGGACGAGCAAGTATGTCAAATCCCCTACGGTGCCAATAAATTCTGTAGAGAAACAGCAGGAATGTGATATATGAAAAATTCTACTATCCCAACTGATGTGCCAGCACCAAAATTATTTCATTATAAGACTGGTGAAACTCCCGAGCGAAGCTATGGTATTTCCAGCAAGTTAATAATGAAAAAAATTCTTACGTCGTATCGACTGCACAACATGTTGGTAGGGTGTGTGTCCTGGAAAAGCCAAACGTCAGCTTAGCGCGCCACGTTAAGCTCTCAGCTGCGCAATCGCGGGCCGTTTGCTGTGGACTGTAGACTCTACTCCAAACCAACAGCCGCCTCAAATAGACACAACGCAGCTGTTTTTAACGCTAAATGGAGCCGTTTAGAGGAGAACGAGAAAGAGTGATGTGTATTCAGTACACAGTTCTTGTTTCACACCACCACTGAAATTCAGACGAAGCTCCGGGTCTGACTGTAATCTACCAAGCTGTTTATTATTTTTAATTTTTTGTTTTTAGCCAAATTTAACTTAAATGTTAAGATGGACATTACTGTTTTGTTACCTGTATAAAAAACTAGCACAACATTTTTAGTTCTTTTCTTTTGCAGACGATGTCAAAAGTGTCTGGGAATTAAAATAATTAGGAAGAAATTTATATTTTTCACTTAGATTCTCAGTTACAAAGTTCTATATAATTGAATTTTCAGATGTTACTTTTTTTGAAAAAAAGGGGATAAGTCATCATTTTGCTGAAGGTGATACATTTTCAAGAAACTGGAAGTAATGTGTGAGTATTGTTGCGATTCATAATAACAGTAATAGCTAATTTAACGGGTGTTTATTTATTGTTGTCATACATCAGATCATCTCCGAATGGAGTTTATGGATAATATATTTCAAAGGCTCAAAATAGCAGCAAGTACACAGACGGAAAAAAAAAATCCCAACACCAAGAAAAAATTATTGTAGAGTAATGAAATTTGGACAATGCATTTGTCAAGTTAACATGTTTAATTGATTAAATTTTCAAGATCACAGGTTAATTTAAGCTCAAGAAAATGCATTTCAAATGTGAAATACTGTTAAATTAATAGCCGGTGTAACCTCCAGAATTTTGAATGCAAGCCTGCAAACGTGAATGCATTGTGTCATACAGGTTTCGAATGTCACTTTGTGGTATGGAGTTCCATGCTTGTTGTACTTGTGCTGTCAATACTGGGACGGTCAGTGCTGGCTGTGGATGATGCTGGAGTTGTCGTCCAATGATATCCCATACGTGTTCAATTGGAGACAGATCTGGTGATCTCGCAGGCCAAGGTAACATGTCGACACTCTGTAGAGCACGTTGCGAGACAACAGCGGTATGAGGGGCGAGCGTTATCCTGTTGAAAAACTCCCCCTTGAATGCTGTTCATGAATGGCAGCACTACAGAAATTCGAGCTGCAGTTGGTACCACAGTGACACAACGAACTGTTAGAAATCGGTTACTTCAAGGACAGCTCCGAGCCAGGCGCCCTGTAGCGTGCATTCCACTGACTACATGCCATCGCCGTTTGCGACTCCAGTGGTGTCAAGCCAGAGCTCATTGGAGGACGGAGTGGAGATCTGTTGTGTTTTCTGATGAAAGCAGGTTCTGCCTTGGTGCCAGTGATGGCCGAGTGTTGGTCAGAAGGAGGCCAGGGGAACGCCTGCAACCAAACTGTCTGCGGCCTAGACACACTGGACCTACACCTGGAGTCATGGTCTGGGGAGCAATTTCCTATGACAGCAGGAGCACTCTTGTGGTTATACCAAACACACTGACTGCAAATTTGTACGTCAGTCTGGTAATTCAACCTGTAGTGCTGCCATTCATGAACAGCATTCAAGGGGGAGTTTTTCAACAGGATAACGCTCGCCTCATACCGCTGTTGTCTCGCAACGTGCTCTACAGAGTGTCGACATGTTACCTTGGCCTGCGAGATCACCAGATCTGTCTCCAATTGAACACGTATGGGATATCATTGGACGACAACTCCAGCATCATCCACAGCCAGCACTGACCGTCCCAGTATTGACAGCACAAGTACAACAAGCATGGAACTCCATACCACAAAGTGACATTCGAAACCTGTATGACACAATGCATTCACGTTTGCAGGCTTGCATTCAAAATTCTGGAGGTTACACCGGCTATTAATTTAACAGTATTTCACATTTGAAATGCATTTTCTTGAGCTTAAATTAACCTGTGATCTTGAAAATTTAATCAATTAAACATGTTAACTTGACAAATGCATTGTCCAAATTTCATTACTCTACAATAATTTTTTCTTGGTGTTGGGATTTTTTTTTCCGTCTGTGTATATTTAACAAAAAACCAGTTAATGTATTTGTGTAGTAGTATCGCCAGCGAAACTAACCGTGAAGTAGCAATAAGTGCCATTTCACGTAAATTGGGTAAATAATTTAACTCATTTGTACGAATATAAAGCAAAGTGCTTATTGGTTTCAATAAACTTCAATAACTACATTCGCCAGGTAGTGTTAAATTTCATTTTTTATGTTTCAAAATTTCGTGGAGTTCATGAGCTAGTGATTTTAATGGTTTAAGACTGAAAAAAAAAATAGTTTGTGTTACTCCATAAAATAACTGCTGAATTACATTCAAGTCGTAACGAATCATCTCTAAAGACTGCGTCTAATTCCACGAAAATTTACGATTCTGAATTATATCTCGATAAACGCTGAAGCTGCAAAGAATTTCTCCCTAGGTAGATCCAGCCATGTGGTTGTCCTGCATAATATCCTGTCCTGCTTTGATATCACAGGTCTCGGCAACGCACACAGCCTAATGGAACACTCGTCAAGCGCTATACTCAAGCGCACTAATCACTGCAGGAAAAAAACTGACTCTTGAGGAACTTTCGAACATTCTCATATTGCTACTTAGTCCTCAAAAGTAAACAAAAGGCAGTTAGGGACAAACGACTACGTTCATTTTTAGGTCTTCGTTTTATTGTTCTTAGGCATCCAAATTTGGGTTTTCCATGGTTTCCCCAAATCACTCCAGGCGAATGCCGGGATGCTTCCTACAAAAGGCCATGGCCGAATTCCTTCTAATTCCTTGCCCCAGTCCCATCCCGCCTCTATTGACCTCGACAACGACGAGGCGTAAAGCCATAAGTAAAAAAAACTATCCATTAAATATTTTGCTTCTCTTGGAAATCACTTGTTACAGGAGCTGAAAATTTCCATTTAAAGGTAATTTATTCTCTACAAAAACTGAATATAGCAACCCAATAGTCTCGTGAGCTATAGCCCGTTCAGTTAACAATGGTGGCTCAGGGTCAACTGTGTCTACCCCCACTCCACTGCCCTTACCTCTGCATAGGGAGCAGAAATTTTGTAGCTCAGCAACCTGGACACAGCGGTCAAATCGGAGAAATAGGTAGGAAGCGGGTACTAAGGTGGGGAGTGAGCCAGAGAAACATCACGTCAAGCCGCCAGTGAACAGGGTATACCGCAAGACATAAAACATTTTCATGGATTGGTTTAGCACTTTTTTTATGGGTCGGTTTTGGCTAGAAGATCTACAGTGGTGGCAGAGTTTCAGTGTCGTAAATTGGTTGTGAAAACTATAATCCATGTTCTGTGTGATAGGTCTATGTATTTGTTTGTGAAATACGTGGTTTATGAGGCGGTAGTTGGGATCCGTCTCAGCACTTACTTAGGTCTGGCACCGGTGGAAACAACAGCCTATAGCAAATATTATGAGGGTGCTTAGTTTTCTAATAATTATTTTTACGTCAGAAAAATTTCATTAAATGTAAAGGGTCTTTTGAAATTATTATAACACATGATCAGGCAAAACAATAAAATTGACAAATTATTTTTTATATAAAAACTGAATGTTTTAAATCTAGTGCAAAAGATAAAAGACCATTAAGCAAACTGAATCCGCATACGAAACATGTAAATGACATGAAAAAAGTTTCAGTATCACAAATTAAACAATGTCGAAATAGTTTGTGAGACACGTTGTAGAAAATGACATGGCATACCAAACACTGTATTTAAAAGCTTCGGCAAAACACTTCATTGGTTGATAGATACGTGAATTCTTATCGTGAGAATTGCTTTACCAGAGACTTCAATTTGGCAATGAGATGGATAGTTACAGTTCAACGTTTCATTACCGCATGTCCGTGAGCGAGAGGACGCTCTCTGCAATCCAGGATCAGATCTACTCACACTCAGCAAACAAGCGGAGTCACTGAAATTACACCACGTTGTATCAGTATCGGTGACTATTATGCTTCCAGATTTAGTGTGTATTATCTGAGTGTTGTAAGGTTGCTTTGGGATTTATTATTATTTATGAGTAATATTATAAATGCTATACAGACTGGAGTGAAGTTAGAGTGGAAAGTTTCAGACACGCGCCGATAAAGCATGCAGAGTTGCAGTCCAGGAATGTTGATTAGGATGACAGCAATACATTTCTATGACGCAAAATAGAACTAAAGTGGTCCCTGCATAACCAATAAATCGCTCTCTTCGTTACCAAACAGCTAAGGAACAATACCTGGTAACGAACCGCTAGAGTAAAGCTTTGGCTTGCTCTGCCTCGGATGTTAAATTCCATCCAGTAATTCATCTAATATCTCCTACGATTAGATTAGCATTCATCAGGACAAGTGTGGACTTTATTCCTCACTGTTATCGTCAATTGTAATTGCTGCCAACTTCATGTCATTTAACAGCTCCCCCATACTTTTCGTTAATCATTTTAATACATATTATTCCTATGATCAAAGGATATCTACACGTGGTGTAAAACAATCCTGATTAAATGAACTAGTTGACTCGTATGAAGTCGAGACGGCTTCCGGAAGAAGAACAGAAGATTAAGTAAAATCACTCACAGTAAAGCCAAATGGCCAGTTAATGGTCAAAACACTGTAACGTCTTGTTTGTGAGGTTATTAAAATTAGAATAAAAAATTAAGATGCATTCATTAATAAATTAATTTGCAAAATTAATCCCGGGTAGGCGCCAAGAATGAAAGTGTTCTCTATCCGAGAGAAGCGACATTCCATGATTCCAATTCTGAAATACTTTTAATCAAAGCAATTGTAATTTTAAAATACCATTAAAAAAACACAAATCTTCATCTATTCAAATGATATACTGGTACATTTGAAAGGAAGTTATTGAAAGCAGGGTTTACAACACCTATTATTTTCTTTGAATATAAAATTGATTGGTTTATTGAACAGAACTGAATATTAAAAGTTTCTTTTAAACAATTTAGAGCATGATTCTCATCTCAGAGCGTTGCCTAGGGTTGAGTGTCTATACATCGTCGGCGTTCTTTACCGTAGCAGATGACGTGCAGATAAAACAGTGTCATAGACCCCGTTGGTCAGCTGGGCGAAGGTCACTTGGCGAGGTAGCTCCCCGCAGCTCTCCAGCAATCTCCCGTGGTGCGCCGGTGTGGATTGTTTGCTGGCCAGAAACCGAATGTCTTCCCTCCCGCGTGTTCGCTCCGTTGAAACTTGCAGGCTGCCGAGTCTTAGCAAACGCGGGAAATTTCAGCCAGTCGCAGCGTTTGGCGGGTTGTCCATGATCTCGATTGGCGCTCCTCATGCAACATAAAAAACTTCGTAACACAGTTTGATTCGCTGGTTCCCAACAGAGGTGTTTCGCAACTGACTTTTTTCTCCGAAGCATCGTTTCTCTAGTTTCAACTTTCTACTGTACCAGGAAATCCTCATTTTGGAACATCCCTATACTGTCCTTTGAATTTCATTGAATGCGTAAAGCTTTTAACTTTACGGCCTGCCATAAATCGTTCGGTCTTTCAGAGCAGGTATTAGTCACCTGGCTCTCGCCGATGCCAAGGAAACGTGGAATTCACACGCATAAATTTACCGTCACCAAGGGATATTACAACACCCAACGCAGTTGCCCAACCACAAGACCAGGCTTAACACTATCCTCCTCTTGCCCTCTGCCACCAAATTGAACTCCTCCACCTTTCACACCATGATATTACCTCCAGCAAATGAAACTCCCCGCCGTTTTTCCATCTCGAAGAAATTGGCTGGACAAATAAATAATCATTAAAAATTAATTTTTTATTACAATAAAAAATATCTGATTTGCTAACATCATTCAGTCTCCACTTCCACAATCCATCTGTACACCACATTGGACGCTAAATTATAATCCACTTCGGCATTTTCATAGGAAATACACAATCATCTTCCCGTTCGAAAGAGAATAGTTTAACACATCAGAATTTGGTATGCACCCGTAATATGAATTTGTCACCGTCCTCACTCGTCAGGAAAGGAGCAGAGATTCGTACATCTGTTGTCTTGGACCATCTGGTATACAGATGTGGTTCACCAATCAGATAACTGATTTCCATCCATAAAACGACACTCTCGACAGATGGGCGGCTTGTTTACAATGCTGTCACTTCTGCCAAGCGAACTATGATCCATAGGATCCCTATTCCACTTTCTCCCCGTCTTTGCACTATGATTGGCTGTTTTCACTGACCTAGCAGTACCTTTTTGCTGCAACAGATGTTCATCCAGTTTCTAACAGTAACATTTAATTTCACAATTACTATGGGTAATAAAGATATCGACACCCGATCAAAAGATCCATGTAGATATTAAGAAAACACATACGTGCACTCGATAAAATTAAGATAATGTATGTAGTGATTTTCTCATACCTTAATATACAGGTAGACTTCCATTATTATTATTATTAATCTTAATTGCTATGGAGCCAACGATCCGGTGGTAATTCTCCTATTCATCTAACTATCCCTTTTTATTTTACGGTCTTTGTAGAGCAGCTTGGTAATAGAAGAAAGACGCCCCTCCCACAATACCAAGGTAGTGTTGTTACGGGTAAATAGTAAGTTAGTAATAAACATCGGGATTATAATTTATTAATCGTATGTAATTATATTACAATTGCCCCCCCTTTTTTTTTTGCTAAATGCTTTTAGCACTACATTGCTGTTGAGAAAATTAATTTCATACAGTTTAATACATGGTTTTATTAACACATGATGCAATACAATGCCTGTTACCATCTCAGATGTTGCAATGCAGGAAATAATGAACGCGTCATGTGATTTCAAATTAAATTTATGGATTAACACCATTGCTCCACAGAGTCTAAGAATCAGACATTTTTCTGGTGCCTTACAAGGCTTATAAGTAAACAAGATTCGCCATGCATGAAAGTTTCTGTAGAAATATTGTTTATAGTTTTCTGTCAATCAGCAAGCAATTTTGTCGTTAGATCTTATTGCAACAATGGCTTTTAAGGATTATCAAAAATTAATTTCAGATTCGCACAATGCCTTCAAGGGTTCTGTTACATTTGGAGATGAGTGGCAACAAACATGCATGTCACTTACCACAAACGTTTCCACCAGAGTACTTTCTGGAAATAGACTGCGTGGAGATTAGGTGAACTTTTTTTCTTTTTCATACAAATAAAACAATTTACAATGTAAATAACAAAAGTGCTTGGTCTTGTTTCCACCATATTGTGGAAAGTTCTGGGACTTTTTTAACTCATTACTTCTCTTTTAATAATTTTATTTCGAATGATGTAGCAGTAGAGACATTTTTCCTTTGTCAAGCCACTGCTACAAGGAAAAATGGAATACGGCCAATCATGCCGCAACTCATTAAATTTTGTCGGTACACTTCACAACTAATTTTCGATACAGTAAATTGGTTTTCATCCTCTTCGTTCCTCCCACCTACGTTTGTTTATTATCAGAAATACTATTCCAGTAATTTTCTTCTTGGTCCGAATACACGTGGATTGAAACGAATGTTTCTATCTGCCTCTACCTTGGCTGTTACCGTTACGCAAGCTATAAAGATCACAGATATTTTTAAACACAAGCGAATGTAACTAAATTGTGTTTTCTGGAGTTTTCCAAATAAAACTATTTTACTAAACAGCATCTCAGATCTCACCACAAACGATTTCTGTAACAAATAAGATATTTGTGAATTACCGATATATTTAGGAAACAAATTAATACCTGATCAAAGAAATTACAAAAAACATCCTTCCAATATCTATATGTCGTGGTCCGAGCATATGGTTTCTCGCCTCGTCGACGTCTAGGTCATTAGAGGCGAGGAAGGACTGGGTCAAGGGACGGAGAGGAATTCTGCCATGACCTTTTAAAGGAACCATCACGGCATTCGCCTGGAATGATTTGGGCAAACCATGGAAAACCCAAATCTGGATTGCCTGACAGGGATTCCAACCCACGATATCTCGAATGCGAGGCCAGAGCGTTACCGCTCACCCACCACGCTCGGTCATTACGGAATTATTTTTGGGAGAGCGATAAGATGATTTTTACATTTGGTGCACTGGTATTTATATATGCAAGTAGACTACCGATTATTGTTATCTTTGTTCAGTATCTTCGCAGAACAAGATGAAATAAACAAGTATAGAAAGGCGGATCTACTAAGATTTTTGTCTTTGCTGGGAATGATTTGCTGATACAACAGTAGTAATGGCAAGAAATGCATTTGGGAACCTATTCTAAATTCAAATCTTGGTTGTATAATTTCTTAAAAGATTCCATTTCCAAAATTCTTTACCAGTAATCATGTTGCAGCGTCAATAAGCGTTCAGTTTTTTGGTTATGAGTCTCTCGAATGCTTTTATGCAATCCCCCATCTCGTCTTTTTTGGGTTAAACTCTTCATCTGAATATATTCATTTCAACCAACATCATCAATTATATTCTTCATCCAATCTTTGTATTCCCTTCGATTCCTTCCTTCAACTATTCACTCTATTAACAAATTAACCAATCCCGTGGGAATTAACCCACCATTCAGTCTTTTCTTTAAGTGAGACTAGTCAACAAATCTCTTTTCTCGCCCATCATTTCCAAAACACGTTCATTTTGTGCGGTATCTATACTTCTAATTTTCATCATCATTCTACAACACCACATTTCAAATGATCCTGTTTTCTAGCATTCGTAAACTCCGAGATTCACTTTCATAAAGTGCTGTTCTCTATACAAAGAGCTGTAGAAAATTATTTATAAGGCCTAAGGCAATGTCTGAAGCTAAAGTATTTCTCTTTATAGGATGGCACTTTTGTTCTCGATAAGGGTCTCAGCTATAATTTTAATTCCCAAATACCAAAATTTATTTACTTTCATATTGCATCGGTCCCCGACTATGTTTTCATGTCTAGCATGCTTATGTTGTTATTTTTCCTGCCACATTTGATGTTAATCACCGTTAGGTACCTATTAATCGTAAAATTTTTTTAAAAAAAATAACCGTTTAGAACTCGTTGTATATAGTGTCTTAATAAACGGAGGGAAAATTTTCTGGAACGCCATGCGTAACTGTATCTGAATCATGATCCATTTTCTTCTAGTTTCAAGCATCTGTCTTGGAATCCTCTCCTGGTCCAATCTTATTACATGTACAAGAACAATTTTAATGTATTCATCTCTATTCTGTTCTTCGGTCTCTCAGCTCTAATCCCCTATGTGACATACTCATTTCTTACTATACCTACCCTTGTCTTTCATGTCAAGATTCTGAAAGACTTCATGTCATTTGCTTCAATTTTACTCTCCTCTCTCTTTGCGATAGGGATGCTCGATATACATCGATGTATCGAAAACATCGATGTTTACTATTCGATGCATCGAATCAATCCGATGCATCGTTTACTTTCGATGTTTAACAATGCATCGATGTTTTTCATTCGATACATCGAAAGAATACATGCGTTCCTTCGACACGATAGGATCAATTTTAAAGCAAAACAAAAACAGAAAATTGTATTACTATACGTTATTTTTGTCACCTAAAATATCAAATTTCATTTTTTTACTTGAATAAAAAAAAATACATATGCAACAAGATTAGTTTTAAGGCAAAAACTGGAAAATTGTATCGTTACACGTTATTTTTGTCACCTACAAAATCACATTAAATTTTTTATTTTAACTTGCATAAAACAAGAAAAAACTACGCGATATGATTGGTTTTAAAGCAAAACAAAAAAAACATGAACTTGTATCGCTATACGATATTTTGTCACCTACAAAATCTCTTTTTTTTTAACTTGGATAAAACTACAAAAAAACTACGTTATATGATTGGTTTTAAAGCAAAACAAAAAACAGGAAATTGTATCGCTATATTTTATTTTGTCACCTACAAAATCACATAACATTTTTCATTTAATTTAATTTTAATAAAACAACAAAATATTACAGTTGACATTAAATTTCCCGACAGTGTAGGGCGGATTTCACCTTAGGGCATATATGGGCAACCCCCGGCCCGCGGGCCGGATCCGGCCCTCCACCAGCTTCAATCCGGCCCGCGAGAGATTCAGAAATTTCAGATACAGAAGAAAAATATTCACAGCTGAGAGTTTTCTTACGAAAAATAATTTGCACATTTTGAAGCACGTATAAATGTCAGCAGCTTTTTTCAATCATTAAAATTAATAAAAATAAGCATCGTACTCTGTTTAGAGCATGGTTGGCCAACCCGCGGCAGCCTTGGAGATTTTTTCGCCTCGCGTGTTCATCACATTTTTTAAAATTATACTTAGTTTATAATTGCAAATGTAGTGAAAACCAATGTATTTAAAAAATACAATATTTGTGAATCCATATATTTTTTAAAATTAACTGTCGACATTATAAGAAAAAAATTACTTTGATTTTAAAATAATACTTTTGCGAATATATGAAAGATATTGCATGTTTTATTTATGAGTTTACAGTTATCATTTTGCGGAATAATTATGTTATATTCTGCGAACTCATAATGCGCGGACATCGCGGAAGATCTAATATAATATACCATATATAGTTTTATATGTGGCCTGCGGATTTATGGGGCATTTTCAAAGTGGCCAGCAAGATCATTTGGGTTGCCCACCCCTGCCTTAGGGCAAGGCTAAAAGTACCTAGTAGGCTTCAAAAATTTGCTTAAAGTTACTGCTCCTCATTATAAAATACCCAGCAGAGCAACTGTGACACGGTGGCTTGATGACAAGTATGACGTCTTGGTAACATTAATAAAATCAAAACTCTCAGATGTTGAACACATCACATTAACAAGTGATATATGGTCAGACATGCAAATGCGCAGCTTTTTGGTTTAATACAAGGCCTGCCAACACGCTGGAATAGCACATATTATATGATTCAAAGATTTTTGGAGCTTAAAAATATTGTAAGTGATATATTGATTTGCCATAAAACAGCACCTCAATGCTGGCTGGGTTGGAATTAAATATCGCGTCATTTCTTCTTAACATATTACGCCCACTTGAAGCAGCAACAAAAGAAATATCTGGGGATAAATATTGTACCAGCAGTAAAATGATCCCTTTAGTGTACTGCATGCTTTCAAAACTCAAATCAGTTGAGACTGATGAACCTTTGCTGATGGAAGTGCATAAGCTCGTCCTAAAAGAAATCAACAAACGGATGGATGCTATCGAACAAGTTTCATCTTTAGCTATCGCGACCTGATTGGACCCACGGTTCAAAAAACTACATTCTGAAGACCCGATGACATCAAATGCTATTCAAAAGATCAAAGATATGATGAAGAGGGAGCTGGAGGAAATTCGAACAGAATCTGATTCAGATAGTTCAGACAAAACACCGGAAGATTTCAGTCTTTGGACCGATCATCACAAACTAGTTCAAAGAAATTGAAAATCAAACAAGACCGAAGAAAGTGTTTCCGACGAGCTGTCTGTCTACTTGAGAACTCCGGTTGGCAGGTTTAGTGAAAATCCGTTAGAAGTATGGTCCGATTACAAACAACAGTTTCAAAAATTGTACAAAATAGCTTATAAATATTTAACTTTGGTAGCCAGCTCAGTGCCATCAGAAAGACTTTTTTCGAAAGCTGCACAAGTTTTAAATCAACATCGAAACAGAATTCAAGGAAAGCGGGTTAATAAAATTTTATTTATGCAAAGTTTAGAGAAAAAAATTGGGATTTATAAATTCCAATTAGAATAGAATCCCAACACTACTTCTCTTTCAGCGTTCCTCGTTTTACTTTTATTTTATCTTTCTATTCGAATTTCTAATTTATAAATCCCAATAATTTCAAATTGCCTTTGTAAAATACTAATTTAAAATATAATTCAAATAAATACTTCATTTAGCTAGTTTCCTAATCTATGTCTCATTTTTAAGCTTTCATAACCTTTATTAACCGATATATCTATATCGATGTTTTTATTCGATGCATCGAAAATATCGATGGTTTTATTCGATGCATCGTGAACCATCGATGCAACGTTTCGATGCATCACATCGAAAAAAACATCGATGTACAAGTGTTTACTGTATATTAACGTATTAATTATTAATTTCTCTTTGTTTAATTAAATTCATTTGATCTTGACATTTTATTATATTCTCTGTCCAGAGATATCGCAATTACAGTAAACTAACGAATGGAACCACATCACTTTTAGGTTATGAGCGTTCTGTAATAACAGTTACATTTAGTTTAACAACAGCGAGAAAATAAACTGCCAGAAAATGTATTCAACCCATTACTTTTGACGGTCTTAGAAACTGTTTATATTCGATACAAATGTTTCCGCTATATTCCTAAATAATGTATTGCCCATTACCAAAATTCATGACCGTTTTTACTTTTATACTTTGCTCCAGAAAAAATAAAAGAAAAATGGAGTAACCTGTAATTTCCGCAGTCATTCTCTTCGCTGCAGGTAGTTTGAAAATACGGGTCTCGTCCAGCACCTCCAATAAATATCTAAGAAATCGGATTAGGAGGCGTGTAATCTGAACACATGTTGTGGGGACTCGGACTGGTGGGAAAGCGCGTAAGACCACAACTGGCCGCCCCGGGATCCCTCCCGCAGCGGGGAAACCAACCCCATTTTTATCCCGGCGTGCTCCACCCTGTCCGGAGCTCTCGGTGATATATTCACCGCGCTAAATAAATCAGCCGCGGGGAGGTGAACAAGAGAGGGTGTGGCTGTTGGCAGCACTGGCTCGCCTCAACGTGCAGTCATCAGTTGGGCGGCTGCATTTTCTGATACCGTTCAGAAAACTCCTGTCACACGTTACCATAATTTTTTTATGTGTTTATCTGACAGCTTGTGTCTTTAATCTGGAAACGCTTTATGCATGCTCTCTCAACGTTTCGCTCTGTACGTTAGGTGAAATTTCACGATGAGTTGCCAAGGTTCTCGCTAGATGGTCCAACTAGATAATGTTGATGCCAACTTAATTAATTACACCTTCAATTATTAGGTTACTGTGCTCAGATAGCAAGATGATTTTATCTTTCACCAAAGGATATTATTTAACGCAGTTTCTGAATTAATTGAATTGTTCAATGAGATAGTAAGAACGATGACACACTTTCCATCTAGCAGCTTTTATTTCGGCGAAGTGTTCATAACATTGTTACGCGCAGATAAGCATCAAACTTCGTCCAAAGATACTAAAGCACCTTAAAAAACAATTCCAGCGATTAAATCTCAGCGAACAACACTGCTTGAAAACATCCTGCTTGACGACTCAAAAACTATTACCAAAACTTCTGACGACCTCTGTTTGACTGCTGTTAAGAAATATTGATGACGACTGTTTCTGCTTGCCCTTTCCGCGAGCCTGGAATAAGCGCAAGAGAAGCATCAAGAACACAACAAAGAGTGCTGACAGACGTTTCTCGAGCGCTAACAATTTCATTGACAGTCAAAATCATACTAAAACAATTATAACTCGTACAGAATCATTCACAATCATTAAGGAACACTGTAAAATGGACATTACAGCTATTTACAGGCATATAATTTCAAGATGGGCAACATAAAACACTCCAAATAGCTGAAAACCTTCCTCGAAACACCGCGGTTTAAATCAACTTTTATTATTACAGACTTCTAGCTAATATTTCAAACGTCATACTGTCCTCGTATGTATTAAACATCATTTACACAATATCCTTTCATAAAAACAATACTCAGTCACTTAAAAATATACAAATTCATCCTTAATCAACGTTCATCTCTCTATACTCAATCACTAAGATTCAAATTCATTAAAGGGTTTGTCTGAGGGCTTTTACAATGTTATTATTGAAGACCATTTCTTCTGCAATTGCTTGCTAAAATAATAGTTATTATTCAGTTTCTTAAAAACAAAAATTCTAACTTTTCAAGGATACTTTAAAATCTCAGGAAAGCAGGTACTTAACTAACCAAACCCTATGTAAATTAACACACACAAAACAGCACTAACCACGCCAATTCAGCCAAAACAGTAAGCTAATATCACTTTACATCTGCCCCTTCTGCCTCACATACACATTTTAACCAAAAAAAGCAAAATACGCTCACAAATACAATTACGAAAAACATACTGCCAGTTCGCAGCGCTTCTGACAGAGCAGCTACCATGAAAACAGCTGAACAACAGTACCGCGCCCAAGAAAATTATGGTTTGACAATTGTGGATGCAAAAACAAAACTGTGCATCGAAACTCTAAAACAGAAATCATAAAGTTTCAATCGCATCCAGGTAGTGTAATTACGTACAATATTTGAATTAGCATGATGGTCAAGATCACAGGTGACCAACTACCATACTTAAAAACGGAAATGTAAATGTCAGTTACGATATGATTTCTAATTTTATTATATGTAATCAAAACCTTCTGTACGAAACTAAAAAAAAATCATAACATTTAAATGTAAGTAAAGCTATGATTGAAATATATATAAGAATAGTTTTCTTTTTCTTCCATCATTACCCCCAAATTAGTAGCGCGATTGAGCGTATTTAGCAGAGGTGTTTTTCTTCTTTTCCCAAAATCTCTTCATCCTCTCGCTGAGCTCGTTTCTACGTTCCTCCGTCCAGGTGTTCCGTCTTGTAATATGTGGTTTGTTGGCAAATTGGTGGTTATTGGTCATGCTACTAAATCTGCATCTGTCCTGTATGATATCGTCTGTGATTCAGATTTCGTGGATATCCTTTACGATTTGAAGTAGCCAATTGTTTTTCATTTTCATTGAAATGACAAGGTTGAGAATTCTTTTGGTCAGTCTGTTGTTATTTATTCAGATAATATGGACGTAGAATTTAATTCGTCTTTTTCTGAATGTGTCTGAAAAGTTTTTCAGAATGCTGATACAGTTCATGTAATTTTCTTTTCATCCAAATTCCTCCTATACAAACTGTGCCAAAGATTTTCCTTACAATTTTCCTTTCGTGCTTTTCAATATCTTTAATCAGTGGTCTGCCCCCAATAATTAAATTTTCCGACGCGTATAATGCGTCTGGTTTCATTACAGTGTTATAGTGTCTTAACTTGACATTTCGGGCCATTGACTTTTTGTTCTACCTGTTCAAGGTCATTCTATAGGCTTTTTGTATTTTAGATATTCCCTCATTATTTACTTCAAGATTTAGTTCTGCTGGTTGAATAATTTCTCTAGATATCTGAATTTACTTGAGAGATATTGACAAATCGCGTTTTCATAGGTTGTCCGTCTTGGTAGCACAATGATCCTTCCATGTAGTGGATTTAAGCATACGAGATACGGAGACTAAATTTAGCTGAAATTACATGGAGGTTTTCAAGGGAATAAATTGCCTCTTATTGGAGAGATTTACTAGATCATCTACAAAAGTCAAACACCGCAAGTGAAGTTCACTTTTGAATAGCCTTTTACTTCTTTCTCCCAGGCTTTTGATAACTTTGTCCAGCACCAGATTGAACAAAAGAAGTGATAGTCCATCTCTTTGTCGAACTCCTGTCCTGATTTGAAAAGTCCAAAGCAAACTACGACAATAAGCATTGACTCAAAACAATACATACATGATCCATTTTTTCTTACACCATGACAGAACGTAGCTTCTAAATTCAAGTTATACGATATAATCAATTATAAGTTATTGAAATGTTGCTCCCAAACTTTCAAAAAACATCGCAAATCAAAATCATCCCGATAAAAGAGTAATGTCGCCTAAAACACATAAAAAATATGACTACGAAATGGTCAAGTAACTGTGCGTAAAAAGTGGAACAGATAGGAACAAGCAATTTTTAACTATACTGTACTATGAAAGTAAAGATGTTATGTAAATTCGGGTCTTACATCGACAATTAATTTAAAATGACTATAAACATTTAAATCGTGACTAATTCTTGTGGTTATCAGATTCAACTAACAATGGTAAACTGGATTAACTACAGTTAAAGTTGTGTAAGAATCAATACTAATTTAATATAACAGAAACATAGAAAATATACTAAAATAAAAGTTACTATCCAGAAAATATAACCAAGTTAATAAATTTTTATAGTAGGAAAGTAACACAACGGCTGCGAGAGAAAGAACGTTCTGTTTTACCAATAATCACACAAATAAGATTACAGATTTGATGCACTGAATATTTTAATTCATTCTAATTTTTATCTTAAGACCGCCATGAAGAAAATGAAAAATGGAATGGTAACTGTAGCAGATGATATTCCGTCGGAGGGATGGAAGATGCTTGGATTACAATCCACTCAATTCTTGGCAGGTCCTTTTCACAAGGTGACCAGTGGTCAACAAACTTTAGAGACTAAAGAGCCAATTTCACCTTTAAACGCGTCGGGAAAAATTTATAAGAGCCATAGGCATAGTTACATTTTAATAAGAAAAGTTAACATAGTTAATTCAATAATAAATACACCATCATACATCGTACATACATATATGGAAATAATATATTCAAAAATCAGTAGTAAGCAATTAATTACTACTTGTATTTCCTAAGAAAGTCTTACGATGTTAGGTGCAGAGCTTGTTGTTTTAATTTTTAACATGAATCTAAGTTCTCATGAATTATATGGGTTCTCAATTTATTTTTAATAATACTCATATTGGAAAACGTTTGCGTTGAGCCAAAGATACGAAGAACACCAAATGCAAACTTTTTCAACTCATTGTATGAATCCGGCAGACTTTTCCAAGTACTGACTATAATATAGTCTGATTTTTTTATTATTATTTTATTTGATTTTTTTGAGTGAATTTTTTTATATTCTAAATTACAGTTGTCGGTAAAGATGTATATAAAAATATCAAAGAGCCACACTAATATCTTCGAAAAGCCGCATGCGACTCCGGAGCCGCAGTTTGCCGACCCCTGTCATAGACCAATATCAAGCTCCTTGTACTTGTCTCACCTATGTTACAATACCTCTTTGGAGAGGAAAGGATGATGCTAGACTGCTCCAACTATCCGCCGATTCACCTACTTTGCCACACAATGAAGACGTTTGAGTGCATTGTGGATGCACGCCATCGAACTATATTTAAGATTGTCCCAAATCATTGTGGTTTCATGAAATGTTGAGGGACGATTGGTGCTAATCAGGCCAAACGTCCTTTGATGGAAAAGGTCTTTGAAAAGAGAAAGTCACTGCACATAGCTTTTTGGGATCTTGACTAAGCCTTCGACAGGGTACCTCGAGGTCTAAGCCGGTACACACAGAGATAGAATGGTGTACCAGAGGTATATGTTAAATGGACCCAACTATGTTCGATGTGCTGTAGGAAATCCTGAATTTTTTCCAGCAGAGTGGTGTTCATCAGGGATCAGCTTTGTGCCCACTCCTGTTTAGCTTCTGTCTTGACACCATTGCTGCAGAACTAATAACTCTACACCTCTGGATATTGCTCTATGTTTGTGGTATCATCCTCGCCTGAGAGTCTTCACAAGTATTACGACCGTAGAACAACATATCGATCTATGGAAAGCTTCCTTCGACAAACACGGCATGCGATTTAATGTACGGAAGGCCGAATACATGGAGTGTGGTGTTCCATGTGACGCGTTAACATCGACGCCATTGAACTCTGTAAGTCATCTGCGTTCAAATATCTGGGAAAACTAATCTGTTCGGATGGTCAGACACTCCCAGACGTACGAAACAGAGTCAATGTAGATTCGATGAAGTGGCGCCAGGTCACAGGAGTCCTTTTCTATCAGAAGGTGCCACTGCACCTTACATCAAAGATTTACAGACACATCAGTGGCACTGTATGGAACCGAATGACGACCAGTCACGAAAAAAACATGAACATATGTGCTTCGCCATAGCATCAGCAATCGAGGACTGAAGACCACGAGAAGCGCTGGCTGGATACCTTAGGAGAACAAGACCGACATAAATGAAAGAAATAGTCCAGTAAAGCAGATCAGGCAATTCGGGATTAATATTAAGATGATGAAGAAGAAGAATCAATGCTATGCCAATGCAATTGAATTGTTTGTTTCTTTTTTATTTTTCCACTATAAGCGTTTCACTCCATTGTCTAGAACATGTGATGATCTCAGTGCTTCATTACATGTTTATTTTAGAAGGCCGTGAATGTGTTTCTCTGGACGCCAGAGAAGGTATACATAACAAAAGACGATACATCTCTCTGGACGTGGAAGAAATGAATGGATGTTCGAATTGAACTTTGTTTGAGAGCTGAAAATTCTTTTCTGAAGGTGGGATGCTATCAATGTTGTATTTATGTTAATCCCATCAGAGAAGCCGTCGTCAGTAATGGTAATGTACATCATAATATAGTGACTGACTTTCTCTGCCAATAGACTTAAATGAGAACGAGCTGTGGACTCTATTTCATATATAGACAGAAATAATTGCTTATATCTACGAATACATTGTGTTTTCTTTATTAATTAAATAATGTCAAAAGAATTGTAAGGTATAATACTGTGATTTATGTTTATTTTCGTTTGTTTCAAATATAAATTAAATGCTCTTTCAATATTAAAGTGGTTGACGATTTCAAACATCCTCAGGGATTATACGTGTGTCAATGATACGTTCTTTTATCTACACTTCATTACAAAAGCAATATGAAGTACAATGTATATTATTTTGACATACAAGTCTTTCTATTTCAGATGTGCATCGCCTTAGCATCAGCGTTTTCACAGATTATCGTTAATAATATTCCAGAAAATGGGGTAAACACCTATGGTGGAAAATAAAGAAAAAATTCAGTAGCATTGGACTATGAACGAAGGCTCTGGTTGTCATAGCGGTAACACCAGCCCTGAAACTGGCGGCAGAGCACGGCGCCGATAGCTTGCATTGGAGTAGCTTTTTCCCTTGACCCGGCCATCTAATGACGCCACGCCTCCTGTTGTACACATGTGACCAGTGTGAATCGCGAGAGACTGTCCCAGCATTCACCTAGAAAAGATGATTGCTGGAAACCACTTAAAAACCACAATCAGGAGAGCCAGTACCTGGCGACCAGAATTCGAACCTGGTATCGTTGTACCCTCCCTATCCAGTGTGTCTTAAAGTACTGAGTCACTCAGAGGTGAGTGTTGATTATTCGAATAACCTGCCAGGAAAGACGCACCAATATCAACCATCCTCGAAAAAGCTTAGTCACCCAACATAGAATCCATGTTCAATGTTTGTAAAACGACAGATGCTATGGGCTGTGCGACGTGGTCCGATGTCTGTAGTAAACGAGATTGTTCACTTGTCTAAAAGCTACATATTGCCAAAGTATGAAATGAGGACGGCAAGTTTGTATGTTAAGAAACCAGACACAGGCATCGACCAGTCATGAGTAGCGCTGTCAGCTTGTAAAAAGCGCGCAATGGTCGTGCTATGTAGGGCAGATAACCGCATTGATAGGCCTCATTATTGGTCTACCATTTTCCCCTCCACTATAGGACCGTAGTGAGACGTTGTGTAAAAAACCTCTGCACAGGCATCGAAGGGTGTCTTGCCTTCTTGGGTATTGCCTTCATCATTCAGTCAGAGCCAGTAACAGTCGGAGCAGAGACAACGCAGACGTCGATTCGCCCTCTGGTGGCCGAGACCGTGATGTGGTTCCACACTCGAAGAAGATGGACAGTGCCAAACAAGTTGCTTCTACCTCAGGGTTGTATGTTTGGACTTTATAGGGAACTGGGTTCCTCCATATTGCATATAGCTGGGCTTAACTGGGAGAGATAATCGCCACAATCACAGACTAGCTTCCCGTTCTCAAAGTAAATGTCATACTCACGCAGTTATAATATAATCAACCTACTTTCAATATTCAAGCATGTCAAGCAGGATTTTGGAAGGTAGCTTAATAGCACCTTACACTGTAATCAGTGTTCGTCATTATTCTTAATTTTTACTACTTGTATATTTCGTTCTGCTTTTTTTTATGACTATACGCCTCGTCGACGTCGAGGTTTTTAGAGGGGGATAGGAATGGGGACAAAGAATGGAAGGAATTCGGCCATGGCCTTCTGAAGGAAGCATCCCGGCACTCGCCTGGAGTGATTTGGGGAAACCATGACAAACCCAAATCTGGATGCCCGGATGGGGATTCGAACCGCCGTCCTCCCGAATGCGAGGCCAGAGCGTTAACCACTCACACACCACGCTCGGTATATTTTGCAACTCACCGTATTCACATTGAGTCGTGATAGTAAATAGTGTACATAATACGTGATTACGAATTCATTCACGCTGATGATCCTACCACAAATTTCTCAATCCGATCGCAGATCGAATTCTATGCTCGATCCTTACGCGGCCTCAGTGCTCTTATCGAACCTGGTCAAGTCTCCGCTCGGCCTGCCACGTTCGTCATAGGTTCCTGCAGGTTTACCGGTGTACAGGTGGAGGCCACTGCGTGTCCAGTAATCGCATTCCCAAACAAGTGTCCTGCACGGAGCTTACGGTGGGAAAACGCTGTGTTGATGGTCAGTGGAAGCGATTTAAAGATGTTAACAAGGCTGGCATGAAGAAGTGCAACATTGACCATAACAACTGGGATACCTTTGCTCTTGAGTGCTTGTACTGAAGGTCACCTGTCCATGATGGAACCATGTTATTTGATGAAAATCGCTGACGATCAGCGAATGAGATGAGGCATTGCAGGAATTAAATGAACAGTTGAGGGAAAATGGAAGCATGTCGGTTATCGTACCCGAGAATGCCTGTCACCGTTGCGATAAATTTTTTGCTTCTCGCTTTGGACCCCACAGTCTCCTTCGGACCCATAATTGGAAGACCGACCTATTCGATTTCGAGTGGTTGCTATGATTATGTATTTATATAAATTGAGGTCTTCTTTAACTTTACCCTTTCAGAAATAAGGCTTAAAATACTACAGAAGCATTTAATTAAGGATCATCCATAAACTATGTGATTTTATTTAGGCTCCCCCTTAATCTCCCCCCTCCCCCCACGTAGTCTGACGTGGCTTTTGACCCCACCCCACAATCCTTTGTGTAGCACGTAGATTTTTTCCCCTTTCAGTTCCATAAGAATTTGGTACTGCTTTATCTTGACAGACTATTATTACGTATGTAATGTCCACAACTGATATTTGCGCAACGTACTTTTCTAC
>JARYHS010012519.1:11185184-11244334 GCA_031002005.1 Vandiemenella viatica
CAACTTTTCAGACATGAGAAATGAGAATTTTACTAATGTTATCATCATACAATACAAATAAAAGTGACGCAGTAATTGCAACTTGAAAGAAGATTAGGACTAATCGCTATGTCATATATAAAGGTGAGAAACTAAAGGTGTAAAGGAGATAAAAAAAAAAGAAAGGTGCAGAGGAGCCCACGAATTGTACAGTAGTGTCAATAACATGATTAGGAACAGGGAGTGACACAAAGAACGAAAAGCTTACAAGTCACGGGGAGGAATTAGTGTAACGAGACCTGACTAATTGGGGAATGAGCATGTGAGGATTTTTTTTTCTTTTTCTGCTTAACGTCTCATAAGAGCGAGGTCTTTAGAGACGGGAAAGGATGGGGGGCAAGGAATGGGAAGGAATTCAGCCATGGCCTTTTAAAGGAATCATCCCGGCATTGCTGGAGTGATTTGGGAAACCAAAATCTGGATGCCCGGATGGGGATTCGAACCGGCGTCCTCCCGAATGCGAGCCAGAACGCTAACCGTAAACACACCACGCTCGGTGTGTGAGGAAGACAGTTTAATAAGAATCTGCACATGAAAGAACTGGAAGATCAAGATACTAGTGGCATGGACAAATGAAGAGGACGAGTGATGAAGAGAACGTAAAATTCAAAACTGGTAGTTAAGAAAACCTAGAAGAAGACCATGAGATAGATGGGTTAAATGAATATAAAAGATTATGTAAGACATGGGAGAAAACTGAAATGCGTGGAAGAGGGGAAATAGAGGAAGAACATGTGATACTGGAGAAAACTGCCTTCTTAGCAGTCATGGCTTGAGGCTGGATTTTTTTTATATGGCATTCGGCTACTTAAGCCACACAGGCAGCTCGATGTGATTATCACGATTATTTCAATGTATTAGTTTCCCCAGTACAGTGTTTCTATTAAGTATGATCACAAAGGCACTACAACAACGACATAACATTCACACACACAACACTTAACACTCATGCCCTCGGCCTGACTCGAACCTGCGTCCTTCAGCACTTGGAGGTAGTAGCACTCTAGCCCCTACGCTACCGAGGCCGGCAGCATACTGATTTGTATGAAAGAGTGTTTAATTGCCACGGCATTCTTCCCGGTACAGTCTATAGTAATGAATACTAAGCTGATCATCGCGTAGCCGCATCCGCAACGCTGTAACGTAACGCTCTCAGCCTTCTTTGTCGACCTACAACGGCCATAAATGTCACTACCAACAAACGTTATTAATAATAGTTCTATATAATTAAGAACCAGCGAGGAAATTAATTGGCAAAACACTGAAGGAAAAGTGTGTATTGCATTCAGTTAACGCATTAACTATCAGTTGATTATTGTTTTTTATATTTGCTTGATGTTTCCGTTAAATTTTTTGGCCATAGATACGTAAGTCAAAAGCTTTAATTTACGAGCACCAATGTTAGTGGCAGACTAAAATTTAGCCTGGGCCAGAATGAGAACTGGCATCTGACATCACAGCAGAGGGCATGAGTAATATTAGAGACGCGATTATATGCATCTGCATGTTTGCATATCATTTGATATTAAACCCATTTTCACCGGTTATTACATATTTTACCAAAAAATATTGTGATGATGCATATTTTCGCTATATTACAATATTTTTCGGTAGTACACCTAGTCAATAAATAAAATCTTACGTTGTAGTCGGCAAAACCTACTAGCAGCACGGCTCTTAGTTTACAATTAGCTGAAGAACTACGACCCACGTTTGGGAATGTAAACTGATTTTATCAACAAAGAAAGCTTTTCTTTAAATAAGTTCTCGTAATAATGCCTATAAAAAAAATCCTAAATGTGCCTGCCGTTTACCTCCGGAACAAGTGGTAACTAGATGGGTGACGTGGGTTGGAGCTGTACTGTTTTACAATGAACATTCGAGGGTGTAGTAACTGACTTTAATAACTGAGAGACCATGACAGTTTGTCAGTACACGGAAGCATTTAATAATTCTAGTATTAAAGCCATAGCTATGATTAGCATTCGTTTTCCCACATACCTGCGACTATTAAAAAAGCTTGAAACTCAAGGTCTGACGTTGACTGAATCTATTCAGGTAATGAATTGCCAGAGGTATTCCTGTATAAACTTAAAGTTTGAAAATATTTTAATTTAATTTAATTTACTTGTAATTGCAATGAAGCACAGGATCCGGTCGCAATTTCCCTACACCCCCATCTTGCCCCTATCCTGTACCCACCTACATTTCCCTTTACAAATCTTATCTTTAAATTCTTTCAATGTTTTACGGTAAATTAGTCATCATTTCTCTTGATAACCCATTCAAATCCCTGATACCTTACCTAAAAAAGAGAATCTTCCCACACCCTTGTGCCTGAAATCGAGTGCCAGCTTGTGGTCATGGTCATCTTTTCCCTTCCATGCACTACTTTTCATACCTACTCCAATATCTTTCCATGCCTCATCACCAGTATACGCCCTGTTCTCTCCCATAACCCACCTCATCCTCCTCCTGTCTTGCAATGAATCAATAATCCGGTTTGGAACTTTTGTGTCAAAGTAATAGTTTTGGTAATGAGACGGGTGAACTTTATCCAGAAACAATGACAGCTAACACAACACGCAATTTCAAATACTGCCCAGTTGCATCAGTGAATGTCGAACGGTCCATATACACTTATAAAAATATCTTACTATTGAATATTTGAAACAGTGCCAGATTGTTTACATTTATAAAGAAAATAAATTAAAAAAATGTTAATGTTATCGAATTTTATAAATTTCATTCACTACTTACTAATTGAATGTGATTTTGATTTGAAAAATATAAACATTACCTCTTTTATTATATTATATAATGTTGCATATTTTGACACTTTTTGACACGTTTCATACTCATTTTAATCATTTTTTCATGCATATTTCTAGCTTTTAGTGTTACAGATAATCCAGTCACTAGTAATATAAGTGTTAAGTGTAAGGTGTTTTTGTTGCGGTGACAACTTGAGAAATGAAACTTTACATACTGGCACTGTAGAGCGCCCGTATTCTGGTTTCCGCCTCTACGGCGACGTGTTGGGTCTCCTGCTGTTGGTGGCCGCTCACAAGGTAAGGGCGTTCTCAAAACCTTGTTTCCAGACCCGCTGTTCATCTCAGCAGCCGTGTATCACAAAGCCACCTTTGACAAGCCGACCGGAAAACGCAGCAGACCAAGACGAGGGACGAACTACATATTGCCGCATGAACGCCAGTGTACCGTCTGCCAGCATGGCGCAGCGGGTAGCGTCACGAATTGCGGTACCGAAGGTCGCCGTTCAATCCCGCCCACTGACAAAAATTATTTAATTCTGTTTATTATTTCCAGAAGATTCTACATGTTTCCTAAGGTCACTTGTAACTTCTACACATTCATTTGTTTAACTACTCTTGTAATCTCTAGTACGTTCTATCTGTGTATAAATAGAAGAGCATTCTGCCCAAGAGGCAGTCAGTGCTGCGTAGTATGTTTGAGTTCTCAATAAACCTGTTCTCAGTTTAAGTGCTGTGTTCATTGACAAGTAACCTTCGAATTCACACCTGTCCCGGTTCCCAACGCGACCATAGTTTGGTGGAGGACGCCCGGGGTACCCTGTGCAACAGCTGCATCGTCGTGGCTCCGATTAGGCAACGTAAAAGTCGCCGCCTACACGGACTGGAACCGGACTACAAAGGATATACTCAGTACGTCCTTCCGAAAGTCCGCGTCATTAGGAAACCCATGGCGGCAAGCCAGCTGCACATTCGACACCCATCGGTGTTCTCTGGAGACGCTGGACAGGATCCTAACAAATGGCTAAAAGGGTTCGACCGAGTCGCCAAGTACAACAGGTGGGATCATACCATGTGCTTGGCAAATGTTTATTTCTATCTGGACGGAACCCGCCCAGCAGTGGTTCGAGAACAACGAAGAAAAACTGAATAACTGGGAAATGTTCCAGACGGAACTTAAGAAAACGTTTGGGGGACCACCAGCGACAAATCCGCTCGGCGGAAAGAACAACTGAAGAACCGGGCCCAACGACATGGGGAGCCGACGCAATCTTACATACAGGATGTTTTGGCCCTATGCAACGTAGTCAACCCGAATATGACTGAAGCCGACAAAATCACGCACCTAATGAAAGGTATTGCAGAAGACATGTACCAAGCTCTTCTGATAAAAGACGTCGCTACGACGGAAGAGTTCATCAAGTGGTGCCAGCGGATTGAGGAGATGCAACAAAGGAGGGTTGGGCGAAAGAAGTATGACAGACTTCCCAACGTAGTCCCTATGGCAGTTGTGGAAGACCAGCACGACTTTGCGTCTCTCATACGACAAATTGTGAGAGAAGAATTACAACAGTTCATGGCAGCTGGGACTCTTGAACCGAGTGAGCATCAGATCATGGCCATGGATGTAAGCCAGTGGGTCATGAAGGAGCCGACGCGGCGGAAAAAAGAGGTATTTCAGACAATAGCTCCTGTCTGCCGAGCCAATCGCACTCGACGTGAAGAATGGCCTCGCCCTGATATGACGTATGCTGCAGCTGCCAAACGGCAGCCTAGGAACCGGCCGACACGGCCACAACCAAATCCTCCGGCACCTATGACGTCCCGCAGACGAACGGACGTCTGGAGGACAGAAGACAAACGCGCCAGTATGTTTCCACTGTGGGCGCCCTGGACATGTCATACGCTACTGCAGAGAGAGAAGACGAGTATTTGACGATTATTTTGCCGCAAGACGTCCGCCATCCGAACAGTTCTACCCCAGGCAGCCACCCGCTGACGAGTTCGGTCGACCTACGGGAAGAAGCCCATCGCCGTACCCTAGACGAGGTCGATCCCCGACGCGCCGCTGCCGTTCATCGTCGCCGGACAGAGCTACCAGCCGCTCCCCTAGCCGCCGCACGCAGGAAAACTAAGCAAGGCGACCATCTACGGAGGTGAGGCCGCCGCAGATGAAAATCCTCCATGGATGACAGTCACTAAGATGTCGGGAAATCTCATCAACGTTATAATCGACGGCCAACCTGTCCGGGGCGCTGGTTGATTCAGGAGCTTCTTTCTCCGTATTGTCGGACAATTATCGTCGCACACTAAAGAAGACAATGTTCCGTGATACGGGGGCAACTGTGCTAAAGGTCGCAAATGAAAGTACGTCCAGCCAGCTGGAGCTTGTGTTGCGAGAATAACCATCAACAACAGGACCCAGCCAGTTGAATTTGTCATTTAACAGAATGTAGTCATAATGTCATCCTTGGATGGGACTTCCTTAAGGCATCCCAAGCTGTCATTGACTGTGGAACGTCTGAGCTGCAAATTGAAGAAGTCGTTGCGACGGGTACACGTAACACAGAATCTTCTGGGAAGTTATTCGCCGTTGACAACGTGACAATCCCGCCGTTCGCAATGAGAAGAGTCCCAGTCAAAAACACGGACGACCGCAACCTTGAAGTGCTTGTCGATAGTAGAAAGTTTATTAGGCTCACGAAAGAAATCTACATACCAGCGGCTATCATAAGCATTATCGGTGGTCGAGGAGACATTTGGATCACCAACTGTCACGAGCAGTCACAAATTATCCCCAAGGGAATGTGCATAGGGACAGCTGAACCAGTCCAGGAGGGCGAGCTCAACGTCATTAACGAAGATCCATGCTCTGTTACTAGTACCGACAACACGCTGGAGGAAACAACTATGGAACTGCCAATAGGGTCCGGCCTGACCAAGGAACAACACCACCGGGTGTTAGCTATACTACGCCAATTCTCTGGTGTATTCACACCCCAGCAAAAAAAAGGTCAGACGAAACGGCCCACGATAAAGCATCGTATCAATACTGGGGATCATTCCGCCCATTAGCCAGCGCTCGTACCGATTGTCACCAGTCGAAAGGCGAATAATTCGAGAGGAAGTGGAGAAGATGTTGCATAATGACATTATTCAACCTTCGGAGAGTCCTTGGTCATCTCCGGTGGTCCTCGTAAAGAAGAAGGATGGTACGTGGCGATTCTGTGTCGACTATCGGCGGCTGAACAAAATCACAAAGAAAGATGTCTACCCACTGCCGCGCATCGACGACGCCTTAGACTGCTTGAAAGGAGCTACATACTTCTCAACCATGGACATGCAGACAGGCTACTGGCAAATCGAGGTTGACGAAGCTGACAGAGAAAAGACGGCTTTTATTACACCTGATGGCCTCTATGAATTCAAAGTAATGCCATTCGGATTATGCAACGCTCCGGCCACATTCGAACGCATGATGGACAACTTACTTCGACACCTTAAGTGGACGACGTGTCTTTGTTATTTAGATGACATTGTTGTTTTCTCGAAAACATTTGAAGAACATCTGAGTCGCCTGTCAACGGTGCTGAAGTGTGTTCAGACTGCAGGACTCCGCCTCAATCCGAAGAAGTGCCTCTTCGTCGCCAGAGAGATAAAAATCCTGGGGCACCTGGTCAACGGAGATGGCGTCCGCGCTGATCCAGATAAAGTAAGGGCAGTCATGGAATTTCCAACTCCTCAGCACATTCGTGATGTGAGAAGCTTTCTTGGGCTGTGCTCATACTTCCGGCGTTTCATAAAAGGATTCTGTAACATGGCACGTCCACTGCAAGAACTTTTGCAGGGAGACGCCAAGTTTTACTGGGATGAAACTAAAGAAAGATCTTTCCAGGCACTTAAGGAGGCTCTAACTTCCGCACCAGTTCTAGCCTTATACGACGAGAATGCAGAAACTGAACTTCACACTGACGCCAGCGGTTATGGGATCGGTGCAGTGCTTGTGCAAATTCAGGAAGGTGCTGAGAAGGTGATAGCCTATGCATCAAGAGTATTCTCTAAGCCCGAGATAAACTACTCTACAACCGAGAAAGAATGCCTCGCAGTTGTCTGGGCTATCAACAAGTTTCGTCCGTATTTATTCGGCAAACCTTTCACCGTCGTAACAGACCACCATTCTTTATGTTGGCTAACCAGCTTGAAGGATCCATCAGGTCGACTAGCAAGATGGGCACTTAGACTTCAAGAGTACGACGTCACGGTGGTATTCAAAAACGGACGCAAACACAAGGATGCCGACAGCCTTTCAAGGAATCCTTTAATAGAACACAACAGCATGAATGGAATTTCAGCCCTCGCTGAATTAGGTGACGTTGCAGCTGAACAGAGGGAAGATTCAGAGTTATTAAGAACCATAGACGCCTTGGAGAAAGGAGAACCGGCCAAAGGAGGGTTTCAATTGATAGATGGGACATTGTATAAGAACAACTACGATCCACTAGGCCCCAAGTGGCTTCTGGTCGTTCCAGCTCATCTCCAGCCAGCTATTCTCAAGTATTTCCACGACGCTCCAATATCCGGTCATCTGGGATTTGTGAAGACCCTGGACCGAATCAGACGCAGGTATTACTGGAAGGGTCTCTACCGATCTGTCAAGCATTATGTGAGTCACTGTAAAGAGTGCCAGCGACGGAAACATGTGCCGCAATTACCTCCAGGTCATCTAGTACCAATTCCACCTGCAGCAGTTCCATTCCACCGAATTGGGATCGACCTTTTGGGGAGGTTCCCGAAGTCGACAACCGGTAACCGATGGATAATAGTCTGCACCGACTACCTCACGCGCTACGCTGTCACCAAACCTGTGCCGACTGCAGAAGCTCCAGAGGTTGCAAAATTTCTAGTAGAAGACATTATTTTGAAGCATGGAGCACCACGTGTGATGATATCCGATCGTGGAAAGGTATTCCAGTCAAGACTAGTATCAGAGGTCATGTCAAGATGCGACGTTGTCCACAGGATGACAACTGCATACCACCCTCAGACAAACGGTCTCACAGAACGCTTCAACAAGACATTAGCCGATATGCTGTCGATGTATGTGGATGTTGAGCAGAAGGATTGGGATACAATACTGCCAGTGGTCACATTTGCTTATAATACAGCAAGGCAAGATACGACAGGCTTCACTCCGTTTTTTCTGCTCCATGGCCGTGAAGCTGAGACCACAATGGATACGCTGTTCCCATTCCAGCCGGACGACACTCAGGATGACTATATAAAACAGCTCATTACCAGGGTCGAAGAAGCAAGACAGCTGGCTCGCATACGAACACTGGCCACCCAGGAGAGGGACCGTCAGCGGTATGACGGCAAGCACCGACCTGTTGCGTACAACCCAGGAGATCTCGTATGGATTTTTACCCCTGTCCGGAAGGTTGGGCTATCAGAAAAGTTACTGAAGCGGTACTTTGGTCCGTATCGTGTCATACGCCGCCGGTCAGACGTCACATACGAAGTCGAGGATTATGAGCCGTCTTCGAAACGACGAAAGCGAAGGGACATTGTTCACGTCCTCCGCATGAAGCCTTACTACAATCCTGACGAGCAGCTAGGCACAACCAGCTTCTTGTTCAAGGACTCTGAGGACGGTTTGGATACTGAGGAAGTCGGACAGGAAGATAATAGTACAAACAGGAGGGGCCCTCCAGAACTGCCATACAGAGGACCCACGACAAGATCAAGATCCAGGACACTTCAGCGTGCCCCAAAAGAAATCTAACAGCGGGACGCTGTTTTCCTCAGGAGAGGGAGCAATGCCGCATGAACGCCAGTGTACCGTCTGCCAGCATGGCGCAGCGGGTAGCGTCACGAATTGCGGTACCGAAGGTCGCCGGTTCAATCCCGCCCACTGACAAAAATTATTTAATTCTGTTTATTATTTCCAGAAGATTCTACATGTTTCCTAAGGTCACTTGTAACTTCTACACATTTCATTTGTTAACTACTCTTGTAATCTCTAGTACGTTCTATCTGTGTATAAATAGAAGAGCATTCTGCCCAAGAGGCAGTCAGTGCTGCGTGTATGTTTGAGTTCTCAATAAACCTGTTCTCAGTTTAAGTGCTGTGTTCATTGACAAGTAACCTTCGAATTCACACCTGTCCCGGTTCCAACGCGACAAATATTATGATGTACATTACCATTGCTGACGACGGCTTCTCTGATGGGATTAACATAAATACATTGATAGCATCCCACCTTCATGAAAAGAATTTTCAGCTCTCAAACAAAGTTCAATTCGAACATCCATTCATTTCTTCCACGTCCAGAGAGATGTATCGTCTTTTGTTATGTATACCTTCTCTGGCGTCCAGAGAAACACATTCACGGCCTTCTAAAATAAACATGTGATGAAGCACTGAGATCATCACATGTTCTAGACAATGGAGTGAAACGCTTATAGTGGAAATATAAAAAAGAAACAAACAATTCAATTGCATTGGCATAGCATTGATTCTTCTTCTTCATCATCTTAATATTAATCCCGAATTGCCTGATCTGCTTTACTGGACTATTTCTTTCATTTATGTCGGTCTTGTTCTCCTAAGGTATCCAGCCAGCGCTTCTCGTGGTCTTCAGTCCTCGCGTGCTGATGCTAAGGCGAAGCACATATGTTCATGTCTTTTCGTGACTGGTCGTCATTCGGTTCCATACAGTGCCACTGATGTGTCTGTAAATCTTTGATGTAAGGTGCAGTGGCACCTTCTGATAGAAAAGGACTCCTGTGACCTGGCGCCACTTCATCGAATCTACATTGACTCTGTTTCGTACGTCTGGGAGTGTCTGACCATCCGAACAGATTAGTTTTCCCAGATATTTGAACGCAGATGACTTACAGAGTTCAATGGCGTCGATGTTAACGCGTCACATGGAACACCACACTCCATGTATTCGGCCTTCCGTACATTAAATCGCATGCCGTGTTTGTCGAAGGAAGCTTTCCATAGATCGATATGTTGTTCTACGGTCGTAATACTTGTGAAGACTCTCAGGCGAGGATGATACCACAAACATAGAGCAATATCCAGAGGTGTAGAGTTATTAGTTCTGCAGCAATGGTGTCAAGACAGAAGCTAAACAGGAGTGGGCACAAAGCTGATCCCTGATGAACACCACTCTGCTGGAAAAAATTCAGGATTTCCTACAGCACATCGAACATAGTTGGGTCCATTTAACATATACCTCTGGTACACCATTCTATCTCTGTGTGTACCGGCTTAGACCTCGAGGTACCCTGTCGAAGGCTTAGTCAAGATCCCAAAAAGCTATGTGCAGTGATTTTCTCTTTTCAAAGACCTTTTCCATCAAAGGACGTTTGGCCTGATTAGCACCAATCGTCCCTCAACATTTCATGAAACCACAATGATTTGGGACAATCTTAAATATAGTTCGATGGCGTGCATCCACAATGCACTCAAACGTCTTCATTGTGTGGCAAAGTAGGTGAATCGGCGGATAGTTGGAGCAGTCTAGCATCATCCTTTCCTCTCCAAAGAGGTATTGTAACATAGGTGAGACAAGTACAAGGAGCTTGATATTGGTCTATGACAGGGGTCGGCAAACTGCGGCTCCGGAGTCGCATGCGGCTTTTCGAAGATATTAGTGTGGCTCTTTGATATTTTTATATACATCTTTACCGACAACTGTAATTTAGAATATAAAAAAATCACTCAAAAAAATCAAATAAAATAATAATAAAAAAATCAGACTATATTATAGTCAGTACTTGGAAAAGTCTGCCGGATTCATACAATGAGTTGAAAAAGTTTGCATTTGGTGTTCTTCGTATCTTTGGCTCAACGCAAACGTTTTCCAATATGAGTATTATTAAAAATAAATTGAGAACCCATATAATTCATGAGAACTTAGATTCATGTTAAAAATTAAAAACAACAAGCTCTGCACCTAACATCGTAAGACTTTCTTAGGAAATACAAGTAGTAATTAATTGCTTACTACTGATTTTTGAATATATTATTTCCATATATGTATGTACGATGTATGATGGTGTATTTATTATTGAATTAACTATGTTAATTCTTTTCATTAAAATGTAACTATGCCTATGGCTCTTATAAATTTTTCCCGACGCGTTTAAGGTGAAATTGGCTCTTTAGTCTCTAAAGTTTGTTGACCACTGGTCTATTACCTTGTGAAAAGGACCTGCCAAGAATTGAGTGGATTGTAATCCAAGCATCTTCCATCCCTCCGACGGAATATCATCTGCTACAGTTACCATTCCATTTTTCATTTTCTTCATGGCGGTCTTAAGATAAAAATTAGAATGAATTAAAATATTCAGTGCATCAAATCTGTAATCTTATTTGTGTGAATATTGGTAAAACAGAACGTTCTTTCTCTCGCAGCCGTTGTGTTAACATCCTCCTATAAAAATTTATTAACTTGGTTATGTTTTCTAGATAGTAACTTTTATTTTAGTATATTTTCTATGTTTGTGTTATATTAAATTAGTATTGATTCTTACACGTCTTTAACTGTAGTTAATCCAGTTTACCATTGTTAGTTGAATCTGATAACCACAAGAATTAGTCACGATTTAAATGTTTATAGTCTTTTAAATTAATTGTCGATGTAAGACCCGAATTTACATAACATCTTTACTTTCAAAGTACAGTATAGTTAAAAATTGCTTGTTCCTATCTGTTCCACTTTTTACGCACAGTTACTTGACCATTTCGTAGTTATATTTTTTATGTGTTTTAGGCGACATTACTCTTTTATCGGGATGATTTTGATTTGCGATGTTTTTTGAAAGTTTGGGAGCAACATTTCAATAACTTATAATTGATTATATCGTATAACTTGAATTTAGAAGCTACGTTCTGTCATGGTGTAAGAAAAAATGGATAATGTATGTATTGTTTTGAGTCAATGCTTATTGTCGTAGTTTGCTTTGGACTTTTCAAATCAGGACAGGAGTTCGACAAAGAGATGGACTATCACTTCTTTTGTTCAATCTGGTGCTGGACAAAGTTATCAAAAGCCTGGGAGAAAGAAGTAAAAGGCTATTCAAAAGTGAACTTCACTTGCGGTGTTTGACTTTTGTAGATGATCTAGTAAATCTCTCCAATAAGAGGCAATTTATTCCCTTGAAAACCTCCATGTAATTTCAGCTAAATTTAGTCTCCGTATCTCGTATGCTTAAATCCACTACATGGAAGGATCATTGTGCTACCAAGACGGACAACCTATGAAAACGCGATTTGTCAATATCTCTCAAGTAAATTCAGATATCTAGAGAAATTATTCAACCAGCAGAACTAAATCTTGAAGTAAATAATGAGGGAATATCTAAAATACAAAAAGCCTATAGAATGACCTTGAACAGGTAGAACAAAAAGTCAATGGCCCGAAATGTCAAGTTAAGACACTATAACACTGTAATGAAACCAGACGCATTATACGCGTCGGAAAATTTAATTATTGGGGGCAGACCACTGATTAAAGATATTGAAAAGCACGAAAGGAAAATTGTAAGGAAAATCTTTGGCACAGTTTGTATAGGAGGAATTTGGATGAAAAGAAAATTACATGAACTGTATCAGCATTCTGAAAAACTTTTCAGACACATTCAGAAAAAGACGAATTAAATTCTACGTCCATATTATCTGAATAAATAACAACAGACTGACCAAAAGAATTCTCAACCTTGTCATTTCAATGAAAATGAAAAACAATTGGCTACTTCAAATCGTAAAGGATATCCACGAAATCTGAATCTCAGACGATATCATACAGGACAGATGCAGATTTAGTAGCATGACCAATAACCACCAATTTGCCAACAAACCACATATTACAAGACGGAACACCTGGACGGAGGAACGTAGAAACGAGCTCAGCGAGAGGATGAAGAGATTTTGGGAAAAGAAGAAAAACACCTCTGCTAAATACGCTCAATCGCGCTACTAATTTGGGGGTAATGATGGAAGAAAAAGAAAACTATTCTTATATATATTTCAATCATAGTTTTACTTACATTTAAATGTTATGATTTTTTTTTAGTTTCGTACAGAAGGTTTTGATTACATATAATAAAATTAGAAATCATATCGTAACTGACATTTACATTTCCGTTTTTAAGTATGGTAGTTGGTCACCTGTGATCTTGACCATCATGCTAATTCCAATATTGTACGTAATTACACTACCTGGATGCGATTGAAACTTTATGATTTCTGTTTTAGAGTTTCGATGCACAGTTTTGTTTTTGCATCCACAATTGTCAAACCATAATTTTCTTGGGCGCGGTACTGTTGTTCAGCTGTTTTTATGGTAGCTGCTCTGTCAGAAGCGCTGCGAACTGGCAGTATGTTTTTCGTAATTGTATTTGTGAGCGTATTTTGCTTTGTTTGGTTAAAATGTGTATGTGAGGCAGAGGGGACAGATGTGAAGTGATATTAGCTTACTGTTTTGGCTGAATTGGCGTGGTTAGTGCTGTTTTGTGTGTGTTAATTTACATAGGGTTTGGTTAGTTAAGTACCTGCTTTCCTGAGATTTTTGGCTTTTAGATTTTAAAGTATCCTTGAAAAGTTAGAATTTTTGTTTTTAAGAAACTGAATAATAACTATTATTTTAGCAAGCAATTGCAGAAAAAATGGTCTTCAATAATAACATGGTAAGAGCCCACAGACAAACCCTTTCAAGAATTTTAATCTTAGAGATTGCCTATAGAGAGATGAACGTTGATTAATGATTAATTTGTATATTTTTATGTGAATGAGTATTGTTTTTATGAAAGGATATTGTGTAAATGAAGTTTAATACAGACGAGAACAGTATGACGTTTGAAATATTAACTAGAAGTCTGTAATAATAAAAGTTGATATAAGCCGCGGTGTTTCTTGGAAGATTTTCAGCTGTTTGGTGTGTTTTATGTTACCAATTATGTAATTAAATGCCTGTAAATTGCTTTAATTTCCTTTTTACAGCGTTTCTTAATGAATGCGAGTGATTATGTACGAGTAATAATTGTTTTAGAATGATTTAGTATGATGGAATTGTTAGCGCTCGAGAAACATCTGTCAGTACTCTTTGTTGTGTTATGGATGCTTCTCTTGCGCTTATTCCAGGCTCGCGGAAAGGGCGAGCAGAAACAGTCGTCATCAATATTTCTTAACAGCAGTCAAACAGACGTCGTCAGAAGTTTTGGTAATAGTATTTGAGTCGTGAGGCAGGATGTTATTCAAGTAGTTTTGTTCGCTGAGATTTAATCGCTGGAATTGTTTTGTAATGTGCTTTAGTATCTTTGGACGAAGTTTGTTGCTTATCTGCGCGTAACATTGTTATGAAGATTTGGGCGAAATAAAAACAGCTAGATGAAAAGTGTGTCATCGTTCTTGCTATCTCATTGAACAATTCAATTAATTCAGAAGCTGCGTTAAATATTATCCTTTGATGAAAGATAAAATCAACTTCCTATCTGACCACAGTAACCTAATAATTAAAGGAGTAATTCATTAAGTTGAAATCAGTATTATCTAGTTGGACCATGCAGTGAGAACCTTGGCAACTCATCGTGAAATTTCACCTAACGTACAGAGCGAAACGTTGAGAGAGCATGCATAAAGCGTTTCCAGATTAAAGACACAAGCTGTCAGCTAAACACATAAAAAATTATGATAACGTGTGACAGGAGTTTTCTGATACGGTTCAGAAAATGCAGCCGCCCAACTGATGACTGCACGTTGAGGCGAGCCAGTGCTGCCAACAGCCACACCCTCTCTTGTTCACCTCCCCCGCGGCTGATTTATTTAGCGCGGTGAATATATCACCGAGAGCTCCGGACAGGGTGGAGCACGCCGGGATAAAAATGGGGTTGGTTTCCCCGCTGCGGGAGGGATCCCGGGGCGGCCAGTTGTGGTCTTACGCGCTTTCCCACCAGCCAGAGTCCCCACAACATGTGTTCAGATTACACGCCTCCTAATCCGATTTCTTAGATATTTATTGGAGGTGCTGGACGCGACCCGTATTTTCAAACTACCTGCAGCGAAGAGAATGACTGCGGAAATTACAGGTTACTCCATTTTTCTTTTCTTTTACTGGAGCAAAGTATAAATGCAAAAAAGGTCATGAATTTTAGAAATGGGTAATACATTATTTCGGAATATAGCGGAAACATCTGTATCGAATATAAACAGTTTCTAAGCCCATCAAAAGCAATTAGTTGAATATATTTTCTGGCAGTTTATTTTCTCGCAGTTGCTAAACTAAATATAACTTTTATTAGAAAACTCTCATAACCCAAAAGTGATGTGGTTCCTTTCGTTAGTTTACTGTAACTGCGATATCTCTGGACAGAGAGTGTAATTAAATGTCAAGAGCGACTGAATTTAATTAAACAATCAGAAATTAATTATTAATACGTTAATATACAATAAAAAATTGTATTATCACAAAGAGAGAGGATAGAAAAATTGAAGCCAATGACATGAAGTCTTTGAGAATCTTGACATGAAAGACGAGGCTAGGTATAGTGAGAAATGAGAGTGTCAGATAGGGGATTAGAGCTGAGAGACTGAAGAACAGAATACAAATGAATACATTAAAATAATTCTTGTACATGTAATAGGATTGGACCAGGAGCGGATTCCAAGACAGATGCTTGAAACTGGAAGAAAATGGATCATGATTCAGATACAGTTACGCATGGCGTACCACCAAATTTTTCCGACCGTTTAATAAGACACTATAGACAACGAGTTCTAAACGGTTATATTTTTTTAAATTTTTTCATTATTAGGTACCTAACAGTGATTAGCATCAAATGTGGCACGAAAAATAACAACATAAGCATGTTAAACATGAAAACATAGTCGCGGACCGATGCAATATGAAAGTAAATAAATTTTGGTATTTGGGAATTAAAATTATAGCTGAGACCCTTATCGAGAACAAAACTGCCTTCCTAAAAAGAGAAATACTTTAGCTTCAGAAATTGCCCTAGGCCTTATAAATATTTTTCTACAGCTCTTTGTATAGAGAACAGCACTTTATAAAAGTGAATCTCGGAGTTTACGGATGCGAGAAAACAGGAACATTTGATCATTTGAATTGCGGTGTTGTAGAATGATGATGAAAATTAGAAGTACAGATACCGTACAAAATGAACGTGTTTTGGAAATGATGGGCGAGAAAAGAGATTTGTCGACTAGTCTCACTTAGAGAAAAGACTGAATGGTGGGTTAATACCCACGGGGTTGTTTAATTTGTTAATAGAGTGAATAGATGAAGGAAAGAATCGAGGGGAATACAAAGATTGGAACATATGAAGAATATAATTGATGATGTTGGTTGAAATGAATATATTCAGATGAAGAGTTTAACCCAAAAAAGACGAGATGGAGGATTGCATAAAAGCATTCGAGAGACTCATAACCAAACAACTGAACGCTTATTGAAGCTGAAACATGATTACTGGTAAAGAATTTTGGAAATGGAATCTTTTAAGAAATTATATCGGTTTACACGTGAAGTGATATCGATTTATATTATACAACCAAGATTTGAATGTAGAAAAGGTTCCCAAATGCATTTCTTGCCATTACTACTGTTGTATCAGCAAATAATTCCCATCAAAGACAAAAATCTTAGTACATCCGCCTTTCTATACTTGTTTACTTCATCTTGTTCTGCGAAGATTCTGAACAAAGATAACAATAATCGGTAGTCTACTTGCATATATAAATACCAGTGCACTAAATGTAAAAATCATCTTATCGCTCTCCCAAAAATAATTCCGTAATGACCGAGCGTGGTGGGTGAGCGGTAACGCTCTGGCCTCGCATTCGGGATATCGTGGGTTGGAATCCCCGTCAGGCAATCCAGATTTGGATTTTCCATGGTTTGCCCAAATCACTCCAGGTGAATGCCGTGATGGTTCCTTTAAAAGGCCATGGCAGAATTCCTTCCCGTCCCTTGACCCAGTCCTTCCTCGCCTCTAATGACCTAGACGTCGACGAGGCGAAAAACCATATGCTCGGACCACGACATATCGATATTGGAATGATTTTTTTTTTTTAAATTTCTTCCAACAGGTATCAATTTGTTTCCTAAATATATCGGTAACCTCAACATTAAATCAGAATTCACAAATATATTATTTGTTACAGAAATCGTTTGTGGTGAGATCTGAGATGGTGTTTAGTAAAATAGTTTTATTTGGAAAACTCCAGAAAACACAATTTAGTGACATTCGCCTGTGTTTAAAAATATCTTGCATCTTTATAGCTTGCGTAACGGTAACAGACAAGGTAGAGGCAGATAGAAACATTCGTTTCAATCCACGTGTATTAGAACGAAGAAGAAAATTACTGGAATAGTATTTCTGATAATAAACAAACGTAGGTGGGAGGAACCAAGAGGATGAAAACCAATTTACTGTATCGAAAATTAGTTGTGAAGTGTACCGACAAAATTTAATGAGTTGCGGCACGATTGGCCGTATTCCATTTTCCTTGTAGCAGTGGCTTGACAAAGGAAAAATTTCTCTACTGCTACATCATTCAAAATAATATTATTAAAAGAGAAGTAATGAGTTAAAAAAGTCCCAGAAGTTTCCACAATATGGTGGAAACAAGACCAAGCACTTTTGTTGTTTACATTGTAAATTGTTTTATTTGTATGAAAAAGAAAAAAAGTTCACCTAATCTCCACGCAGTCTATTTCCAGAAAGTACTCTGATGGAAACGTTTGTGGTAAGTGACATGCATGTTTGTTGCCACTCATCTCCAAATGTAACAGAACCCTTGAAGGCATTGTGAAAATTTGAAATTAATTTTTGATAATCCTTAAAAGCCATTGATGCAATAAGATCTAACGACAAAATTGCTTGCTGCTTGACAGAAAACTATAAACAATATTTCTACAGAAACTTTCATGCATGGCGAATCTTGTTTACTTATAAGCCTTGTAAGGCATCAGAAAAATGTCTGATTCTTAGACTCAGACTTAGACTCAGTGGAGCAATGGTGTTAATCCATAAATTTAATTTGTAATTACATGACGCGTTCATTATTTCCTGCATTGCAACATCCGAGATGGTAACAGGCATTGTATTGCATCATGTGTTAATAAAACCATGCATTAAACTGTATGAAATTAATTTTCTCAACAGCAATGGAGTGCTAAAAGCATTTAGCAAAAAAAAGGGGGCAATTGTAATAGAATTACATACGATTAATAAATTATAATCTCGATGTTTATTACTAACTTACTATTTACCCATAACAACACTACCTTGGTATTGTGGGAGGGGCTTCTTTCTTCTATTACCAAGCTGCTCTACAAAGACCGTAAAATAAAAAGGGATAATTAGATGAATAGGAGAATTGCCACCGGATCTTTAGCTCCATAGCAATTAAGATTAATAATAATGGAAGGCTACCTGTATATTAAGGTATGAGAAAATCACTAATACATTATCTTAATTTTATCGAGAGCACGTATATGTTTTCTTAATATCTACACGGATCTTTTGTTCGGGTGTCGATATCTTTATTACCCATAGTAATTGTGAAATTAAATGTTACAGTTAGAGAATGGATGAACAACTGTTGCAGCAAAAAGGTACTGCCAAAACTAGGTCAGTGAAAACAGCCAATCATAGTGCAAAGACGGGGAGAAAGTGGAATAGGATCCATAGTTCGCTTGGCAGAAGTGACAGCATTGTAAACAAGCCGGCGATCTGTCGAGGGTTTCGTTTTATGGATGGAAATCAGTTATCTGATTGGTGAACCATATCTGTATACCAGATGGTACAAGACAACAGACGTACGAATCTCTGCTCCTTTCCAGACGAGTGAGGACCGCGACAAATTCATATTACGGGCGCATACCAAATTCTGATGTGTTAAACTATTCTCTTTCGAACGGGAAGATCATTGTGTATTTCCTATGAAAATGCCGAAGTGGATTATAATTTAGCGTCCAATGTGGTGTGCAGATGGATTGTGGAAGAGGAGACTGAATGATGTTAGCAAATCAGATATTTTTTATTGTAATAAAAAATTAATTTTTAATGATTATTTATTTGTCCAGCCAATTTCTTCGAGATGGAAAAACGGCGGGGAGTTTCATTTGCTGGAGGTAATATCATGGTGTGAAAGGTGGAGGAGTTCAATTTGGTGGCAGAGGGCAAGAGGAGGATAGTGTTAAGCCTGGTCTTGTGGTTGGGTGTTTTGACCATTAACTGGCCATTTGGCTTTACTGTGAGTGATTTTACTTACTCTTCTGTTCTTCTTCCGGAAGCCGTCTCGACTTCATGCGAGTCAACTAGTTCATTTAATCAAGATTTTCTTGCGCCACGTGTAGGTCTCCTTTGATTATAGGAATACTATGTACTAAAATGATTAACAAAAAGTATGGGGGAACTATTAAACGGTGGCAATGTTGACGTTGACTTCCAGAAATAGAGCCCACACTTGTCCTGATGAATGCAAATCTAGACGCAGGAGATACCACATGGATGTCAGTCAATTATTCCTAAATGGAACTTAACATCCGAGGCAGGAAGAGCTATTACTCTAGCGGTTCGCTACGCGATGTTGTTCCTTAGATGGTTGGTAACGAACAGAGCGATTTATTGGTTATACAGGGACCACTTTGGTTCTATTTTGCGTCATAGAAAGGTATTGCTGTCATCCTAATCAACATTCCTGGACAACAACTCTAAATGCTTTAGCGGCGCGTGTCTGTAATTTTCCACTGTAAGTTCACACCAGTCTGTCTAGCATTTATAATATTACTCATAAATAATAATAAAGCCCAAAGCCAATTTACAATACTCAGATGATCCACACTGAATCTGGAAGCATAATAGTCACCAGTACTGATACAACGTGGTGTAATTTGAGTGACTCCACTTGTTTGCTGAGTGTGAGTTGATCTGATCCTAGAATGCGAGAGCCTTTTCTCGCTGACGGACATGCGGTAATGAATCGTTGAACCGTAACTATCCATCTCATTGCCAAACTGACATCTCTGGTAAAGCAGTTCTCAAGATAAGAATTCACGTATCTATCAATCTATGATGAGTTTTTCCGGAGCTTTTAAATACAATGTTTGGTATGCCATGTCATTTTCTACAACATGTCTCACAAACTATTTCAACATTGTTTAATTTGTGATACTGTAACTTTTTTCATGTCATTTACGTGATTCGTATGTGGATGTGCCATTCAGTTTACTTAATGGTCTTTTATCTTTTGCACTGGATTTAAAACATTCAGTTTTTATATAAAAAATAATTTGTCAATTTTATTGTTTTGCTTGATCATGTGTTATAATAATTTAAAAAGACCCTTTCGATTTAATAAAAATTTTCTGACGTAAAAATAATTATTAGAAAACTAAGCAGCCTCATAATATTTGCTATAGTCTGTTTTTGCCACCGGTGCCAGACCTAAGTAAGTGCTGAGACGGATCCCAGCTACCGCCTCATAACCCACCTATTTCACACACAAATACATAGACATATCGTACAGAACATGGATTATAGTTTTCACAACCAATTTGCGACACTGAAACTCTGCCACCACTGTAGATCTTCTGGCCAAAACCACCCATACAAAAAAAGTGCTAAACCAATCCATGAAAATGTTTTATGTCTTGCGGTGTACCCTGTTCACTGGCGGCTTGACGTGATGTTTCTCTGGGTCGCTCCCCACCTTAGTACCCCCTTCCTACCTATTTCTCCGATTTGACCGCTGTGTCCAGGTAGCTGAGCTACAAAATTTCTGCTCCCTATGCAGAGGTAAGGGCAGCGGAGTGGGGGTGGATACAGTTGACCCTCAGCTACTATTGTTAACTGAACGGTCTACAGCTCACGAGATTATTGGGTTACTATATTCAGTTTTTGTACAGAATAAATTACTTTTAAATGGAAATTTTCAGCTCCTGTAACAAGTGATTTCCAAGAGAAGCAAAATATTTAATGGATAGTTTTTTTTACTTATGGCTTTACGCCTCGTCGTTTTCGAGGTCAATAGAGGCGGGATGGGACTGGGGCAAGGAATTAGAAGGAATTCGGCCATGGCCTTTTGTAGGAAGCATCCCGGAATTCGCCTGGAGTGATTTCGGGAAACCATGGAAAACCCAAATTTGGATGCCCGGATGGGGATGTGATTGCTTAAGAACAATAAAACGAAGACCTAAAAATGAACGTAGTCGTTTGCCCCGAACTGTCTTTTGTTCACGTTTAAGGACGAAGAAGCAATATGAGAATGTTCGAAACTTCCTCAAGAGTCAGTTTTTTTCCTGCAGTGATTAGTGCGCTTGAGTATAGCGCTTGACGAGTGTTCCATTAGGCTGTGTGCCTTGCCGAGACCTGTGATATCAAAGCAGGACAGGATATTATGCAGGACGACCACACGGCTGGATTTACCTAGCGAGAAATTCTTTGCAGCTTCAGCGTTTATCGAGATATAATTCAGAATCGTAAATTTTCGTGGAATTAGACGCAGTCTTTAGAGATGCTTCGTTACGACTTGAATGTAATTCAGCAGTTATTTTATGGAGTAACACAAACTATTTTTTTCAGTCTTAAACCATTAAAATCACTAGCTCATGAACTCCACGAAATTTTGAAACATAAACAATGAAATTTAACACTACCTGGCGAATGTAGCTATTGAAGTTTATTGAAACCATTAAGCACTTTGCTTTATATTCGTACAAATGAGTTAAAATATTTTCACCCAATTTACGTGAAATGGCACTTATTGCTACTTCACGGTTAGTTTTGCTGGCGATACTACTACACAAATACATTAACTGGTTTGTTGTTAAATATACTTGCTCCTATTTTGAGCCTTTGAAATATATTATCCATAAACTCCATTCGGAGATCATCTGATGTATGACAACAATAAATAAACACCCGTTAAATTAGCTATTACTGTTATTATGAATCGCAACAATACTCACACATTACTTCCAGTTTCTTGAAAATGTATCACCTTCAGCAAAATGATGACTTATCCCCTGTTTTTCAAAAAAAGTAACATCTGAAAATTCAATTATATAGAACTTTGTAACTGAGAATCTAAGTGAAAAATATAAATTTCTTCCTAATTATTTTAATTCCCAGACACTTTTGACATCGTCTGCAAAAGAAAAAGAACAAAAATGTTGTGCTAGTTTTTTATACAGGTAACAAAACAGTAATGTCCATCTAAACGTTTAAATTAAATTTGGCTAAAAACAAAAAATTAAAAATAATAAACAGCTTGGTAGATTACAGCCAGACCCGGAGCTTCGTCTGAATTTCAGTGGTGGTGTGAAACAAGAACTGTGTACTGAATACACATCACTCTTCCTCGTTCTCCTCTAAATGGCTCCATTTAGCGTTAAAAACAGCTGCGTTGTGTCTATTTGAGGCGGCTGTTGGTTTGGAGTAGAGTCTACAGTCCACAGCAAACGGCCCGCGATTGCGCAGCTGAGAGCTTAACGTGGCGCGTTAAGCTGACGTTTGACTTTTCCAGGTCACACACCCTACCAACATGTTGTGCAGTCGATACGACGTAAGAATTTTTTTTATTATTTACTTGCTGGAAATACTATAGCTCGCTCGGGAGTTACACCAGTCACATAATGAAATAATTTTGGTTCTGGCACATCAGTTGGGATAGTAGAATTTTTCATATAACACATTCCTGCTGTTTCTCTACAGAATTTACTGGCACCGTAGGGTATTTGACATACTTGTTCGTCCATTTTGTTAACGGCAAAGTGTGTGTGTGTGTTTTTTTTTTTTTTTTTTTTTTTTTTTTTTTTTTTTTGCGCTATATAGTGCTATAATTTTTTAATCTGTATTGGAACCAGTATGCTGATGTGAGACCGAAGGGAGAAAATGCGGATGAAGTAAAAATTCTTCATGGTGTAAGACAAGGTTGTATCCTGTCCTCTTTATTACTTAACATCTACTTTACCTTTAGGGAGGCATTGAGTGATGTGAAGAAGGGAGTGCTGTTGAATGGAAACTGGATAAACAACATTCGCTACGCGGATGACACATTCTTTTTGCACACAATAAGGAAAGTTTACATCTTATGGATAGAGTGTCACAAAGCAGCCATGAATACTGATTTGATATTCATATAAATAAGACAAAAGTAATGGTGATTGGCAAAAACAACAATTCCCAACAACAACCAGAAGACCACTGAATGTGTAGCAAGGTATACATATCTTGGTACCACAGTAAAAAGTCTGGTGAAGTACAGTCACGTATTGGTAAAGCCAGGTTTACTTTCAACAAATTGAACAATCTTTTTAAACGTTGTAATTCATCAACTGCCACGAAGATGAGACTCCTGTGCTGCTATGCGTTCTCTGTCCTCCTGTATGGCGTTACAACGTGGACATTAACGGAAACAATCAGTAAAAGGCTAGAAGCGTTTGAAATGTAGCTGTATCGAAGATTGGACAGACCACACCGCAAATACTGATGTGCTCCGCAAAATGAAAAAAAAAAGTATGGAAACATTGACCACCATAAAAACACGGAAGCTGCAGTACCTTGGCCAAATAATGAGGAACAATAGCCGTTACGAACTCCTGCAGACTATTCTACAACGGAAAATACCAGGAAAGAGAAGTGCAGGTAGGAGAAGAACTTCTTGGCTAAAAAAGTCTGAGAACATGGACCTCCAAGACAACTACGGAGCTAATCCAAGCGTTAACTAGCAGAGACAAGACGGTCATGATGGTTGCCGACATCCGGAACGGGTAGGGCCCAGAAGTGGTATAATGACGGAATGCTTCACTTGCCATACTTTAACCTCCACTTCTGCTTCGTATATCTCGTACAGTAATGTTTTTCTCATGTGCTTGTAATCGTCGTCTTTCACAAACTTCACTCATTGTAACTCTGCTTGGTTAATTTCTTGTCTCTTCAGCAGTTCTCTATGTCTGCTTACTTGATCCTATCCTCTAATTTCTCCTCTTGTTCATCTGTTATGATTTCATTCAGTCTATTCATTCTCTCCCTCCGCTTCATTTCTTCACTGTTTATTCCGTATTCTTCTTTTCGATTCACCGCTGATCAACACAATAAATTACAATTAATTCACTGTTCACTGCCTTGATCAACTGACGTACGCATATTACTATTAAAATGTGCAATGAAATTTATTTAGCTTTCTATCACGTTCTCTATTTCTTGATCTGCTCAATCAATTTCCAAAGGTATACTGACACATGAGTCTCGCCATCACATATATACACCTATCTGAGATGGAACGTATCATCATCCCAGCAGGATAATGGAACATTCGAGAATACTGCAGAAGAATCTTGACTACCGTTTCCGGTTCCCTGAACATTCTAGTAACATTTCGAAGCATTTTACGACATTATGGAACATTTTGGAACAAATGGTTAAGGTACCATAGCACTCAACTCCTAATACCTACTATGCAGACAAGAAGTATTGATCTCCATATGTCTTATCATCTACAAGGTTTCAAATGGATATTTTCCATTTCATTCTCTTTTTATGCATCTTATTTTGTGTGTTAATAGCTTCTGCCTTGTTTCACATCTGTTAACATCCCAAAACTTTGCTTTTATTTACTTCTTTTTTCTTCTATGTTCCTCCTGTATATACAATTATTTAGCCTAACAATTTCTTTTGTTCATTTCCCTCACCACGTGCCTCTAACGCACTAATCGTTCATTTCGTCCTACAATTTTAATTTCTCATTTGATCCACATCCACGTTTCAAATTGTTCGAGAAACGTTTCCGCCATCTTAAAGGTGCAGCTCTCAAATCCTTACCCTATGCTCCACACACAACATTTTCAAACATCTGTTTTAACGCAGACCGTATATTACTGTACGATTTCTGTTCAAGAAATCCTCAATGGGATTCATAAACGAAACAAATTCCTGTGAATTTCTGCACTAACTGATTGGTTTTAAAGTTTTCATTTAATACATGTTTCCACCGGCACGTACTTATCATATAGATATATTTATCGCCAGGACAAATCAAAGACAAAGGATCTTGATAAAACACATTTTACAAATAGATGTACTCCAAATATTACTTCTCTCATATAAATTTATCTTCTGATAATTAATTGTAACTTACTTCTTATTCAGCTTTGATGTAATGTCTTGAATTAATAGTAGAAATAATAATGAAAAAACCGGTTATGTTTTGTTTTCAAAACAATAGACACAGTTTATCTTGTCAGCAATAGCGGCACAAGCTAATTTTAACTGTTCATTAGTTACTATTAGTGTTTGGTATATTTAATTCGACAACTGTAGAAGAACTTCGTAGTAAAACATAGGACTAATATCTCAGCCACAATGCTGAAGTGTAATTACATTTTATAGAAGATGATTTCATAAAAATCGCTTGGCGATATTCTCAATGCGAAAGTTTCAGTTCATACAGTGCATTCCAAAACATAATTTTTTTCGCGTGACAACGATGTTATCATTTTAATTTACGCATATTTAATTCACAACTGTTGGTATTCTTTACAACTCGTTTACGATGAAATCATTTGAGATGGGAGAAAGGTAAATATTGCTGTTCAAGATGTCCACAATGGCCTTCATAAGCGAAACAGTTCAGAATTAATCTCCAGTCATCCAAATGGTAGACTCGAACGTTACTTCTCAACAATCGGGTTCGACCCAACACTTTTCTTTTGGACAGTTGTCAGATAACATTTCACTCCAAACAGCTTCATTTGAGTGGAATAGGACTGATGGTGATTTTTTTGCTGTCTATGAAAAATTTATAAAGGTTTTAACCTGGTAAAACATTAGTGTTTCTCCAAGCTAGATTAAAGGAATGGATTTCTTTTAGTGCATTCTTTTTTTTCTCGTTGCATATCGCTCATTTAAGTAGAAAGAGTATTTTGTCATCTGTCCTGGAAAGAGACGCTGTCAAAAATCTGCAAACAAAGGAGTCCTTTTTGTTTCTGGGTTGTGGCATTAAACATTTTAATACCGTGTTGTACCACAAAGGGGTTAGCAGAAAGCCATCGGAATGTGCTGCTCTGAAAAAGTTGCTGTCACAACCGCTGGAAGGGGATATATTGCCCTGAGCCGATGTGCACTCCCGAGTAATTTATAAAACGTCATATGAAACGAGATTCGTGAAAGGTAGCAACAGACGATGTACAATTTATACGAGTCAGGAACAGCAGCCTGAACGCAAGAAATTTAAAGCATTTAAAATGATTTATGAGCTTATTTTCCTGTCTTGTTTTTGTTTCGCGCTGGTGTTTGCGTGCGCGGGGGAGCAAGGATAGAAATGTCGTACCCACCTGCAACCGCGTCGCCCTCACAATACGCGTTAACATTATGGTAAATCTGCGCACCACGAAGAGAGTTCAGCGACGGTTGGCAACGAAAATTAGGTTAAAGTCTCGTATTGTTTATGTTGTAATTTATTTAAAAATACTTGCTTGAAAATTGTTCGAGTATAGGATTAAAAAGTCACAAAATAGAGAAAGGTAAAGGCTGTGAGTTTTTACAGCTTTCAAGACGTACAGCCATAGGATTGGCCTAGGCAGATCTCCGCATTCCTATTTTCTGACTGTAGGGACTAGAGTGGACGTGCCGTAGTCGAGCCCTTTTTCTTTACCTTCCCGCGGAGTTTCCCCCACGGTACTCATTTGATAGCTGTCTGAGTGGACCTGGGGGGGGGGGCGGCCGTTCCAGACGTTCTGCCCCGAGGGAAAATCCACTGCTTCGTCGGGGATCGAAGCCCAGCCGTTCAGGTCGTAGTCAGGTGCTCTATCGCTTGAGCTACGCGGTCGCTCGCAATAAAATAGACACAAAAAATAGACTAAAGGATTAATGCGAGGAACGATTTTCTCTCATTCGCTTGGGGTTCACAGATTCAACTTATTTTTTAACCAAGCAAGGCGGGTGGGAAATAATTGCGGAGCACGCGGGTTCTAAACCCAATCCCGGCATCCTGATTTCAGTTTTCCACATCTTTTCTGAAATCACTTCCAGACGAATGCCAGAAGGTTCCTTCCAAAGGTCAGCATCGAATTCCTTTCCGTTCCTTCTCCAGTCCTCTCCCGCCTCTGAGAAAAAATTTTGATTTTAGAATGGAGTTAACTATTCGTGTTAGGAAATTGGTTTCCTAATAGTGTTTTTTTTATATATATATATATATGAATGAAACACACACAAAAATATTATTGTTAGTGTCACGTAGTATTGAAGTTTTTCTGAAAAACTATTTTTTGATACAGTGTAAAGTTGTTTATCGAATAATGTGATTTTGTGTCGAAAAATATATCAGAACAAACGTCTTTTGAACAAAAATATCAGTTAACTTATTTCTCTATATACTTGAGCTTCAAAAGAATCTCTTCACTTCTTCTGTAATCTTTAAAGTCAGTAAATATTGAATTCATGCGGACATTAGTTTCGGAATTAATGAGTTAAAGTTATTTTTTTATGTTTTATGGCAAAAATCTTGGAATAAAAATAAAATTCCAAAATTTCTAAAGCCGTTGAGTGAAACAAACGTTCACTTGATTTCAATCATCATTACTTTCTTCTACTACCTGCTAAGCTCTGGTCAACCTTTTTGCCACTTACGTTTTTCGTCGAGTGATCTGGCAACGCAGTATTTCTTTTACAGGTAGGTCGGTCAGATCCTTTTCTCTGGGACCTACAATTTAACGTGGAATACGAATCACGGAACGACCTGTCATAGCTCATATTATAAACACAAATCATAAAAATTCCTGCCCCTACCGGGATTTGAACCCGGTTACTCGAGCAGCACGCCACGCGTAGTAATTTTCAAGGACAACTATGACGTGATGTGATTTTGACTGTTCGGGGCCCAATTCTGATTGCAACATGCATACATCATATGCGTGCTCCATCTGGCAGTAAAAAAAGGAATCGAGTAAAAAGGAAGTAGGTTATCAGAACTCTGAGAATATTAGCTGTGATACGAATGTTCCAAAGTTTATAATTTAATTGCAGTTGTATTATTCTTGACAATGTTTATATAACTCTGCAGTGTTTTTTTTTGTAATCAATGAAAAAGTGAAAAAAAGTGACTATGGTTATTGCTTTCAAAAATTTGCTGCTCCAGTCCCGGATTCAGATCTCGGTAGGAGCAGGAATTTTTAGGAGCTGTGTTTGATCGTATAAGCTGTGCCAGATATTTCCTCGGTTTGGATTCCACAATGAACTATACATCCAAGCTGTTAAAGTTATCGCACCACACCGTATCGCACTACACCGCCTGACAGAACTCCCTCTCGCTCTTATAAATCTATAACAGCTGGCAATACCTACATGCAGCCACTTTTACATTGTCAATCCAATGCTTTTTATGTTGTATGAACCTTAATTTATTTAAAAAACAAGTAAGCAAAATTTTTCAAAAAATTAATTATAAATATTTGCGGCCATAGTTGGATAGGCAACCACAGAGAATCATATTCTGCTTCTGATAAATCTATATCATTAAAACGAAAACGGGATATATTGGTCCTATAAAAACTCGGAAGCTACGGAGCAGATTTCGATGGGTTTTTCAACGTTTTGAGGCTTAGAATTTTAATACAGTTGTTTGGCATGTCTTATGTTTCAAAGTTAAATAACGCAGGAGCATTAAATGAAATTCTGAATATATAGTGACAAATTCCAAAGATGGTAGGATTAGATGTTCCATACTTCGCACTAAACACACAACTAAACGTATCTGACCACAGCCTTTAATGAAACCTATAAGATATCTTTACAATAATATCTATTTTGGACACTAAACAAAACTTTAAGTATTCTTTCCTTTAACTCCGGATATTCAAAATTTTAAACGCCATAGATAGCTGTAAAAATAACAGAGATTTTCTTTAAGCACGATCTCTGGACAATTTCTTTGGCCATCAGGATTAATCTTCTGTTTACGATAATATTATTCCGGACTTTTGATATTTGTATAAAAGTCTGAATCTACGGAGTTTCGAGCAAAAATTATATCCATTCATTTCGCAATTGAATCAAATGTGAGTTTCTAACATAATGTAGCGTTGTTTAGTATGTGGGTAAAGCAATTTCTTAACCAAATTAACGAAGTTTGATATACATGAATGTTTTCGGACGAATGAAAATACTGTTCGTTCAAATAAATTTCAACCCACCAGTTTCTTCGTATTAAGTGGGTGAATATAGGTTTGCTTTAATTCAGAAAAAAAAGTTGGCCAGAATTTCATGAAACTTTGTACAAATGTTTTTCATTGCGGGAATAAAAATAAGGTACGGGTAAATCTACGCCAACTATACCGGGCAACGCCGGGAACTACGCTAGTTATACATTAACATTGCATTTCGATCAAATAACAGATGGACGTAGAGATCATGCCACCAGATCTCGGACTATTGGTAACTACTTGGCTGTTTGAAATGACTTAGTGGAAACACGCCTAGCTTTTTTTTTTTCGTCCGGACAGCAATTAATTGTGTAGCGATGTAATGACTGTGTCGTGTGTACTTGGGCGAGTACTCGGCGAGTCATTGCGGAAAGCAATCGAGCGGCATGCAAGTGCGAGGCGGCCGCAACCCGCCACACACTGTTTAGCGATTGCTGTCTGCAGCTGACACGGCAATTACGATCCGTCAGTGTGGCGGGTAGCCGCGCGGCCCGATACAGTATCGGACGGGACGGGGCCGGGCCGCCACTGTGCGGCTATCGGCTCGCAGCAGCGGGAAGACTTCTGGCCAGGACGTCACCGACCCGCGTCTGCCGATACGAGTATCGGTGATCTGGGTGCAGCAGACGGAGATGACGAGATCAGATAGATATAAATCACTAGCTCACAACCAGGAGCTGTCACCGAGTCCATCTTCTTTACGGCAGACCAACATTTTCCCGCTGCCCTTCCCGAGCGTACCTATCGAACGTGCTGGGCGAGCGGTAAGGCTCTGGCTTCGCATTCGGAAGGACAACGTTTCGAATCCACGTCCAGCCAAAAAGATTTGGCTTTCCCATGGTTCCCCAGAGCATTCCAGGAGAATGCAAGGATGGTTCCTTTCAAAATCCGTGGCCGAACTACTTTCCGTTCCTTGTCTCAGTCGTGTCCGACGATGACGAGGCAAAAAAAAAATAAGGTCAAACGTACTTTTGTGAGCCTAGTAATGAGATTCGCTTTGGTTTTTTTTTTTTTATTAACAAATCAGAAATCTGGTAATATAGTGGCTTTACCGTAGATTATATTCCACAATTACATTACGCTTATTAAAGTTCTAATCTTTAATCTACGGGTTTGACTGACGTTTTTATGTATTTTAACGCGCTATATTACAGGAAAAAACCAAATAAATAATCAAAGTTACGTGGTCAAAAACCAGTATTAACAGAATTAGAAACGGAGTTTTTACACGTAACACTACGTGACCTTAGTAAACAATATTAAAAGAATCCGGTGCCTTTATCTATAATGTAGCGTTTGGTGAGACTATCGTTAAGGAGAGTTCATCTGAGATGCTATGTGGTCTGTGGTGTTAATCTACGATGTAGCATTATCTTTGGTGAGCCTATTTTTTTGCATGGGCTTTACGCCTCGTCGACAGCGAGGTCATTAGAGGCGGAATGGGATTGGGGCAAGGAATTCGGCCATGGCGTTTTGAAGGAAGCGTCCCGGCATTCGCCTGGAGTGATTTGGGGAAAGCATGGAAAACCCAAATCTGGACGCCCGGACGGGTATTCGAGCCCACGTCCTCCCGAATGCAAGGCCAGAGCATTAACTGTTTACCCACCACGCTGCTCGGTCGTGAGACTGTCGTAAAGGAGTGTTCAGCTGAGCTGCAATGTGGTCGATGGTGTTTATCTATGATGCAGCGTGGTCTTTGGTAAGACTATCGTAAGGGAGAGATTATTCGAGATACAGTGTGGCCTCTTGTGTTTATCTATGGAGCAGCATGATCTTTGATGAGACTATCGTAAAGGAGTGTACATCTAAGATGCGATGTGGTCTCTGGTGCCTCTCTGTTCTCGGTACAAACGAATTATCAGTTTCTGCTCCGATGCCACTTACTGTCATATGATATGCCGCAGATATTAAACTATGAAGCTTAAAAAATGTTAAAACCCCAAACAAACTGGTTCCGTAGTTTTTGCGTGATATCTATACCAAGGAACAGAGTACGCAGCCACCTGCATACTTATAATAGCAATAATAAATTACGTACAACAGCAAACAGTTTTCAGTAGCTACGAATTCTATGCTACAGTAGATTGTACAGTCATCCCTCACAGAGTAAGAGCTAAAATTCTATTTACACGTGACGAGGGTTGCCGGTTCAAAACCACCATAGCACATCGTGGTTTTAATTTCGTCCTGTGTTGTCATACTCTTTGAAAGCAACAGAAATGTTGGAGTGAATGGTACAAGAATGGAGATAATGAAGTAATATCTGTGGAGCCTGGCAAATGGGATAATCCACAAAATACCATCTAACAAAATAAAATTAAATGAAAGTAATTTCTACGAACGTTTGCAGCAATGTAAAACTATAATTCTTGTTAAAGACTTAACGTTCTGTCAGTGACATAACCGAAGGAATTGTTCATATTCCCAATTCCAGAAAAAATTTAGTGAACTGCAATTCTTGAAAAATTAATGCTAGGCACAAGAGCATTAAAATCGCAAATAAATGGATATTCCTTGCAAGATTCAATCTATCTAAACTACATGGGTGAACTCACATGAAAATTACATATAAAATAATGTTTTATTAGAATGAATTTGTTCCGAACTTAATGATAATTGATAAGAAATTGACATTTAAAAAGTTTTATCTAGGCAACTGTAAACTTAAGTTGTAATTTATGAGCATTAGATACATATATTTTCAAACAAATTGCGCGAAATATTTAAAATTAATTAATTTTTTCATCTTTTACATTTTCTGGGATAAAGGAACAAAACATGGGTCATAAAACCAAGCAGTTTTTTTTCTATCCACGAACAATCTTCCTACAGCTTTTTAACTCATTTTATATGAATGGTTGAAATTAATACCAAATTTGTAAGGCGTTCAAATTTAAACTAGAATTAAAAAGTTAAATAAACAACTAATTTACGTATTATCATTTGCCAATGTTTCTCGCTTTCATTAGACTTTTTAACTATTTTGAATATTCCCTAGTAGAAAAAACTTTCTTAATCTAAGCTTTCTGAAATTGAAACTAATGTTTAAGAAACATTCTAGATCATTATTGGAAGTGGTTAGTTTGTTTTGTTGGATACTTTTTGCCAAACGTTCTGCACATTCTTTAATATTTCATTATGATTTCACGTTTCTCTTTCACGCGAAATTTAGCAGTGGCGAGTTGTTCCACGCTTAAATACATTGCTACTAACTTGGACAATCGTTTATTTTGTTAGGCCCTAAATTCGGATTATAACTTAAATATTTTCGCCAAATACCTCAAGTTAGTGCCTTTTGTCGTGGAGAATATTGCCCCTCTTTTAACCTAAACAGAGCTTTGTTCTCTCACTGTTCCAAGTCCCCTCTCGAACCAGTAAGGTTTACTCTACGGCTTGTGAATTAATGATCTGTGAGTTGTTCAGTATTTTTCATCAGTAAAGCCAGCCGCTCGCTGTAAGTACTACTTAATATCGCCCTTTGAGAGAGGCCTACAACAGTCGCGTGTCCTGCTGCATGTTTTATCGGCTCCAGCCCGGCTTATTGCAGTTTCAAATTAAGGCCGGTCCACCTTAATTTGCTCCTAAAAATGTTCCTTGTGCAAATACCGGCAGCTCGGAGGCCCGGAACTTTCTATACTAGATAATTAAAACGTCACATCAAAGCTGCTCTCCTTCATTATATTCATGAACCTCCCCGCATTTCTTTTCTGTCCGTCTTATTTCTTTTATTTTCTCGTACTTATTTTTCGGGGTCTGCTAACGAGTTTGTATTTCATTTACTTCTGGAGCATGTTCCACGTCGGTGTTTTACATTTCTGCTTTGTGAGACAAATTAGACGCAAGAAACAGAAGCACTTTGCTGTCGGCATCAAAGTGGTCATCCCAACCGTAAATGTCTTCCACGACTTCGTTCACAGCGGACCAACGATCCTTTGACACTCTACTACATTATCACTAAGTTATTCCCACGCTTTTTTACCGAACAAATACGCTCCAAAATATTCGCTACATCAAATTCTTTCATCTTTTTAATTTTTATCTAATTGGCTATAATATCGTCAGTCAATAATAATTAAAATGTAAATCATTCCTAATTTTGAAAGAACTTTCTGAAGGTGCATGTTTGGAGTAAGGAATATACTGATGATAAGAAGAAGGAGATCAAGAAAATAAGATATGAAGGCTTTAATCGAAACAATTTGAAGACTGTTGACAGAAAAAATGACGTAATTATATGAAGGTCGAATATTTTTGGTTATGTATTTCTTATAGATGCATGCTTTCTGAAAATAATTAATTTTTTATCGACTTCCCAATGGAATTATGTAGAGACAAATGAATGAGAATAGATCATTTACAATAAATTAGCTTGTCATCTGAAGAAATTTAAAGGTCTGTATGGATGTCTGACGAAGCTGAATCGAAGAGTACATGGATCAGTGTCCTTGAGACTTCAGCAGGGGTCTGTTTTGACTGATTATATTTGTATTGTAGTTTTAGTAATAAGATGAAATGTTCAGTATTACTTTTTGAAACTGAACTTCCCAACTGATACTTTAATCAAAGTTTTGAAAGTAAATTATTTTACTCCGACACTAGACAATTGCACCGCTTCATAAAGTTTTTGATTTTACCATACCGATAGTATACAGGAAAACCGAAAAATACTAAATATAGAGATTTCGATGGTACTAAAAATACTCTGTGTACTCGTGGGGGAATCGTATGATGTTGTAGGTGCAACACGATTACTTACTTTCTTCGTATACATTAGTATTTTTTGGACAATATAAGTAAGGCATAAAGCTTTTGGCAGATTTTCTAATTGGTGTAAATATATTTGAGAGACTGCCTAAGAGACATTTTAAAGTGAAATTTGATTTTCACTGTTAATAGGGACGCTAAAACGCATCGATTTGTAGAGGTCATTAGAGGAGGGTATATAAATTCTATTTAGTTAAAAAATACGAAAAATTCATTTTCCAGAACACTCCATTCAACCTGTGCTTTTATAGGGTAATTACTTTAATATTACTGGTTAATATTCAATTTTTTAATCGTATGCTTCGTTTTTTAAGTTTGAATGTCACACTATATGAATCTCATGAAAACCAATTGTTTATTCGCCTCCGGAGAAACGTCGTTGTGTAGACATACGCCTCCTTACGCGTGTAGTATGCTGTTCGACAAGGAACCGTGACACTTGCAGAGGCAGTAAAGTCGAGTTTTCCGTGAGTGAGAAGTGCGAGGACAGGGTGTGGGCACAGGGAACGCCTTACAATGTTTAATGGATGAATCGCTCTTAGCAGCTCTTACCGGCGGCTGGGCGGCGATAAAAAGACGCATGGAAAGTGAGTTCCAAATGATTTCCCCGGGGCGCAATGTAGGGCCCGATAAAGCGTGGCGCGGTCCGTGCAGTAAAGCAGGTAGACCCCTTTGCGGTGATCCGTGGGCCACCGTTCGGGGTGGATTTACTCCGCCGGTGGACGATGACAAAATACTGCACGCGGTTTGTGCCTAGCGTCAACAGGTTCCCGCCTCGCAAAGTAGTTTTTTACGTCGCAGAGTCGTCCGCGCTCTAACTCAACCACACGGCAGTAAGGCGATAGCTTTCAGATAGGAGGAATTTATAAAGGACATACATCGCGCCAACTCGCTAGTATGTATATAAATGTAAATGTATTTTATTATATGCATGAATGTTGTAAATACCTTCAATAATAGCTCTTTTTAGAGCATCCTTGACAGTAAGTAATAAAGCCTACTATAGGACACCCGACAAGAGAAGGGATGATCAAGAGAGAGAAGTATTGGAAGTGGCAAAAGTTGAGCTACAAAATGATATTATGTCGAACAATCAGGGAGACAAAACTGCATGAAATGAAATGTCAAATTCAGCACTTTCTATGCGAGGCTATGGAATAAATGTGTATTTAGATGAAGCTAGAAGTGACTGATATTGGATAAAAATTTTACAATCTCTTTACGTAGACGATATGAAAAAAGGTGGATTATAATTATCCCTATCAAATAAAAGGGATATAAAATGTTACGGGAGAGACAACTTCAGACGTTGCCCAAGGAGTAACAGAGGACACAAAGTATAATATCATTCTAGGAGAATCCAAATTATTGTATTTGTTACGAGAGGAGGTTTGGACTTGTATTTTATATGTGATACATCAGCAAAGTGAAAGTTGAGACACGTTAAAAAGTCTTCTAGCAGTGTCTGACCGTTCAAACTATACCTGACATCCACAGTAATATCTCGGATTCTTTGTAGTTCATTAGATAATTGTTGGTCTTAACAATTTTGAAGCTATTTAATGATTCTGCCACCAGCACGTTTAATTCTTGGGCAATATAAATCCATACATTGATCTTCTTTAGGTTATACCTAAAATTCCTCCTGGAATTAGCATTAGTTTGATTTCCACCATCTCTTGCGGCTACTTGGTTTGAGTCCGGAACAAAGTTGCAGTCCCGTCCGGGCATCCAGATTTGGGTTTTCCATGGTTTCCCAAATCACTCCAGGCAAATGCCGGGATGCTTCCTTCATAAGGCCATGGCCGAATTCCTTACCATTCCTTGCCCCCCATCCTTTCCCGTCTCTAAATACCTCGCTGTTAGAGAGACGTTAAGCAGTTAAAAAAAAAAAAAAAGTTGCAGTATTTGAGGGAATTAAATTAACCCGAATTTGAAAAGAAGTTCACCATCGTGGTCCCGACTGCCGGCACTAGCAGACAAATAAATCGCTCGGCCACCATGTATAAAGCTTATAATATGAGCTAAATTAAATGACCAATTTATTTTCTTACAGTAAAAAAATATAATACTTCGAATATTAATTTTGCGATTCAACGTACGTTATTGATTTTTTTCAATATTTTTACTTTTTATACGATTAATACATAAAACACTATCAGACATGTTTATGGTAACTAAAATAAGTAGAGAACACGACAGTGTTGCTGTGCGTCTTAAGGCGCCATTACCCTGGATCGAGGAGGCACAATGGGATCAGGTCCGAGCCCTGGACCTGTGTACAGCCGTTCTCATTTGTAGTTGGTTATACACAATCACTTAGGCGAATGCTGGGACAGTTCACAATCTCCTATTCATAAACTGCACATTTCACAAATAAAAATACACCTGTGAAAATAATACAAATTACACGGACACCCAGGCTCCCCGAATCACTAAAGGAATTGACAATCCCTGTGGAAACACTGGGCAAATTTTTAATTATAAACCATGATGAGAATCAAGGTTTTGCGTGATCCGATAGGGCCCATTCCTTCAGAATAATAATTATAAATACGTAGAGAGTTACTTAGACAAAAATTTATGAAGAAAGTTTCTAAAGATGGCATCATTTGTTCTCCCGCACCTTGTATCTGGTCGGATTTGATCATTATGCTTAAGCAAAAGCAAGGTAAGATAATGACTGTCTTCCATCAGACCAAAGAGAACTTACAGGGTAGTCTTTGAGTCCAGTAATTTTCAATTTTATGGTCATATGCTGGATTGCTGATCTGGTCTGAATGGTATAATGACATCAGATGCTAGGTGATGTTATTTCCTTGACGTGCTGACCAAAATTCGCGAATATCTACTGAAAATCACTACCAGCAGCCGATAACAAACGATTGCATTTGATCTTCAATGCACCTAGACCACCAAAATTCATCGTCGTAGCAGGTATCCATATTGTAATCATCGCAGAATACTGGATAGCACGTACTACTCCACAATACCATCAATCTAACCTCTAATAGCACTATGTATCATCATGCTTACCATCCGTAAAACTCTCCAATTAATTAAATGTTGTGAACGCATTTTCAACATTTTTCTCACGAAACAAACCTCCATTAGTTCACCAGCGATAACTTGTTGACATCTTCATTCACTAAAAGAAAAATAATCGCCTTTGTAAACAAATTTGTGTTTGTAGTGAGAATTATGGTTGTTCTTACATGGGTAGAGATAATCTGTCTATGTAAAAGGTTAACTTCGTTCACTGTGTCATTGTGAGTGTAATCCTCTGACATCACGCACCCGTCCATCGTTACCGGAGTAACTGCTCCCAGAGAGGCTACTACAAACTCTGGGCTATGAGCGCAATGAATCACCAGATCACTGAAAGAAAGTATGTATTGCCTTAAAATGTATATATTAATTATTAGTTGCCTTTCGTTTATTTATAATCGGCCGATGTAGATATATTTGTATAGTCTCTGTACAGAGATATCACTGTTACTATAAACTAAGAAATATGTATCGCATTACAAGTGTTTTAAGGTTATGGCTGTTATTTAATAGCAATTATATTTAGCCAAGCAACTACGAGGAAATGAAATGAAATGCCACACCATTGCGTTAAACCAGTTATTTTTTTACAGGTTTTAGAAGCTATTTAAATTCAGTTGTACGTTTTAGGTATCCTCTCTGTTACTGTTATATGAAGCTCGAAGCAATAAATTGCAAGAACCCTTCATTTAATCCACCAATTTTACGGATTTAGAAGTAGGTTATTTCAGAAAAAAACCAATTATCAAAGTTGTGACAGCACAATATCAGTTAAAAAACAGAGTTATTCAAATAGAAGTAACAGATTTTGCACTTTCATTTATCACAAATTATAAAAGATACGAATACATGCCACATGTCATTGGATAGAGGAAGGTTCAAAGTTTATAACCCACGCATTTTAGTTACATTCGCTGCCGTCAACGGCGCTGTTGTCTGCTTACGAGGAAATGGAGAAACCGACAGTATTTTTCCCTTTGCATATACACCTGTCTTCTACGAATTTCTTATGCCAATCGTAAATCTCTTTATGACGAAGTGGCCCTTACGAGGCAATGAGCGTTACACAATCAACAACGAAATTACTTTTTGCCCATAAAACTACTTCTCATCTGGCGTCGTCATTCCATGTAAATAGACAACAGCGCCACTGGTGGCAGAAAATGGAACTAAGTTACTCGAACTGAAGACGGGTCAGATCGACTATGAAATTTTTTTCATATATTCGTTAAGACCTGTGACGGATAATATGGAAATAGTTTTCTTGCATCAGTAGTAGCAGTCTTCTGACTCGATCAAAGAGTTGATGGTGTTACAAACTTTAAATTCTCCTCTATTCAGTCACGTGTGGCTTGTATTTTTATCTGTCACTGTTTTATAGTTTGTGAGAAATAAAAACGCAAAAATCTGGTGCTTCTTTTTTAATTACTCTGACATAATGAAAATAACGCAAAAGGTACAAGAAACATTAATGATAAAAGTTATCGGACTGTAATGTAAATGCGCTGCTTTCCATATGTAAACAATTGATTTATATTGAAACTTTTGACTATTAATGCCTGGTAGCGAAAATAATTTGCTGAAGTTGTTTCAGTTTGGGAAGTTGTGCACCTACTTCGTAACTATATTCATGTGACTCTTTGATGCCGTCTGGCCAATACGAACAGTCCCTCCATTACTGCCATTCGAAACTTGAGCAAAGTACAGGCTGTACAGGCGCCAGTACACACACACTCACGGTCAACGCGCATTCATGCCAACTCCCCCGCTCAGAAAAGTAATTCCGGCGAAATTAATCATGGCCCTTTATGTTGGCTGTCGACCTTTGCCCGGTCGGTCGATCCTCCGGCGCATCGAGGCCTCCCGCTATCGATTATGTAATTAAAAGCTTCCATTAGGGCGAATGAAAGACGCGAAGCCCACCGCAACCTGCGCGTGTTACCGGCTCAAAATCCCCAACAACTCGCACGGCAACATTACTAAATACTACCGTACGTTCGTCACGGTGTTTTCGGTATAGTCACAGATGTGGAATAATTGAGATTTTTTAGGGTCAAAGGAACTGACAGATTTACCTGACCTAGCCGAAATACGGAGTTGGTCTGTGTTTCACCTTAAGGGTTTACTCCACAAAATTTGAATAAAATCTCTCGAGTCTGAAGGGACATACAAACAGTAACAGACCGAGCGTGTGGGAGGTGAGCGGTAACGCTCTGGCCTCGCATTCGGAAGGGCGTGCGTTCGAATCACCGTCCGGCATCCAGATTTGGGTTTTCCATTGTTTCCCCAAATCACTGCAGGCGAATACCGGAATGCTATTAAAAAAAAAAAAAAAGTCCAATTCTTTCCTGTTTTTTGCCCCAATCCGTTCCCCCCTCTAACAACCTCGACATCGATGAAACGTAAAGCCATAAATAAAAAAAAAAAAAAATATGGATATATTGAACACGGCCAGAGAGGATACCACTAAATTTTTAAACACTAGCTTCAACCCTCATGAAAAATAACGGGTTTAGTAGAGTATTCTAGCAAATAATTTATTCGTAGTTGCTTAATTGTTATAAAATAACGCTCAATGCAATTTCTCGTGCGTTTCGTTGTAGTAAAAAAATCTCAGTTGTTACCATGAGTTACCATGTAGTTCCTCGAAAAGTTTCAGGTTTCATCCTGGTTCAGGTTGCATTTCGACCTAACAACAAACTCAGCTAATATTTCCGATTGAAAATAAAAGCTTCTATCACACGCGAAGTAATACATTCACTGTATCGCGATATAAGCTTGACCAAAAATCTTCCTATTTCGTGATTCAGATAAATATTGAAACGTTTGAATGGCTGACTCAGTTGCATATAGCTGTAATATGGCGTCAGTGGAAGTAGAGGAAATTAAAAATATTTCTTAACAACTTACTTTGCGTTGCATAATATTAGTTTTAATCCTTGCCCCGGCCACATAGATCGCGATCAGTGAGGAACTGCTGTCATTCAAACGAAGTTATGTGGCACTCATAGACACAAATTATTTCTTTTATACATCTTAAAATACTTACGCCCTCTGCTATAACGTCAAATGCCAATTGTCATTCTGATCCGGGTTAAAATTCAGTCCAATCAAAACTTCCGCTGACATTCTTGCCCGAAAATATTTGTGTGTTAATTTATTAACCTTTAATTAAACTGCAATGGAGCGCATGCTCCGGTGGTAAATTACATACTCGTCCATCTTCCCCCTTTCCTGCACCCACCTACATTTGCCCTTTACAAATTTAACTTTAAATTCTTTCAACGTTTTTGGTAAATTATTCATCATTTCCCTTGGTAACTTATTCCAATCCCTGACACCCTTACCTAAAAAAGAGAATCATCCCACACCCTTGTGCCTGCTTGTGGTCATGGTCATCTTTTCCCTTCCATGAACTACTTTTCATACCTACATCAATATCTTTCCATGCCTCATGGCCAATATACATATGCCTTGTACACTCCCATGACGCTCTTCACCCTCCTATCTTCCAATGAATCCCATTCCAGCTCTTTTATCATATCTGTTACTGATTGCATTCTGCGAAACAAATCTAGCAGCCCTTTTTTGCACCCTGTCTAATTTGATACGTAAAATGTGGGTCCCACACTACACTACCATATTCGAGCAATGGTCTGACCAAAGTTTTGTAACCCAATTCCTTTACTTCTCTTGTGCATCCCCTCATAACTCTCTCCAACAAGTGGAGAATTTTGAAACCTTTTCCTACCACCTGTCCAATGTGTCCTGCCCAGTTATGCTTGTCATCAAATGTAATGCCAAGATACTTACTTTAAGTCTTCAACAAGCAATTCTTTCCGCACCTTATAATCATAATCAACCTTTAGTTTTTTGTTTGTGTGTCTAATAAGCTGACTCTTCTTTGCTTTTATCCTTATCCCATTTTATATACAATTGCTTTGAACGAATATAAACAAACATAAGCCATTAATTCATATTAATTTAAAGGAAGCACATACTTTTCTCTTCAGTATTCTGGCAATTCATTCCTTCGCTGACGATTAATTATATAGAAATGTTTCTAAATAACGCTTATAACCTCTATTGTGAAGTCTCTGGTCACTGTTAGTTGGCAGCGAAGGCATCAAGCGTGACGTCACATCGTGACAGAAATGGCTACATCATGACGATGGTTAGCGTTTTATCAGTAAAGATAGCAGCGTAAATACCGTAAGTGACCTAGCAACATTGAACACTCACCCAACGTTAAAACCAAAGAAAACGCTATTAAAAAAAGTCATACACACTTTTACTTTTGATAACGTTAACATGAAGGAACTCATGTATGATGTCCAATATGAATACGTTCGTACCTAATGATGGCCGAGCTCCGAGAAAGTAGCGACTGAAAAATGGCAACGACGGGAAAGGCTTCATTGAATCGTAAAGTATAATTTTATCCAACGGTTTTTCAACCGTACAGCTTATCCATATTTTTTTGAAGAACGAAATGCTACGAAAAGCGACCTTAATGAATGTATTGTGGCAATTCTTTTCATCGCAGTTGCTTAGCTATTGAATTGTGCACATAACCTAGAATTTCTAGTCACGTCTCTGGTCGCCGTTATTTTGCAAGCGAAGGTCGGCGCGTGACGTCATCGTTCTCCAGAAATTACCTATCGAGCTGAGTGAGTGGGCTTACGAAATTATAGTACAGCTGCACACTGCAAGAAATTCTCGTGACATGTGCCGCTACGTTAAAACCAGTGTTCAGTTTATAAACTGGACTACACGCATCCCGTCCGTCGCTTGTATGTCGAGGTTTGGGCCCGTGTTAAAACTGCCGCAGCAAAACGCCGCTATAAAAAAGGTTTTACATTATATGCGACCATCTGGAACGGACAGATAAGCTCAGCTGTGCCACATGATATTAACGTATGTTTTTTTACGGCGCATCAAACAGGATTAAAAATTTAAAGAGAAATCTGTTTCCCGAGCCCTGTGCGAGTATACTTATGTGGACCGCTTCTGCATTACGGACACTACATTAAGCAAGAATAGCTACGGGCCGAAAACAGAGCTTTTTTTCCGCTCAGATGTAAAGAAAGAATGGCAGTATGAATTATTCTATTTATAAATGTAAGAGTAGCAAACAACTTTCAGTTTAAAGTGAAATATTCATTCACTAATCATTTGTTTTCTTTACCTATTGATTTACTACACTATTTTTTCATATGCGATACAACCCAAATTTCATCATTTACATCCTGCGTTACCGGTTACATGGTCAACAAATTCTAATCTTTATATTCTGTAGCATCTGCATTATTTTGCGATACTTCAGTGAAGAGCAATATGCAACGGGAGACAAAACTAATGGATTATAAATATTATGGCGATCTTAGAGAGTGAACTGTGACTCTCGGAATTAATATTATGCAGGACGCAGATTCAAATTCCCATCCGACCATACTGATTTAGGTTTTCCATGATTTACATAAATTACTCCAAGTGATTGCCTGGATGGGTCCTTCAAAATGTCAATGTTGAAATTCTACCCTTTCATTGCATTCCCCCTTTTCAATACCCTTTAACGTCAATTATCCAGATTATTTTTTCTCGGACGAAATAGCAACACATTTTCGTAAAAAAATAAAGAAGTGCAGTCTTTTACCTTTTCACCTTATTTCAAATCTAAGTAATTATAAAGTGATTCAGTATTATAAATCAGTCAAAGGATGATATACTGCCGACTCGGTGTTATATGAGCTACCCTGCTTTGCTCTGGTGTGTCGGTATCGGTGGTTTTAATTGAATTATAAGCATCGTGATTATTATGTCTTATTCTTACTAAACTGCCAATCTGAACAATTATTCTAGAGATTGTAACGGACATACACCAAGTAAACGAAATAAATGAACAATTGTTAATGTATATTCAAGTTCTTGAATGTTTTTGGAAATATTTATAGTGATATTATTATTCTGAGTTTAATAGGCAGCAAGGAAAAGTGAGCCATAGATGATATATGACAAAAAAGAGGAAGAGGAGAAGAGAAGACATGGAAGAGCAACGATGAGCAGAAGGAACACAGCAGTGGAGCTTTGAATTAATGAAATATTAATGAATCTTGAAAATAGATGTAACAAGAAATGTTTAAGTGTTGTGCCAAGAAAAGAACTGAATAAATGTTGTATGTTATGAGGAAAGAGATGGATATTATTATACGAAAAGTAGACCTATTAGAATAAGTAGTAATGTATAGTCAATGATAATAAATAAATAAGTGGTGCCGACTAGCATAAAAATAAGGGTCAAACAGAATTTTGAGTGTAATATGGAATCCCTTTGTTAAATATGTTTTACTAACGTTAATCAACAAAAAGAGACAGTTAGAAGATGAAATAAATTAATATTGTTCCTTAGAAATAGAAACATAAATCTCGGAGGTTGGTTTTACAGCCGAAAAGCACAAATATATGCATAAACGAAAATCAGCCAGGACGTAAAAAAAAACTTTGAGACCCTATACAGAAAATTCCAATGTAAATATTAATATTTTCTGTATATCTGCACAGAAGAGTTACGCCAATACAACTAACCAGTTTCCTTCGAAGTCATAAATTCGAATATCAGAGATACATAGCTTTTACATAGTTTTTACCTGTCGCTTTGCGCCTCGTCGACGGTGAAGTCATTAGAGGTGTGGAAGGACTTTGGCAACGTATAGGAAGGAATACTACTGTGGAATTTTAATTACACCATCCTCACATTCGCCTGGAGTTATTTCAGGAAACCATGAAAAAAATTTTGAATCCAGGTCCAGTGGCTTCACACTAAACGGATCTGTGTTACCTAAATTATCTGTCTTATAATTGCGTATCTCTGACGATGGAATGTCTGCGTAGGGACTGTAACGCTGGCGTAGAATTCTAAATTAAGTCTAGTCATTTTGGGTGTAATGTATTGTTTGTATAGGCTTCCATGTCCCACTCAGTCTGCTTGAAGGATTTCAATTGGATGAATAATCGCGTAATATAGCGTTTCATTCGAAGCACATGGAAGATTATTAAAGAAAAAGCTATTGAGAACTGTACGCCAGTTGATAAGGAAATGGATAGTCATATTAACGTCTATAATAAAAGGAATAGTGAGGATTAGTATCATAAGGTTAGAGTAAGAGTATAATCAAGTAGAAAAGAGAGGAATGTGTTAAAAGTGTGAATCATAAGAATGACGCTTAGAGTCATACATACTACAAGTTTGGTACTTATTCACCCGATCTGTAGTAACGCCCATCGGGAAACGATTTTAACAGATAGATACGATAAAAGCACAAAGCTGGCCTTCCCTTCGTTAGCAAGATAAAGTAGAAGCATTACTACCGGCTGGTAGAAAAAATACGGTAACCCGGACCTGCATAAACCCAGATACGGGAAAAGACGTCGATAGCTGGACAGTAAAATTAGACTGGAGAACTAGTAGGACCCAAAGGTAGTCTTAAACACTGCGCCACCTAGATACAATCATCAACACTTCAACATTTTACCTCTGAGAAGTAACTCTCTATCTGTTTGTATAATTAGGGGTGTGACTTTCTGCGTGAATAAAAAGCAAATATATTTAAACAAAGGTAGCGATTTCAAGTGAAATGTATGTTAAAGTCTACTAGATCATAGGTCTGCAGTGATAATATGTTATTTGAAATATTTAATTAAGAACGAATCAATATTTTGGTAATCTTCCAGATACATTCAATGTACAGAACTAACTCAATCATCAGAGAAGCGCTTTTCAAATTTGAAAGATTGCTGAGATTAGTAAACGTCTCTTATAAAGGAACCAGTTGAAGATAAAAAAAAAATTTAAAAAATTAAAAAATTCACCAAAATTTAGGGGAATTTTATTCTTCTGTAAAGGTTTCTCAGCGAATCACAATTTCAAAAACGAATAACAATTCATTATTTTCTTAATTATTTCTTATACTATTATCAAATAACAATCTTATTGCTTACTTATTAATATATTTTATAACATTTTTTTTCCTATGATAACATACGATTAGTGTAAAGTTTCTCTGATTCTTTAATAAACCTACCTCCATAACAGAAAATAATGATAACCTACGATATTTTGTGATGCGCTTGTAGTAAATGTTCCAAGGAACATATCGTAAAAAAATGAAAGTGAAAAGTGTTAAATACTAACAAGTTCCATGGAGATTTAAACCAAATACATAACTATCCTTATGGTTGGTTTGCAAACGTAAGATATGCTAAATCATTATACGTATATAGCAGAATATATCAAAGAAAAATATGCAGCGAACCTTCATTGAAAGCTCGCTACATTAATGCTATCTATGCACAGGGAATATAGCGGAAACAAGTAAGTAACACGCAGGTTTAAGGAAACCACATACCATCCTTATGGTTGGATTGCACTTTTAATTTAAGGCTAAAATATATTAAACTATTATACAAATATGTATTCAGCAACGTCTAAATCCCTCTCAATTAACCTCAAACTCAGTGACTAAAACACTATAGTTCGACATTCAGTACTGTATGCATCAGAGTGCTTAACATGGTTATAAAGGGACAACTCAGAAAAATGGAACTAAAGTAACGTAAGATACTGAGAAAAACCATGGGTCCTGTCAAAGAAGAAGGAAAATACAGACCCAGGCATAATAAGGACCTATACCAACAACTGCAGAGCATTACAACAGCCACGAAAAAAAGAAGATTAATGTTATATGGCCACATAGTTCGGATGGACAATCATAGACTTACCTCCAAAATCTTCAACATCGTCTCTAGAAGAAAAGCGACTAACGCAAAATGGACAAGGCTATGCAGAAAAGATGTCGACCAACTGGAAATTGACCTCTATGATATTTACAACAGGGATAAGTGCATAACGTTGATTAAAACGTCAGATTCTCTCTTCACACTAACAGCCAAAACACTGCGCCTCGTATATGGGGTCCGAGCGTGGTGGGTGAGCGGTTAACGTTCTGACCTCGCATTCGGGAGGACGCCGGTTCGAATCCCCTTCCGGGCATCCAGATTTGGGTTTTCCATGGTTTTCCCAAATCACTCCAGGCGAATGCCGGGATGCTTCCTTCAAAAGGCCACATGTCGAATTCCTTCCCGTTCCTTGTCCCCAATCCCATCCTGACCTCAACTTCGAAGAGGTGTGAAGCCATAATTTTAAAAAAGACGGATCTGGAGTGAGATGTACCCAAGAAAGAAAATATAACCACGGTGTGGGGATGAAAAAATATTTGGCCAAAAATAAAGCTCGCCAGAGTTAAGAACTAAGTGGTCTATAGAGGCGAGAACGGAAAAGAAGAAGATGAACCAACGTCAATGTGCCGAGAACGAAATTATCTGCGCGCCGAAGGAGGCCGAGCGGCGTAATGAGCGACGTTCATCATGAGTGAACTGGGTCCTTATTGTAACAGATGTCGTAGTTAGTAATAGATGAGAATGTTATGGCTGTGGAAAACACGTTGTAAGGCGTAAGTAAAACAGGAAATTACAAGACGAGCAGTTCGCACCGAGTGCGGAGACCGCATTTATAGCAAGTATGAACACAAAATGTTGTTAGGACGACCTCTGAGCCAGTAGTCATCTCTGGAATTCCGAGTGGACAGAACTGGGAGTGGCGCTACTGGGACCGCCACGCGACCGCAGACGCGATGCGCGCTGCGTGACGCGAGCCGTGACACAATGGGCTGGCAAGGACGAGCGGCGGCGTTAATCACGGCAGGAATGCACGCCGGAATGCGAGGCCGTGTTTCGCGGGCGCCACTGTGCGGCAGGCAAGGTGCGCTCTGCGAGAAATTCCCCGCCCGCAGACAGTCGGCACGCAGTGCGAAACGTCTTTTACACCCCCTAACTCAACAGTTAAAAGTAAAAGTGCACCAGTCATTAAGGTTAACATCCACTGAACTAGTGTAGTGAAGCTGTACCCCCCGCACGCTTCAAGTCCGTTCACATCTAGACACCGTACGTGTCAGACACGTATCAGCATAGACAAAAGTCATATGAATGCGTACAATATATATAGGCGTATTCACATCTACCGCGCGTGAGCGGAGTGTGTCCATGCAGACATGGGTCGCCACCCCACAGCATTGTCGGTTTGATGTTTTGTCTGTGCCGGCACACGTCAGAGTATATGGATGTCTGTGGGTGTCTGCTCGGTTAGTGTGAATACAGCAGCGTAGCCGTACAGACAGTATACCACCTGATATAATAAAAAACACAAATAGCCAAACAAATTTTTTTTTAATCTGCTTAACTTCTCTCTAACAGCGAGGTCTTTAGAGACGGGAAAGGATGGGGCCCAAGGAATGGGAATGAATTCGTCCATGGCCTTTTAAAGGAAACGTCCCAGCATTTGCCTGGAGTGATTTGGGAAACCATGGAAAACTCAGATCTGGATGCCCGGACGGGGATTTGAACCGCCGTCCTCCCGAATGCGAGGCCAGAACGCTAGCCGTTACACCACCACGCTCGGTTAATAATAACCAAAAATTAATGGAATTAGTTATAACTTCATAAAAATTATAGTGATAGTAAACGTGTTGAGATTCGAGTACCTACTATAACTATGTATGTCCACCTGCGTGGTATGAATCGCAAGGGTCAGAATCACGAAATATTTTTCGTAGCACACCATCACCACAATCACCATCATCAGTATCACTTGAAACCAATAAGGGTATATTAATAATGAATAAGAACTACAAGGATTCGACAATATTCAAGAAGGAGGACTCCGAGAATTAGGCAGTAATCATTTAGGCTATATTCCTACGTATGTCTCAGAATGAAACTAATTTCTAATTTGGTTATGTAGATAGTATTATGACTACTCAAACCTAATTTTGTACGAAAATTAAACAATTATAACATTACGGTAAGTTTTAATATTAATTGAAAAAATAGTTCAAACAAACGGCTATTTTTTCTTTTGGTGATAAAGATTCCTTGAACTACGTATCTCGGTTATTAATCACCGTTGTAATTATGGCCACACTGGTTTCAAACTCATATTTACACAACCTAAAATATTTTTTAAAAAATCTGTCTTCAGATATATCTGAAGATATTTTTTTTTGCCGGTTCCTTTTCTTCTAAAAGAAATTGGTACTAAGGCTAGTGATTGTACTGAAAAATTTCTAAATATTGAGAATTACTTACTCGCGTGCACTTATTAGTATGTCTGACGGCGTCTGTGAGTATATTGCTGTGTAGATGTGATAACTTATGTCTGTGCCGTATCTGACACACTACGTGCTGGACGCGCTACGTGCTGGTAAATGTGAACCAGGATTAAATCGTACCCGTATCGACTGATGCAGTTATACCGAAAGTTTAATCGTCACTCTAGAACTCTGCGTATCTTTTCAGGACCTCGGCACTAGAATGGCACTGAACTCTTAACTTCTCTGGTTGGTATTAAAATTTAGAGTAGGCAGAACGAATCTGGTTTTCCATTCATCTCTTAATACAATTATTCCTCTGTTTTATTTCGTAGTCATTCAGTCGTCCTAGGCACTGGACTACATATCTCAACCGAAATTGATAAACTGCGGAAAATAATTTTTTTTCTGTCTAATTTTCCTTGTTTGCGCGATAACGCCCACGTCTCAGAAAACGTTTGCCACTAAACGTTGTTATAAAACCTGTTTCACGTTCCATCAGAATGGGGTTTCGCAAAGTGATACGCATCTCTTCTTTGTCTCCTTTACTTATTTTTTCATGCACAATGCTACCTCACCTTTTGTTGTTGATTCAGTTCCATAATATTACCATCCCCTGCAATTGCACACAAATAAACAGCAAGCTATTCTCTTTTACATATTAAATGGTTGTAATTAATATCTTCTCTTACTTCTTATTCAATAGCAATTGAAACGTATTTCCTTTCTATAGATACACAAATACGCAGGATTCTTTCAGGTCCTTCGCTTCTATTTTTACGTAAACGACATAACTTTCTGTTCACTTTGTGTCCATCAGTACTAACACTTTAACTTACATGTTTCATAACCAGTTACTACATAAAATCCCAAAACATTAATTTCTTATTTTATGCAACTTTTTTACAGGTAAAAAGGTCTTCATCGCTATGCAGCGACGTTCTACTCTTCTTAACTATCCGCCTTCCTGACTCTCAGACTTCAGACCAAATATAATATAGCTGATTTCTCTCTGAAAGAATACAAGTATTAATCACATACTTATATTAAATTTGGAGTCTCATGTTTGTTATCTTATAGTGAGTGGTGATGATTGAGAGTGTTGTTAGGGAAGATGCAGGTTCGATGCTTTGGCGGATCATCCAGTTTTCGGCTTCCCATAGTTTACTAAATTGGCTCCAAGCAAATACATTCATCGTTCCTTCAAATATCCTTTTGGCAGTTCCTTGTCCAAAGTTCTATCTCTCTACAAGTACCTGGTCTTACACCAATAGAAAAACGTTGTCTACTAAAATCAACAGGACCATCTTCGGTGTTGTATTCACTTGTCTATTTGCTTTTTATTTGTGTAGTATGTTTCAAGATATTTTTAAAAAACCACTCTTATCATTTAATGTCCCGGTACTGGCCCGTTCACTAAGTGTTACAACTTGATATATCTCGCTGCCCCTAAATTACATGTTTCTCATACTTGATAAATTATAAATTTTACAGCCAGCTGCAAAATCAACTAGTGCCATTGAGCTACGCGATACAGATATCAGAAACTATTTTTACTGCAATATCGTTAAAGCTCTTGACTCCACAGAATATAAACGATTTATCAACGATTATGATAATTTTTCTTCATGCGCATTTCATTTGAGTAATCGAATAGCACATCAGCAGCTCAAAGTGAACTTATTCGCCAAAGAGTTAAACAAAATTTCTACCACAAATATCTTGGCATCAACTCAGACCGTTCCTTAACGTTCGAAGAACACATGGAAAACACAAGTCAGAAACTTAAAACGCAGAATAACCTCGTGAAGAAGCTAGCTGGTACTTCGTGAGGAGCTGATGCGGATTCACTATGAACAACCTCCCTCACGATGGTTTACCCTGTTACTGAATACTGTGTTCCAGTGTGGTAACTTAGCGTGCACATTAGAAAAATCGAGGTACATCTGAACGAGTGTATGAGAATAATAATTGGCACACTAAACTCCACACCGGTCCCATGGTTAAATGTCATCAGTAATATGTCACCTTCAGAGGTAAGATGCCAAGAAGCAACGGCACATGAGTGGATAAAATTACATCCTGAACATCCACAGGATCTACCAATCCACGAGGTCCTAAATGACCTATCCTCCACTGGTCTTAATTCCAGAAATCCAGTATAGCATGACGTATATCGCTTCGATGTCAAGGAAAAATGGTGACAAAGCTAGAACTCTGAATCTGTAAAATATCAAGATATTGAAGATCCTACAACCGGACTTCCGGGATTCCATCTGAAGAGAGACAAGTAAGTCAACCTCAACAGGCCGCACCAAATGCAACGCCATGCTCTAGTGGAGACTTCGGGATTCTTCTGTCTGTGACTGCGGAGCTCCTTCCCAGAGTATGGAGCACATCATCAAGGAATGCCCTCTGAGGAAGTAAGATGGACAGTTTCAAGATGTTTTCGTTGCTAAAACTTTTTTTATAACATGGCTGCAACAACTGGACGTAGATTTGTGAATGCGACCAACGTCTTTGTCACTGTATATATTTATGTGTTTTACATAAGTAGCTTAGCCATAGGACAAATAAATAAATAACAAATAATTTTTCTTGAATCCTGTTTGTAATGATAACGTCTTTACTAATTCTAGAAATATAACAGCACCTTAAACACATAATTGCAAGCAAACCCATACAACTTTTATCGTCATCAGCTGTGAGCTATTTCTTTTCTTTAAGTATGAAGGTCTTTGTGACATTTATTGGCAGCACACGTACCTACTCTAGAATCCCCAAAGCACTTTGCCGCGAGTGAGCGATCGCTTCTGGATTATGTTACCTCCGAGGGGGATTACGAGTCACTCGGCGATTGAGAAGTAACCACGTGACAAGGGAAGGGTGCCCGCATATCAGGAGTCAATTTTTGAGATCAGGCCTGGCTGCCTGCCTTTGGCACCCCAATCACGTGCGGAATATCTCTGGGGCGGCCCGCCACTTCCCGGAGCGACTCTAATGCACTGATCGCTTTTCAATAGACGCCATGAATATTTGATCGGCTATCCATACCACCCCTCAAAGTTTGGAGTACAGAATTGCGCTACAGTTTTCTTAAAGAAAGAATCTTTCGAAAAGCTTGTCATCTATGATACTTCAAATTATTGTGATAAAACATGAAATGAAATCCGTAACCTGTATATTATGAGTTGCACTGTTAGTAGTGATCTTATCAAGTATACAGATCTTCCTAGTCGCCAAATAGTTTGCTACCTGTACTAAAGTTAATATCTGATTAAATTCCTTCAACCTCCCAATGACCAGGTTCTTCCTTAAATGATTATTTCAGTACATAATAATAATTCCATGTAGTAGTAATGACCAGGTAGCAGGGTTTGTATTGGCTGCGCATTCCGCCCCTGTCGCAGCCGCCTTAACCTAACCCGGTAGTTCTACCGGGTACAGGGGACCTACAGTTTAACGTAGCTGTGCCAGGGATGAAGGTCGGGTTAAGGGCTTATGAAAATTCCCGCCAAGACAGGGATTCAAACCTTTGGTTCACCAGTCAGACACCTTAACCACTAGTCCACCAGACCGTTACATATTTCAGTAATAAACATAATTATTTTTCTTCTTGTTGACCCCATGCCTGTGTGGAGCGTAGGTGGTTACGATGGGGAATGTTTATCACTCGATGGCAACTGCAAGGAAGATGAACTCGAGTGGTTCCCCGTTACCTTCTCCATTGTAACAGTGTTCGAAATGTGATTTTAAGTGTGAATTAGAATTTGAATTAGAGAAAAAAAGAAGGGATGGCGTGAAACACGATGCCGACCCATTCAGGCCTATTCTTCCGAAAGACAGCAGGGATAACGCCAAGGATTAATGAACCAATCAACATCAACACCGTATACCCTATTCCAATCGCATTGTGGAGAGATTAGGAATTTTACCCAGGATTCATGGTTTACCCAAATCGCTCTGGGCGAATGCCGGAATGCTTCTTTCAAAAGGCCATGACCGAATTCCTTCCAGTTCCTGGTTCCCAGACCCATCCGGACTCTAATGACCTCGACGTCGACGAGGCGTAAGGCCATAAGTAAACAAAAAAGTAACCCAGGGCTTTGGTGCGCAATCTGGTGATTAGGAATTGTGTACCACCAACCACTGACTCTTCTACCCTTTTGGCTAAGTTCTCCCATCACGAGGACTTGAACCAGCTGCCCTCGTGTCAGCGCCGGACACCATTGGGGTATCGCACATAACTTAATTAACGTGGTGGGCATATTTATTCTAAAAGACGATAAATATTAATCTGGATTTCTTTTCAAAGTTTCCAAGGCACATCCAAACATATTTTCTACACTGTGCTCTAGGACTCTGTAAAGTATTTGAAAAACATCCCATCGCGCTCTCAGAGAGCCTCCAATTCTACCTAAAGTGAAATTTCTGGACGACTACAAGGAAAACCTCCAGGCGGCATGCATGTTACTACTTTCTATCGATGGATGAAAGCCAGCAATTGTTAATAAATAAAACAATGAAAGTCCCACAGCTCGGAAACCCTTGCCAACATCTTCTCTGTTTCAGCGGCTAAATTGTGGAATAACTTCCTGAATATACGAACCTCTGAAGAAATTAGTACATTTAAAAAATTTCTGAGGAAGTATCACTTGTTTCATTATTAACTGTCAAGCCACTCTTCCCATGTTTCATGCACTCTTAGTCTTCACTTGTATTAATTTATACTGTTATCTGATCCTTTTACAGTCTTCTCTAGTATTAGTTTATGCCGTTCTCACATTCTTCTTCAACCCTGACTAGCATTAATTCGTGCCAGTTACTTGCTGATTTACCTGTTATACAACAATATAATTAAGATTGTAGTTATTAATTTATTCTAAGTAAAATGTAAGATGTGTTGTAAACTGAAACTTATGTAAAGTGTAAATTATACAGGGGAGTCCTATACAATAAATCATTGTTACATTGTCCTGTACCTACCATTAAAGTTTGTACCATGAATTCGGGACCACCCTGTATATGATAAACAGATGCTATGTTGTTAGAGATCTTGCCAATCTAAATAAATCTTTTAAATAAATAAGCTAAGATTGAAATATTCAGATGATACAGTTTAGGGGAACGCTTCTCTAATACAAGAGAACTTAGTTTTGTATGAGAAACGGTTTTACTGGAACAGCGGATGCAATTATCTCCGCCTTTTCCCCCGGAAAAGAGTGCGGAAGTGGTTAATGTTGTTTAATATTCTGCGGCGTGCATATTGAAAGAAAACATTTTCGCTGGTCCCTCGCATAATTCAGAAGCACTGCGCCCAGCCTAATCCCGCCGATCCCACTTGCCTTGTAAATTCAGCTGCCGAGTGTCTTGCTCGGGCTCGCCACGAACGGTTTCTTGGGGTCCGCGAGGTGTTTGGCTAATTAACGACGACACGGAACGGCTCTCAGACACGTTAATCCCAACCCCTCCCCCCGCACCCTCAAACCCCTGGATTACCACCTCACGCCCATTGGCTGGCGGTTAAGCGCGACAACAAGTCTTCCCTTCAAAATCAATGCTTCTTTCCCACAGTTTTCAAGAGTTATTGGTTGCTTGGTTTGGTTTGCATTGTAGCGGCTACGATTTTTGAGGTACTGAAACTCGGGAGGTTTAAGCATTTTCTCTACCAAGACTAACTAACGCATTTATGAAGGAGATTATTAAGAAAAGGAGCAAATCTACAGGATAATACAAAAAGAAGGAGTAGATTTTGCGTTTTCATTTCTCACAAACTGAAAAAGATACAAATACGTGCAACACATTCCATTCCAAACCAAAATAATTTTTGAAGAGCATATAAATTTTCAATAAATATTTTAAAGTTTTGTTATTATTCAAGAATTAATAAACTCTTCTCAGCCATCATTTACAACCATAGATGTAACTGGATAATTTTTTAAGCCAATACAGCGCGATGACGTCATCCACACTTCTTCTCCTTACCGAGGCGAAGCTGTTTCAGCATTTTGATAGCCGGGTTCCAGGCCGCACTGAGTTGATAACCAGTGTCCCTGTTAACTAATGAATCAGCTGTTTTGATTTCTACAGGTTCTGTTATAATGCTGTCCCAAAAGTCTTTGACCTGGGTTAAAAAGTAGTGTTTTCAAAAATAGATATATGTACTTCTCTTCTTGCCACAGAGGAACATTTCTTGCGTGTTCGACACATCGCTGCACAATACACCGCTGCGTTTGTCAGATATAACGACGGCCGCATTCACAAGGTATACAGGGTGTTACAAAAAGGTACGGCCAAATTTTCAGGAAACATTCCTCACACACAAACAAAGAAAATATGTTATGTGGACATGTGTCCGGAAACGCTTACTTTCCATGTTAGAGCTCATTTGTGGACGGCTGTGATACAATACGCCATTCTCCAGGGCTGCATCAGCGCATCAGGGATTCCATGCGACGGAGGGTGGATGCATGTATCCTCGCTAACGGAGGACATTTTGAACATTTCCTGTAACAAAGTGTTTGAAGTCACGCTGGTACGTTCTGTTGCTGTGTGTTTCCATTCCATGTTTAATGTGATTTGAAGAGAAGTAATAAAATGAGCTCTATCATGAAAGTAAGCGTTTCCTGACACATGTCCACATAAAATATTTTCTTTGTTTGTGAGTGAGGAATGTTTCCTGAAAGTTTGGCCGTACCTTTTTGTAACACCCTGTATAATACACACCTGAGGTTCGTAAACCTAGCTCATGCTTAATGCAGCATACCTAGTATTAAATTTTTGCGGGTGGTCTGAAAATTTTCTTCACTCCGTGTTGAGTCAACAGTTGACTCAACACGGTGTCAAGAAAGTTGTTCAGTGACAGGTATGATTGAAAATGAGAGATGGCATAGACGCCTTCGAAATGTCCCACAAGCATGCCGGAGAAGAGTTTATTTATTTACAACGCTGTGAAAAAACTGTAATATTACATTATACTTAGCACTCTGCCTAGAAACAATGATCTCTGCAGTTCAGTACATTGAAGTTCCTAGTCTACGCTTTCAACATCCTCAGAGTTGATTCAGAATAACAAGTAACTAACAATCACTCAGTGTGACATGACAGATCTCGATGACTGAACATGGGTCTAAAAATTATCGAAACTGTGACAATTTTCTGAAACGAAGTTCTGGCATAAAGGCATTGTGGGTTAGTTCGGAACTTTCTTCTTGAATTTTAAATAGTTACAAACATGATACAGTTTTGTGTAGTTTAATAGATTATAAGGCTTATAAAAATGGAACAAACATTTTCTTCAGAAAATAAATTTACCTCGCGTTTTAAATAAAAAATCAAGTAATTTTTCAATTGTATTTTTTTGTTTTTAGTCACACTTTGTTTGTGACGTTTTAAATAATTGGAGGGATTATATATATGCGTGTTGGTTTTGGCCAAATAGACCATTATGCCTTTCTTTAGCTTGAATTGTGCTGTGGATGTGTACAGGCCGTGTTACAACTACGGTTGGTAGCACTAGAGGGGACTTACAGTTTAACGTAGCTCATATGACCAAACACAACTTCGCCTTCCGGGATTCCAACCCGGGACCGAAGGAACGAAAGTTTAGAAAGCAAACACGTCAATCACTGAGCAGCCATGTCCAGCGAGAAAATATGTTGTCGTAGTGAAAAACATTCAGTATGTCAGTTAGCCACCAGCGTGCCTCAGTGCGCTAAGGCGCAGCTCGCCAGATCTGGGAGGTACCACAGTGCCGGCCTTGAGCCCGTGACCCCACTTACAGGCCGTCCTGATTGTGGTTTTTAGGCGATTCCCGCGATCACTAATACGAATCCGGGGACTGTCTCCAATTTCAACCTCGTGAACTACACATTTCACAAACAAAAATAAACTTCTCACGCATAAAACATAGTTACGCGTTTCGCAGACAGATGGCAACAGTTCACGTCCTACACTATAGCTGCGGCCAGGGAAACTGGCAGGTGAGTGCTATCACGCTGTTGCCGCACTTCGGAACATTCTCGCGTGGCGCTCTCCAACACTGGAGAATGGCAACGCTGATCGTTCTGTGTTGCCTAGTACGAGCGTCAACGCGCAAACTATTACTACAAGCCAACAGGAGAGTTTAACTGTTAACACTAGAGTGCACGCGCGGGCTACATATGTAGCACAACGGGTAATATTGTCGTATACTGTATTATTTAAACTAGGCGCGCTACCGATTAATCACCCAGTGTATTCCTCAAGTACTAGCCCCCACCCCCTCCAGTTGTGTGCCATCTCTCGCGGTGCAAAGACGTCTGCATAAATTGCACTTGAAGTTGATTTGCTACATCTGTAGCCCACGCGGAAGTTAATTATTTAATATACAAGTGACAAAATTGAGGTAAATATGATACATTTGCGGTAGTAATACTATAAAAAGTAATGTCAATAATTGTTTTTTATGTGTGTTGTTTGGGTTTATGGATTTTTCGTGTAACTTTATTATGTTTTGGTCATTTTTAGACGGCGGATAAATGTGAACACTGCCCAAATACTAAGATGTTTGTTATTGTTATTAGTTGCTACTATACAAATGATGATCCCCATCAAAAAGGATTGGTGGAGTGTCTTTGATAAAATGTGTGAACAATACGACATTACTCGGAACAGTCGTCGATGGCTTCTCACGCTGTTTTACAATTTTGTAAACATGGCGGGTATAAACGGTCTTGTAATATATCAGATGAAAACCCAGGTATGAAAGCGATCCGTCGTCAATACCTTCAAGAAGTCGGATTCGATCTTGCAAGAACTCCTATACAGCGTCGTATATTCCAGAAAAATATACCAATTGGTATAAAACTGAAAGGTAGACTACTTCCAGGACTGGCAGATCAACCCCCGCAACACAATATGCCTGTTCGGGGAGGAGTTGGTCGATGTTCTTTTTGCAGCAGGGTTCGGGACCGCAGCATGCGCAAGCAATGCAGCAAATGTATGAGACGCATTTGTAGGAAACATCAGGCATTCGTCTGTCCTGAATGTATGCCAACAGAATGATTTATTATCAATGACTTTGCTAATTGGTTCAATAACTTAACTGGAAATCCATTTCATAAAAAATATTACGTTCCTAAATCAAAATAAGACTAAAAGATCTCAAACCTTCCAAAATTAGTTGATTATTAAGAAGTTTATGTTTATGTTGCAAATTATAACTAAGAAACAAAATTTTGTTACCTGTGTGAGCCATTGCGGTAAAAATAATGATGTTTAGTAATTACTTACTCCGTTTTATACTTTTTTGTCTGATTCCGAAAATTAATTAACCCATAAATGGGCTACGCCTGTAGCTCGCGCGTGCTCTCAAGGAGTATTTAAGGGCGCGTGTACTCTAGTGTTAAGTGAGTGATATGGTAACGGCGCGTTTGAAGCCACCCGCCTATACTTCTGGCCACAGCTATAGTGAAGCGCTCAATGCAGAGGGGCAAAATACACGGGAAAACAAAACAATTCTGCCACTAGTCGGCCTAACTATACTCTCGAGGTTCTTCTGGCCAAAAATGCCATACGAAAAAAATTCAGTTAAATTCAATTAATAATAAATTAATACGGTTGCCTAGCATTACATGCCAACCGGTAAGTACTGCTGCGTTTTCGCCACTTGCTGGTAAAAAATGAACAATGCGAAGTCTTTATTCTCTGTTGCTAGCTTTGACATGCATACGTTGCGGTGCTTCAGACATTATTGACGAGGGTCTTGAGAAAGGAGACACAAATAATTGACGACCTGTGTCACGGAGGGACCCGCCCAACTAATTAGCAACGTAATTGCCAACGCAGCCGCACCATGGCGCTGCAGCCTTCATAAAAGCGACGATCCATCCATCTGCGTTACAGCTACAGACAACCTCTCTCGCTTGGAACACGTTCTCCGCGCTAGCTGAAAAATTCACGTAATAGCCGAGTTCATGCTTCATTGTGGTCACAGTCGCGGCTTCTGACAGCTGAGCAAGATTATTAACGTCCACAGGACATGGGGAAATTTAGGCTTTCTCTAATTATAATGATTTCTGCCAATTATAATACCTTTATTTTATAATTTCAAATAAATAAGGGAAATGATTTATTTGCTGGCGTTATATAAGATTATTTTACATACATGTGAGATTTTGTGCAATATTCTAGTTGACATTACGAACAATAAATTACGAAAATATGTAAATACGAAAATATATGCAACTGCAAGGAAATATATGTTGCTTTCGTTATATTTATAGGAAGAATACATTGTAAGAATACTGGACTTTTTAAAGGATTGTTGTTGGTAGGAGAAGCACAATATCTATGGAAAAACATTTCTCTGGCGTTAATTTTATTTTTTTGTACACCCTCCTCTATTGAAACAATTTTATTGTTAAACCAGCATTTCCCCGTTCCTTCGCACCCGTGGATCCTGACGTGTGTAGAAATGATTTACCATTTTTGTTCTAATGCGAAATATTAACATAGAGAAGCAAAAAATGTATAATCAATCTATTTTTAGTTATTACCTTAGGTTCTGTTCATACCGCTCTCCGAAAGTTATATATATATATATATATATCTTACGTTTTAAAGCACTACAGTACAGTAAATATAAGAAATTAAAGCTACGTAAAAATTGTCAGTACAATAAGGGCCTATCGAAAAGCAATTGTCCCTTTGGTCAAAACTTTTTCATATACCTTTCGAGAAAAAGTTCATATCAAAGCAAAATGAAACCTACCTTAGACATAATGCCACTCGAAATTTACCCTATGCGATAACGTCAGCAGTACAGTAGGCGGCCATTTCTAACAGCAATGAATGTAAAACTGCTGGCAAGTTTTCGTGTTACCATACAAAGATATTCCTATGTCATTACAACGAATTCAATGCAGCTGACAAGTTTTCATGAATTCAGTACCAATGTATATATATATATACTTCCAAATAATGATTGCTAAGACCGTCTTTCATTCTGGTTCAGACTGCATTCCATCCTAACCGCCAGTACATTGCCGCCCAAAAGCCAAGCGCGCGTAAGTTATCAGTGAAAACTAAATTAATCGTGCCTTATGCTAA
>JARYHS010012519.1:11245334-11293342 GCA_031002005.1 Vandiemenella viatica
GAGTGTCTCAAGCTGTTTGATGACAGTCTCTTCATCTTCTGCTAGTATCGCTACATCATCTGCAAAAGCGAGTTATGATGTATAGAGGTTGTTTTTTGGAAAGCCAAGTGGAATTGGTTTCCAGCACTTACATTTCTTGAGTTCTTTTTCCCATTCTTCCTTAACCTTGTCTAGAATGACATCAAACAGAAGACGAGAGAGCCCATCGCCTTGTCTCACACCTGTTTAAATGTTAAAGGGTTCTGAAATTTCTCCCGTGAATTTTACTTTAGATTTAGTGCCAATTAGTGTTTGTTTTATGAGTTCTCGTGTTTTTGGATCTAGTCCTCTTTCTTCTAAAATTTGGAATAGTGAAGGCCTGTCTATTGAGTCGTATGCCTTTTTGGATTCCACAAATCTGCTTACCAGTGGTTTTTGTCTGAGTGCTCGCATTTTGATTATAGTTTTGAGGTTGAAAATTTGTACAGGTCTGAATCCTGCTTGATATTCTGCTAATTTAGGTTCTAACTGCTCTTGTGCTCTCTTCAAAACACAGGCTGAAAGAATTTTGTACGTGACTGGTAGGAGGGACATCCCTCTATAGTTGTTTACATCTGATTTGTTACCTTTTTTATGTAGTGGGTGGATGAGAGCAATCTTCCAATCATCTGTGATTTTTTCAGTTTGTCAAATGTTTTTGATTATTTGTGTAATTACTTTGAGTGAATTTGGACCTAAATTTTTTAAAAGTTCGGCTACAATTCCATCTTCTCTTGATGTTTTGTTATTTTTAAGTTTCTTTATATGTCCATAAATTTCTTCTTGTGTTGGTGGTGATGAGTTCTCTGTTGTTATTTCAGATTGTATTTTCGGAAACCTCTTTTTGAGTTGCGGACAATTTAAGAGCTGTGAAAAATAAGTGGCCAGATCTCGGCATTGTTCTTCATTTGTAAGGCAAGTTTACAATTTCGTTTTCTAAAGCATAGGTTCTGTGGTGAGTACCCGTTTATTTGTTTCACGAAGGTCTTGTAGAAATCATGTGTATTGTAATTTTTGAAGTTGTCTTCTATTGTCTGTAGTTGGTCATTGACATATTTTCGGTTATTTTGTCTTAAAATCTTAGACGTTTGTTTGCGAACTTCGAGAAATTTCTTGTGTGTTTCTTCAGATTTGTTGCAAATGTAATTTTGAAATGCCTTTTTTCTTTCTTCTAATGCAGTCTCACATTCTTGATTCCACCAAAGGGCTTTAGTTTTTTGTGAAGAGGTATCAGTTGTTTCGCGGTTTTGATTATTTTAATCCTAAATTTCTGCCAGTCTTCCGAAGGTTCTTCTTCCCATTTTTCTTTGATTTTGGAATCTTTGATTTTGCATGGATCGAATTTCGGAATCACTGGTGGTTTTTGTTAACTTTTCTTTTGGGTGTGAATTTAAATTTAATTTTTTATTCTGGATAAATAGTGATCAGAATCTATATTTGCCCCTCTGCGTACTTGCACATCGTGAATTTCTTTTTGATAGTCAAACGATATTGCAACATGATCAATCTGAAATTCCCCTAAATGATGGATGGGTGATCGTCATGTTATATATATACATATATTTTCGAAGTGACTTAGATATAATTTTGAGGTTCTTTTACTGGAATAACTCAATAAGTCGTGAGCCATTTTTGTTGGTGAACTTGTGTGCAGGGTAATCTACTGTCTTCTTGTATTTGCGTTCCCTGCCGATCTGTGCGTTGAAGTCACCAAGCAAAATTTTCACATCATCTTTCAGAATTTTGGCCATCTCTGTTTCAAGCCCTTCCCAGAATATTTCTGTTTTTTCGAGCTCTATTTCACTGTCACCATTTGTTGGTGCTCGTACACACTTGATCATTATTCTTGGCCGACTCTGAAAAATTCCATCACTCTTAACTTGCACAAACTTACATCAATGTCATCCCAGGAAACAGTAACACAATACTGACGAGCCAGTATTGCGTTACTGTTTCTTAAGATGACATTGATGTAGGATTGTGCAAATTAAGAGTGATAGAATTTTTCAGCGGCGGTCAAGAATAATGATAAGTGTGTTCATTAATGAAAGTATAATTTTCGTTGGTGTGTCTTATTCTCATGGTCATAAGTCGATTGTTGACTGGATTCACCTCTTTCACTGATTCCAAAACATTTTTATCTACAACAAAGGCCATGCCTAATAGTGCTGTTCTTCAGCCAATTTTCCTGTTAGTTCCACATTTGTAATTATTGTAATCTATTGTTTCCGAATCTGTAAAGCGCGTTTCTTGCAGAGCGATGATTTGGATTTTCTGTTAATTAAGTTCTGTTACGAGATTGTGTAATTTTCCAGTTTGAATGAGTCTCTGAAAGTTAAAAGTGCCAATTTAAGTGTGTGTTTTTCGTGAAAGTTTACCAGAGTACTCCGACTTGCTCTCTCGTATAAGTCCAAGCTCCCCAGAATCCGGATGCTTGGTTGTCACCTTGGAGTGGGTGGATTGTCCACCAGGGGTAATTTTGTCATTACTTGTATGAGTCATACTTGCTTATTACTGATTTTCTAGCTTTCGCTAGTATTGTATAACCAGGGATTGTGAGTTCCTGGAGCATGTTTACAGCCGCACCTCCTGGTGAACAGACGCTGACCATATTGCAGACACAACATGGATTTCAGTTGTCATTTTGGTCCGCGGGTGATATTTTACCCTGTATATCTGCCAGGTATTCCCCTTATTCTTCTTCTTATTATTATTATTCCGGTTTAGGAGAGTCTACATTAGCCTTTTCCAACCAAATGTCTACCTCCCCTTCAAGTGGTGCACCCTGTTTGCACGGACGAGGCTCTGGCGGCAGAAAGATTCTCAGTATAAGGAGTCACAAACTGCTTTCCAACGGCCTCCGAAAGGGATGCAGAAGGCAACGGAAAACCACTGCATTAAAGACCCAAAGGGTATCCCGAGGACATGTAATCCTCTCAAATTACATATATCATGATGGCTTCTTCGTTGATAAAATATTCCGGAGGTAAAATCGGATCTCCGGGTGGGGACTGCTCAGGGAGGAGTCATCAGAATGGATATAACATTCTACGAGTCGGAGCGTGGAATGTTAGAAGTCTGAATAGGGCAGGTAGGTTAGAAAACTTAAAAAGGGAGATGGAACAACTTAAGTTAGATGTCGTTGGGATTAGTAAGATTAGATGGAAGGACGCACAGGATTTCTGGTCTGGGGAACACAGGATAATTAGCACACAAGCTGTCAATGGAGTCACTGGTGTAGGATTTGTAATGAACAAGAAAGTAGGGAAACGGGTGAGTTATTATGAACAGTTTAGTGACAGGATTATGTTGATGAGGTTAGAAACTAAGCCTTCCTCAACCACATTAGTACCAGTGTATATGCCGACGTCACAGGAAGATGACAAAGAAATAGAGAAAATATATGCCGAAATTGAAGAACTAATCCAATATGTGAAGGGGAGGAAAATCTAATAATCATGGCGATTGGAATGCGATAGTAGGAGAAGGAAAAGAGGGGAATACTGTAGAAAGTTTTGGTCTAGGAGAAAGAAATGAGCGAGGAAGCAAGTTGTTAGAATTTTGTGAATGATATAAGATAGTCGTGGGAAACTCACTGTTTAAGAACCATGCAAGAATGATATACACCTGGAAAAGTCCAGGGTATACAGGCAGATTTCAGCTAGATTATATCATGGTCTATCAGAGATTCAGGAATCAAGTTCTAGACTGTAAAGTGTACCCAGGAGCAGACATAGACTCAGACCATAATTTGATATTAATGAAGTGCAGGCTGAAATTCAAGCGAATAAGGAAGCAAAGTAAGCAGAACAGACTTGAAGTGAATAAACTGAAATAATCTAGCACGAGAGAAAAATTGCGGAAATGGTACATGGCTACAAGAAAAGATTTTAGAAGTAGAAAAGGATATGGTCATACGTAAAGTAGATGCACACAGGAAGATCAAATAGAATTTTGGAGAAATGAAGAAAAGAGGTGTAAACATTAAAGCTGACGATGGGAAACATCTATTAAGCTCAGATGACAGAGCTAACTGATGGAATGAATACATTGAAAAACTTTATGATGGGGATGACTTCAACAATAGTGTAATGGAAAAGGAAAGCAATGTCGACATTGATGATTTAGGAGATACTGTTTTTAGGACATAATTTAATAGAGCACTAAATGACATGAAAGGAAATAAGGCAGTTGGAATTGATGACATCCTAGATTCCTAGCAGAACTTCTTAAATCCCTAAGAGATGAAGGAAGTGAAAGATTATTCAAGATGATATCAAAAAAAATTTGAAACAGGAGAAATTCCAACTGATTTTAATAAAAATATCATCTTCACACTCCCGAAGAAATGGTTATTCCCAAACAGACTGGCTGGCTGTTTATTCCCAATAGACTGGTTGGCTGGTTATTCCCGACAAACTGACTCGTCGTTTATTCCCGACATACTGTATGGCTAGATAATTCCGGCGAAATGTTCGGCTTGTTATCCTGGGAGACTGGTTGGCTGGTAATTTCCAGGAGAATGTTTGCCTTGTTACTTCCGACAGACTGGTGGGATGGTTATTTCAAGCAGAATGTTCAGTTAGTTATTCTGGCAGGCTGGTTGGGTGGTTATTCCCGATAGACTGCTTGGCTGGTTATTCCCAATAGACTGGCTGGCTGGTTATTCACGATATACTGCTAGGATAGTATTTCTTAACAGACTGGCTGTCTGGTTATTCTCGATAGACTGGTTGGCTGGTTATTTCTGAGAGATTGGCTGGCTGGATATTCTGGACAGACTGTTCTGCTAGATAATTCCTGTGGAAGTTTGGGCTGGTTAACTCGTATCACTGGTTGGCTGGTAATTTAAAGGAGAATGTGTGGTTGGTTATTTCCGACTGACTGTTTGGCTGGGGTTTTTTTTTCAGAAGAATTTTCGGTTGGTTATTGTGGCAGGCTGGTTTGATGGTTATTCCCGATAGACTTCTTGGCTGGTTATTCCCGACAGACTTTCGGCTGGGTATTTTCTGTTGAATGTTTGGCTGGTTATTCCAGGAGCCTGGTTGGCCGGTTATTTCCAGCAGAATTGTCGGTTAGTTATTGTGGCAGGCTGTTGGGTGGTTAATCCCTATAGACTGCTTGGCTGATTATTCCCAACAGAATGGCTTTTTGGTTATTCCTTATAGACTGGTTGGTTGGTTATACCCAACAGACTAGATGGCCAGTTATTTACGATAGACGGCTAGGCTGGATATTCCCAATAGACTGGCTGGCTGGTTATACCTGATAGGCTGGTTGGCTGGTTATTTCCGAAAGACTGGCTGGCTGGTAATTCGCGATAGACTGGTTTGTTGGTTATGTCCGACCGACTGGTTAGCTGGTTATTCTCGACAGGCTGTTTGGCTAGATATTTTCTGCGGGATGTTTGGCTGGATATCCCGGGAGAATGGTTGGTTTGTAATTTACAGAAGAATATTTGGCTGGTTATTTCCGACAGACTGGTTGCTGGTTATTTCCAGCAGAATGGTTATTCTGGGAGGCGGGTTGGGTGGTTATTCCTCATAGACTGCTTTGCTGATTATTCCCAACGGACTGGTTTGCTGGTTATACCAGACAGTCCTGCTGGATGTTTATTCCAGACAGACTGTTCGGCTAAATATTTCCTGCTGAATATTCGGCTTGTTATCCCGGGAGACTGGTTGGCTGATAATTTCCAGGAGAATGTTTGCCTGGTTGTTTCCGAGAGACTTGTTGGCTAGTTATTTCCAGCAGAATGTTCGGTTGGTTAATCTGTCAGGCTGGTAGGGTGGTTATTCCCGATAGACTACTTGGCTCGTTATTCCCAACATGCTAGCTGGCTGGTTATACCTGATGAACTGGCTGGCTGGTTATTCCCAACAGACTATTAGGCTAGTTATTTCCTGGGGAATGTTTGGTTGGTTATCTCGGGAGACTGGTTGGCTGGTAATTTCATGGATGTTGTTGTTGTTGTTGTTATTGTTGTTTATTATGATGATGATGATGATGATGTTTTAGGGCGCGTCAACGACTGGGTAATTAGCGCCATGAATTAACCCAGATATGACAGCGTCACTTAAAACTGAACACAATTACCATCTAAATGGCCGACTGTAAAGGGGTCGGCCACACAGACAGTAAAATAAAGTGAAATACTAAAACAGCGGCTGTCAACGGGTCATAAAAAAACACGAGTACTACAACACCTGGTTGGCTGTAAGAGGCCAACCAGAATAAGCCAGACTTAAAACAACGATCTAGCTGGCTTGCTGTAAAGAAGCCAGCTAGTTATAACATGTAAAACTCAGCACAATAGTCTACAAACTTATAAGGAGTACTTGAATGGGTGTTCTAAAAGGACCACCTTTCAACTCTTAAAACTTAGGCCGATCTGCCCAAAATTGTTGGCAAAACATCGGCCAAACAACAAAATTTTAAAACCCTTGCTACGCTATCATCTACATTACTTAAAATAACTGGCAGATCGTTGGCTAGTCCAACGTCTGCTCTTAAATCCAAAAATAAAACACAATCAGTTAAAATGTGGCGCACTGTCAAATGTACGCCGCAAGCATTGCATTCCGATGAGTCCTCTCGGTGGAGAAGAAAGCCATGCGTCAGAGACAGTGCCCTGTACGGAGGCGAGTAAGGAGAACCTCATCCCTCGTTGCCTGCTGGAAGGAGCTGCTCCACGGCTGAACGGTCGGTTTGACCAGCCGGAGCTTATTATGCTCTATTTCCAGCCACTTCCTCTGCCATATCTCAAAAACAATTCTCTTCGCCGCCGAGGCAAGGTCTGACTTTGGGACCGGAGCTAAGTCTGTTTGGACCTTGTCGCAAGCTAACTTGGCAGCTACTCAGCTGCCTCGATCCCCCTGATTCCCACATGGCCCGGTACCCAGCAGAATAAAACCTCCTTCCCACAGGATTGGAGGGAAAGGAGGGCGTCCTGGATATCCTGGACTAGACGGTCTGCTGGGTACATGGTTGCTAATGCCTGAGTACAACTGAGGGAATCACAGCATATGATTTACTTCATATTGCAGCATACCTTCATATGCTGGAGCGACTTTACCGTAGCAGGGCGTAGCAATCCGCAGCGTAAACGCTGCACCTGCTATCCAGTTTGTCGCTCGAGAGAACTCTAAGGAGCAACCTACTCCGTTAGCCTGCTTAGACCCATCCGTATATACCGGGGTAAAACGCGATCGGGATTCAATACAGCCATAAAAACACTCAGAAATACCCTGTCAGCGGTAAACAGTTTGTAGTACCGCGACAGGTGTAAGATCATTCTGGGCCTCTTTAAAACCCAGGGAGGAGATTTACTCCATCCTTGGTGATAAAATGTGGGCAGCTCACAACCATATTTTTCTAAAATTGCCTTTGTATGGTGACTGAATGGTTTGGTCGCTCTACAGCGATTGGCATATAGCCGTTCAAAGTTTAGTCACATCACTATGTCGTGCACCGGACTACCAGGCGTTGTTGCAATATGTACATAGTGTCGCACCATGAGGAGATGCCGCCGGGTGGAAAGCGGCGGCTCGCCAGACTCTGCACAAATGCAATAGGCACCCGTGGCGAGTCGAATTCCTACTTGGTGGACACTATCTAGTATCCAAAGATAACTGTCCCTCCCGTGCCGAACCGTATACAATGCAACCATACTCGAGACGTGACCGTACAAAGGCTCTATAAATCTGTAGCAGGCAGGAGCGGTCGGCGCCCCATGAGCTGCCACAGAGACATTTTAAAACATTCAGAGCTTTCAAGACCCTGGCCCTCACATCCTTAATATGTGGCAGCCAGCTAAGCCTTGAGTCTAAAATGAGGCCTAGAAAACAAACAGTATCAGTAAAAGTTAAAACCCTGTTCCTCAGGGTAAGATGAAGCGCAGGTAAAATACGGTACTAATACTACGAGTAAAAAGTACACACCGGATTTTCTCAGCAGAGAAACGAAAACTGGTGTGCACTGACCATTCATCCAGTCTGTTCAGCGCGAGTTGCAGCTGTCGCTCAGCGCTTCTCAGGCTGGAAGATGTACAAAAAATTAAAAAGTCATCCATAAGGAGTACCGTATGTGACTCCTTATAATAGTTGCAATGCTATTAATAGCTATGGCGAAAAGAATAACACTTAAAACTGAGGTAGTATCGTAGGCCTTCTCAATGTCGAAAAAAACACCCACAAGGTGTTGGCAGCGTATAAACGCATCATGTATTGCCGCTTCCAGCAGGATCAGGTTGTCCAAGGTGAAACGGAACTTCCTGAATCCACACTGAAAGAGGCTCAGCAGATTGCGGGATTCAAGATCAGACGAGGCTGCGATTGACCATACGCTCAAGTGTCTTTCCGCAGCTGGTTAGGGCGATATTACGACAACTACCTGGCAACAATTTGTGTTCGCGTCCCAAAGACACCTCAGATTCCGAATAGGTCTCGGTGGGTTGAAGGTTTTCCCCCTGGCGAGACCTTCTTCTCCGGACTACTTTGTAGCCTGGGATGCGGGGAAGGGGATTTTAAAAAAGGTGTTGGGTCCGAGTGCTGGAACTTAGGATCCCGGACCTCCTGATCAGTTTGCCTTACATTGCAAACTGATGTTGTAGCTGTTGAAACTGAAACGGAAGACGTTGCCACTGCAGTGCTTATAATGATAGGCTTCTCTGCGATTGCTGGTGGAACTGATGATTCTGCTGTCGAGGTCGTCTGGGTTGCAGATGTGTTGCTACCAACATCCGCGGTATTAGATGTTATGACCTTGGTGGACCTGGCGCCACATTTGCATTGACATGAGCACGTGGTACTTGTGCCCATGTCTGCAAAGGACGTCTGTGTAGCAAAACTTTCCTTCCTAATGGGAGTTGACAAAGTTTTTGCAAAGATAGTGCGAAGACGGGTGGCGCAAGATCCTTAAACCGCTTCTTAGCTTCGCCATAAGAGAGTCGCTCCTTGGTTTTCAACTCCTGTACCTTCTTTTCATCAAGCTACACTCGACACTCCCTTCTCCAGGCTGGATGTGCCCCGTAGCAGTTGACGCACACCTGTGGTAGAGTACAAGCAATGCCTATCTCATGTGCAGCTTTTCCACACTTTCCACAGGTGGGGTTGCCTTTGCAGGTCGCTGTCGTATGACCGAACCGCTGGCACTTAAAACAGCTCATCGGGTCCGGTACATACGGGTGTACATTGAGATTGAAATATCGTGCTTTAATGTCTTTCGGCAACGTCGGAGTGTCGAACGTCAGGACGAAGGTGGCAGTCTTTTCCAGACTGCCGTTTAACCTTCCTGTCATCTGGCGAACCTCGACCACAAGTTCTGATGACCACTCCTTAAGGAGTTCCTCGGTCTCTAAATCTATTTGGTCCCGGCAGGTGACCACGCCTTTGCTCGAATTTTGAGATTTATGGAGTTCGCACTTTAATGCGAACTCCCCGAGCTTCTCACACTGAAGGAGTACGACAGCCTGCTTGTGAGAAAATGTTTCCAACAGCAATGTCCCATTCCTCAGCTTTTTGACAGATTTTAGTTTTCCGCATATACATTCCAAACCTTTTTGGATGAAGAAGGGACAGACCTTCTAAAAAGATTCCTCAACCCTTGACATTACTAAAAAGGCATTATCTATAATAAAGTCCTTTTTGTTACTTTCTGTTGTATTCTGAGGAGGGCTTTCAACCCTCGTCCTTTTATTTCCACTTATATGGGTGTTGGAAGACCCTTGTGGTCCACCCGAGCCACAGGTTTTTTTTTTGTTGTTGATATTTTAGAATTCATTCTGATCCCACGAGTAAGGGAGGAAACGTACGGGGGGCCTTACCTCCATAGCTCCCCCCACTAATACAACAGGTTGCACGCTAGCAAGTGATCTGCCTCTCACCCATTCACCTCCTCGGCACGTGTCTGACCTTGAGGTTGAGGTTTTTTTATAGAGGTTTGTACACTCCTCGCGATCCAGGTGATTAAGCCAAGATCCCCATTCTCCTAGGCACACAACGTTCCACCGTCACGCACTACGGTGGTCGTTGAAGCATGGTAGGAGTTTATGGTGTGGGAAACTTGCAGTGCACACAAGTTTCCAGCTCGGGTACCACAGGTTCGCCAAACTCGTACCTGGCACTTGAGTACTTACCGATAGACTAGTTGGCTGGTTATTCCCAAAAGACTGGCTGGCTAGATATTCCCAATAGATTGCTTGGGTGGTTATTATCAACAGACTGGCTGGCATGTTATTCCCGATACATTGTTGGGCTGGATATTTCCTTTGGAACATTCGGCTGGTTATCTTGGGAGACTGGTTGGCTAGTAAATTCCAGGAGAAAGTTTGGCTGGATATTTCCGAGAGATTGGTTGGCTAGTAATTTCCAGCCGAATGTTCAGATGGTCATTCTGGCAGGCTGGTCGGGTGGCTATTACCGATAGACTTATTGGCTGGTTATTCCCAACAGAATGGCTGGCTGGTTTTTCCCAATAGACCAATTTCTGGTTATTCCCAACATCCTGGCTGGCTGGTTATTCCCGACAGACTGGTTGCTGGTTATTCCCGTCAGACAGTTCGGCTAGTTAATCCCAATAGATGAACTTCTCGTTATTCTGACAGACTGGCATGCTGGTTATTCCAGACAGACTGTATGGCGAGATATTTCCTGAAGAATGTTCGGCTGGTTATCCCAGGAGGCTGGTTGACTGGTTATTTTCAACATAATGTTCGGTTGGTAATTCAGGCAGGCAGTTGGGTGGTTATTCCCTACAGACTGCTTGACACTTTATTCCCAACAGACTGGCTCGATGGTTATTCCCGATACACTGGTTGGCTGGTTATTCCAGACATACTGGCTGACTGTTCGGCTAGATATTTCTCTGAGAGTGTTTGGCTGGTTATACCAGGAGAGTGGATGGCTGGTAATTTCCAAGAGAATGTTTGGTTGGTTATTCCCGATGGACTGGATGGTTTGTTATTCCTGATATACTGTCTGTCTAGCTATTCCAGAAAGTCTGCTTCGCAGGTTATTCCCGACACAATGTCTGGCTAGTTATTCCAGATAGACTGTTCGGCTAGATTTTTCCTGAGTAATGTTCGGCTGGTTATCCCGGAATGGTGGTTGCCTGGTAATTTCCAGGAGAATGATTGGCTGGTTATATCCAACAGACTGGTTTGGCTGGTTATTTACAGCAGAATGTTCGGTTGGTTATTCTGGCAGGCTGGTTGGGTGATTATTCGCGACAGACTGGCTGGTTGGTTATTCCATACAGACTGGATGGCTGGTTATTCCCCATAGACCATCTGGCTGGTTGTTCCCGACCAGTGGCGGCTCGTGGTTTTGATGCTAGGGAAGGCTGCGAATCTTTTACCCCTGCGGTCAAAGTCTTGATGGGGAGAGTCCTACCGATTTTTTTTTTTTTTTTTGCCACCTATAATTCCGTCTAAAAATAGTATTTTTGGCAGCTGCTTTCACTGTAGGCCTCCTTCCTTTGTTTTCCGTCATCAACTACTTAAAATAATAAACAAACAAAAAGGAAAACAGAAACAAAAGGAAACACAAACTACCTGCAAGAAAAGATCTATACAAATAAGTATTTTCAAATGTGTGTTTTATGAAATTTCAGGTACATTTGTCAATGACAAATTCATGAGCGGAATATCGAACTTTTATGTGACTTCATTTGGTAAATTACATAGTTACATAAAAGAAATTAACACCACGAAGATGTGGGGAGGTGACGGGAGAGATGGAGCCATGGACTTGGTGAGAACGTTTTTCAGGTAGGGCTGAAGACAAGCAACCAGTGGCATAAAGCGGAAGGCAGACCCAAACGGAGACGAATTCTTGTAGCGGCACTTATAAATGAAATCAGCTTGTCTCCCCTTCTGCGCTGCGAAATGGTCTATGACCATTTCATTGAAATTTGGTCGACGCAGAAGTTCTTTTTCAAGAGAACACATCGCAAGCGCACAAAGTCTGTCCTCGTTCATAGTATTTCGCACGAATGTTTTCACTCGTTTCAGTGTAGAGAAGCATCGTTCTGCCTCTCCAGTCGTCATTGGGAATATTACTATTATCTGCAGAAGTTTAACGCTCTCAGGGAACGCTTGTGCCAAGTTGTTTTCATAAAGAAAGTTCAATAAGGTCAAAGCACCTGTTGCTTTTATGAAATCTTTTCGGCTGTACAACACATTTAGTTCACAACGGAACTCTGGAGATTTTAATTTAAACAAATTAACAGCTGTTTTTAGTTCTTGTTCTGGGAAAACAATGTGGTGTTTAGAAAACAATGACGGTTCAAACAACCGTGCAACTGACAAGTGTTCACTAAATTGGAATCTGTCACTGGCCTGCGTTATGATATGATCACAGACGTCTAGTGCACACACCTTCCGTGATTCCGTGAAACGTCCACGTTTTACAGCTGGTTCTTCCTGCTCCCAGTGGTTGTCAAGTTCAAGTGAGGCCCTAATATGTTGAACAGCTGCTGCAAAGTGAGACACATATTCCATTGTCTTCACTGCATCAATATTCCTTTGCTGGAGTTCATTGAATAGAATGTCACAATGAGCCATGACTTTGTTAAAAAACTGTAACCAAAAGAGGAAGTCATCGTCTTGAAGGAATCCCTTCAGTCCCAAAGCTCTGTTTATTGTCCTGTAATCATTACCATCTTCGTCAATAATTTTTTCCATACACTCAAGAATTTCATTTCTGTATTTATATACAGTGGTTACGCACCGCGATTTGAAATTCCATCTGATGGACTGAGGACAGGTAGGAATACGTTTCTTCATTATCTCGTCAAGAAACGCTGTGCGTTTAGGAGACTGAGAAAAAAAAGTAGAAATTCCTTCCAAGTTGCTAAAAAAGATCCGCACTTGTTTATTGCCTTTTACACAACGTTCGACAATTAAATTTAACTGATGTGCATAGCAGTGAATAAAGTGAACATTCTTATACACCTCTTTGATTTTAACTTGAACCCCACCCTTGTTGCCGCTCATGACAGGAGCACCGTCGTAACACTGAGCTTAACAGCTCAGTGTTTTTCGGGTGTCTCATTTACTTTCATTTTCTGTAGTTCGCCGAGAATGACATCACTTACACCAGCTGCACAGTGACTCTTTGGTTGTATGAAAGAAATAAATCTTTCATATATTTTACCGAGTAACTCATATCGAATTATCAGAACCAGTTGTGACAAATTTGAACAGTCAGTGGTTTCATCAACTTCGATTGCTAGGTAATTTGTCTTTGACGGTTCACTCCTGATAAGATTGAGACATACCTCATAAATCGATTCCAGCAATTCATTCTGAATTGTTTTGGACAGGCCCATGAAAACACGATTTTCTGATTTCTCAATGTGCTGCTTCAAGATGCTGTCCAGTTCTGACATTAGATCAACTAATCCTCGAAAAATCCCTGGATTCTTGGAATTATCCGTTTCGTTATGTCCCCTCAAAGCAAGCTCGAATTTGCCACAAAATTTTATGCAGTCAACCAGTTTACTCAGTATGTATCGATTTTTTTTATACATTTTCATTGTATGTCTTTATGCTAAGGCGGTAGGCACTATCTAGTTGGCACATAATGTCAACTTTCCCTAACAAAGAAAACTCAATGATTCCATTCAAATGTTTTTCACTGGAATTATGTTTTTTTCACTTTCGCGTGAAAATTCTTCAAGCCTGTAATTCCATTTTCTGTCCATGCGTTGTCATTACAATTCGTAACAAGACATGAGAAACAGAAAAATGCATTCTTCACCTCACAACCACACAACCACTCAGCAGCATCATACATACTCTGCTAAAATTGCGAGCATACCCTTTCCTGGATTTGCAATGTTTTTGTTCTTGACTGATGTTAAGATCAGGTCTCGGCGCACCAAGATTCTTCGCTTTTACCCTAACCTCGTGTTCCAAATTTTTTCCCAGTAAATTGCAAACCGAATTCATAATTGCACTTTCAGAACCCCAGAAAGCTGCAACTATTCTCAAAAACGAAAATATAACTCACAAGAGTTCAGGCTCCACAGCACAACACACAAAAACAAACTTCCAAATAACACTTCCTCGTGCAAATTATTTAGCAACTTAGACAATGAAACGTTTGTGCGCCTATTGCATTAATCGTTCAAAAAATTCTCGCTAGGTGGTGAAATACTTCCTGTTATTTTAAATTCTGTATTACTCTATTTAAAAACATATTTTAATATATCTCTTGGGGCGGCTCCGCCTCAGAGCCTTTAAGGACGAGCCGCTACTGTTCCCGACATACTAGCTGGCTGGTTATTCCCGACAGACTGTTCAGCTAAATATTTCATGTAGAATGTTGGGCTGGAGTATGGTTGGCTGGTAATTTATAAGAGATGTTTGGCTGGTTATCCCGGGAGACTAGTTGGCTGGTTATTTCCAGCAGAATGTTCGGTTGGTTTTTCCGGCAGGCAGGTTGGTTGGTTATTCCCTAGAAAATGCATGGCTGTTTATTCCCAACAGACTGGCTGGCCGGTTATTCCCGATAGACCGGTTGGCATGTTATTCTGAGAAGACTGGTTGGCTGTTTATTCCCGACAGACTTTTTGGCTAGTTATTTCCTGGGGAATGTTTGGCTGGTTATCCCTGGAGACTGGTAATTTCGAGGAGAATGTTTGCCTGGTTATTTTCGACAGACTTGTTGGCTAGTTATTTCCAGCAGAATGTTCAGTTGGCTAATCTGGAAGGCTAATTGGGGTGTTATTCCCAAAAGGCAGCATGGCTGGTTGTTCCTAACAGACTGGCTGGCTGGATATTTCCGACAGACTGCGTTGTTGGTTATTCTCGACAAACTGTTAGGCTAGATTTTTCCTGTGTGATGTTCGGCTGGTTATCCCGCGAGAATGGTTGGCTGGTTATCCTGGGAGACGGGTTGGCTGGTTATTACCAGCAGAATGTTTGGTTTGTTATTCTGGATGATAGCTGGGTGGTTATTCCCGACAGACTGCTTGGCTGTTTATTCTCAACAGACTGGCTAGCTGGTTATCTCTGATTGATTGGTTGGCTGGTTATTCTCCAAAAGAATAGCTGGCAATTATTCCCGATAGACTGCTTGGCTGGTTATTCCCAACAGATTGGCTCGGAGGTTATTCCCGATTGAATGGTTCGCTGGTTATTTCTGCGCTAATAACCTCGATGTTGACGCGCCCTAAAGCCGGCAACCCGGCTGGCTATTTCTGACAGAATGGGTTGCTGGTTAATTCCGACAGACTGTTGGGCTAGATATTTCCTTCGGAATGTTTGGCTGGTTATACTGGCAGACAGGTTGGTTGGTAATTTCTCGGCAAATGTTTGGCTGAATACTTCCGACAGATTGGCTGGCTGGATATTTCCAGCCGAATGTTCGGATGGTTATCCTTGCAGTCTGGTTAGGTGGTTAATCCCAATGGACTTCTTGGCTGTTTATTCCCGACAGGCTGTTTTGCTAGAAATTAATGCGGAATGTTCGGCTGGTTATCCCGGCTGACTGAATGGCTGGTAATTGATACGAGAATGTTTGGGTGGTTATTTCCAGCAGAATGTTCGCTTGAGTTTTTATTTCAGGAAAGTCTGGTGGTTATTCCACACAGACTTCTTGGCTGTTTATTCCCAAAAGACTGGAAGGCCGGTTATTCCCGATGGACTGATTTGCTGGTTATTTCCAAAAGACTGGCTGGATGGTATATTCCCAATAGACGGGTTGCTGGTTATTCCCAAACAACTGGCTGGCTGGTTATTCCCTTATAAACTGCTTGGCTGGTTATTTCCAACAGACTGGATGGCCGGTATTTCCCGACAGACTGTTCGGCTAGTTACTTCCTGGGGTATGTTTGGCTGGCTATCTCGGGTACAATGGTTAGCTGGTAATGTCCAGGAGAATGTTTGGCTAGTTATTCCAGGAGTCTGGTTTGCTGGTTATTTCCAGCAGAATATTTGGTTGGCTAATCTGGCAGCCTGGTTGGGTGGATATTCCCGATAGACTGCTTGATTGGTTATTGCCAACAGACTGGCCTGATGGTTTTTGCAGATAGACTGGCTGGCTAGATATTTAATGCGGAATGTTTGGCTGGTTATCATGGGAGACTGGTTGACTGCTAATTTCCAAGAGAATGTTTGGTTGGTTATCTCAGGGTACTGCTTGACTGTTTATTCAAAACAGATTGACTGGATGGTCATTCCCAATAGACTGGATTGCTGGTTATTCCCAAAAGACTGACTGGCTGGTTATTCCCAACAGATGGATGGCCGGTTATTCCCGACAGACTGTTCAGCTAGATATATCGGGCGGAATATGCGGCTGGTTATTCAAGGACACTGGTTGGCTGGTAATTTCCAGCAGAATTATTAGCTGGATATTTCCGACAGTTTGGTTATATCCAGCCAAATGTAAGGATGGTTGCTCTGGCAGGTTGGTTGAGTGGTTATTCCAGATAGACTGCTTGGCTGGTTTTTCCCAACAGATTAGCTGGCTGGTTATTCCTAATAGCCTGGATGGCTGGTTATTTCCGACAGACTGTATGGCTAGATATTTCCTGTGGAATCTTCGGCTATTTATCCAAGGAAACTGGTTGGTAGATAATTTGAAGGAGATTGTTTAGATGGATATTTCTGACAGTCTGGTTGACTGGGTATTTTCAGCAGAATGATCAGTTGGTTAATCTGGCAGTCTTGTTGGGTGGTTATATCCGATAGACTGCTTGGATGGTTATTCCCAACATAGTGGCTGGCTGGTTATTCCCGAAAAACTGGTTGCTAGTTATTTCCGACAGACTGGTCTGCTGGTTATTTCCAACAGACTGTTCGGTCAGATATTTCCTGCAGAACGCTTGGCAGGTTATCCCAGCAGACTAGTTGGCTGTTAATTTATACGAGAATGTTTGGCTGGTTATTTCCAGCAGAATGTTATGTTAGTAATTCAGGCACGCTGGTTGGTTGGTTATTCCCGGCAGATTGCTTGCCTGATCTTTCCAAACAAACAGACTGACGTTATTCCCGATGGATAGTTTGGCTGGTTATTCCCAACTCACTGCCTGGCTGGTTATTCCCAGCAGACTGTTTGGCTAGATATTTCCTCCGGAATGCTCAGCTGGTTTTCCTTGGAAACTGGTTGGCTGGTAATTTCCAGGAGAATGTTTGGCTGGTTATTTCCGACAGACTGGTTGGCTGGTTATTTCCAGCTGAATGTTCTGTTGGTTACTCTGGCAGGCTAGTTGGGTGGTTATTCCCGATAGTCTGCTTGGCTTGTTATTCCCAACAGACTGGCTGGCTGCTTATTCCCGACAGACTGTTCGACTAGACATTTAAAGGAAATTTTGGCTGGTTATCCCGAGAGACTAGATCGCTGGTAATTTCTGAGGGAATGTTTGGCTAGTTATTTCTTAAAGTTTGGTTGACAGGTTATGTCCAGCAAAATATTTGTTTGGTTTTTCAGGCAGTCTCTTTGGGTGGCAATTCCCAATAGAATGCCTGGCTGGTTTTTCCCAAGAGACTGGCTGGTTTTTCCGACCGACTGTTCGGAAAGATATTTCGTGCGGAATGTTTGGGTGGATCTCCCCGGAGACTGGTTGGCTGTTTATTTCCGAAACAATGGCTGGCTGGTTATTCCCGACAGATTGTTGGGCTAGATTTTTGCAGCGGAATGTTCGGCTGGTTGTCCTGGGAGACTGGTTGGCAGGTAATATCCAGGAGAATGTTTGGATAATTATTTCCGATAGACTGGTTGGCTGGTTATTTCCAGGCTGGTTGGGCGGTTATTTCCGATAGACTGCTTGTTTGGTTATTCCCAACATACTGGCCTGCTGGTTATTCCCGATAGACTGGTTGGCTCGTTATTCTGGGTTGACTGGCTAGCTGGTTATTCCTGACAGATTGTTCAACTAGATATTTCCTGTGGCATTTTCGGCTGGTTTTCCTGGGATACTGGTTGGCTGGTAATTTCAAGGAGAATGTTCGGTTAGTTATTTCAGTCAGACTGGGCGGCTGGGTATTTCCAGAAGAATGTTCGTTTGGATATTCTGGCAGACTGGTTGGGTGTATATTCCCGAAACACAGGTTGCCTGGTTATCCCCGACAGACTGTATGGCTTGTTATTCCCGACAGGCTGTTCAGCAAGATATTTCCTGCAGAATGTTAGGCTGGATATCCCGGGAGACTAATTCGCTGGTAATTTCCAGTACAATGTATGCCTGGTTATTTCCTAAAGACTTTTTGGATGGCTACCATATTTCCAGCAGAATGCTCAGATGGTTATTCTGGCTGGCTGGTTTGCTAATTATTCCCGACAGACTTCGGCAAGATATTTCCTGCGAAAGTTTGAGCTGGTTATCCCGGGAGACTGATTGGCTGGTAATTTTCAGGAGAATATTTGGCTGGTTATTATCGAAAGACTGGTTGGGTGGTTATTTCCAGCAGAATTTTCGGTTCGTTATTCTGGCAGGCTGGTTATTTCCGACGGACTGGCTGGCTGGTTAATTCCGCAAGACTGTCTGGCTGGTTATTCCCGTAAGACTGTTTGGCAAGATATTACCTGCGGAATTATCGGCTGGTTATCCCGGGAGACTGGTTGAATGGTAATTTAATGAAGAATGTTTGGCTTGTTATTTCCGAAAGACTGGTTGGATGGTTATTTCCAGCCGAATGTTCAGTTGGTTATTCTGGCAATATGGTTGGCTTGTTATTCCCGACAGACTGTTCAGCAAGATATTTCCTGCAGAATGTTAGAGTGGATATCCCGGGAGACTAATTCGCTGGTAATTTCCAGTACAATGTATGCCTGGTTATTTCCTAAAGACTTTTTGGATGGCTACCATATTTCCAGCAGAATGCTCAGATGGTTATTCTGGCTGGCTGGTTTGCTAATTATTCCCGACAGACTTCGGCAAGATATTTCCTGCGAAAGTTTGGGCTGGTTATCCCGGGAGACTGATTGGCTGGTAATTTTCAGGAGAATATTTGGCTGGTTATTATCGAAAGACTGGTTGGGTGGTTATTTCCAGCAGAATTTTCGGTTCGTTATTCTGGCAGGCTGGTTGAGTGGTTATTTCCGACGGACTGGCTGGCTGGTTAATTCCGCAAGACTGTCTGGCTGGTTATTCCCGTAAGACTGTTTGGCAAGATATTACCTGCGGAATTATCGGCTGGTTATCCCGGGAGACTGGTTGAATGGTAATTTAATGAAGAATGTTTGGCTTGTTATTTCCGAAAGACTGGTTGGATGGTTATTTCCAGCCGAATGTTCAGTTGGTTATTCTGGCAGAATGGTTGGCTTGTTATTCCCGACAGACTGTTCAGCAAGATATTTCCTGCAGAATGTTAGAGTGGATATCCCGGGAGACTAATTCGCTGGTAATTTCCAGTACAATGTATGCCTGGTTATTTCCTAAAGACTTTTTGGATGGCTACCATATTTCCAGCAGAATGCTCAGATGGTTATTCTGGCTGGCTGGTTTGCTAATTATTCCCGACAGACTTCGGCAAGATATTTCCTGCGAAAGTTTGGGCTGGTTATCCCGGGAGACTGATTGGCTGGTAATTTTCAGGAGAATATTTGGCTGGTTATTATCGAAAGACTGGTTGGGTGGTTTTTCCAGCAGAATTTTCGGTTCGTTATTCTGGCAGGCTGGTTGAGTGGTTATTTCCGACGGACTGGCTGGCTGGTTAATTCCGCAAGACTGTCTGGCTGGTTATTCCCGTAAGACTGTTTGGCAAGATATTACCTGCGGAATTATCGGCTGGTTATCCCGGGAGACTGGTTGAATGGTAATTTAATGAAGAATGTTTGGCTTGTTATTTCCGAAAGACTGGTTGGATGGTTATTTCCAGCCGAATGTTCAGTTGGTTATTCTGGCAGAATGGTTGGCTTGTTATTCCCGACAGACTGTTCAGCAAGATATTTCCTACAGAATGTTAGAGTGGATATCCCGGGAGACTAATTGGCTGGTAACTTCCAGTTCAATGTTTGGCTGGTTATTTCCTAAAGACTTGTTGGCTGGTTATTTCCTAAAGACTTGTTGGCTGGATATTTCCAGCTCAATGCTCAGATGGTTATTCTGGGAGGCTGGTTGGCTGATTATTTCCGACAGATAGACTGGCTGGTTATTCTCGACCGACTATTTGGCTAGAAAATTCCTGCGGAATGGTCGGCTAGCTATCCCAGGAGTCTGCTTGGCTGGCAGTTTCCAGGAGAATGTTTGGTTGGTTATTTCCGATAGACGTCTTGGCAGGTCATTTCCAGCAAAATGTTTGGTTGGTTATTCTGGCAGGGTGGTTGAGTGGTTATTCCCAACAAACTGGCAGGCTGGTTATTCCCGATATACTTGTTGGCTGATTATTCCCGACAGACTGTTCAGCAAGATATTTCCTGCAGAAGTTTGGGCTGGTTATCCCGGGAGACTGGTTGGCTGATAATTTTCAGGAGAATGTTTGGTTGGTTATTTCCGGTTACTGGTTGGCTTGTTATTTCCATCAGAATGTTCAGCTGGTTATTCTGGCATTCTGATTTGGGTGGTTGTTCCTGATAGACTGCTTTGCCGGTTATTCCAAACAGACTGGCTAGCTGGTTATTCCCGACAGATTGGTAGGCTGGTTATTCCCGACATACTGGCTGGCTGGCTGGTTATTCCAGACTGACTGTTGGCTAGATATTTCCTGCGGAATATTTGTATGGATATCCCGGAAGACTTGTTGTGGTAGAGAATGATAGTCTGGTTATTTCCAACAGAATGTTCATTTTGTTAATCTAGTAGGCTGGTTGGATGGTTATTCCCGATATACTGGTTGTCTGCTTATTCCCAACTGACACGTTGGCTGGTTATTCCCGACAGACTGTTTGGTTAGATATTTCCTGTGGAATGTTCGGATGGTTATCCCGGGGGACTGGCTGTCTGGTAATTTCAAGGAGAATGTTTGGCTGACTATTTTCGACATACTGGTTGCCTGGTTATTTCCAGCAGAATGTTTGGTTTGATTTTCTAGCAGGCTGGTTGCGTGGTTATTATTGATATACTGCTTATTCCCAACAGACTGGTTGGCTGGTTATTCCCGATAGACTGGTTGGCGGTTTATTTCCGAAACAATGGCTGGCTGGTTACTCCTGACACACTGTTCAGCTAGATATTTCCTGCACAATTTTTGGCTGGTTTTCTTGGTAAACTGGTTGGCTGTCAATTACTAGGAGAATATTCGGCTGGTTATTTCAGACAGACTGGTTCGATGGGTATTTCCAGCAGAATGTTCGTTTGGTTATTCTGGCAGGCTAGTTGGGTGGTTATTCACGAAAAACAGGTTGCCTGATGATCCTCGATAGACTGGCCTGCTTGTTATTCCCGAAAGGCTGTTCAGCTACATATTTCCTGCAGAATGTTAGGCTGGATATCATGGGAGACTAATTGACTGGTAATTTCCTGTACAATTTTTGACTGGTTATTTCCTAAACACTGGTTGGCTGGATACTTCCAGCAGAATGCTCGGTGGGTTATTCTGGCAGGCTGGTTGGCTGATTATTCCCGACAGACTGACTGGATGGATATTCTCAACTGACAGTTTGGCTAGATAATTCCTGCAGAATGGTCGGTTAGTTATCCCAGGAGTCTGCTTGGCTGGCAATTTCCCGGAGACTGTTTGGCTGGTTATTTCTGACAGACTACTTGGCTAGTCATTTCCATCAGAATATTCGGTTCATTATTCTGGCAGGCTGGTTAAGTGGTTATTCCTGACAGACTGGCTGGCTGGTTAATTCTGCAAGACTGGCTTGCTGGTTATTCCCGTAAGACTGTTTGGCAAGATATTACCTGTGGAATTATCGGCTGTTTATCCCAGGAGGTAATTTACAGGAGAATGTATGGCTGGTTATTTCCAAAAGACTGGTTGGCTTGTTATTTCCTTCAAAATGTTCAGCTGGTTATTCTGGCAGGCTGTTTGGTGGTTGATCCTGATAGATTGCTTGGCTGGTTATTCCCAACATACTGGCTAGCTGGTTATTCCCGATAGATTTGTAGGCTGGTTATTCCTGACACACTGGCTGGCTGGTTATTCCAGACTGACTGTTGGCTAGATATTTCCTGCAGAATGTTTGTCTGGATATCCCGGAAGACTTGTTGGCTGGTAATTCTAAGAGAATGTTCATCTGGTTATTTCCGGTTACTGGTTGGCTTGTTATTTCCTTCAAAATGTTCAGCTGGTTATTCTGGCAGGCTGTTTGGATGGTTGATCCTGATAGATTGCTTGGCTGGTTATTCCCAACATACTGGCTAGCTGGTTATTCCCGTAGATTTGTAGGCTGGTTATTCCTGACACACTGGCTGGCTGGCTGGTTATTCCAGACTGACTGTTGGCTAGATATTTCCTGCAGAATGTTTGTCTGGATATCCCGGAAGACTTGTTGGCTGGTAATTCTACAGGAGAATGTTCATCTGGTTATTTCCGACTGGCTGGTTATTTCCAACAGAATGTTGGGTTTGTTTAGCAGGTTGGTTGGGTGGTTATTCCCGATATACTGGTTGGCTGGTTATTCCCGACAGACTGTTTGGCTACATATTTCCTGTGAAATGTTCAGATGGTTATCCCGGGGGACTGGTTGTCTGGTAATTTCAAGGAGAATGTTTGGCTGGCTATTTCTGACATACGGGTTGGCTGGTTATTTCCAGCAGAATGCTTGGTTAGATTTTCTGGCAGGCTGGTTGCATGGTTATTATTTATAGACTGCTAATTCCAAATAGACTGGTTGGCTGTTTATTTCCGAAACAATGGCTGGCTGGTTAATCCTGACAGACTGTTCAGCTAGATCTATCCTGCGCAATTTTCGGCTGGTTTTCCTGGGAAACTGGTTGGCTGTCAATTTCAAGGAGAATATTTGGCTGGTTATTTCAGACAGACTGGTTGGCTGGGTATTTCCAGCAGAATGTTTGTTTGGTTATTCTGGCAGGCTGGTTGAGTAGTTATTCCTGACAGACTGGCTGGCTGGTTATTTCCACCAAATTGGCTGGCTTGTTATTCCCGTAAGACTGTTCGGCTATATATTTCCTGCAGAATGTTCTGCTGCTTATCCCGGGTGACTGATTGGCTGTAATTTCAGGAGAACGATTTGCTGGTTTCTCCTGACAGACTGGTTGGCTGGTTATTTCAAGCAGAATGTTCGGTTTTTTATTCTGTAAACTCAACAATCGGAGATCAAACCACAGATTTAATTAGATACCGCATATAAGAAATTTAAATTGTTAAATAACTTATACCACAATATTTACCTATACTGCAGTATTCTTAATAAACTAACAACCAAGATAATAGCTATATGTAAATCAATAACACTTGCGATAAAAAAAATACTATCTTATGACAATGACATGAATTTTAAACTTATTTTTATAGCTAAATAAAAATAATTCTTCTTATTGACAATGATTCTAACAATTTTTTTGACAGTTTAAAGATTTTAATGAGATTTAGTCTAAAATACCTAGCTAGTGGTATAATAATCTGGAGTTTCATGCATGCAACCAACTATCATGCAGTCCCTGCCAACTGAAATCTAATATGGCATATACCTGCTTAAATAAAATAAAGATTAACATGATTTGTTTATTTATTTGGTTACAATCCAATACTGTCATCCTCAATTATGAATCAGTAATAATAATTCAACTTTGTCACATTAGACATAACTTGACACAATAAAAATTGGTGCAGGAGGAAGTCAAGAGACAAAAGACAGGCTGGGAAGTGTTTACTTATGGTTTTCATAGTCCGCCACTGAAGACAGGCAAAGATAACTAGGCCATACAACCTTGTGCTTTGATATAGGTTGTTGAATTTTACGAATACATTCTGTTGTCCTTTGTAGTGGATCTATGTGATGCAGGATTTGAGTCCCGCAGATGACACCAGTGTCCATTGGGTGATCGAGTTGTTACTAATTGATTGTATATGGGGTGTAGCATTTACTGACCTGCCTGATATCGACTTCTTATTGATGTTTCTTCTATCAGGATGACTATATTCTGTCATTGACACCAGTTAATCTTTAAATAGTGCAGAGTTACCAAACTGGAGAGGACTATTGGCTGTTGACTGTAGTTGGTTAACCATAGTCTTTTAAAGTTTTTATATATTGAAAATAGGCTGTGTTGAGTTCTTCTTTACCCGAGTGTTGTCGATCTGATAAAGATTAGTTTTTAGAAATGAAAACAGCAGCTACTAGCAAAGTCCTGGTTTGCTGAAGAATATTCCAAACTGACAGGCACATAACACAGAATGTAGCTTCTGTTCCATGAAACATTGTAAACTATTATCTTAAATTAGGATGATTCTGGTTGGAATGGGATAACAAGTGTGATACTGGTAGTGCTTTCATTACATGTGTATTGTGGCGCATCTGCCTAGTGACTCCTTGCTGCAAGCGGGCGAAGCGATGCTGTGCTTATATCAGCACATACCAGGTCGAGCTACGGCCAACTAGAAGTGAGTTACAATCACCATTCAGCTGCGAAATATTACAGAGATTTATTGGTCCCCATACACTTTGTCATCATGATGCAGTAACATTAAAAAAAAGTAAATAGTATTCAGAATAATGCAGATAAGAACGGAGTTGAAGTAACAGAGGGCTTTAAAAATGGCTAAAGTATTAAGTGACTGGTTTAGTGAGACAACTAGGGACTATAATCCTGTGGTGGGAGAGAATGAATCTCTAAAACTAAAAATGAGGAACCTTCTAAATTTGAAACTGATCCTCAAGAAATTATGAATGAACTCAGAAAGCTATTAAGCTATTTTTAAAAAAACCGTAAAGCAGGTGGTGTACATATTATTATTACAGCATTACTGTTGGATATGATATTGTACCTTACCTTGAAATTTTATTTAAAATGAGTCTGGAGTCTTGCTGTTTACCAAAAGATTGGAAAAGAGCAATAGTAGAATCAGTTCACAACAGAGGGGTCAGCAAATGGAAGGAAGGCACAAGTACAGTAGAGTCAAGGCAAAAACAGTTCTAGGAGATAATAAGAAAGGGGGAAGAAAAATTTATTCCAAAGCAGAAAATAAAGAGAAGTAGAGAACCCATGTACTATAATAGGAAAGTGAGGGTGTGAAAGAGGTTGGTACAAAGAGAACATAACAGAGTTAAGAGATAGCAGGGTAGTATGGAATATTTAAAACAACTAAACAAGGACTTAATAACAGCAAAGATAGTGACTAAAGATATGTTTATGAAGAGGATTGTCAGTGCAGGAGGACCATTGACTGATGCATCTAGAAATTTCTATGGCAATATCTGGAAAATGATGGGAAGGGAGGATGTACAGACAGACACTTATAGATAAGGATGAAGAAGAAGTTACTGAGGATTTGAAAGAGGCCGAGATTTTAAGTAACTTGTTTAGTGAGAACATTAGGGACAATGAATCAGAGATGGGAGGGTCTAATTCGGAGAATGAGCTTAACAATACAATTAGAAATGAAGATAGTAAAAAAATTGAAATTCATCCTGTAAAATCATGAAGGAAATAAGAAAGCTGAAAAAACGTAAAGGGGCTGGTTTAGATAATATTACTACAGATATCTTAACCCTTTAACTGCTAGGTATTGCCCGGCAGAGTCCTCGCAGTGTGCTCCTTTGTTATCCTCTAAACCGGTCGGACGTCTTAACTCGTGCAGAGCACAGACAGGGCGGCAAGGCGGCGCATGTAAATACGTCCAGAGCACCTGAGGGAAGAAGCAAGGTCGCGCGTTAACACGTCTAGAGCAACTAGGCGCAGTAGAATCCCCGCGCGTTAACGCGTCTACAGCAGTCAAAGGGTTAAAGATGGCCAGATGTGACATTGTACCTTTCCTTTAAATAATATTTAAATTGAGTCAGGATATTTGCTGCTTCTCACGAAGGGTGAGAAATAGAGTCTAAAATTACAGGCCAATCAGTGGTAGGTAAATTAATGGAAAGGTTGATATGCAACCACATCAGAAATATATGTGAGGAACGAAAGTGGTTTTCAAGTAGGCAACATGGGTTCAGACAAGGATATTCATGCGAATCTCGGTTGGTGGGATGTATGCTAAATATTTCAAATGAAATGGACAAGGGAGGCCAAATTGATAGTGTAGCACTAGATCAGTCAAAGGTGTTTAACAGAGTGAGCCATAAAATTGTAGTAAATAAGGTAAAATCTATTGGAATGGATGAGAAAGTGATTTACTGGGTAGAAGAATTTTCAAAGGTAGAAAACAGAAAGTTAGGGTAGGAAATGCGGTATCAAAAGAAGTGGAAGTAAAAGTGAGAGTGCCACAGGGTAGTGTATTGGGACCATTGCTATTCATTATTCTAATGAATAATTGTGTTGATTGTATACTATCTGAAATTAGATTGTTTGCAAATGACATAATGCTGTATAAAAGGATCAAAACGATAGAGGACTGTAAACAGTTGCAGGGTGATCTGGACAGGATATTTAGTTGGGTTGGTAAACATGGGATGAAGATAAATGCAAAGAAGAGTCAGCTTATTAGATACACAAATAAAAAACAAAAGGTTAATTATGAATATAAGGTGGAGAAAGAATTGCTTGCTAAAGACTTGAAATGTTAAATATTTTGGCATTGCATTTGATAACAAGCTTAACTGGGCAGGACACATTGGACAGGTGTTAGGAGAAGGTTTCAAAATTCTGCACTTAATGGAGAGAGTGATGAGGAGATGTAAAAAGAGAAGTAAAGGAATTGGGTTACAAAATTTTGGTTAGACCATTGCTCGAATATGGTAGTGTAGTATGGGATCCATATTTTGAGTATCAAATACAGGAGTTGGAGAGGGGGCTAAAAAGAGCTGCTAGATTTGTTTCTGGAAATTATCTCATAACACAATCAGTGACAGATATGATAATGGAGCTGGAATGGGATTTATTGCAAGACAGGAGGAGGATGAGGAGGGAAAAGTGCATGGAAGGGAAAAGACGACCACGACCAAAAGCTGGTACTCGATTTCAGGCACAAGGGTGTGGGAAGATTATCTTTTTTAGGTAAGGGTGTTAGGGACTGGAATGAGTTACTAAGGGAAAAGATGAATAACTTACCGAAAATGTTGAAAGAATTAAAAAGTTAAAATTTGTAGAGGGCAAATGTAGGTGGGTACAGGATAGGGAGAAGATGGGTGTGTAGGGAAATTGCCACCAGAGTGTGTGTTCTATTGCAATTAAATTAAATAGGGTTGAAAATTACAAGTCAATTAATTTGAAATCGGCGATAGACAAAATGATGAAGAAGAGTATCAGAAATGTCTGTGAGAAAAGAAACTGGCTTTTAGCAAGGATATTCAGGTGAATCTCATATGGTGGGTTATATGCAAGACATTTCAAATGAATTTGACAAAGGAGGTTGATTGTGTGGCACTAGATCTTTCTAAGGCATTTGACAGAGTGAGCCATAAAATGGTTTTAACTGAAATCTATAGGATTGGATGAAAAAGTTAATTGCTGGGTAGAGGAATTCTTAACAGTCAAAAAGCAAAGTGTTAAAAGTAGGAAATATATTATCAAAAGAGGTAAAAAGACGGGGCTAGTCAAAATGATTGCAGCGATTTCACAATTTTTCTTTTGGCTCTCATATTATAGGTACAATGATGGGGTTTGCTGTTGTAAGACAAGTAGCTCTCCATGTTTTGATAGCACTAAATGCAAGCTTCCCATGTTGGCCGCTAGAGCAGTGGTTACCAATTTTTTTTGGCCACGGAACCCTAATTATCACACATGTTTTGACGCATCCACATTATTATAAGTTGAGCCGTGCGCGGCTCATCTTCACGCTGCGGCTATCATCTGCCGTCAGCCCACCGCTTCGCTAGGGGGCGCTGTGGCGGAATTTCTGCCATCTGGCGAGCGATTGTCTTCTGCCGCACGCCTGCTGCTCCGCTAGGCAGCGCCGCGGTGGAGTAGTGCCCTCTGCCGGATAGCGTGGGGTATATAAGCAGTGACCCGGCGCGGCCAGGGCCAGTTGGATACCCAGTCGGATAAGCAGTCAAGTGACGTCAGTGCTGCAGAGAGTGTCGGAGCTGCGTGGACTGTCGGAGGCGGCGTACCTCCCTGGGTCGTCGGGAAGCGTAAGGCCTGGACGGGTTGCGGGCGCCCAGGGAGGCAGTTAATGGGGCCACTCCGTCCGTCAGTGTACCATTACCAGGCCAGCTGGATATCCACTGAGGAAGGACTAATGTCAGTGCTGCAGAGAGTGTCGGAGCTTCGTTGACTGTCGGAGGCGGCGTACCTCCCTGGGTCGTCGGGAAGCGTAAGGCCCGGACGGGCAGCGGGCGCCCAGGGAGGCAGTTAATGGGGCCGCTCCGTCCGTCAGTGTACCATTACCAGGCCAGCTGGATATCCACTGAGGAAGGACTAACGTCAGTGCTGCAGAGAGTGTCGGAGCTTCGTTGACTGTCGGAGGCGGCGTACCTCCCTGGGTCGCCGGGAAGCGTAAGGCCCGGACGGGCAGCGGGCGCCCAGGGAGGCAGTTAATGGGGCCGCTCGGTCCGTCAGTGTACCAGTACCAGAGGCAGTAAGAAGAGTGAAGCGTTAGCAGTACCAGTACCAATACCGACAGTTGGACCTCCATCGCCGGCCGCGGGAAAGAGGTCAGTCTCTGCGGTCAGTCTCTGCGGCCAGTCTCGACTAGGAAGTGAACAGTCTGAGGAGGAAGTGGCGGTGTCGGAAGCGGCAGTTGAAGAAGGCGACGCGCTCCATGCACGGGCAGCAGTTAGGCGGAGCAACGTGATACTTGGCCGTCGACGAGGGGTTATTGACGGTGCCTGGTCTGACAAGCAGTTCTGAGTGGCCGTAAACTGTGTCATCGCCTCACATGCCCAGACTATATGGCAGTTTGGGGTGTCCTCGTAAAGTGTGCGCTTTGGCACCTTCTGGAGCATCCTGTGCCTTCATGTTCCACGAGTGGATAGACTGTTAGAGAGTTCGTGGTATTCAGACAATTCAACTTCGTTGTATTTTCTGCTTCCTCGGTGCAATTGGAGATTTTCTGTTTGGTGTTCGTGATTGCGTGGGACAATCTATGTCACTAATGGCTGTTCTTTCACACGAGGGAAACAGTGTATGTATGTTTGTCTGTACCCTTGTGGGGTGCTGAAACATTAAACAGACCAGTGTTGGTTGAGCTCAACTGATAAGCTCGATCTTTGGAAATCCTGTTTAGGAACTTATAGCACCGAATATTCTACCATTATTAAATTGTTGTTTAGACATAAGTAAATTTAAGTGTGTAAATCCTTGGACTCTTGGGCCATCATGGATCATTAAGGCCAACTAGTATTGTGGTTATTTAATATAAGTATATCTTGGGGGAATTTTAAGTAACCAATTGGTAATTAAGCTTATTACATGATATAGTGTGGAAATCTTATGTTTGAAGTTGTTGATATTGTTGTGTAAAGTTGTATTGTATTTGGTATTTATTGTAATAAACAAGACTGAGACAATTGTAACCATGCGCCCACATGCTTGCCAACCTAACTTCCACCTCATAAGTGTAAGCTGAAAAACCAGTCTTGCATCAGTAAGTCGTCACAAACGGAAGCAGAACCATGATAGCCTTCTCTTGCCTCTTTTCAATGAACATTTAATTTAATTCTTGGACGGAACACGGAACCCTTATGACCCTTCCATAGACCACCATTTGGGAACCACTGCACTAGAGCACTAGACAGCAAGACGGCTGAAAGTGAAAAAGCGTACGTTGTTCTCGAATTTCATTAGACTCAGTCTGTGGTAACTGTTCAACGACAGTTTAGAACAAAGTTCGGCAAGTATCCTCCGCATGCTAACACAATTGGGCATTGCTATCCACAGTTTAAAGCCACGGGATGCCTTTTTAAAGGTAAAACAAAGGGTCACCTCCTGTGTCTGAAGAAACCGCTGAACGTGTGCGCGCCAGTTACATTCGTAGCCCAAAGAAGTCTACTCCTCGAGCAAGTAGGGCATTAGGTATTCCACAGAAGACCGTTTGGAGAATCCTACGGAAGCGACTGTGCATGAAGCCTTACAGGTTACAATTGCTACAGGCATTGTCACACAACGATGAAGTGCGTCATTTTCAATTCTGTGCCCAATGTCTAGAACAAGACGAAACATTTGCAGTGAAATTTGTGTTTAGTGATGAGGCCACTTTTCATGTGAGTGTAAAAGTGAACAGGCACAATGTGCGTTTTTGGGGGACCGAAAACCCCCATGCTTATGTGTAGCACATTCGTGACTATCCCAAAGTAAATGTGTTTTGTGCAATCTCACGAAAGAAACTTTATGGTCCTTTTTTCTTTAACGAGGGTGACGGTCAAAGGGAAAATCTATCTGCAAATGTTGCAGAATTGGCTCATGCCACTTCTGGAAGCTGACAGTGAAGATTTCATTTTCCAGCAGGATGGTGCTACACCCCATTTTTCTCTAGTTGTCCGTAATTTCCTAAACACCAGGATTCCAAACAGATGGACTGGTCGTGTTGGGGATGCTGATCATCAGCTGATGTCATGGCCTCCTCGTTCCCCTGACCTAACCTCTTGCAACTTCTATGTTTGGGGTTTCATGAAAGACATAGTGTTCATGGCACCAGTACCAGTTGATCTGCCAGAGCTGCAGGTTCACATCACCAATTAATTTGCTCTCATTGACAATGCTGCATCGGGTATGGGAAGAACTCGATTATAGACTAGATATGTGCAGAGTCACTAAAGGTGCACATATTGAGTATCTGTAGACACTCACAAAAACTTTACACAGATATATAAATGAACTGTGAATCTTGTAAGTATATGTCAAATAATAAATCTGTAGTAAATTTCTGAAATCACTGCAATCATTTTGAATAGCCCTGTAAATATGGGAATGCCACAGAGTAGTGTACTGGGACGGTTGCTGTTCATTATTCTAATGAATGATTGTGTTGATTGTTTAGAGTCAGTATTTTGGTTGTTTGCAGATGACCTAATGGTATATATTAGGATCAAAACGAGAGAGGGCTGAAGAGCTGCAGGGTGACCTGGATAGAATATCTAAATGGGCAGGTCAGCATGAAGTGAAGATAAATGTAAAGAAGCGTCAGCTTATTAGGTACACAGATAAAAAGCATACGGTTAATTATGATTATAGGGTGGGGTCAAAATTGCCTGCTAAAGGCTTGAAGTGTAAATATCTTGGTATAACATTTGATCATAAACTCAACTGGGCAGCGCATGTTGGGTAGGTGGTACGAAAAGGTTACAAAATCCTTCATTTATTGCAGAGGGTGATGAGAGGATGTACCAGAGAAGTTAGGGATTGGATTACAAAATTTTGGTATGGTGGTGTTGTTTGAGGCCCACATTAAGGTTATCAACTACAAGAGTAGGAGAATAAGCAAAGATGAGTTAGTGAAAATTATTGCAGGTCCCAGTCAGTAAATAATATTATAAATCATAATAATATGGGAATCATTGTAGGAAAGGAGGGAATGTACAGGGGCTTTGAGGGATATTGGTCAAAGAATTAGGAATAGTGCATGGAAGGGGAAAGACAACCATGACCACATCCTCGCACTTGATTTCACGCATAAGGGAGAGGGAAATATTTCCTTTGTTGGTAAGGGTGTGAGGGATTTGCACAAATTACCAAGTGAAGTGATGAATAATTTACCAATAATGCTTAAGGAATTTAAAATTAAAATTTGTAAATCAGAAAAGTAAATGCCAATTAAAAAAGAAAATTTTAAAAAATAAAATGGGGTAATTAGATGACTAGTAAAATGGCCACCGAGGCATTTGCTCCATCGCAATTAAATTAATAATAATATTCTGGATACAAGACACCCACCTGGCCTTAACCACCAATAAAATCCAACGACTTAACCCATCACTTTTAATTTAAGTAATTTTTATTGTTTTACCCATCTTCTTTAACTAGTAATAACTTTTTGCGTCAGTACTAGGTACCCTTGCTACATATATTCATTTTATCATCGCCTGCAACGTATTATCTCAGACATTGGCGATATATCGATAGTCTACTCCTTAGCCGTTCCCCCACCATTTCTCTCACTACCTAGGTAGTCATTGGGTGACATTCTGTGTGCGCGCACATCCAGAACCTTAATGACCCGGTTTTCTGCTACCTGAAAATGGTCATTACCAAAATATTGTATATTTTTTTGTACACCTTTAATGTTTTCTCTCATTGTGGCTGTCAACTTTGGTATGTGGTGGGTTAATTTTCCTTTCATTTATTATTTATATCGCCTAGAAGTCGCTTCCAGTTTCATTAGCTTCATAATAATAATAATAGTATTTCCAAAATACAAAGATACCAGGAAAAAAGTATCTAAATACCAGATACAAAATAAAGATTAAGGAAAGTATCTGAGATACAAGCTGAAAATATGTATTTTGTATCTTGTTCCTGTATTTCAAATACTTGTATCTCAAACAAGTCACACCTCTGGCAAAGAGCATGTGTGCTGTATGTATTGGACAAGCAAGTTTGTAATTCTGAAATATCCTTATCCGTTGATTTCAGATGGAACTGATAAATTTGAATGTTGGGTCAGAATAAGTGATCCACAAAAGCAAATGATATCCCACAAAAACAATTCTGCTAAAAACAGGCCAAGTGTCATGGTTTTTTAGTGACAATAGTTTATGGGATGATGTTCAGAGCCAAGTTTACATTCTGCTCCCTGAATTCAATTCACTTTCTGAAACAGAATTGCTGCTCTGGAGATCATTCATTTAAAAATAACAAAAATCAACTAAAGAAATAGTATTACCTAGCCATCAAGAATGCCTTGTTTTAGTAAACTAGATAGTAAAACTTCTACCTACATAAATATCTTAAATATATTATTTTATTAGTCTTATAAACATAAAAAAACAAAGATTTCCCTCAGTCTTTTCGGGTTTTACAAGTTTCAGACTAAATCACACATATTATGCCTTTCAATTTAGCAAAAATTATGACATATATAATAGTCGAATTTTTTTTAATTATTATTTTTAAATCAATGATACACAATAATGAGAGAAGACATTCTGTTTCTTAAAGTGAACTGAATACACATTGTAAAGTGCTGACTTGGCTCAGAACAAATCTCGTAACTTTTTACGTGTAAATAGCAACTAATCTTGGCCCTATTTATACAAGAATTGTTTTTGTGCGATGATTCTGTCACTCTACTAATTCTTTCTTTTGAAATTCCCATCTGTGTAATCCAGTATGGAAACTGGCGTGGGCTATCACCGGCTGGTGTACGAGCTGTTTGACATGAAGAATAGTTGATTAGTGAGGCAGATGAGCTGATTGATGAGGTGTTTTGTTGTGAATTTGGTACGTCCAGTAACTGAAAACGTTTTCTGTTTGGTAGCACTGGAACAGGTGACTGGCTGGATTTATGCAAATTTCACAGCAAGGTATATGGCGGGGAAAGGATCCAAGTGGTTGTTTGGTTTGGAATGATAATCTGAAATTGTTTAAAACGCTAAACCAACAGTAAACCATTGCAATATATAAATATTTTGTAATAATCATGATGTAATGTTTTTACTAACAATCTGCAAAAGAAAAAAGGTCTTAACAGATAGAGCAGAACTGCAGTCAGTATTTCAGGTATCTGTTTGATCATTTGGTAATAAAAGCTATGAGTTGAGTCTATCCATACACACAGGTGCTACGCCAGATAATTTCATCAGCTTCCTTGACAGTTTTCATCAGACTGGAGTGAATTCTGTGGCAAACTACGATGATAACTGTGATCGACTCGTGAGGTACACTCAAATATGAGCAGATGGTTGATTGTGTACACACTTTACCACTTCATCTGATAAAAACAATTAATTGTGCATAGCAGAAATTATCCAGCTTAACACCTGTCGAAGCTGTGTAGGAAGGTTTGATATGCTAAAAAATCTCTTAAGGCAGGTGATAATTAAGACCATTCAGTCAAATACAAAGATTTTAAAAACATGAAAGAGCTGTAAAAAGATTACTATTTATTATTTTTATAAAACTGAAGCAACATAACATATTACCATTAAACAGTTTTTTATACAACAGATGCAAAAAAAAAAAAAAAAAATAGGGGTTGGAGTAAGTTTGAATTTTCATTATTTTGCTTAATATAATTAAATAAAAATGTCTAGAAAATAAAATAAACTTATGTTTAGTCTTTCCTCATCACATTTGAGTTTCAGACTAATTGATAGGGAATGTGATTAATTAAAACAACTTCTCCATAAATAAACATTCTGAAGGACGAGTGTAAAATATACCACAAAAACAAGAGCACCAACATTTCCATTGCATTTCATACAAGGTGTGTTAAAAAAGTAATGGAAATTTTGTGGGTTATATTAGTCTGACTTTTTTTGTTGTTGTTGTTGTGTTGGCAAACATTTCTTAAAAGTATCTATTAATTTTGAGCTATATTGGATGTTTAGTCTCTTAGCTGTATCGGTATAGTTGGTGATTTATCATTTTTTTTAAATCATGGGTAAGATAAATTGCATTAAATTTTGCTATAAATTGGAATTAAGTGCAGCAAAGTTTTAGAAATGTTAAATATTGCTTTTGGTGAATCCACTATGAATAAAACGAGGGTTTGAATGGTATAAGCACTTTCAAGATGAAAGCATGGAAAAAGTGAAAGAATTGATTATAAACAATCACCGAATCACGATTAGAAAAGTTGCTGATAATGTTGGCATATCAATTGGCTCATGCCATGAAATGTTTTCATCGATTTGGGTATGAAATGTGTTGCAGCAAAATTTGTTCCAAAGTTTTGAGTTTCGAAGAGAAACAGCGACAAATGGCAGTTACTCAGGAATTGCTAAATGAGGTCAAGAATGATGCTGAACTATTGAAACAAGTCATAACGGTGATGAAACATGGGCTTATGGATATGATGATGAAACTAAGGCTCAACTCTCTCAATGGACACATACTGAATTGCCATGACTGAAAAAAGCTCAACAAGTTTGGCCAAAAGTAAAGGTTATGCACACCGTGTTCTCTGATTTTAATAGCATAGTGCACCACGATTTTTGCTACAAAATCAAACGATCAAGTTCAATGCCATTTGCGTACAGCAGTCTGAAGAAAATGCCTAGATTTGTGGCAAAGCAATTCATGGCTTTTGCACCACGATAATGCACCTGCTCTCACATCATTGCTTGGTTGTGATTTTTTTTTTTTTTTTTTTTTTTTTTAGAAAAAACAACATTGTATTGATGCTCCAGCCCCCATATTTGCCAGACATAGCCCCTTTTGATTTTTTTCTTTTTCCAAAAATAAGGAGAACCTTGAGGGGCCATGTTTTACAAGCATAAATGAGATTGAAACTGCTTCGCTGAAAGTACTCAAAGCTATTCCAAAGATTGAGTTCCAGAAGTGTTTGTGGGATTGGAAGAAGTACTGGATTAAGTGTATAATATCTAATGGGGACTATTTTGAAGGGGATACAATTGATGTAGGCAAATAAATAAAATTCTTTCAAAAAAAAAAAAAAAAAAAGAATATTCCTGTTATATTTTTAACACACCTCATACCAAGAAGTTATTGATCACTATACTATAGTAACAATGATTTTCATTGTCCCACACAAGCAGTCACAGTGCGATTGAATATTAGTGTTACACTTTGAAAGAGTCATAATTTATAAATTAAACTATGTTTTATATACACACCTGGTACTTCAGGTTTAGTTAAAAAAAATATTTTGCCTGCAATACGAATACAAATTAAAAATTGCAGATAATATATGTAATAATGTGATTTGTGCCCGCAACTCTCTCAGGGTACTACCTTCTGTTCGTGGGAACGATGGTGGAAAACAAATGATATTCCTGCATCCCAGCATTGTTTCAGAACAGTATCTACAAGGGTCCGCTTATCACAACAGTGATTCCAGCTCGACAAATCTGACGTACAGTCAGTTCCTTCGGGGGGCGGCCGCACCTGAATACGATTCACACACCTGCTGCACTTGAATTTATCGTGAGTGTCACTGAGGGTCGATTCTTCGAGCTTGAAGAGGTCGCGCAAGTCTGACAAACTGAAATGACGCGCTACATCTTCTTCATTGTCCACCACACAGGAGCTTAAAGCCTTCTTGTGTGCTTGCCTCTGGAATATTTTCTCTTCAATAGTACCAGTGCAGAGAAGCCTAAAAAAAATCAAACCTTCATTAGTAGAGAAAGCAATTAATATCATCAAAGATACTGCACAAAACCTATTCTGAAAATTAGAGAGATTGGCCACAATTCTTCCAACATTTTATGGCAATAGCATTATCTCATTTCTATAATATATATCTTCTTCGTGCATCACTGCCATAAATGATGTCACAATTTACAATACTTTTAATTTACAAGTATCATTCTTCAATTATATTAAAATAGAATCAGACTAGAGGGAAATAGAACGTACAAATAATTATCTGTGGATAGCAAACTAAAAATGAAACACAACATGTAGAACATGTAGAAACTCCTCGTTTACTGGATTCATCTTAAACTATACAAAGACACCTGCTTTTCGTGTCTGCAAATTAATTATTTATGTGAAAACATATTCCAAAAACAAAAAATGATATAAATTAAACTTGTCACTCACAAAAATAAGACGTTCAGATGGATGGGGAAAAAATCCCTGAAGCACATGATAAAGTTAATGAACACAACCATAGTAAAAGGTAACACATGATTTTTCTGGGGTTATTATCTGTTGACCTTACCATATTTTTCAATTTATTTACCACACTACCACCTGGAATATAGTGCTTTTCATGTTTAATTTTGCAACACTTTAGCCTTCAAGTTTTGTAAGTGAATGTCTAACTTCCTCCCCATTTCTAGTATTAATATTATCATTTTTCCCTACTCCATTATCCTACTACTACATATTGCAACCCTCTCACAGGGAAAACCGTTCCCATCACTGGACATGCCACATGCTCCACAACCTACATCATATACCAGCTAACTTGCCGCCATTGCACAAGTTCCTATAAAGGCCTGACTACACAACAACTTTCGACCAGAATGAATGGCCACAGACAAACGGTCCACACCCGCAATTTATATCTGCCAATACCTGAACATGCTAACTACCACAATTCCAACAACTTCAATGAATGTTTCACCGTGACAGCAATCAGAAGTTTGCCCAAAACCACCGCCGCCTCAGAACTTCAGAGATGGGAACTTCCTTACCAAAACATCCTACATACCAGACACCCACCCGGCCTCAACCACCGATAAAATTCCTTTCTTTGACGCATCACTCAGTATTAACAGTATTAGCATTATCGTCATTTAACTAACTACATGTTTGTTTTTTTCCCAAAATTTATATATCTATATTTATTTCCCCAATTTTTGTTTTCATCTTTCCATTCTGTTCCCTTTCGATATATTACTACTTCTGTCACCACCTGCAATATACATATTTATATATAACATCTTAATCCACCAACATATTGATAATCCACTCAGTTATGTAGGATACTTCGGCGTGTGCACACCTCCCAAACCACATGACTCATTCTCTTTAACATGATGAAGGTTTAAGACCGAAATATTGTGTAAATTTTGTGTTCATGATATATCTGCTTCTCCCATCGCTGCCTTCAACTTTGATGAGTGATTAGTCATTTTCCCTTTCCTTGTGAATTATACTAAATGTGCAATCTTTTATTATTCTATTTCCAGTAGCCATTGTCTAGGTTTGAAAATCTATGGTCACATTCCCCCCTTTTTAGTTTGCCATCAGCAGGTAAGTTGTTAGGAAGCCCCTTGCAGTTGGGCCCGATTGTCCCACAGCCAAAAGTTCTTTGTTTCCCTCTTTTTTTTAATAATGAAACAAATGAAAAATAATTATCAAAATAGAGAACTTTGTCATTGCTCAGTTTTGTTCAGTAAATTCCAAAACCACTCTTTCACCTAATGACTAATCCGAGAACTTTGCAGTCATTTCTTCATCTTAGCCTTGATAAATTATAAACTTCTAAGAGAAGAGCCTCAATTAGAGCGCAGTTTTAAGAAATATCCGTTTCAACATATCAAAACCAACTGTATACTTGCTACATCTATTTACCAATAACTTGTATAAAACTAACCAGAAGTCCCTGATTGTACTTATTAGTACTAGTCGATTTTTCTCGATTATTTAGTAAAGAAACTAGAAACACACATTTTATAGATAAAATCTCTTATATCTTTAAATGAGAAATTCTTTTATATATATATATATTTGGTATCTCGGAAATGGCTCTAACGATTTGGAAGAAATTTCATATTTATATAAGGCTTTGCTTTTCATGTTTATGTAAATAGGTGTCTTCCCTTCAAAAATTTGATTTTACAAAAACAAGCAATTCTTGTATATGGTATCTTGTTGATATGTTAGTTAAGTTTCTCTTTGGTTACAGCAAGAAACTCTTATATCTTTAAACGGACAATTTTTGTATATTAGCTGACCGGTGGGAATGAGCAGTCACCAAATCGTAATATAATAATGAGGAAATAAGTAGAATTACTGTAAGTATATTATTAAAGAAAGGTATTTTATTTTGAAGAGTAGTTATAAATATCACTTTTATCGTAAAACTTCCTTATCATTAAATACTACATGTCTAATTGTAAAACATTTAAAAAGCCGATATTTAAAAAGTAGATATTGGCTTTGTCAGATGTGACTTTTACAAAGTTCTTTGAAAATAATATTAGCAGTTATAATGTGATCATCGTTTACTTCGTTACCATATGCATCTTTAACATGAACATAAATATTACCGAATATACGAGGTGTGTACAAAAAGAAACCGAACTAATTAAATAGCACACCAACAGCTGCAGATAAAATTCTCTGACTTCCGTGCACACTAGTGACATCTCTCGGCAAGAGATTGCCTCTTGTCGCACCACGGTCGCTGCATTAGTTTACAAGCGACAGCCGATTGAGTGAGGCTGTGTGCAGAGTGCTCTTCGGATTTGTGAGAAACCGAGAATGAAGGAATTCGAGGAGAAACGCGTCTGTGTGAAATTTTGTGTTAAACTTGGGAAAACTTTTACCGAGACACTTCAAATGCTTAAACAAGCATGAGCCGAACACAGTGCAATGAATTGTTTAAGCGTTTTAAGGAGGGCAGGAGTTCGGTTACCGACGATCCAAAATCTGGTCAACCCTCCACATCAACAGACGACCACCATGTTGAGAGGGTTCACGCTGCGATTCGTGAAAATCGCTGTTTGACTGTCCGTGAGGTTGCTGAAGAAGTTGGCATAAGTGTAGGCTCTTGCAATCACATCTTGAGAGAAAAACTTGGAATGCATCGTGTCAGTGCAAAACTGGTGCCGCACTTGTTGACAGACGAGCAGAAGGAGAATCAACCTAGGATCTCTAAGGAGTTGCTTGAAAATGCAAATGAGGACGAAAACTTCTTCAAAACATCATTACAGGCAATGAAACATGGGTTTATGGGTACGATGTGGAAACAAAGAGGCAGTCTTCAGAATGGGTGGGGAAAGGATCTCCTCGACCAAAGAAAGCGCGGATGAGTCGGTCGAACATCAAGGTGGTGATGATGGTCGTGTTTTTTGATTGCAAAGGAGTTGTGCACCATGAATTTGTACCACGTGGTCAAGCGGTAAACAAGGAAGTCTACCAGAAAATTCTGACACGATTGAGAGATGTGCCTAGGAAAAGGCCTGAACTGTGGGAGAATCAGTCGTGGATGTTGCACCATGACAACGCACCCGCTCACGCATCGTTCTTTGTCACGAATTATCTGGCAAAACATCACACTCCCATTGTGCCTCAGCCACCCTATTCTCCAGACTTGGCTTCGGCAAACTTTTTTATCTTCCCAAAACTGAAAAAACACTATGAAAGGACATCGTTTCCAGACCATAGAAGAAATTCAAGACAATGCGACGAGAGAACTGCGCGCCATCGGAGAAATTGCATTCCAGGAGGCGTTCCAAAACTTGAAAAAACGATGGCAATGGTGTATTGATAGTGAAGGAGAGTACTTTGAAGGGGACAGTGTGTAAAAGTTAGCATGATGAGCAATAAAGCAATTACAGCAGAAGTTCGGTTTCTTTTTATACACACCTCGTACGAACTCATGAAAAAGCCATGTATAGGTATCCATATGAAACAAAAATTTCTGGTAAATACAATCCTGCACTTTGAAACATCTGACTTGTGCACTTATAACTGATCCTTGAGAAATGCCGTTTTCCTGCACAACTGACTCAGTACCGGAAACAACACTGAGCTAAAAATGATTGTATAAAATGGGGCAGATTTCCCCTAAAACCCCATTCACATAATTGCTTTAAATATCCTACCGCCAGGTAGTATCATAGGCCTTGTCTATAACAAAAACTACACCAACAAAGTATTGGGTGTGAATAAAGGTGTCCTGTATCTATGGATGCAAAGTAATATCGATAAATATATCAATATTTATATCGATGCCAGGCAGATATCGATAATCAATAATATCAGGCACATCATATCAATGTTATCGATATTTTCCAATATCTGTATATATTATTTTAGAAATTAGTATATACATCAAAATCAAGTAATAAATTTGAGGTAGTTTATTTGAAATAACTTAGGTCCGCAAATATTAAATGTCAACAGATCCTGAAAATGTAGTTTCCTTCACTTTTTCCCACGAAGTCCGTTTCTAGTTTGAGTGACAGTAGTTCCTGCCTGTGAGAAAAGATGTTCAGAAGGTACCGACGAGGCTACTTCGAGTAAATGATTAATTTCAATTCCGGAAATATCTTAATCTAAGTAGTATACCAATCATGATTGCTAAGTGCTTTATTAAAACTTAAAACCTTTGCCTTCAACTGCATTAAAAGGTCTATTATCAACACTGATAAAATAAGCAATTGTATCGGTCAGACAGTCATACTTTTTACCCCCTTTAGAAAATTGAAATACGCCACAGAAAGAAACAAGAATTATTGAATGCAAATGTAAAGCAGTAATAAAACAGTGAACTTAAATGATTTGGGAACAAATGGACTGGAACCACAGAGTAGCAAAGGACGTTGTTGAGCTAAATCAGAGTTTAGCATAGTCAAGTTTGGTCCCTTTCACCCATACATTTATCTGCAGTATTTTTTTAGTGCCAAGGGGTTTGTACTTTTCAATATTTCACTGCATCATGTTGATATTATCATATCGACCATTTAATAATATTGATATAAATATCGATATTTTTGGACGGATATTATCAGTCAACCGATATATCGTCGTCACTCTACCTGTATCGCCGCTTCCAGCAGGATCAGGCTGTCCAAGGTAGAATGGAAATTCCTAAATCCACACTGAAAGCGACTTGGCACATTTTGGGATTCAAGACACCAGACGTGGCAGTGGTTGACCATCCGCTCTAGTGTCTTTTTGACACAGTTTGTTAAGACAATGCTACGATAACTACCTGGTAGCATTTTGTCTTTCCCAGGTTTTAAAATAGGGATTAGCGTTTATTCTTTCTACCAGTCGCGGAAGGGTTCTCGGGTCCATATATCATTAAAAATACCTAGAAAGTACTCTTCAAGCATCTGGTACTGGATCAGGTCGGGTCCTGGTGTGATGTCTTTGGTGCTGTATAAGGCAGACACCAGCTTCCAAAATGTAAAAGGGCTATTATATGCCTGTAAATCCGCCAAGTCAAAGCTTAAAATATGCCTTTCGGTACCAGTTCTTCGTTACTGAAACCAAGGTTCCAGTCTGGCAGACAAAGCAATAGCAGCGAACGACTTTGCCATCAGCTGCACTATTCTTTGCTCGTCGGTGACTACACACCCCTGGTTCAGTAAAGCAGTTACAGGATCGAGAGTACATTGTGTACTCCAATACTGTTGTTAAGGTGGAATGGTTAATGGTGCTCACAATGTTCTGTCGTGACCTTCTCTTGCTTTCTTTAATTCTCTTTAATCAAATATTGCGCATTTCCTTTTGTAATTCAGAATACTGCGAGTTGGTCAGGTGTTGGGTGTAACCTAAGACAGTGCAAGGCCAATCTGTTACCCTGAATAGTGGAACGACATTCATCGTTCCACCAGGGAATGGGTGTTCTTCACAACGTTCCTAAGTTGCTGGGCATGAAAATATCAGCCACATAATGATCACTTCTGTCAACTGTTTCACCTTCTGCTCGATGGTCTGATGATGCTGGAGAGTGACTGAACGGTGGCAGAGCTGCCTTTCAGCTCTGCTGATATTCCATTTGCAGTGGATAGTTCTTCCTACACGGTCGAACTCTACATACATCTATATTGAGAAGTGGTCACTTCTGTCAAGGTCGCGATCCACCTCCCAATGCACGGAGTTAGCAATCAAAGTAGAGCACAAAGAAAGTACAATGGCAGAGGATGAACCAGAAGCAATGAAAAAGAGTGTCATTTGGCTGGTATTGAGGAAGCACAAATCCTCCTGCTCAAATAACCTAAAAATCTCTTGACTTCTGGAGCAATCGGTGGTCAATCCTCACTACAAATTGTGGACATTAAAATCTCCCAACAGGAGAAAAGGTCATGGAATTTGCTGCGAAATATCAGCCAGTAGATCATAATCAACTGGTGATCCTGCCTGTAGATAAATGGAGCATATGTTCAATTTTTTCTGCCCATACATTTTCACCGCTTGTTTATAAGGGAGTGGTGAGTGCAACAGGTTCAGAGTGGACTGTGTTACGAAAAAATGCAGCCACTACTTCCTTCGTTCAATAACCCCCAGTATCGTCCTTACGGCATATGTCATGTCCTTTAGCACTGGGTTCTGTGACGGTATTAAATGTCTCTCTTGTAAGCAGAGATAGAAGAGGTAAGACCAATTTGTGAGCTGTATAACCGTTAATGTTCCATTGACGAATGGGAGCCATCCTTCCGGTTTAATTTTACCCACCCGGGTATGAATGGGTCTTAGTTCATTTCCTGCTGAGGAATGGGAAGAAGCTTGTCCACCAGCATTTCAGTATCTTCCAGCTCCAAAGATCCGACTGACGTCACTGACACACTTAATTCCTCAGACACTTTGCTGTTATTTTTCTTCCTATGCTTCTTCCCCTTCTTCTCCCCATTGCTAGGTAGTCTAGAAGGAGACGAAGAGGGCGATTTTACAAACTGAGTCAGGTCCATGTGATTAAACTTCGGACCATGCAACCTCTGTTCACCTTTTCCACCGGTAGCAGATGGTGCTATTGTTGTAACCGTACGTGATGGAACAGGAGGGGTGGTTACCTTGACTGTTTCTGCAGGTGGGGCCTGTCTGACTGCTGCTGGAGTGATCAAGGTAACAGACATAATGCTCCTGACATCTGCAATCTTGGATGTGATGACCTTGTCCACTTTTGTGCCACATTTGCATTTACATGAGCACATTGTGCTTGTGATCATGTCTGCAACAGACGTCTGGGTAGCAACACCGTCTTTCCTGATGGGAGCTGAAGCCATCTTAGCAAAACTAGTTGCAAAAATGGGAGCAGACAGCGACTTGGCTTTCTTCTTCGCATCATCATTTGGTGTATGCTCTTTAGTCTCCTACTCTTGTATCTTGTGACACTCCCTACTCCAGGTGGGTCGCGAACTGGAGCAGTTGGGGCACACCTGTAGCAACGTACAACTAACTTGATCATGTGCTCCCTTGCTATACTTACCGCAGAAGAAGTTGTCCTTTAAGGACACCTTCATATGTCTGAACCTCTGGCACTAGAAGCACTGTATTGGATCTGGAACATGCAGATATTTTAGACTTATGTAGCCTGCTTTGATACACTTGGGTAACACAGGAGTATCAAATGTCAGGATGAAGGTGACAGTCTGTTCAAAACTGCCATTTACCCTCCGTATAATCTAGAGTATCACAGTCACTTTTTGATCTTCCCACTCCTTAACAACTTCCTCAGTCCCTAAACCAATAATGTGATGCCTTCACTACAGTTCACGGACTTATGGAGTACGCAAGTAACGGTGAACTCCTCGAGCTTCACACAGTTAGGGAGTAGGGTCGCCAGCTTACTGGTGAATGTTTCCAAGAGCAGCGTATCCTTCATCGGCTTCTTCACTGACTTCAGGGTCCCTACGAAACCCTCTAAACCTTTTTGGATGGAAAATGGTTAAACTTTTTTGAACAATCCGTCCAATCTTTGCATTTCAACAAAGGCATTCACAAGCATGCAAACCTCTCCATTACTGTCAATTTAGAATCTGGGGGGCTATCCAATCTCACCCACTTCTTTGAATTGAGTGTGTTTGTGTTTAGCTTCAGCACACTCACACGGCAGGTATTGTTTTCATAGTTAGATTTTTTGTTTTTGTTTATGGATTGATTAGTCTGAATTTTGGTATCACAAGTAAGGAGGAAAGTTCTGGTGGCGTGTACCTCCTCTGCATATTCACTGGACTATTACAACAGGGGTGCGCAGGTACCCGAGGTTGCACAATAGTGAGTGATTGTCCTCATCGCCCATTCACCTCCTCGACATGTGTCAAACATTGAGATTGAGGGTTTTTTTATAGAGATTTGTTCCATACTCGTGATCGGGGCTGTGAAGCCAAGATATCCATCCTCCTAGACACACAACCTTTCCACCGTCACGCCCTATGGTGGTCCTTGAAGGAGTTTATGGTGTGGTAAACTTGCAGCATTCCAGCTAGGGTACTGCAAGTTCGCCAAACCTGTAACTAGCACTTGCGTACCAGGCCCCTGTGGGGACGAGTTTGAGGAATGGTGAACAAAGAACAAGTTGACTTTACACATATAAAAATGTAAGTGCTCTCTTTCTCATGATCTCACAAGCAAATGCCCACAATTTACCTGCTTGAAGATCAAATTATCCAAACAGCTAAAACAATAAAACACCTTGGTGTGATTAGTGATGACAAATTAACCTTCTCAAAACTTATCAATTATATAGCACTACATGCTTATTGAAAGCTAGGTTTATTTGTAGAGCAATCAAGGAGTTCAGGAATACCAAAACATAGATACCACTTTTATCATCATTCATCAAACCCATACTGGAGTATGGGCCTGTTGTCTGGTCTCTATTCACTGATCTACATATCATTCTGAGGATGTAATCAATATCAATGCTATTTATCACCAATTTAAGCTTAGTAGCGTAATTAGTCACAAATAGAGGCTGATCTGACTTTCTGTTTCTAAGGCTGGTTGACTCACCAGAAATCTTAGCTGACTTTGGCTTTATCACAGAACTAGAAAACTGCTCTCAGTTGAAAGCACAAACAAAAACTATATCTACGATAGATCCTGAAATAGAATTGCCAGGTTATCAACTTCTTTGGAGGATCTCTTCCATCTTTCTCTGCAAATGTTAAAAAGCTAATACTGACTAATTAAGTATAAATAACCATTTTCTCATGTATAATATAGTGCAATAACTTTTTTATTTGATGTAAGCAATTGTCCTCGAGTTTTCATGAAAGATATATTTTGTATGATATTTATTTACAATACTAATTGGATTAAATTAATTAATAAACTTTAATTTTAAGTGTTTTATGTAAAAATTTCAAAAATTTTCTTAAGAATTTATGATAATTCTTTTACTCATTACTGGCAAAAGAAAATTTTTCCACATACTAATGCCCAAAAGTGCCAGTTCATGGTCATGGTCTTCTCTTCTCTTAAATATACTACTGTTGCTTCTGCCATAATCTATCCATTTCATACCACCAATGTACACCACATACATTCCCGGAACTCTCTTCTTCCATCTCCTGTTTTCCATAGCTTCCAAATCACCTTCTTTACCATATCTGTTAATATTCGCACTGTAAGGTTCACTAGAAACTATCATAATGTTTAATGAGCTGCTGGAAGAACACATACTGTGTGTTTTAGTTGTGTCGTGATCGTTGTAGTGAACTACAGTGATATCTGTGTAGACTTGTTTAAAACTGTACTTCTAACTCCTAAGAACTTGCAATCTTTGGGATATAATTGGCTTACATAAGAATGTGTTTACTTTCATAACTTTTCAGTTGGTAGTCAGTGTACTGTACTACTAAAACGATTGCAATAAAAGTGTGGTTTTGCTTTTCAGGAGCATGTGTGTGTGTGTGTGTGTGTAATGTGAGTAGATCTTACCACATATTTGGTATTTAAAAACTGTAAATACTTAATGAATACACTTGCCATCCAACCGTGGTGACACGGTTTACTAAAACGAAGTCTAGATACCAACTATTAGGAGAATTAAGCAATTTACTAATGACTATCTTAAAACTGCTAATTATACAGTAGTTTTACATGGTGTACTATGGAATCCACATTTTGGGTATCAGGAGAGGATGCAAAGAAGGGCAGCTAGATTTGTCTCTGGAAATTACTTCGAAACACAACCAGAAACTGGTGTGATTCTGGATCCGAAATAGGAGGCAGTGGAAGTCAGCAGGCCAGAGAAGAGAGTGTTGGCAACGTGTGTGGAGTATATTGGGGATGAGGTATGAACGAATGATGGTAGAAGAATTAGTAGTAATATTCAGAAGCTAAGAGATGACCATGGCAGGCACTTGACTTCGGGTATAGGAAAAGGAGTCATCTAATGGAATAATAATCAAAGGAGATGCTGCATAATGTACCAGAAATAATGAAGGAATACAAAATTAAAAGTTAATAAAATAGTAGATATAGTGATACCACACTCAAAGAATTTGATAAATGTGTAATTGGAATGTAGTTGTGTGGGGAAATTGCCAACAGGGCATGCATTCTATCACAATTTAATTAAATTAACTGTGGCTGATAATAGAAACTAAGCACCAGCACTACACCATATGCTTTGGCCCTTTCACCAACTTCCTCAAGTAATTCTCTGTACTACTATTTTTTTTAAAAAAAAAATTATACACTTGTACTTGACAAGTTCTGCAATTTCTGATACCTTGCACATTACAGTAAAAAGAAAATAAACTGATCCCATTACTAGTACAATTACAAAATAGTTAGTACAACTAAACACACATGAGAGACTCGTCCGATACAGTCTAGAAGCTAGAAGCCAGTGAGAGACAAAGATGGAAAAGCAATGGAGTGACAATAGTAGACTGTTTTTTCCCTACAAGTATGGAAAGGCAGTACAAAGCAATACTTATGTTTAGAGGCAGATTCTACTAGAAAGAAGATGTTCAGCATGATTTGCTATCGATACTTTTCAGTTATCAGCTGGAAGTAAAGAAAAATTATGAAACAATTTGAATAAAACATTAGCAAAAACCAAACAAAAAACAGAGATCAACACAAATGACAGCAGAAACACCCTAAATACTAAAACTATCCCACGAGGCGAAGTGCCAGAGAAGTGAGGTTGCAATTCTTTCGTCACCCCATTGCTTGAATATGTTGTAATTACTAGATATCAAAAACAAGAGCTGTATGGGGTGCAAAGGATGGCAGCTAGATTTGTTTTTGAAAATTTTCAATCAACATAATCAGTAATTGACAGAGAAAAGAAAGATAAATTATACCCAATACTCACCAAAGTTGAAGAGAAGGGGGCAGCAGCAATGAAAAAAAAATTTGGTAACATAAAAATTAATTATACTGGTCAGTGATGGGTACAACCAGGTGAGGAAGAGAGGTATTATATGAGATTGAGGTGTATGGCTGCCACAATGTGTTGGTAGGGCAAGTGGGAAGTGTTATTGGGAAGTACTCTGATGGCTCTGACTGTGAAACAGTTACTAAAGTAACAAATTTTGTGTCTGCTGATATAAATAGTAATAGTGAAGTCTAAATTTTGGGAGTAAACTGTTTACCTGTAACCTTTCATTCTGACGGATAAGGTGTAGTAGGTGAGGCCAATGTAAGAACTCTGGGAGTAGAGCAGGTAAGATGGGGTGTGGTGCAGGTGGCATGGCCTACGATGGGGTAGATTGCATCAGTAATAGGGTTGTGACAGGTTGTGGTGAGCAGATGCATACTGCACATTT
>JARYHS010012519.1:11294342-11441782 GCA_031002005.1 Vandiemenella viatica
GCTTCTAGACATGTGGGGGGGATGACTGTAGGCCTTGCTACATACAGTCAGTAGTACATACAGCTAACAATGTCAATGTAAGGTGTGAACCACTTGATTGTGCAATCTGTAAGTAATAAATTTCTTACCAATGATGGCGTGAAACTGATTGAAATTATGTAGAGATTGAAACCACAGTTCGGAGATTGTACGCTGTATTTGCCTGGTATAAGCAATTCTTCAAAGACCATCAAGAGTTCAAAAATGTCCCAGTACAGGTCAAGATTCAGATATCACCAATCAAAGCATTTGGGACTTATTTATTTATTTATTTACTAGCTTTGCCCGGCATGGGTTGCAATGCCTATAGTGGGTGGTTTTTTGTAAATCTAATGCAGGCAGTACATTTCTCTTTGTTTTGACGTATACATGTGCAGTGTTCCATCAAAAATCTGATAAAAACTGTGAGTTTCTATAAACAACTTTTGACATTAAGATGGGTGGGAGTGAAGGCGGAGGAGGTGGTTGAACTTTTGTAAACCAAAGGTAAACAGTACTTTTTTGTTTGCTTTAAAATATATGTGTGTGCAAAGTTCTTTCAAAATTGGATAGAAACTGCAACTTTGTATAGAGAACATTAACAAAAATTAATTGGGTGGATAGAGTGAGATGGTTTGGGTTTCTCAAAAGCAAACTTAGACAGTATTTTTCTGTTTGTTTTAATGTATATGGGTGGAAAGGACTATTAAAATTGGATTAATTCTGTGGGTATATATACATAACCATTTACAAAAATCAGCGGATAGAAAGGGGGAGAGGGGTAAGGTTTCTAAAAAACAAATGTAGGCACCATTTTGCTAAGGGTTTTAAAGAATACATGTGCAAACTTCTGTCAATGTTGGATAAAAACTGTGGGTATGTGTAAAGCTCATTGACAAAAATCATGGTGGTGGAAAGGGGGAGAGAGGTTGACTTTTTGGAAATCAAATGTATACAGTATTTTTCTGTTTGTTTTAAAGTATACGCATGAAAAGTTCTATCGAAATCAGATAAATATTGTGGGTGTGTAAAAACACATTGGCAAAAATTATGGGGAGTGGAAAGGGGGAGAGAGGTTGGGTTTCTGAATACCAAATGTTGACAGTATTCTTTTTATTTTAGAGTATATATGTGCAAAATTCCATCAAAATCGAATCATACAAAGAGTCAATTTTTACAGACTTCAAAAAAGAGAGGAGGTTATCAGTTATGAATTTTTCACATTCGGGTTTAATTATATTTTGCTCTTCCCACCGACCAGAGATCATCTTGGATGTTTATCTATGCTTGGGTATTAGCTCTGAATCACTGTCCGTGTCACTTATCCCCACCATTTTCTTGGCCAACAGTCTTTCTGGGAGACAATCTCCAACATCACCCACCTCCCATAATTTTCTCCTGTTGACAAAGGGCTCGTCCTGAAAATTTGTTTATCAGTTGTGTTTTTTGTCTTTTCTGTGTGTTTGCACCACACATCCATCATCTAAAGGTAAGTGGTGGCTCATTTCCCTATCCTAATTTAATTCCTTTTCGCTACTTAATGCCTTTGATTATATATATATACATGGTAGTAGTACGGTAGTGAAGCCAGAATGTTTATATGCAGCAGAAGCACTAGCCAGAAAGTGATTGACGGAAATAGAAAAGAAAGAAAGAAAGTTTCAAAGGAAAATCTTGGGACCAAAAAAGTGACAGGAAGCGAATTTAATTTCTGTTTGAGATAGAAACCAAGAATTATATGACAAGTTTGAAAAAGTATCAAACACAATTAAGAAAAGGAGTTTAGCTTTCTAAGGGTACATCAAGAGAATGGAACCAGAAACAATGGCAAAGGAAATACTCAATTTTCAAGAGAACAGGAAGACTTAAGTTCCGTGGGTGAAGGAGGTCTATCAGGATCTGAAAAGATGTGGGATCTGCATGGAAGACATACAAGACAGGGAATTATTCAGAGGAAAAATTGCAGAGATAAAGGATCTGACTGAAGAAAATCAAATTAGGAAAAAGAGGAGGGTATTTTCAGAGGAAGAAAAAGCAAGAGTGAGCCAGAGAATGAAAGTGTACTGGCGACGGAGGAAGGAAACTCAGAAGAGGAAGTTGCGTAGTTGTAGTCCATAGATGGCTGAAAGGAAAAGGAATAATAATAATAATAATCGGGTATTATCTGAAGTTGAGACAAGGTTTGTAATGGTAGGCAAGTTCCCACCTACTGAGTTCAGAGGAGCTACCTGATCGACCTCCCATCAGGCATAATACCATTAGAAATATAATAATAAAATAATTGTTAAAAAATAAAAACTACCTAAATACACTCTAAAAATTTTAAAATAACTTTATACATTTGCATAGAAGAAAATAAATCTAAATGGACAATATTTTACATTACTATTATTGAAATTTTTACATGAATTAGTTAATTTTAGAGTCGGTGCCAGCTAAAGCAAGGAAAACAAAAAGATAAAAGCAATAAGGAATGACAATAATACATAAAAAAATATGTTACTACTTACCTATGATTATTGCTATAACCATGTTTCAACAAAACTGAAACATACAGATGATAAGCCGATATTATACTAAGTGTAAAGTGTTTACCGCATGATACAACCTACCAGAGACATGTGTCGATGACCAACGAACTCAAGCCACAGATTAAAATACTGTCTAATTTGTTCCCCTAAACTGTCTCCCGCAGTAACAATATCTGCCTCACTACATGCTGCAAAATATTCGGAATTTTTGTTCGTACTCCCTGTGTCACCTCGAACAGCAAATAAAGTTCAGTGATTCGTTCTTCGCGGACTCCAAAAATAACTGATTAATCTAAAAATTTCAATAATAGTAGTGTAAAATATTGTCCATTTAGATTTATTTTTCTTCTAAGCAAATGTATAAATTTATTTTAAAATTTTGTGTGTGTTTTTTAAGGCAGTTTTTATTTTTTATAACAATTATTTTAGTATTATTATTAATTTTTTTTCATATAAGAAGACTTATTTTTTTGGGACTGAGATGGCATTTTGCATATTGATTTCCTTGTATTTGGGTGAAGTCAAGTTTGCTTGTCACTGCAAATGACATGGCTAGCCAATAAGGGGCACAAGTTTTGACCCCTCACTCCAGCACTCACTCGCATTAAACTGGAGAAGATGGTAATTGGTCTTCTCTACAGCCGTGACATTTTCATCTCTTTGGGCTACTGAAGGAAGAACGGGTAGACTCGTGATTTCGTCGGAGCTTACTACACTGTTGACTGCTGATGTATCCGCCTTCCTATTATGAAGATGGCGCCAAAAAGCTACAAATACGCTGGTAAAAGTGTTTCCAAATCAGGAGACTATGTTGAGAAATAGAATGTACTTGATTTAATTGTTTTGATACATATTTTTGTTTAAATTCTTGTTAATATTTGATCCACTCTTGAATAAGATGTGTCCCTAATGCACATTGTTTTGTAGGTGGTTGAGAAATTTAATGATCCGCTGAGCCCAGACTTCATCTTCATGCTGAGCTCCAAAGCAGGTGGCTGTGGCCTCAATTTGATTGGTGCTAATCGACTGGTGATGTTCGATCCGGACTGGAACCCCGCGAATGACGACCAGGCGATGGCTCGCGTGTGGCGTGATGGGCAGCGCAAACAGTGCTTCATATACAGGTGTGTATACTATATACTCACTCACTAGTTACGGTTTAAATCCTTAGGATTGTTTGTTGGGTTTAGTAAAATTCTATCAAACATTTTTCCTCCTCAAGCTTCCACAGTTTGTAATGTGTTCAACCATTTATTTCATCTGACTTTTAAGGCACAAAATTTTAAACAATTAAGTTCATTTTCAGTCTGTCCCATTTCCTAGTGCTAATAACAACAATAATACTATTTTTTTTTTAATAAGACTGTGTATCCTTTTGAGCAAGGCTCTTTTCATTAGTACATATCTGCTTTTGATATAATACTGATTCGGCAACTGGTCATAGCTTTACTTCCTAATTAACCAAATTTGTTTCTTACAGATTTAATTGTGACGAAGTGCATGCTCCTAGTGGCAGTATTTTTACACACCTATGTTTTTATCCAAAATTCTTTACCCTTTATGAATTTGAATTTTAAAATCTTTCAGCATTTTTGGTAAATTATTCAGCACATCCCTTATTTCTGAAATCAGGATACAGCTTTTGTTTTCCGAGTACTACTCGTAATTTTTTTCAACAATATATGCCACGAACATTCTCATCGCCTTCATCCTGTCCTCCCAATCCAGCTGATTTATCATGTCGTTTACTGATGGCTGCCCTCCATATCAGACAAAACATTCCATCCCCTACAGCCCAGCAATCCAAGGCAAGGCCATACAATCTGCTCGGACCTAGAATGCTTTTCAGCAACAACCTGACTCGAGCACATACATAATAATCCTCCTAGAATTGCTCCACAAACAAACATATCAAGTCAAAAACTGTCTGACAGATGCACACCACCCAAAACCAGTCTGAACCCTATTTTTCTCACCCAATTCTCTCCTGGCCTGGAATCGCTAAACTAGATTCTTCATCTTGGCTACGACTTCCTCAGATCCTTTCCTGAAATGCACTGAATTCTCTCCTCTATCCTTCCCACCACACCACATATCACCTTCAGCTGACCACCTAACCTAGTGAATATACTTGTTCACAAATACAAATCCTCTACTGCTCCTAAACCACCCTTCGAATCCTTATCTTGCAACAGGCCTCGGTGCAAAATGTGCAGTATGCATCTGCTCACCACAACCTGTCACAACCCTATTACTGATGAAATCTATCCCATCATAGAACATGCCACCTGCACCACACCCCATCTTACCTGCTCTACTGCCAGAGTTCTTACATTGTCCTCACCTACAACATATTATACGTCAGAATGAAAGGTTACAGATAAACAGTTTACTCCCAAAATTTAGACTTCCGTATTACTATTTATATCAGCACATACAAAATTTGTTACTTCAGTAACTGTTTCACAGTCAGAGCCATCAGAGTACTTCCCAATAACACTTCCCACTTCCCTACCAACACATTGTGGCAGCCATACACCTCACTCTCATATAATACCTCTCTTCCTCACGTGGTTGTACCCATCGCTGACCAGTATAATTAATTTTTATGTTACCAAAAATTTTTTTTCATTGCTGCTGCCCTCCTCTCTTCAACTTTGATGAGTATTGGGTATAATTTATCTTTCTTTTCCCTATCAATTACTGATTATGTTGATTGAAAATTTTCAAAAACAAATCTAGCTGCCATTCTTTGCACTCCATACAGCTCTTGTATTTGGTACCTAGTAATTACAACAACATATTCAAGCAATGGGGTGACGAAAGTTTTGTAACCTCACTACTCTGGCACCTCACCTCGTTGCCCTCTCCAATAAATGTGGGATAGTTTTAGTATTTAGGGTGTTTCTGCTGTCATTTGTATTGATCTCTGTTTTTTGTTTGGTTTTTGCTAATGTTTAGGCTAAATTCCTGTCACAATATTTTATTCAAATTGTTTCATAATTTTTCTTTACTTCCAGCTGATAACTGAAAAGTATCAATAGCAAATCATGCTGAACATCTTCTTTCTAGTAGAATCTGCCTCTAAACAGAAGTATTGCTTTGTACTGCCTTTCCATACTTGTAGGGAAACACAGTCGACTATTGTCACTCCATTGCTTTTCCATCCTTAAGTCTCTCACTGGCTTCTAGCTTGTAGACTGTATTGGATGAGTGTCTCATGTGTGTTTAGTTGTACTAACTATTTTGTAATTGTACTAGTAATGGGATCAGTTTATTTTCTTTTTACTGTAATGTGCAAGGTAGCAGAAATTGTCAAGTACAAGTGTACGATTTGAATTTTTTTAAAAAAGATAGTAATACAGAGAATTACCTGAGGAAGTTGATGAAAGGGCCAAAGCATACGGTGTAGTGCTGGTGCTTAGTTTCTATTATCAGCCACAGTTAATTTAATTAAATTGCGATAGATTGCATGCCCTGTTGGCAATTTCCCCATACACCTACATTCCAATTACACATTTATCAAATTCTTTGAGTGTGGTATCACTATATCTACTATTTTATTAACTTTTAATTTTGTATTTCTTCACTATTTCTGGTACATTGTGCAGCATCTCCCTTGATTATTATTCCATTAGCTGCCATGAATATTACTACTAATTCTTCTACCATCATTCATTCATACCTCATCCCCAATATACTCCACACACGTTGCCAACACTCTCTTCTCTGGCCTGCTGACTTCCACTGGCTCCTATTACAGATCCCGAATCACACCAGTTTCTGGTTGTGTTTCGAAGTAATTTTCAGAGACAACTCTAGCTGCCCTTCTTCGCATCCTCTTGTAAGACGAAAAGCTTATGCTTGGGGTGGAGCATAAACACGCTGTCTTAACTATAACCGTGTGTAGCGTTGGATTTAACAGTTTTGACTTAGTAAAGATGATACGGCCGCCACATAGGTTTTTAACCAGAAAACTATGAAAAGGTAAAGTTCAATAAGGATAAGTAGATCATTGCCATTTAAATAAGTATATTCTTCCAAAAGTTCACAAAGCCAAAAACTGTACAGGCAATCAGACGACTTTTCGAAAGTAATGTATTACAAGTTCGCTTAACCAGTCGAGCCAGACCACACCCCAATAGTTCAAACTTCTAGTTGTAGTAATTTGACAAAAGAGAATCACACGCTCCCATTGTTCAACAGCTTAGTAAAAGCAAACAATCCCGAGGCCTCACTTGAAGAAATACTATTTTAATTCAACATAATAGTTGACTTGAATAAAAGAAGTGGCATTATTCCAAAATAAAACTTTTACTGATGTGCTAGATATAAAACTTTCCTCCCTACTGAGCTATGTGCTATCGCGTTCGCGGTTCCTGGCAGACTGAGCGGCGAACAACTGCACGCACGGTCCTATATTCACATAGCACTTCCTGCTTCTCGAATATTCCTAGCGGCTTCTCATGCGAAGCGTGGGAACAAATCTTTTTCCTCTTTCTCAGGGGTGGTTGATGGGAAAGTCGTCAGATATCAAATCGCACGTCTGAAGTCCTAACATTGGCTAATCTGACCTTGAAATTAAAAATAATTCAATCTGCTTGAAACTTTACAAATAGCTAGATCTTTAAATAAACGTTAACTTTAGTTATTATGAAAATTATCCTAACTTTAATACTTTAGCTGAAAATAAATAATTTAGATACAAACTTCCACTCCAAGCGAATGCCGAAAACTGATGAAATTAAAAATATTGAAAATACTATTTTGAAAACTGTAAACTGCATTCTAACTTGAATAAACATAGAAAAATTATTTTGAAAATGAAATGTACTAATATTTTATCCAATCCAACTCGTAGTTCTGAGAGTAAAATTTTGTCATGCAGTTACAAAATTTAACAGATAGCTTACACTCTCCTGATACCCAAAATGTGGATTCCATAGTACACCATGTAAAACTACTGTATAATTAGCAGTTTTAAGATAGTAATTAGTAAATTGCTTAATTCTCCTAATAATTGGTATCTAGACTTCGTTTTAGTAAACCGGTCACCACGGTTGGATGGCAAGTGTATTCATTAAGTATTTACAGTTTTTAAATACCCAATATGTCGTAAGATCTACTCACATTACACACACACACACACATGCTCCTGAAAAGCAAAACCACACTTTTATTGCAATCGTTTCAGTAGTACAGTACACTGACTACCAACTGAAAAGTTATGAAAGTAAACACATTCTTATATCCCAAAGATTGCAAGTTCTTAGGAGTTAGAAGTACAGTTTTAAACAAGTCTACACAGATATCACTGTAGTTCACTACAACAATCACGACACAACTAAAACACACAGTATGTGTTCTTCCAGCAGCTCATTAAACATTATGATAGTTTCTGGTGAACCTTACAGTGCGAATATTAATAGATATGGTAAAGAAGGTGATTTGGAAGCTATGGAAAACAGGAGATGGAAGAAGAGAGTTCTGGGAATGTATGTGGTGTACATTGGTGGTATGAAATGGATAGATTATGGCAGAAGCAACAGTAGTATATTTAAGAGAAGAGAAGACCATGACCAAGAACTGGCACTTTTGGGCATTAGTATGTGGAAAAATTTTCTTTTGCCAGTAATGAGTAAAAGAATTATCATAAATTCTTAAGAAAAATTTTGAAATTTTTACATAAAACACTTAAAATTAAAGTTTATTAATTAATTTAATCCAATTAGTATTGTAAATAAATATCATACAAAATATATCTTTCATGAAAACTCAAGGACAATTGCTTACATCAAATAAAAAAGTTATTGCACTATATTATACATGAGAAAATGGTTATTTAAACTTAATTAGTCAGTATTAGCTTTTTAACATTTGCAGAGAAAGATGGAAGAGATCCTCCAAAGAAGTTGATAACCTGGCAATTCTATTTCTGGATCTATCGTAGACATAGTTTTTGTTTGTGCTTTCAACTGAGAGCAGTTTTCTAGTTCTGTGATAAAGCCAAAGTCAGCTAAGATTTCTGGTGAGTCAACCAGCCTTAGAAACAGAAAGTCAGATCAGCCTCTATTTGTGACTAATTACGCTACTAAGCTTAAATTTGTGATAAATAGCATTGATATTGATTACATCCTCAGAATGATATGTAGATCAGTGAATAGAGACCAGACAACAGGCCCATACTCCAGTATGGGTTTGATGAATGATGATAAAAGTGGTATCTATGTTTTGGTATTCCTGAACTCCTTGATTGCTCTACAAATAAACCTAGCTTTCAATAAGCATGTAGTGCTATATAATTGATAAGTTTTGAGAAGGTTAATTTGTCATCACTAATCACACCAAGGTGTTTTATTGTTTTAGCTGTTTGGATAATTTGATCTTCAAGCAGGTAAATTGTGGGCATTTGCTTGTGAGATCATGAGAAAGAGAGCACTTACATTTTTATATGTGCAAAGTCAACTTGTTCTTTGTTCACCATTCCTCAAACTCGTCCCCATAGGGGCCTGGTACGCAAGTGCTAGTTACAGGTTTGGCGAACTTGCAGTACCCTAGCTGGAATGCTGCAAATTTACCACACCATAAACTCCTTCAAGGACCACCATAGGGCGTGACGGTGGAAAGGTTGTGTGTCTAGGAGGATGGATATCTTGGCTTCACAGCCCCGATCACGAGTATGGAACAAATCTCTATAAAAAAAACCTCAATCTCAATGTTTGACACATGTCGAGGAGGTGAATGGGCGATGAGGGCAATCACTCACTATTGTGCAACCTTGGGTACCTGCGCACCCCTGTTGTAATAGTCCGGTGAATATGCAGAGGAGGTACACGCCACCAGAACTTTCCTCCTTACTTGTGATACCAAAATTCAGACTAATCAATCCATAAACAAAAAACAAAAAATCTAACTATAAAAACAATACCTGCCGTGTGAGTGTGCTGAAGCTAAACACAAACACACTCAATTCCAAGAAGTGGGTGAGATTGGATAGCCCCCCAGATTCTAAATTGACAGTAATGGAAAGGTTTGCATGCTTGTAAATGCCTTTGTTGAAATGCAAAGATTGGACGGATTGTTCAAAAAAGTTTAACCATTTTCCATCCAAAAAGGTTTAGAGGGTTTCGTAGGGACCCTGAAGTCAGTGAAGAAGCCGATGAACGATACGCTGCACTTGGAAACATCCACCAGTAGGCTGGCTATCCTACTCCTTAACTGTGTGAAGCTTGAGGAGTTCACCGCTACTTGCGTACTCCACAAGTCCGTGAACTGTAGTGAAGGCATCACATTATTGGTTTAGGGACTGAGGAAGTTGTTAAGGAGTGGGAAGATCAAAAAGTGACTGTGATACTCTAGATTATTCGGAGGGTAAATGGCAGTTTTGAAATGACTGCCACCTTCATCCTGACATTTGATACTCCTGTGTTACCCAAGTGTATCAAAGCAGGCTACATAAATCTAAAATATCTGCGTGTATGTTCCAGATCCAATACAGTGCTTCTAGTGCCAGAGGTTCAGACATATGAAGGTGTCCTTAAAGGACAACTCCTTCTGCGGTAAGTGTAGCAAGGGAGCACATGATCAAGTTGTTAGCTGTACGTTGCTACAGGTGTGCCCCAACTGCTCCAGTTCGCGACCCACCTGGAGTAGGGAGTGTCACAAGATACAAGAGTAGAAGACTAAAGAGCATACACCAAATGATACGAAGAAGAAAGCCAAGTCGCTGTCTGCTCCCATTTTTGCAACTAGTTTTACTAAGATGGCTTCAGCTCCCATCAGGAAAGACGGTGTTGCTACCCAGACGTCTGTTGCAGACATGATCACAAGCACAATGTGCTCCTGTAAATGCAAATGTGGCACAAAAGTGGACAAGGTCATGACATCCAAGATTGCAGACGTCGGGAGCATTATGTCTGTTACCTTGATCACTCCAGCAGCAGTCAGACAGGCCCCACCTGCAGAAACAGTCAAGGTAACCACCCCTCCCGTTCCATCACGTACGGTAACAACAATAGCACCATCTGCTACCAGTGGAAAAGGTGAACAGAGGTTGCATGGTCCGAAGTTTAATCAGACGGACCTGACTCAGTTTGTAAAATCGCCCTCTTCGTCTCCTAGACTACCTAGCAATGGGGAGAAGAAGGGGAAGAAGCATAGGAAGAAAAATAACAGCAAAGTGTCTGAGGAATTAAGTGTGTCAGTGACGTCAGTCGGATCTTTGGAGCTGGAAGATACTGAAATGCTGGTGGACAAGCTTCTTCCCGTTCCTCAGCAGGAAATGAACTAAGACCCATTCATACCCGGGTGGGTAAAATTAAACCGGTAGGATGGCTCCCATACATCAATGGAACATTAACGATACAGCTCACAAAGAGGAATTACAACTCTTAGCAAGGTCTTACCTCTTCTATCTCTGCTTACAAGAGAGACATTTAAGACCGTCACAGAACCAAGTGCTAAAGGACATGACATATGCCGTAAGGACGATACTGGGGGTTATTGAACGAAGGAAGTAGTGGCTGCATTTTTTCGTAACACTGTCCACTCTGAACCTGTTGCTCTCACCTCTCCCTTATAAACAAGCGGTGAAAATGTATGGACTGAAACAATTGACCATATGCTCCATGTATCTACAGGCAGGATCACCAGTTGATTATGATTTACTGGCTGATATTTCGCAGCAAATTCCATGTCCTTTTCTCCTGTTGGGAGATTTTAATGCCCACAATTTGTAGTGAGGATTGACCACTGATTGCCCCAGAAGTCAAGAGATTTGTAGGTTATTGGAGCAGGAGGATTTGTGCTTCCTCAATACCAGCCAAATGACACTCTTTTTCACTGCTTCTGGTTCATCCTCTGCCATTGTCCTTTCTTTGTGCTCTACTTTGATTGCTGACTCCGTGTATTGGGAGGTGGATCGCGACCTTGACAGAAGTGACCACTTCCCATTATAGTTGTATGTAGAGTTTGACTGTGTAGGAAGAACTATCCACTGCAAATGGAATATCAACAGAGCTGAAAGGCAGCTCTGCCACCATTCAGTCACTCTCCAGCATCATCAGACCATCGAGCAGAAGGTGAAACAGTTGACAGAAGTGATCATTATGCGGCTGATATTTTCATGCCCAGCAACTTAGGAACGTTGTTCAGAACACCCATCCCCTGGTGGAACGATGAATGTCGTTCCACTATTCAGGGTAAGAGATTGGCCTTGCACTGTCTTAGGTTACACCCAACACCTAACCACCTCGCAGTATTCTGAATTACAAAAGCAAATGCGCATTATGTGATTAAAGAGAATTAAAGAAAGCAAGAGAAGGTCACGACAGAACATTGTGAGCACCATTAACCATTCCACCTTAAAACAGTATTGGAGTACACAATGTACTCCCGATCCTGTAACTGCTTTACTGAACCAGGGGTGTGTAGTCACCAACGAGCAAAGAATAGTGCAGCTGATGGCAAAGTCGTTCGCTGCTATTGCTTTGTCTGCCAGACTGGAACCTTGGTTTCAGTAACGAAGAACTGGTACCGAAAGGCATATTTTAAGGTTTGCGTCGGCGGATTTACAGGCATATAATAGCCCTTTTACATTTTGGAAGCTGGAGTCTGCCTTATACAGCACCAAAGACATCACATCAGGACCCGACCTGATCCAGTACCAGATGCTTGAAGAGTACTTTCTAGGTATTTTTAATGATATATGGACCCGAGAACCCTTCCGCGATTGGTAGAAAGAATAAACGCAAATCCCTATTTTAAAACCTGGGAAAGACAAAATGCTACCAGGTAGTTATCGTAGCATTGTCTTAACAAACTGTGTCAAAAAGACACTAGAGCGGATGGTCAACCACTGCCACGTCTGGTGTCTTGAATCCCAAAATGTGCCAAGTCGCTTTCAGTGTGGATTTAGGAATTTCCATTCTACCTTGGACAGCCTGATCCTGCTGGAAGCGGCGATACAGGTAGAGTGACGACGATATATCGGTTGACTGATATTATCCGTCCAACAATATCGATATTTAGATCAATATTATTAAATGGTCGATATGATAATATCAACATGATGCAGTGAAATATTGAAAAGTACAAACCCCTTGGCACTAAAAAAATACTGCAGATAAATGTATGGGTGACAGGGACCAAACTTGACTATGCTAAACTCTGATTTAGCTCAATAACGTCCTTTGCTACTCTGTGGTTCCAGTCCATTTGTTCCCAATTCATTTAAGTTCACTGTTTTATTACTGCTTTACATTTGCATTCAATAATTCTTGTTTCTTTCTGTGGCGTATTTCAATTTTCTAAAGGGGGTAAAAAGTATGACTGTCTGACCGATATAATTGCTTATTTTATCAGTGTTGATAATAGACCTTTTAATGCAGTTGAAGGCAAAGGTTTTAAGTTTTAATAAAGCACTTAGCAATCATGATTGGTATACTACTTAGATTAAGATATTTTCGGAATTGCAATTAATCATTTACTCGAAGTAGCCTCGTCGGTACCTTCTGAACATCTTTTCTCACAGGCAGCAACTACTGTCACTCAAACTAGGAATGGACTTCATGGGAAAAAGTTAAGGAAACTACATTTTAAGGATCTGTTGACATTTAATATTTGCAGACCTAAGTTTTTTCAAATAAACTACCTCAAATTTATTACTTGATTTTGATGTATATACTAATTTCTAAAATAATATATACAGATATTGGAAAATATCGATAACATTGATATGATGTGCCTGATATTATTGATTATCGATATCTGCCTGGCATCGATATAAATATTGATATATTTATCGATATTACTTTGCATCCATAGATACAGGACATCTTTATTCACACCCAACACTTTGTTGGTGTAGTTTTTGTTATAGACAAGGCCTATGATACTACCTGGCGGTACGATATTTAAAGCAATTATGTGAATGGGGTTTTAGGGGAAATCTGCCCCATTTTATACAATCATTTTTAGCTCAGCGTTGTTTCTGGTACTGAGTCAGTTGTGCAGGAAAACGGCGTTTCTCAAGGATCAGTTTGAAGTGCACAAGTCAGATGTTTCAAAGTGCAGGATTGTATTTACCAGAAATTTTTGTTTCATATGGATACCTATACATGGCTTTTTCATGAGTTCGTACGAGGTGTGTATAAAAAGAAAACGAACTTCTGCTGTAATTGCTTTATTGCTCATCATGCTAACTTTTACACACTGTCCCCTTCAAAGTACTGTCCTTCACTATCAATACACCATTGCCATCGTTTTTTCAAGTTTTGGAACGCCTCCTGGAATGCAATTTCTCCGATGACGCGCAGTTCTCTCGTCACATTGTCTTGAATTTCTTCTATGGTCTGGAAACGATGTCCTTTCATAGTGTTTTTCAGTTTTGGGAAGATAAAAAGTTTGCCGGAGCCAAGTCTGGAGAATAGGGTGGCTGAGGCACAACGGGAGTGCGATGTTTTGCCAGATAATTCGTGACAAACAACGATGCTTGAGCGGGTGCGTTGTCATGGTGCAACATCCACGACTGATTCTCCCACAGTTCAGGCCTTTTCCTACGCACAACATCTCTCAATCGTGTCAGAATTTTCTGGTAGACTTCCTTGTTTACCGCTTGACCACGTGGTACAAATTCATGGTGCACAACTCCTTTGCAATCAAAAAACACGACCATCACCACCTTGATGTTCGACCAACTCATCCGCGCTTTCTTTGGTCGAGGAGATCCTTGCCCCACCCATTCTGAAGACTGCCTCTTCGTTTCCACATTGTACCCATAAACCCATGTTTCATTGCCTGTAATGATGTTTTGAAGAAGTTTTCGTCCTCATTTGCTTTTTGAACCAACTGCTTAGAGATCCTAGCTTGATTCTCCTTCTGCTCGTCTGACAACAAGTGCGGCACCAGTTTTGCACTGATACGATGCATTCCAAGTTTTTCTCTCAAGATGTGATTGCAAGAGCCTACACTTATGACAACTTCTTCAGCAACCTCACAGACAGTCAAACAGCGATTTTCACGAATCGCAGCGTGAACCCTCTCAACATGGTGGTCGTCTGTTGATGTGGAGGGTTGACCAGATTTTGGATCGTCGGTAACCGAACTCCTGCCCTCCTTAAAACGCTTAAACTATTCATTGCACTGTGTTCGGCTCATGCTTGTTTAAGCATTTGAAGTGTCTCTGTAAAAGTTTTCCCAAGTTTAACACAAAATTTCACACAGACGCGTTTCTCCTCGAATTCCTTCATTCTCGGTTTCTCACAAATCCGACGAGCACTCTGCACACAACCTCACTCAACCGGCTGTCACTCGTAAACTAATGCAGCGACTGTGGTGCGACAAGAGGCAATCTCTTGCCGAGAGATGTCGCTAGTGTGCACGGAAGTCAGATAATTTTATCTGCAGCCGTTGGTGTGCTATTTAATTAGTTCGGTTTCTTTTTGTACACACCTCGTATATTCGGTAATATTTATGTTCATGTTAAAGATGCATATGGTAATGAAGTAAACGATGATCACATTATAACTGCTAATATTATTTTCAAAGAACTTTGTAAAAATCACATCTGACAAAGCCAATATCTACTTTTTAAATATCGGCTTTTTAAATGTTTTACAATTAGACATGTAGTATTTAATGATAAGGAAGTTTTACGATAAAAGTGATATTTATAACTACTCTTCAAAATAAAATACCTTTAATAATATACTTACAGTAATTCTACTTATTTCCTCATTATTATATTACGATTTGGTGACTGCTCATTCCCACCGGTCAGCTAGTATACAAAAATTGTCCATTTAAAGATATAAGAGTTTCTTGCTGTAACCAAAGAGAAACTTAACTAACATATCAACGACATACCATATACAAGAATTGCTTGTTTTTGAAAAATCAAATTTTTGAAGGGAAGACAACTATTTACATAAACATGAAAAGCAAAGCCTTATATAAATATGAAATTTCTTCCAAATCGTTAGAGCCATTTCCGAGATACCAAATATATATATATATAAAAGAATTTCTCATTTAAAGATATAAGAGATTTTATCTATAAAATGTGTGTTTTTAGTTTCTTTACTAAATAATCGAGAAAAACCGACTAGGACTAATAAGTACAATCAGGGACTTCTGGTTAGTTTTATACAAGTTATTGGTAAATAGATGTAGCAAGTATACAGTTGGTTTTGATATGTTGAAATGGATATTTCTTAAAACTGCGCTCTAATTGAGGCTCTTCTCTTAGAAGTTTATAATTTATCAAGGCAAAGATGAAGAAATGACTGCAAAGTTCTCGGATTAGTCATTAGGTGAAAGAGTGGTTTTGGAATTTACTGAACAAAACTGAGCAATGACAAAGTTCTCTATTTTGATAAATTTTTCATTTGTTTCATTATTAAAAAAAAAGAGGGAAACAAAGAACTTTTGGCTGTGGGACCATCGGGCCCAACTGCAAGGGGCTTCCTAACAACTTACCTGCTGATGGCAAACTAAAAAGGGGAGAATGTGACCATAGATTTTCAAACCTAGACAATGGCTACTGGAAATAGAATAATAAAAGATTGTACATTTAGTATAATTCACAAGGAAAGGGAAAATGACTAATCACTCATCAAAGTTGAAGGCAGCGATGGGAGAAGCAGATATATCATGAACACAAAATTTACACAATATTTCGGTCTTAAACCTTCTTCATGTTAAAGAGAATGAGTCATGTGGTTCGGGAGGTGTGCACACGCCGAAGTATCCTACATAACTGAGTGGATTATCAATATGTCGGTGGATTAAGATGTTATATATAAATATATTTTTCGCAGATGGTGACAGAAGTAGTAATATATCGAAAGGGAACAGAATGGAAAGATGAAAACAAAAATTGGGGAAATAAATATAGATATATAAATTTTGGGAAAAAAACAAACATGTAGTTAGTTAAATGACGATAATGCTAATACTGATAATACTGAGTTATGCGTCAAAGAAAGGAATTATATCGGTGGTTGAGGCCGGGTGGGTGTCTGGTATGTAGGATGTTTTGGTAAGGAAGTTCCCATCTCTGAAGTTCTGAGGCGGCGGTGGTTTCGGGCAAAATTCTGATTGCTGTCACGGTGAAACATTCATTGAAGTTGTTGGAATTGTGGTAGTTAGCATGTTCAGGTATTGGCAGATATAAATTGCGGGTGTGGACCATTTGTCTGTGGCCATTCATTCTGGTCGAAAGTTGTTGTGTAGTCAGGCATTTATAGGAACTTGTGCAATGGCGGCAAGTTAGCTGGTATATGATGTAGGTTGTGGAGCATGTGGCATGTCCAGTGATGGGAAAGGTTTTCCCAGTTAGAGGGTTGCAATATGTAGTAGTAGGATAATGGAGTAGGGAAGAATGATAATATTAATACTAGAAATGGGGAGGAAGTTAGACATTCACTTACAAATCTTGAAGGCTGAAGTGTTGCAAAAATAAACATGAAAAGCACTATATTCCAGATGGTAGTGTGGTAAATAAATTGAAAAATATGGTAAGATCAACAGATAACAACCCCAGAAAAATCATGTGTTACCTTTTACTATGGTTGTTTTCATTAACTTTATCATGTGCTTCAGGGATTTTTTCCCCATCCTTCTGAATGTCTTATTTTTGTGAGTGACAAGTTTAATTTATATCATTTTTTGTTTTTGGAATATGTTTTCACATAAATAATTAATTTGCAGACATGAAAAGCACAGCTTTCAAATCTATTTGCAAGGTTTCTCAAACTATTTGTTTAGTAGGTGTCTTTGTATAGTTTAAGATGAAACCAGTAAACGAGGAGTTTCTATATATACCAGAACAACATGTTGTGTTTCATTTTTAGTTTGCTATCCACAGATAATTATTTGTACATTCTATTTCCCTTTAGTCTGATTCTATTTTAATATAATTGAAGAATGATTCTTGTAAATTAAAAGTATTGTAAATTGTGACATCATTTATGGCAGTGATGCATGAAGAAGATATATATTATAGAAATGAGATAATGCTAGTGCCATAAAATGTTGGAAGAATTGTGGCCAATCTCTCTAATTTTCAGAACAGGTTTTGTGCAGTATCTTTGATGATATTCATTGCTTTCTCTACTAATGAAGGTTTGATTTTTTTTAGGCTTCTCTGCACTGGTACCATTGAAGAGAAAATATTCCAGAGGCAAGCACACAAAAAGGCTTTAAGCTCCTGTGTAGTGGACAATGAAGAAGATGTAGCGCGTCATTTCAGTTTGTCAGACTTGCGCGACCTCTTCAAGCTCGAAGAATCGACCCTCAGTGACACTCACGATAAATTCAAGTGCAGCCGGTGTGTGAATCGTATTCAGGTGCGGCCGCCCCCCGAAGGCACTGACTGTACGTCAGATTTGTCGAGCTGGAATCACTGTTGTGATAAGCGGACCCTTGTAGATACTGTTCTGAAACAATGCTGGGATGCAGGAATATCATTTGTTTTCCACCATCGTTCCCACGAACAGAAGGTAGTACCCTGAGAGAGTTGCGGGCACAAATCACATTATTACATATATTATCTCCAATTTTTAATTTGTATTCGTATTGCAGCCAAAATATTTTTTTTAACTCAACCTGAAGTACCAGGTGTGTATATAAAATAAAGTTTAATTTATAAATTATGACTCTTTCGAAGTGTAACACTAATATTCAATTGCACTGTGACTGCTTTTGTGGGACAATGAAAATCATTGTTACTATAGTACAGTGATCAATAACTTCTTGCTATGAGGTGAGTTAAAATATAACAGGAATATTCATTTTTTTTGGAAAGAATTTTATTTATTCCCCTACATCAATTGTATCCCCTTCAAAATAGTCCCCATTAGATATTATACACTTAATCCAGTACTTTTTCCAATCCACAAAACACTTCTGGAACTCAATCTTTGGAATAGCTTTGAGTACTTTCAGCGAAGCAGTTTCAATCTCATCTATGCTTGTAAAACATGGCCCCTCAAGGTTCTCCTTATTTTTGGAAAAAGAAAAAAATCACAAGGGGCTATGTCTGGCAAATATGGAGGCTGGAGCATCATTACAATGTTGTTTTTTCTAAAAAAAAAAAAAAAATCACAACCAAGCAATGATGTGAGAGCAGGTGCATTATCGTGGTGCAAAAGCCATGAATTGCTTTGCCGCAAATCTAGGCATTTTCTTCAGACTGCTGTACGCAAATGGCATTGAACTTGATCGTTTGATCTTGTAGCAAAAACTCGTGGTGCACTATGCTATTAAAATCGGAGAACACGGTGTGCATAACCTTTACTTTTGGCCAAACTTGTTGAGCTTTTTTCAATCTTGGCAATTCAGTATGCGTCCACTGAGAGAGTTGAGCCTTAGTTTCATCATCATATCCATAAGCCCATGTTTCATCACCGTTATGACTTGTTTCAATAGTTCAGCATCGTTCTTGACCTCATTTAGCAATTCCTGAGCAACTGCCATTTGTCGCTGTTTTTCTTCGAAACTCAAAACTTTGGAACAAATTTTGCTGCAACACATTTCATACCCAAACCGATGAAAACATTTCACGGCATGAGCCAATTGATATGCCAACATTATCAGCAACTTTTCTAATCGTGATTCGGTGATTGTTTATAATCATTTCTTTCATTTTTTCCATGCTTTCATCTTGAAAGTGCTTATACCATTCAAACCCTCGTTTTATTCATAGTGGATTCACCAAAAGCAATATTTAACATTTCTAAAACTTTGTTGCACTTAATTCCAATTTATAGCAAAATTTAATGCAATTTATCTTACCCATGATTTAAAAAAATGATAAATCACCAACTATACCGATACAGCTAAGAGTCTAAACATCCATTATAGCTCAAAATTAATAGATACTTTTAAGAAATGTTTGCCAACACAACAACAACAACAACAACAACAACAACAACAACAAAAGTCAGACTAATATAACCCACAAAATTTCCGTTACTTTTTTAACACACCTTGTATGAAATGCAATGGAAATGTTGGTGCTCTTGTTTTTGTGGTATATTTTACACTCGTCCTTCAGAATGTTTATTTATGGAGAAGTTGTTTTAATTAATCACATTCTCTATCAATTAGTCTGAAACTCAAATGTGATGAGGAAAGACTAAACATAAGTTTATTTTATTTTCTAGACATTTTTATTTAATTATATTAAGCAAAATAATGAAAATTCAAACTTACTCCAACCCCTATTTTTTTTGCATCTGTTGTATAAAAAACTGTTTATTGGTAATATATTATGTTGCTTCAATTTTATAAAAATTATAAATAGTAATCTTTTTACAGCTCTTTCATGTTTTTAAAATCTTTGTATTTGACCGAATGGTCTTAATTATCACCTGCCTCAAGAGATTTTTTAGCATATCAAACCTTCCTACACAGCCTCGACAGGTGTTAAGCTGGATAATTTCTGCTATGCGCAATTAATTGTTTTTATCAGATGAAGTGGTAAAGTGTGTACACAATCAACCATCTGCTCATATTTGAGTGTACCTCGTGAGTCGATCACAGTTATCATCATAGTTTGCCACAGAATTCACTCCAGTCTGATGAAAACTGTCAAGGAAGCTGATGAAATTATCTGGCATAGCACCTGTGTGTATGGATAGACTCAACTCATAGCTTCTATTATTAAATGATCAAACAGATACCTGAAATACTGACTGCAGTTCTGCTCTATCTGTTAAGACCTTTTTTTCTTTTGCAGATTGTTAGTAAAAACATTACATCATGATTATTACAAAATATTGATATATTGCAACGGTTTACTGTTGGTTTAGCATTTTAAACAATTTCAGATTATCATTCCAAACCAAACAACCACTTGGATCCTTTCCCTGCCGTATACCTTGCTGTGAAATTTGCGTAAATCCAGCCAGTCACCTGTTCCAGTGCTACCAAACAGAAAACGTTTTCAGTTACTGGACATACCAAATTCACAACAAAACACCTCATCAATCAGCTCATCTGCCTCACTAATCAACTATTCTTCATGTCAAACAGCTCGTACACCAGGCGGTGACAGCCCACACCAGTTTCCATACTGGATTACACAGATGGGAATTTCAAAAGAAAGAATTAGTAGCGTGACAGAATCATCGCACAAAAACAATTCTCGTATAAATAGGGCCAAGATTAGTTGATTTTTACACGTAAAAAGTTATGAGACTTGTTCTGAGCCAAGTCAGCACTTTACAATGTGTATTCAGTTCACTTTATGAAACAGAATGTCTTCTCTCATTATTGTGTATCATTGATTTAAAAATAATAATTTAAAAAAAATTCATCTATTATATATGTCATAATTTTTGCTAAATTGAAAGGCATAATATGTGTGATTTAGTCTGAAACTGGTAAAACCCGAAAAGACTGAGGGAAATCTTTGCTTTTTTATGTTTATAAGACTGATAAAATAACATATTTAAGATATTTATGTAGGTAGAAGTTTTACTATCTAGTTTACTAAAACAAGGCATTCTTGATGGCTAGGTAATACCATTTCTTTAATTGATTTTTGTTATTTTTAAATCAATGATCTCCAGAGCAGCAATTCTGTTTCAGAAAGTGAATTGAATTCAGGGAGCAGAATGTTAACTTGGCTCTGAACATCATCCCATAAACTATTGTCACTAAAAAACCATGACACTTGGCCTGTTTTTAGCAGAATTGTTTTTGTGGGATATCATTTGCTTTTGTGGATCACTTATTCTGACCCAACATTCAAATTTATCAGTTCCATCTGAAATCAACGGATAAGGATATTTCAGAATTACAAACTTGCTTGTCCAATACAAACAGCACACATGCTCTTTGCCAGAGGTGTGACTTGTTTGAGACACAAGTATTTGAAATACAGGAACAAGATACAAAATACATATTTTCAGCTTGTATCTCAAATACTTTCCTTAATCTTTATTTTGTATCTGGTATTTAGATACTGTTTTCCTGGTATCTTTGTATTTTGGAAATACTATTATTATCATTATGAAGCTAATGAAACTGGAAGCAACTTCTAGGCAATATAAATAATAAATGAAAGGGAAATTAACCCACCACATACCAAAATTGACAGCCACAATGAGAGAAAACATTAAAGGTCTACAAACAAATATACAATATTTTGGTAATGACCATTTTCAGGTAGCAGAAAAACAGGTCATTAAGGTTCTGGATGTGTGCGCACACAGAATGTCACCCAATGACTACCTAGGTAGTGGGAGAAATGGTGGGGAAACGGCTAAGGAGTAGACTATTGATATATCGCCAATGTCTGAGATAATATGTTGCAGGCGATGATAAAATGAATATATGTAGCAAGAGTACCTAGTACTGATGCAAAAAGTTATTACTAGTTAAAAAAGATGGGGAAAACAATAAAAATTACTTAAATTAAAAAGTGATGGGTTAAGTCGTTGGATTTTATTGGTGGTTAAGGCCAGGTGGGTGTCTGGTATCCAGAACATTATTATTAATTTAATTGCGATGGAGCAAATGCCTCTGTGGCCATTCTCCTAGTCATCTAATTACCCCTTTTTATTTTTAAAAATTTTATTTTTTAATTGGCATGTTAAATCCCTCTCCCATTTACTTTTCTGATTTACAAATTTTAATTTTAAATTCCTTAAGCATTTTTGGTAAATTATTCATCACTTCACTTGGTAATTTGTTCAAATCCCTCACACCCTTACCAACAATGGAAATATTTCCCTCTCCCTTAAGAATGAAATCAAGTGCAAGGATGTGGTCATGGTTGTCTTTCCACTTCCACTTCCATAAACTATTCCTAATTCTTTGACCAATATCCCTCAAAACCCCTGTACATTCCCAGCACATCTCTTCACTTCCCTCCTTTCCTACAGTGCTTCGCATATTATTATGATTTATAATATTATTTACTGACTGGGATCTGCGATAATTTTCACTAACAAATCTTTGCTCATTCTCCTACTCCTGTGTTGATAACCTTAATGTGGGCCTCAAACAACACCACCATACCAAAATTTTGTAATCCAATCCCTAACTTCTGTGGTACATCCTCTCATCACCCTCTGCAATAAATGAAGGATTTTGTAACCTTTTCGTACCACCTACCCAACATGCACTGCCCAGTTGAGTTTATGATCAAATGTTATACCAAGATATTTACACTTCAAGCCTTAACAGGCAATTCTGACCCCACCCTATAATCATAATTAACCTTATGTTTTTTTTATCTGTGTACCTAATAAGCTGACTCTTCTTTGCATTTATCTTCACTCCATGCTGACCTGCCCATTTAGATATTCTATCCAGGTCACCCTGCAGCTCTTCAGTCCTCTCTCATTTTGGTCCTAATATATATCATTAGGTCATCTGCAAACAACCAAAATACTGACTCTAAACAATCAACACAATCATTCATTAGAATAACCGTCCCAGTACACTACTCTGTGGCATTCCAATATTTACAGGGCTAGTCAAAATGATTGCAGCGATTTCAGAAAATTACTACAGATTTATGATTTGACATATACTTACAAGATTCACAGTTTGTTTATATATCTGAGTAAAGTTTTTTTGAGTGTCTACAGATACTCAATATGTGCACCTTTAGTGACTCTGTGCATATCTAGTCTATAATCGAGTTCTTCCCATACCCAATGTAGCATGTCTCTGTCAATGAGAGCAAATGCATTGGTGATGCGAACCCGTAGGTCTGGCAGGTCAACTGGTACTGATGGCACGAACACTGCGTCTTTTACGAAACCACAAACAAATAAGTCGCAGGGGATAAGGTCAGGGGAAAGAGGAGGCCATGACATCAGCTGATGATCAGCATCCCCAGCACGACTAATCCATCTGTTTGGAATCCTGGTGTTTAGGAAATTACGGACAACTAGAGAAAAATGGGTGGAAAATGAATTCTTCACTGTCAGCTTCCAGAAATGGCATGAGCCAATTCTGCAACATTTGCATATAGATTTTCCCTGTGACTGTCATCTCGTTAAAGAGAAAAGGTCCATAAAGTTTCTTTCGTGAGATCACGCAAAACACGTTTACTTTGGGATAGTCCCGAACGTGCTACACATAAGCATGGGGGTTTTCGGTCCCCCAAAAACGCACATTATGCCTGTTCACTTTTACACTCACATGAAGAGTGGTCTCATCACTAAACACAAGTTTCACTGCAAATGTTTTGTCTTGTCTAGACATTGGGCACAGAATTGAGAATGACACACTTCATCGTTGTGCGACAATGCCTGTAGCAACTGTAACCTGTAAGGCTTCATGCACAGTCGTTTCCGTAGGAGTCTCTAAATAGTCTTTTGTGGAATACCTAATGCCCTAATCGCTCGAGGAGTAGACTTCTTTGGGCTACGAATGTAACTGGCACGTACCCGTTCAATGGTTTCTTCAGACACAGGAGGCGACCCTTTGTTTTACCTTTAAAAAGGCATCCCATGGCTTTAAACTGTTGATATCAATGCTGAATTGTGTTAGCATGGGGAGGATCCTTGCCGAACTTTGTTCTAAAGTGTTGCTGAACAGTTACCACAGACTGAGTCTAATGAAATTCGAGAACAACGTATGCTTTCTCACTTTCAGCCATCTTGCTGTCTAGTGCAGTGGTTCCCAAATGGTGGTCTGTGGAAGGGTCATAAGGGTTCTGTGTTCCGTCCAAGAATTAAATAAAAGTTCGTTGGAAAGAGGCATAATCACGCTGCGAGAAGGCTATCATGGTTCTGCCTCTGTTTGTGACGACTTACCGATGAAAGACTGGTTTCTCAGCTTACGCTTATAAAAATGTGGATCCGTCAAAAAATGTATGATCAATTAGGATTCCGTGGCCAAAAAAATTGGTAACCACTGCTCTAGCGGCCACTGTGGGAAGCTTGCATTTAGTGCTATCAAAACTTGGAGAGTCACTTGTCTTACAACAGCAAACCCCATCATTGTACCTATAATAAGAGAGCCAAAAGAAAAATCGTGAAATCGCTGCAATCATTTTGACTAGTACTGTATTTCCACCTCTTTTTGATAGTATATTTACTACTTTTAACACTTTGCTTTTTGACTGTTAAGAATTCCTCTCTCCAGCAATTAACTTTTTCATCCAATCCTATAGATTTCAGTTAAAACCATTTTATGGCTCACTCTGTCAAATGCCTTAGAAAGATCTAGTGCCACACAATCAACTTCCTTTGTCCAATTCATCTGAAATGTCTTGCATATAGCTCACCATCTGAGATTCACATGAATATCCTTGCTTAAAGCCAGTTTCTTTTCTCACGGACATTTCTGATATACTTCTCCATCATTTTGTCTATCGCTGATATCAAATTAATTGACCTGTAATTTTCAACCCTATTTAATTTAATTTAATGTAATTGCAATGGAACACACACTCCGGTGGCAATTTCCCTACACACCTACATTTGTCCTCTACAAATTTTAACTTTTTAATTCTTTAAACGTTTTCGGTAAGTTATTCATCATTTCCCTTAGTAATTCATTCCAATCCCTAACACCCTTACCTAAAAAAGAGAATCTTCCCACACCCTTGTGCCTGAAATCGAGTACCAACTTTTGGTCGTCATGCAATTTTCCCTCCTCATCCTCCTCCTGTCTTGCAATAAATCCCATTCCAGCTCCTTTATCATATCTGTCACTGATTATGTTCTGAGATAATTTCCAGAAACAAATCTAGCAGCTCTTTTTTGCGCCCTCTCCAACTCCTGTACTTGGTACTCAAAATGTGGGTCCCATACTACACTACCATCTTCGAGCAATGTCTGACCAAAGTTTTGTAACCCTTTACTTCTCTTGTATATCTCCTCATCACTCTCTCCATCAAGTGCAGAATTTTGAAACCTTCTCCTACCACCTGTCCAATGTGTCCTGCCCAGTTAAGCTTGTTATGAACTGTAATGCCATAATATTTACATTTCAAGGTTATATTCATAATTAACCTTTTGTTTTTATTTGTGTATCTAATAAGCTGACTCCTCTTTGCATTTATCTTCATCCTATGTTTACCAACCCAACTAGATATTTCCAGATCACCCTGCAGCTGTTTACAGTCCTCTACCGTTTTGATCCGTTTATACGGCATTATGTCATCTGCAAACAATCTAATTTCCGATAGTAAACAATCAACACAATTATTCATTAGAATAATGAATAGCAATGGTCCCAATATGCTACCCTGTGGCACTCCCATTTTTACTTCCACTTCTTTTGATACTGCAGTTCCTACCCTAACTTTCTGTTTTCTTCCTTTGAATATTCTACCCAGCAAATCACTTTCTCATCCACTCCAATAGATTTTACCTTATTTACTAACATTTTATGGCTCACTCCGTTAAACACCTTTGACAGATCTAGTGCTACACTATCAATTTGGCCTCCCTTGTCCATTTCGTTTGAAATATCTTGCATATATCCCACCAACCAGAATATCCTTGCCTGAACCCATGTTGCCTACTTGAAAATCACTTTTGTTCCTCTCATATATTTCTGATGTGGTTGCATATCAATCTTTCCATTAATTTACCTACCACTGATGTCAAACCGATTGGCCTGTAATTTTAGACTATTTCTCACCCCTCGTGATAAGGAGCAAATATCCAGACTCAAGTTAAATAATATTTAAAGATAGGGTACAATGTCACATCTGGCCATCTTTAAGATATCTGTAGTAATATTATCTACACCAGCCCTTTTACGTTTTTTCGGCTTTCATATTTCCTTCATGATTTCACAGGATTTTTTACTATCTTCATTTCTAATTGTATTGTTAAGCTCATTCTCCGAATTAGACCCTCCCATTTCTGATTCATTGTCCTTAATGCTCTCACTAAACAAGTTACTTAAAAACTCGGCCTCTTTCAAATCCGCAGTAACTTCTTCTCCATCCTTATCTATAAGTGTCTGTACATCCTCCCTTCACCCCATTTTCCAGATATTGCCATAGAAATTTCTAGATGCATCAGTCAATGGTCCTCCTGCACTGACAATCCTCTTCATAAACACATCTTTAGTCACTTTCTTTGCCGTTATTAAGTCCTTGTTTAGTTGTTTTAAATATTCCATACTACCCAGCTGTCTCTTAACTCTGTTATGTTCTCTTTGTACCAACCTCTTTCACCTCCTCACTTTCCTGTTATAGTACATGGGTTCTCTACTTCTCTTTATTTTCTGCTTTGGAATAAATTTTTCTTCCCCCTTTCTTATTATCTCCTAGAACTGTTTACGCCTTGACTCTACTGTACTTGTGCCTTCCTTCCATTTGCTGACCCCTCCGTTATGAACTGGTTCTACTATTGCTCTTTTCCAATCTTTTGGTAAACAGCAAGACTCCAGACTCATTTTAAATAAAATTTCAAGGTAAGGTACAATATCATATCCAACAATCTTTAGTAAAGCTGTAATAATAATATGTTCACCACCTGCTTTACGTTTTTTTTTTAAATATCTTAATAGCTTTCTGAGTTCATTCATAATTTCTTGAGGTTCTGTTTCAAATTTAGAAGTTTCCTCATTTTTAGTTTTAGAGAGACTCTCCTCTGATTCATTCCCTTCCACCACAGGATTATAGTCGCTAGTTGTCTCACTAAACCAGTCACTTAATACGTTAACCTTTTTTAAAGCTCTTTGTTTCATCAACTTCGTTCTTATCTGCAATATTCTGAATGCTATTTACTTTTTTTTTATCTTACTGCATCATACTGAGAAAGTGTAAGGGGACCAATAAATCTCTGTAATATTTCGCAGCTGTATGGTGATTGTAACTCACTTCTAGTTGGCCGTAGCTCGACCTGGTATGTGCTGATATAAGCACAGCATCGCTTCGCCCGCTTGCAGCAAGGAGTCACTAGGCAGATGCGCCACAATACACATGAAAGCACTACCAGTATCACTTTTGTTATCCCATTTCAACCAGAATCATCCTAATTTAAGATAATAGTTTACAATGTTTCATGGAACAGAAGCTACGTTCTGTGTTGTGTGCCTGTCAGTTTGGAATATTCTTCAGCAAACCAGGACTTTGATAGAAGCTGCTGTTTTCATTTCCAAAAACTAATCTTTATCAGACTGACAACACTCGGGTAAAGAAGAACTCAACACAGCCTATTTTCAATATATAAAAACTTTAAAAAATATGGTTACCAACTACAGCTAATAATAGTCCTCTCCAGTTCGGTAACTCTGCACTATTTAAAGATTAATTGGTGTCAACGACAGAATATAGTCATCCTGGTAGAAGAAACATCAATAAGAAGTCGATATCAGGCAGGTCAGTAAATGCTACACCATATATACAATCAATTAGTAACAACTCGATCACCCAATGGACACTGGTGTCATCTATGGGACTCAAATCCTGCATCATATAGATCCACTACAAAGGAAAACAGAATGTATTCGTAAAATTCAACAACCTATATCAAAGCACTAGGTTGTATGGCCTAGTTATCTTTGCCTGTCTTCAGTGGCAGACTATGAAAACCATAAGTAAACACTTTCCCGCCTGTCTATTGTCTCTTGACTTTCTCCTGCACCAATTTTTATTGTGTCAAGTTATGTGTAATGTGACAAAGTTGAATTATTATTACTGATTCATAATTGAGGATGACAGTATTGGATTGTAACCAAATAAATAAACAAATCATGTTAATCTTTATTTTATTTAAACAGGTATATGCCACATTAGATTTCACTTGGCAGGGACTGCATTATAGTTGGCTTGCGTGCATGAAACTCCAGATTATTATACCACTAGCTAGGTGTTTTAGACTAAATCTCATTAAAATTTTAAACTGTCAAAAAAAATTGTTAGAATCATTGTCAATAAGAAGAATTATTTTTATTTAGCTATAAAAATAAGTTTAAAATTCATGTCATTGTCATAAGATAGTCTTTTTTTATCGCAAGTGTATTGATTTACATATAGCTATTATCTTGGTTGTTAGTTTATTAAGAATACTGCAGTATAGGTAAATATTGTGGTATAAGTTATTTAACAATTTTAATTTCTTATATGCGGTATCTAATCAAATCTGTGGTTTGATCTCCGATTGTTGAGTTTACAGAATAAAAAACCGAACATTCTGCTTGAAATAACCAGCCAACCAGTCTGTCAGGAAAAACCAGCAAATCATTCTCCTGAAATTACAGCCAGTCAGTCACCTGGGATAAGCAGCAGAACATTCCGCAGGAAATATCTAGCCGAACAGTCTTACAGGAATAACAAGCGAGCCAATCTGGCGGAAATAACCAGCCAGCCTGTCTGTCAGGACTCAGGAATAACTACTCAACCAGCCTGCCAGAATAACCAAACAAAGATTCTGCTGGAAATACCCAGCAAACCAGTCTGTCTGAAATAACCAGCCGAATATTCTCCTTGAAACTGACAGCCAACCAGTTTCCCAGGAAAACCAGCCGAAAATTGCGCAGGACATATCTAGCTGAACAGTCTGTCAGGATTAACCAGCCAGCAATTGTTTCGGAAATAAACAGCCAACCAGTCTATTTTGAATTAGCAGTCTATAAATTATAACCACGCAACCAGCCTGCCAGAAAATCTAACCAAACATTCCGCTGGAAATAACCAGCCAACCCGTATGTCAGAAATAGCCAGCCAAACATTCTCCTTGAAATTACCAGACAACCAGTCCCCCGGGATAACCATCTGAACATTTCACAGGAAATATGTAGCCAAACAGTCTGTCGGGAATAACCAGCCAACCAGTATATCGGGAATAACCACCGAACCAGCCTGCTAGATTAACAAACCCAACATTCTGTTGGAAATAACCAGCCAACCAGTCGGAAATAACCAGATGAACATTCTCTTGGAATTACCAGCCAACAAGTCTTCCGGGATATCCAGAAAAACATTCCGCACGAAATATCTAGCCAACAGTCAGTCTGGAATAACCAGCCAGCCAGCCAGTGTGTCGGGAATAACCAGCCTACCAATCTATCGGGAATAACCAGCTAGCCAGTCTGTTGGGAATAACCAGCCAAGCAATCTATCAGGATCAAACATCCTGCCAGAATAACCAGCTGAACATTCTGAAGGAAATAACAAGCCAACCAGTCTTTTGGAAATAACCAGCCAAACATTCTCCTGTAAATTACCAGCCAACCAGTATCCTGGGGTAACCAGCCCAAACTTCTGCAGGAAATATCTTGCCGAACAGTCTTACGGGAATAACCAGCAAGCCTGTCTTGCAGAATTAACCAGCCACCCAGTCAGTCGGGAATAACCACTCAACAAACCTGGAACCGAACATTCTGCTGGAAATGACCAGCCAAACAGTCTCCGGGAAATTGCCAGCCAAGCGGACTCCTGGGATAACTAACCGACCATTCCCCAGGAATTATCTAGCCAGTCAGTCAGTCGAGAATATCCAGCCAGCCAGCCAGTCTGTCGGGAATAATCAGCCAACCAGCCTGCCAGAATAACCATCTGAGCATTCTGCTTTAAATATCCATTCAAACATTGTACAGGAAATTACCAGTCAATTAGTCTCCCATGATATCCAGCCTAACATTCTGCAGGAAATGTGTAGCTGAACAGCCTTTCGGGAATAACAAGCAAGCCAGTCTATCGAGGATAATCAGCCAACCGGTGTTTCGTGAATAACCACGCAACTAGCCTGCCAGAATAACCAAACGAACATTTTGCTGGAAATACCCATCGAACCAGTCTGTCTGAAATAACCAGCCGAACTTTCTCCTAGTAATTGACAGCCAACCAGTTTCCCCCCCAAAAAAAACAGCCGAAAATTGCGCAGGAAATATCTAGCTGAACAGTGTGTCAGGAGTAACCAGCCAGCCATTGTTTCGGAAATAAGCGCCAACCAGTCTATCGGGAATAACCAGCCAACCAGTCTGTTGGGAATAAGCAGTTTATCAATAATAACCACGCAACCAGCCTGCTAGAAAATCAAACCAAACATTCTGCTGGAAATAACCAGCCAACCAGTATGTCGGAAATAGTCAGCCAAACATTCTCCTTGAAATTACCAGACAGCCAGTCTCCCGGGATAACCATCCGAACATTCCACAGGAAATATCTAACCAAACAGTCTGTCGGCAATAACCAGCCAACGTGTCAGTTGGAAATAAGTAGACAACCAGTATATCGGGAATAACCACCCAACCAGCCTGCTAAACAAAACGAACATTCTGTTGGAAATAACCAGTCTGTCGGAAATAACCAGACTAACATTCTCTAGGAATTACCAGTCAACAAGTCTTCCGGGATATCCAGACAAATATTCCGCAGGAAATGTCTAGCCAACAGTCAGTGTGGAATAATCAGCCAGCCAGTATGTCAGGAATAACCAGCCTACCAATCTGTCGGGAATAACCAGCTAGCCAGTCTGTTTGGAATAATCGGCCAAGCAGTCTACCAGGAACAACCACCCAAACAGCCTGCCAGAATAACCAGCTGAACATTCTGATGGAAATAACAAGCCAACCAGTCTTTCGGAAATAACCAGCCAAATATTCTCCTGAAAATTACCAGCCAACCAGTCTCCCGGGATAACCAGCCCAAACTTCTGCAGGAAATATCTTGCCGAACAGTCTGTCGGGAATAATCAGCCAACAAGTATATCGGGAATAACCAGCCTGCCAGTTTTTTGGGAATAACCACTCAACCACCCTGCCAGAATAAATAACCAAACATTTTTCTGGAAATGACCAGCCAAGCAGTCTGTTGGAAATAACCAACCAAACATTCTCCTGGAAACTGCCAGCCAAGCAGACTCCTGGGATAGCTAGCCGACCATTCCGCAGGAATTTTCTAGCCAGTCGGTCGAGAATAAACAGCCAGTCTAGCTGTAGGGAATAAGCAGCCAACCAGCCTCCCAGAATAACCATCTGAGCATTCTGCTGGAAATATCCAGCCAACAAGTCTTTAGGAAATAACCAGCCAAACATTGAACTGGAAGTTACCAGCCAATTAGTCTCCCGGGATATCCACTCTAACATTCTGCAGGAAATATCTTGCTGAACAGCCTGTCCGGAATAACAAGCCAACCAGTCTGCCAGAATAACCAACTAAACATTCGGCTGGAAATAACCATCCAATCAGTCTTTTGGAAATAACAAGCCAAACATTCTTCATTAAATTATCATTTAAGCAGTCTCCCGGGATAACCACCCGATAATTCCGCAGGTAACAGTCTTACGGGAATAACCAGCCAGCCAGTCTTGCGGAATTAACGAGCCAGCCAGTCCGTCTGAAATAACCACTCAACCAGCCTGCCAGAATAACGAACCGAACATTCTGCTGGAAATAACCACCCAACCAGTCTTTCGATAATAACCAACCAAATATTCTCCTGAAAATTACCAGGCAATCAGTCTCCCGGGATAACCAGCCCAAACTTCCGCAGGAAATATCTTGCCAAACAGTCTGTCGGGAATAATTAGCAAACCAGCCAGCCAGAATAACCATCTGAGCATTCTGCTGGAAATAGCCATCCAACAAGTCTTTAGGAAATAACCAGCCATACATTGTACTGGAAATTACCAGCGAATTAGTCTTCCGGGATATCCAGCCTAACATTCTGCAGGAAATATCTTGCCGAACAGCCTGTCGGGAATAACAAGACAGCCAATCTGTCGGGGATAACCAGGCAATATGTGTTTCTGGAATATACACCCAACCAGTCTGCCAGAATATCCAAACGAACATTTTGATGGAAATACCCAACCGCCCAGTCTGACTGAAATAACTAACCGAACATTCTCCTTGAAATTACCAGCCAACCAGTATCCCAGGAAAACCAGCCGAAAATGCTGCATGAAATATCTAGTTGAACAATCTGTCAGGAATAACCAGCCAGCCAGTCAACCCAGAATAACGAGCCAACCAGTCTATCGGAAATAACCAGCAGGCCAGTATGTTGGGAATAACCAAACAAGCAGTCTATCGGAAATAACTACCCAACCAACCTGGAAATAACCAGCCAACCAGTCTATCGGAAATAACTAGCCAAACATTCTCCTGGATATTACCTGCCAACCAGTCTCCCAGGACAATAGCCAAACATTCCGCTGCAAAAATCTAGCCGAACAATCTGTCGGGAATAACCAGCCAGCCATTTTTTCGAAAATAAACAGCCAACCAGTCTCCCGGGAGATCCACCCAAACATTCCGCACGAAATATCTTTCCGAACAGTCGGTCGGGAATAACCAGCCAAGCAGGCTATTGGGAATTACCACCCATAGAGCCTGCCTGAAAAACCAAACAAACATTTTGCTGGACATAACCGGTCAACCAAACTTTCAGAAATAACTAGCCAAACATTCCCTCAGAAATTACCAGCGAACTAGTCTCTCGGGATAACCAGCCCAAATTTCCTTCAAATGTCTAGTTGAATAGTCTGTCGGGAATAAGCATCCAGCTAGTCTGTCGGGAATAACCAGCCAAGCAGACTATCGGGAATAACCACCCAACTAGCCTGCCAGAGTAACCAACAGAACATTCAGTTGGAAATAACCAGCCAACCAGTCTGTCGGAAATAACCAGCCAAACATTCTCCTGGAAATTACCAGCCAACCAGTCTCCAAGGAAAACCAGCTGAGCATTCCGGAGGAAATATCTAGCCAAACAGTCTGCTGGGAATAACCAGCCAGGCAGTGAGTTGGGAATAACCAGCCAAACTATCCATCGGGAATAACCAGTCAGCCAGTTTGTTTGGAATGATCAGCCAAGCAGTCTGCCGGGAATAACCAACCAACCAGCGTGCCTGAATTACAAACATAACATTCTGCTGGAAATAACCAGCCTACCAGTCTCCCAGGATAACCAGCCAAACATTCTCGTATAAGTTAACAGCCAACTAGTGTGCTGGGATAACCTGCCAAGCGTTCTGCAGGAAATATCTGAACGAACAGTCTGTTGGAAATAACCAGCCAGCCAGTCTGTCGGAAATAACTAGCCAACCAGTTTTTCGGGAATAACCAGCCAGCACTATGTTGGGAATAACCATCCAAGCAGTCTATCGGATATAACCACCCGACAAGCCTGCCAGATTAACCAACTGATCATTCTGCTGGAAATAACCAGTCAACCAGACTGTCAGAAATATCCATCTAAACATTCTCCTTCAAATTACCTGCCAACCAGTCTCCTTGGATAAATAGCCGAAGATTCCACAGGAAATATCTAGCCATACAGTCTGTTGAAAATAACCAGCCATCCAGGCTATTAGGAATAACCAGCCAGCTAATCTGTTGGGAAAAACCAGCCAAGCAGTCTATCTGGAATAACCACTCAATCAGCCTGCCAGAGCAACCATCCAGTCTATTGGGAATGACCATCCAGTCAATCTGTTTTGAATAAACAGTCAAGCAGTCCCCTGGGATAAGCAACCAAACATTCTCTTGGAAATTAGCAGTCAACCAGTCTCCCATGATAACCAGCCAAACATTCCGCATTAAATATCTAGCCAACCAGTCTATCTGCAAAAACCAGCAATCCAGTCTGTTGGCAATAACCAATCAAGCAGTCTATCGGGAATATCCACCAAACCAGGCTGCCAGATTAGCCAACCAAACATTCTGCTGGAAATAACCAGCAAACCAGACTCCTGGAATAACTAGCCAAACATTCTCCTGGACATTACCAGCTAACCATTGTACCCGGGATAACCAGCCAAACATACCCCAGGAAGTAACTAGCCGAACAGTCTGTCGGGAAATACCGGCCATCCAGTCTGTTGGAAATAACCAGCCAAGCAGTTTATAAGGGAATAACCAGCCAGCCAGTCGTTTGGGAATAACCAGCAACCCAGTCTATTGGGAAAACCATCCAGCCAGTCTTTTGGGAATAACCGGCATTCCAGTCTTTTGGGAATAAACAGCCAAGAAGTCTGTGTGGAATAACCACCAGACTTTCCTGAAATAAAAACCAAGTGAACATTCTGCTGGAAATAACCAGCCAAACATTCTCGTATCAATTACCAGCCATCCAGTCAGCCGGGATAACCAGCCGAACATTCCGCATTAATTTCTATCAAAACAGCCTGTCGGGAATAAACAGCCAAGAAGTCCATTGGGATTAACCACCTGACCAGACTGCAAGGGTAACCATCGGAACATTCAGCTGGAAATATCCAGCCAACCAATCTGTAGGAAGTATTCAGCCAAACATTTGCCGAGAAATTACCAACCAACCTGTCTGCCAGAATAACCAGCCAAACATTCCGAAGGAAATATCTAGCCCAACAGTCTGTCGGAATTAACCAGCAACCCATTCTGTCAGAAATAGCCAGCCGGGTTGCCGGCTTTAGGGCGCGTCAACATCGAGGTTATTAGCGCAGAAATAACCAGCGAACCATTCAATCGGAAATAACCTCCCAGCCAATCTGTTGGGAATAACCAGCCAAGCAGTCTATCGGGAATAACTTGCCAGCTATTCTTTTGGGGAATAACCAGCCAACCAATCAAAAGGAGATAACCTGCTAGCCAGTCTGTTAGGAATAAACAGCCAAGCAGTCTGTCGGGAATAACTTGCCAGCTCTTCTTTTGGGGAATAACCAGCCAACCAATCAAAAGGAGATAACCTGCTAGCCAGTCTGTTAGGAATAAACAGCCAAGCAGTCTATCGGGAATAACTTGCCAGCTCTTCTTTTGGGGAATAACCAGCCAACCAATCAAAAGGAGATAACCTGCTAGCCAGTCTGTTAGGAATAAACAGCCAAGCAGTCTGTCGGGAATAACCACCCAGCTATCCTGCCAGAATAACAAACCGAACATTCTGCTGGTAATAACCAGCCAACCTGTCTCCCAGGATAACCAGCCAACCATTCTCGCGGGATAACCAGCCGAACATTCCGCAGGAAAAATCTAGCCTAACAGTTTGTCGGGAATAACCAACCACGCAGTCTGTCGAAAATATCCAGCCAGCCAGTCTGTTGGGAACAACCAGCCATGCAGCCATTTGGGGATAACACCCCAATTAGCCTTCCAGATTAGCCAACTGAACATTCTGCTGGAAATAACTAGCCAACAAGTCTGTCGAAAATAACCAGCCAAACATTCTCCTCGAAATTACCAGCAAACCAGTTTCCAGGGATAACCAGCCAAATATTCCCCAGGAAATAACTAGCCAAAACGTCTGTCGGGAATAAACAGCCAGCCAGTCTTTCAGAAATAACAAGCCAACCGGTCTATCGGGAATAACCGGCCAGCCAGTCTGTTGGGAATAAACAACCATGCATTTTCTAGGGAATAACCACCCAACCTGCCTGCCGGAAAAACCAACCGAACATTCTGCTGGAAATAACCAGCGAACTAGTCTCCCGGGATAACCACCAAACATTCTCTTATAAATTACCATCCAACCATATTCCAGCCCAACATTTCACATGAAATATCTAGCTGAACAGTCTGTCGGGAATAACCAGCCAGCTAGTATGTCGGGAACAACCAGCCAGATGGTCTATGGGGAATAACCAGCCATCCAGTCTGTAGGGAATAACCAACCAGCCAGTCTGTCGGGAATAATCACCCAACCAGCCTGCCAGAATAACCAACCAAACATTCTGCTGGAAATAACCAGCCAACCAGTCTGTTGGATATAACCAGCCAATATTCTCCTGGAAATTACCAGGCAACCACCCTTCCGGGATAACCAGCTGAACATTCTACAGGAAATATCTAGCTGAACAGTCTATCTGGAATAACTAGCCAGACATTGTGTCGGGAATAACCTGCGAAGCAGACTTTCGGGAATAGCTAGACAGACAGTATATCATGAATAACAAACTATCCAGTCTATCGGTAATAACCAACAAAACATTCTCCTGGAAATTACCAGCCATCCACTCTCCTGGTATAACCAGCCAAACACTCCAGAGGAAATATCTAGCCGAACAGTCAGCCAGTGTGTCTGGAATAACTAGCCAACCAGTGTATCGGGAATAACCATCGAGCCAGTCTGTTGGGAATAAAGTGTCAAGCAGTCTTAGGGAATAACCACCCAACTGCCTGCCTGAATTACCAACAGAACATTATGTTGAAAATAACCAGTCAACCAGACTCCTGGGATAAACAGCCGAACATTCTTCAGGAAATATCTCGCCATACAGTCTGTCTGGAATAACCAGCCTGCCAATCTGTCCGGAATAACCAGAAGTTCATCTATTGGGATTAACTAGCCGAACTGTCAGCAACCAGTCTGTCGGAAATAACCAGTTAACCAGGCTATCGGGAATAACCAGCAAGCCATGCTGTTGGGAATAACCAGAAATTGGTCTATTGGGAAAAACCAGCCAGCCATTCTGTTGGGAATAACCAGCCAATAAGTCTATCGGTAATAACCACCCGACCAGCTTGCCAAAATGACCATCTGAACATTCGACAGGAAATTTCTAGCCAACCAATCTCTCGGAAATATCCAGCCAAACTTTCTCCTGGAATTTACTAGCCAACCAGTCTCCCAAGATAACCAGCCGAACGTTCCAAAGGAAATATCCAGCCCAACAATGTATCAGGAATAACTTGCCAGCCAGTGTTTTGGGAATATCTAGCCAGCCAGTGTTTTGGGAATAACCAGCCAACCAGTCTATCGATAAAATGCAGCTAGTCAGTTTGTTGGGAATGAACAGCTAACCAGCCTGCCAGAATAGCCCACCGAATATTCTGATGGAAATAACCAGCCAACCAGTCTCCCGGGATAACCAGGCAAACATTCTACTGGAAATACCAGCCAACAAGTCTCCCGGGATAACCAGCCCAACATTCGGCTGGAAATATCTAGCCAAACAGTCTGTCTGGAATAACCTGCCATCCAGACTGCCGGGAATAACCATCCGACTAGTCTATTGGGAATAAATAGCCAACCAGTCTGTTGGGAATAACGATCCAAGCAGTCTATCGCGAATAACCACCTAAGCAGCCTGCCAGATTCACCAACCAAACATTCTCCTGGAAATAACCAGCCAACCAGACTTCTGAGATAACCAGCCAAACATTTTCCTGGAAATTCCGTGCAGGGGCTGATACTCAAGTGCTAGGTACGGGTTTGGCGAACCTGAGGTACCCGAGCTGGAAACTTGTGAGCACTGCAAGTTTCCCACACCGTAAACTCTTACCATGCTTCAACGACCACCGTAGTGCGTGACGGTGGAACGTTGTGTGCCTTGGAGAATGGGGATCTTGGCTTAATCGCTTGGATCGCGAGGAGTGTACATACCGCTATAAAAAAAACCCTCAACCTCAAGGTCAGACACGTGCCGAGGAGGTGAATGGGTGAGAGGCAGATCACTTGCTAGCGTACAACCTGTTGTATTAGTGGGGGGAGCTATGGAGGTAAGGCCCCCCCGTACGTTTCCTCCATTACTCGTGGGATCAGAATGAATTCTAAAATATATTTAAAAAAAACCTGTGGCTCGGGTAGACCACAAGGGTCTTCCAACACCCATATAAGTGGAAATAAGAGGACGAGGGTGGAAAGCCCTTCTCAGAATACAACTGAAAGTAACAAAAAGGACTTATAGATAATGCCTTTTTAGTAATATCAAGGGTTGAGGAATCTTTTTAGAAGGTCTGTCCCTTCTTCATCCAGAAAGGTTTGGAATGTATATGCGGAAAACTAAAATCTGTCAAAAAGCAGAGGAATGGGACTCTGCTGTTGGAAACATTTTCCCACAAGCAGGCTGTCGTACTCCTTCATTGTGAGAAACTCGGGGAGTTCGCATTAAAGTGCAACTCCATAAATCTCAAAATTCTAGCAAAGGCGTGGTCACCTGCCGGGACCTAATAGATTTAGAGACCGAGGATTCCTTAAGGAGTGGTCATCAGAACTTGTGGTCGAGGTTCGCCAGATAACAGGAAGGTTAAACGGCAGTCTGAAAAAGACTGCCACCTTCGTCCTGACGTTCGACACTCCGACGTTGCCGAAAGACATTAAAGCAGGATATTTGAATCTCAATGTACGCCCGTATGTATCGGACCCGATGAGCTGTTTTAAGTGCCAGCAGTTCGGTCATACGACAGCGACCTGCAAAGGCAACCCCACCTGTGGGAAGTGTGGAAAAGCTGCACATGAGCTAGGCATTGCTTGTACTCTACCACAGGTGTGCGTCAACTGCTCCGGGGCACATCCAGCCTGGAGCAGGGAGTGTCGAGTGTACCTTGATGAAAAGAAGGTACAGGAGTTGAAAACCAAGGAGCGACTCTCTTATGGCGAAGCTAAGAAGTGGTTTAAGGATCTTGCGCCACCCGTCTTCGCCACTATCTTTGCAAAAACTTTGTCAACTCCCGTTAGGAAGGAAAGTTTTGCTACACAGACGTCCTTTGCAGACATGGGCACAAGTACCACGTGCTCATGTCAATGCAAATGTGGCACCAGGTGCACCAAGGTCATAACATCTAATACCGCGGATGTCGGTAGCAACACATCTGCAACCCAGACGACCTCGACAGCAGAATCATCAGTTCCACCAGCAATCTCAGAGAAGCCTATCATTGTAAGCACTGCAGTGGCAACGTCTTCCGTTTCAGTTTCAACAGCTGCAACATCAGCTTGCAATGTAAGGCAAACTGATCAGGAGGTCCGGGGTCCTAAGTTCCAGCACTCGGACCCAACACCTTTTTTAAAATCCCCTTCCCCGCATCCCAGGCTACAAAGTAGTCCGGAGAAGGTCTCGCCAGGGGGAAAACCTTCAACCCACCGAGACCTATTCGGAATCTGAGGTGTCTTTGGGACGCGAAGACACATTGTTGCCAGGTAGTTGTCGTAATATCGCCCTAACAAGCTGCGTGGGAATGACACTTGAGCGTGTGGTCAATCGCAGCCTCGTCTGATCTTGAATCCCGCAATCTGCTGAGCCTCTTTCAGTGTGGATTCAGGAAGTTCCGTTTCACCTTGGACAACCTGATCCTGCTGGAAGCGGCAATACATGATGCGTTTATACGCTGCCAACACCTTGTGGGTGTTTTTTTTTTTCGACATTGAGAAGGCCTACGATACTACCTCAGTTTTAAGTGTTATTCTTTTCGCCATAGCTATTAATAGCATTGCAACTATTATAAGGAGTCCCATACGGTACTCGTTATATGAAGATGACTTTTTAATTTTTTGTACATCTTCCAGCCTGAGAAGCGCTGAGCGACAGCTGCAACTCGCGCTGAACAGACTGGATGAATGGTCAGTGCACACCAGTTTTCGTTTCTCTGCTGAGAAAACCCGGTGTGTACTTTTTACTCATAGTAGAAGTACCGTATTTTACCTGCGCTCCATCTTACCCTGAGGAACAGGGTTTTTAACTTTTACTGATACTGTTCGTTTTCTAGGCCTCATTTTAGACTCAAGGCTTAGCTGGCTGCCACATATTAAGGATGTGAGGGCCAGAAACAGTAACGCAATACTGGCTCGTCAGTATTGTGTTACTGTTTCCTGGGATGACATTGATGTAAGTTTGTGCAAGTTAAGAGTGATGGAATTTTTCAGAGTCGGCCAAGAATAATGATCAAGTGTGTACAAGCACCAACAAATGGTGAAAGTGAAATAGAGCTCGAAAAAACAGAAATATTCTGGGAAGGGCTTGAAACAGAGATGGCCAAAATTCTGAAAGATGATGTGAAAATTTTGCTTGGTGACTTCAACGCACAGATCGGCAGGGAACGAAAATACAAGAAGGCAGTAGGAGATTACCCTGCACACAAGTTCACCAACAAAAATGGCTCACGACTTATTGAGTTATTCCAGCAAAAGAACCTCAAAATTATATCTATGTCACTTCGAAAAATAAATAAATAAATATATATATAAAACATGGCGATCACCCATCCATCATTTAGGGGAATTTCAGATTGATCATGTTGCAATATCGTATGACTATCAAAAAGAAATTCACGATGTGCAAGTACGCAGAGGGGCAAATATAGATTCTGATCACTATTTATCCAGAATAAAAAATTAAATTCACACCCAAAAGAAAATTTAACAAAAACCACCAGTGATTCCAAAATTCGATCCATGCAAAATCAAAGATTCCAAAATCAAAGAAAAATGGGAAGAAGACCTGCGGAAGACTGGCAGAAATTTAGGACTAAAATAATCAAAACCGCGAAACAACTGATACCTCTTCACAAAAAACCAAAACACCCTTGGTGGAATCAAGAAAGTGAGACTGCATTAGAAGAAAGAAAAAAGGCATTTCAAAATTACATTTGCAACAAATCTGAAGAAACACACAAGAAATTTCTCGAAGTTCGCAAAGATTTTAAGACAAAACAACCGAAAATATGTCAATGACCAACTACAGACAATAGAAGACAACTTCAAAAATTACAATACACATGATTTCTACAAGACCTTCGTGAAACAAATAAACGGGTACTCACCACAGAACCTATGCTTTAGAAAACGAAATTGTAAACTTGCCTTACAAATGAAGAACACTGCCAAGATCTGGCCACTTATTTTTCACAGCTCTTAAATTGCCCGCAACTCAAAAAGAGGTTTCCGAAAATACAATCTGAAATAACAACAGAGAACTCATCACCACCAACACAAGAAAAAATTTATGGACATATAAAGAAACTTAAAAATAACAAAACATCAAGAGAAGATGGAATTGTAGCCGAACTTTTAAAAAATTTAGGTCCAAATTCACTCAAAGTAATTACACAAATAATCAAAAACATTTGGCAAACTGAAAAAATCCCAGATGATTGGAAGATTGCTCTCATCCACCCTCTCCATAAAATGGTAACAAATCAGATGTAAACAACTATAGATGGATCTGCCTCCTACCAGTCACATTCAAAATTCTTTCAGCCTGTGTTTTGAAGAGAGCACAAGAGCAGTTAGAACCCAAATTAGCAGAATATCAAGCAGGATTCAGACCAAACAGATCGTGCCCTGAACAAATTTTCAACCTCAAAACTATAATCAAAATGCGAGCACTCAGACAAAAACCACTGGTAAGCAGATTTGTGGAATTCAAAAAGGCATACGATTCAATAGGCATTCAAACAGGTGTGAGACAAGGCGATGGGCTCTCTCCTCTTCTGTTCGATGTCATTCTATACAAGGTTATGGAAGAAAGGGAAAAAGAACTCAAGAAATGTAAGTGCTGGAAACCAATTCCACTTGGCTTTCCAAAAACAACCTCTATATACCATAACTCGCTTTTGCAGATGATGTAGCGATACTAGCAGAAGATGAAGAGACTGTCATCAAACAGCTTGAGACACTCAAAGAATGTACAGAAAAAGTAGGATTACAAATGTCATTGGAGAAAACTGAAAGTTCAAAGACAGAAATAACAAGTTTAAGAACAAAACACGGTAAAATCAACATGGTCCCATACTTTAAATACCTCTGAAAATTCATCGAACCGACAGGCCTTGAGAAAATCTCACAGCAAAATCGCCTCCAAAAAGTAAAAAAAGCATTAGGGTTACTTCCAAATTAAGAATAGGAACAAAGTAAACTTTAAAATATTTGTTAGACTCACGGATCTCTATGCATTAAAAAATTTCCATCATATAGCCTCATCCAGAGCAAAGCAATTAACCTGCAAACATACGTCAATTGTCATCGGACAAATACGATGAAATCAGCAACTTTTCTTACGATCTGGGAGTGAAACCAAATATGTGTACCAAATTACCTGTTTCTAGGACCACAGGAAGTACATTGGAATTTTGATGTCAGGGTGTCATGGTCGTATAAAAAATTTTGATCCAAAGTAGGAGAATAACGAAATAAAACTTAACACATCAGTTAAAATTAGTAAGCTCCATCTATATTGAAAATTTGAGGCACATGAAGTTATTAGAGTAGAAAGCGGTTTCACGTGTGTTGTAGATATGGAGTAGATACTTGGAAATTTATTATTTTCACCCGTTTCTTATAATCTGGGAGTAAAACGTTATTATCTGTGTACCAAATTTCAGGTTTCTACGTCTACGTGAAGTAACTTAGAGTTATGATGATCATCAGTGAATGAGTGTATAAAAAAAGGTGAAATTTGTATATAATATCCAATCTAAGATCAGAAACGAAACAAGATTTAGCATGCTTAGTATGACTAGTTTGCTAAGATTGCTGATGTTTATGTGTAATTCGGGGCATGTGACATCAATAAGATAGAAGATATAAAGCTAAAAAAAAAGGCCGGTATCGTTTCGTAGTTTTCACAGATGGCGAGGCGTTGCGATATTAGCAACTTTAATTTTCTAATCCAAAGATATATGGTCTAGGTATCTCGTTTTTTTTCTGGTTCATATTCATCTGATGCGCTATGGTTTTTGAGTTTTTCAAAAGGTTCCTCGTCACTGTTTTCATTTTCATGAGCAAGTTCTTAATCAGTCACAAGTATTTGTTCAGCCAGCATGTCCATAGTACTCGTACTTTTGTAAATTTCTTCACCCATCAACATTGCTTCACATAATCAAATTACTGTATATTTAAGAAGCAAGCTTTATAATAAACAACCTCACCTTTTAACTTCAAGTGCATCATTTCACTGTATAATGAATCTTCACTGATTTCGTCTGCAGCTTCTGATACTTTCGCGATTTCTTAACAAACATTTTCAATTCACAATATTTAAAAAATTCGGATAATATTTCACAATGCAGAAAGCTCAAATCTTTGTGATAGTGAAGAATTCTTTAATTCACATTTTAAGTAGCTGTAAGAGTCATTTCATAAATAAAAAATTAATTATGATTTAATTGACAATATTTTAGATCATTAACTTTATTTAAAAGTTGTTATAATTTTTAAAACGTTACCCGACGTAGCATCGAACCCGGCTCGTCCGCGTGGTAAGCGAGTTCGCTACTGCTTCAGCCTCGTAGATTGTGTAAATATCGTTCAGTATATGAACTGCGTCCTTTTTCTCGGAATCTTTTGGCCAGTGCGCTTTACTTGTATACTATTAACGGGAAGTCTTATCCCGAACTGAATTTCCGAGACCGTAGGTCCCCTTGTTAGTACTATAAATTTGAACAACTGTGGTCAAGAAGCACGTGGTAGTACCAACGAGCCTTCATTGGCCGTTGTCTATGCCTTTGTTGCCTTTCCGTCTCAAATCATGCTATTACTGGATTCACGAAAAGATATCACAACATAGTTTCGTTGAATTTTTAATAAAAAATCCTAGCAGTTTGAAGTACACTTTCAATTAAATAAAGCTAAAATATACTTACGTTGCTGGCAAAAACATTCGATTAACAGTTACTTTATAATTTAAACTTAGTTTAATTCAATTTAATTTAATTTAATTGCAATGGAGCACACGCTCCGGTGGCAATTTCCCTACACACCCACCTTCCCCCTATCCTAGACTCATTGCTTCACCAATAAACATGGATTATGCGGATGAAGTCACTGTCAAAAACTAATAATTTACATATATTTTTGCGCTATGTTCCCAGTTTCCCATCCCCTCTTAGCTCAATGTTAACTACAACAACGTTATCTCTCTTTTGATAAAGGTTTCTGTTACTTTGTGCTACTTTACTCACGCTGTCAGGCTTGCTTCTGCAATCTGTAATAATTTTACTTTTTAAGCGATGGAATTTTCTTATTTTTTAAAATTTTGGTCACATTTTTGTATATAGTTTTGTTTTTATTTATGGTGCTCTTTATTACCATTTAAGTTTTTTTATTTATTCCTGATTGCCTTTCAAATATTTGCTTAATTTCTTCACTTTCAATAACTCTTAATTAAAAGGCAGATAAATTACCAGGTGAAGAAAATAAGCTATAAAAAATACGTTCCATGGCAATTAAACAAGGATTAAGAGTGAAATATTAAGGGAATTCTTTCACAGTTGTCTGACAAAATGCGTTACGAAATAATGGAAAGTTTCGAACGTTGGATTATGGAACCCTCAGTGACAGCTGGCAGCTGACAGCTGCAGGTAGCGGCAGTCCCACGCATTGTGCTTGCGTAGCTATACCCCTGTTATAATAACATTGTCACTCATTGTCGGTATTGATGTTTAAAAATCGATTTGGTGCAACGGATTGGAGACTGGAATAACTGATACCTCAACCTTTTCACAGCTAACCCTGTCTAAACGAATTCGGTCTCTGAAAGGAGACCTCCGTTTTAAAATTAAACAGGTTGCAGTTATCGTTTTTGCGATGTTTGGAGGTAGGCTAAGATTCAATTTGAGTGAAGGATATTTTTCAGTCCTACTTTTTATAGTTATATAAGATTGGTTACCAAAGAAGTTTGCATCTTATTGGAGAATATACACGATTAAAAAAAAAAAAAAAAAATCTTGGTGAAAATGAAGTTTGTGGAAGAGGTTTACAAAAAGAAGAGACAGGCAGGTAACTAATATTTTGAGACATACCTGATTGTTTAATTTAGAAGATAATTGAGGACTTACGGTGTAAGGGATACGTTGAGATGAAGAGGTTAGCGCAATTTAGGAAGGGATGGAGGATTAAATCAAACTAGCCGAAAGACTAATGGCTAGAAACCGAATTACATACATTTGCATGTTTGCATATGCATTTACTTATTAAGAGCATTTTCACCCTTTGTTGCATGTTTTCGTTACATTTACAATATTTTCGGTTGTGGACCTAGTTACTAAATGAAATCTTACGTTGTAGCCGGCATAACCTACTAGCAGCACGATTCTTAGCAGTCGTGTGTCTATTGTTTTCACAGATAATATTATCATGTGACCAAGTAAAACAGATTCACGGGAGATGAGGACGGACGATGGCTTTCTGCGTCGCGCTCGCCTACAGTAACACTCTTCGTACCAGACAAATTACGAGTGGTATTGCTCTGGGGCTCATTTCATGTTTGATTTTTATTTAATTGTATAGTGTTTAATATATTCCATGCCTCGCAAAGAAAAGTGGTCTTTTTGTGGATAGTGACTACCCTGGAACATTTACATTCGATGGAAATGTTTTCTGTCGTCGAGTTTGCGAGAAAAATATTCCGTACACAAAAAAGTTTCAAATAGTCCATCATGTCAAGACAAATCTTGCAAAATTAAGGTCATCGGCAACTTTTAACGACGGCAGGTAGTAGTAGCAGTAAACGCAAACCGAAAGATCAGTTAAGCATGGATCTACGTTGTGGTGTCTGGTTTTGAGGATAGTAAATTCTCGATAATACTGTTCTGACAATTAAAAAAATATTATGTTTGAATATCATTAATGATTATGAATATTAAGCTAGTCACATGACATAGTACTGAATTTAATAGGATCAATGAAAAGTGGGTGTATAATTTAATTGAATGTATTAAAACTTGAGCATGGTGAAATTTGCGTAAAAATGAAGTTTATTTTATTAATATATGAAGAATTACACGTTATCGAATGTCTCTGATTTTATTATTCGAGATTTCTCAGGGTTGTTTGCAGGATAGAACAGATTGCATAAGCTTCCGTTTCAGAGGACCCGCGCCGCAGGGGTGTTCAGCGCAGTCAGCTTTATCCCCTGTCGCGACGTGCTGACTTCTTTCAAGGGCCGCGTCTTTCTGTGTTCAGGCCACGGTGAAGGTTATTTGTCACTGCACCAGATCAGAATCAGAAACAGAATATCTCTCCATCCGTTCCTCTGCTCCGAGGATAACTGTCCCCGCACTGCGATGTGGCGTATAACACCCGGCGAATCATAGCTCTACCCGGAAGGTGGCCGCTCCTGATAGGCTCAACAGATAAACAAAAAAACACCAAACCGTTAATAATATTTCTGGCGAGATCCTATAGTGGCTCGATCGTCTTTTCGAGCGCGCGTCTTTAGTAAGAAACGGCACTGAGGACTTTTTTCGGTCACCGGCACTAGCTAACGGAACTTTGCAGGTCTTTTCCGAAACGTGCCCAAATGCAAAGCGAGCCTTGGTTATTTATGATGGGCAATAAATCCACTGAATGTCCAAGGCTTGCAGAAAGTTTAGTCACCCACCTGAGGTGTTAATCTGGACGCTTTGTTGAGTCACGAGCCTGTTTGACAGGCCGCACCGTCATCTCACACATACTGTACGGACACTATGTGCCTAATAACTAGAGACAGGATTATAGGAACTTGCATGTCTGCGTATGCGTTTGCATATTAAGCCCATTTGCATCGGTTATTACATATTTTAGCTAAAACCTAGTGATGATGCATATTTTAGCTATACTTACGACATTTTTAGATAGTGTACCTTCCTAGTTAATAAATAAAGTCTTACGTTGTAATCGGCAAAACCTACTCACAGCAAGGCTCTCAACAGGCGTGTATATACTGTTCTGGCAGATACTCGTATAATGCGACCAAGTAAAACGGGCGGATAACGACGGACGATACCAATCTGAGTCGCGCTCGCCTACTGTAGTATTACGTATACTAGTGTTCGCGACTATTTGTACATAGTTCAATATATACCCTGCCTCCCAAAAAAGTGATCTATTCGTGGATGGTGACTATCCTGGAACATTTACATAGGAAGGAAATGTTTTATGTTATTGAGTTTGCGAGAAAAATAGTTTGTCCAGACAAACGTTTCTAATAGACAAGCATGTCAAGACAATCTTGCACAAGAAAAGCTCACGACGGCGACTTTTAACACCGGCAAATAGCAGTAGCAGCAATACCAAACAAAAAAATCACTTAAGCATGGATTTATGTGAAGCATTGTTTGCAAGCAATATTCCTCTTCTTAAACTTACAAATCATGCCTTCAAGGATTTTCTGCAAAAATATTGCTTGATTCTAATTAACATTTCGTAAAAATTACACACCTGCAATTTATCTCCATGTTCTTGAAGAAATACACAATGAACTCACGAATAGTATTATCAAGAACAACATTACTTGGATTTCAGCTGAATAAACTACCGACGATTTGGGAGAGACTAAACTAGACTTTTCCAACCAAATGTCAACCTCTCCTTCAAGTGGTGCACCCTGGTTGCACGGACGAAGCTCTGGCGACAGAAAGACTCCCAGTGTAAGAAGTCACCCACTCCTTGTCAACGGCCTCCGAAAGGAGGGTGGAAGAGCGGGGAGCGGTTCAGAGCTCCCTCTTGTCCGTGGGGTTGAAAACGGCCCCTAAAGGCGGATGAATCAGAAATGATCAACGGCATGGGGATGCAGAAGGCAACGGGAAACTTCTGCATTAAAGACCCTTAGAGTATCCCGAGGACATGTAACTCAACCAAATTATATATATCATGACGTCTTCTTCCTAGGTAAAATATTCCGGCGGTAAAATAGTGGGGACTGCTCAGAGAGCAGTCATCAGAATGGATAGAAACATTCTACTAGTCGGAACGTGGGATTTTAGAAGTCTGAATAGGGCAGGTAGGTTAGAAAACTTAAAAAGGGAGATGGAACAACTTAAGTTAGATGTTGTTTGGACTAGTGAGATTAAATGGAAGCACGCACAGGTTTTCTGGTCTGGTGAACTTAGGACAATTAGCACACAAGCTGTCTGTGGAGTCACTGGTGTAGGATTTGTAACGAATAAGAAAGTACGGAAGCGGGTAAGTTATTATGAACAGTTTAGTGACAGGATTAATGACAAGAATAATATACAGAAGAATGGAAAGGGTAGCAGAAGACATAGTAGGTGAAGATCAGTTTGGGTTTAGAAAAAATCGCGGTACAAGGGAAGCAGTTCTGGCTTAAAGACTTGAAGGGTGGATCAAGAAAAACAAAGATACTTTTATGGCGTTTGTTGATTTTGAAAAAGCTTTTGATAATGTTAGGTGGGACAAGATGTTCAAAATTTTAAAGAAGTCAGGTCTAAAGTATCGGGATAGAAGAATATTTTATAAACTATATAGGAATCAAGTGGCTATAATAAAATAGAGAATCAAGAGAGACATGCATCAGTTAAAAAGGGTGTGGGACAAGGTTGTAGTCTATGTAGAAGAAGCGATAAAGAAAGTCAAAGAAAAATTTCCATGTGAGCTTAAATAGGTGCAAAAGGGGGGGGGGGTGTGGGAGGTTCGACGACAGATCTTATGTCATAATTTTATTTCAGATTGTCGTCCTTATAAGAACAGTAGAGATAAAAAAAATAGGTCTTCAAAATTACGATGTCGGGGGTGGACCTAATGTTTTTGTTTGGGCCCCTTGCCACCCTTCCCCCCCCTTCCTCGAAGGATACGCCACTGTTTGGGAATGTAAATAAATTGATTTCATCAGCAAAGAAAGCGTTTCTTAAGGCAAGTTGTCGTAATAAAGCCTATAAAAAAATTGAAAAAATGCCAAACGTGTGGCAGGTAAGTCGATGGGCAACGTGGGTTGAAGCTGCACTATTTTACAGTGAAAATTTCGAGGCCATTAAAGGTGTAGAAAGCTACTTTTATAATGTAGAGGCTATGACAGTTTGTCAAGAGAGTTGACATCTACAGTACAAAGTGCCATGAAACGGGCGATACCACTAAAAAAGATAGTAGATCCCACTGACATAATATGGACAGAAAAATTTCACAAATTATGACTAAACAAGAGATGAGCGAGAAGAACGTATCAACAAAGCATGGTGGCAGCAGACAGAAGTATCATCCTCCTCCAGTGCTACAAGCAGAAGAGGCAGATTTTCAAAGAAGCGATAGAGAGAGACAAACCAAAAATGCTGGGAAGCCTTCGTGAGGGAAAACCTTATGAACAATCCATGGGGTATTCCTTACAAAATAGCTGCAGGTAAAATCAGGCCTCCCACAGTACTATCCACATTAAAGAGAACAAATGGACGATTAACCATGAATTGGAGAGACTCGGTGGAGGATTTATTAAAAGTTTTGCTTCCTGATGACAACTCGGAACAAGAAACAGAAAAACAAGCTACACTACGAAGAAACATGTGGCAGCCCTGCTGGAGTAAAGAGGAATGATGTAATATTACACACGAAGAAGTAATAACCGCGATAAAGAAAATTAAAAATGGAAAGCTCCCGATCCGGATGGAATTCCAGCCAAGGTCCTCCAGGAGCTAATCATAAAATTAACCTCCATCCTATGCAGACTTCTGAACGAAAGGAAAAATGCCTAGCTTAATCAAACGCCACAGATAGCAGAAGAGGAGAAGTAATGGAAGCTAATTCCAGAAACAACTGCAGAGGGAACAATGATGCTGGATGTCTGGCTTTTACAACTCCGGATTGACGGAAGGTATCCTACTACAATGAGCAACATGAATCATCGGAGGAACTTCAGTGTGCTCCAGAGAGGCCGTGTTCTGAGCGACAGCTGGGGCCGTCTTGGTATTCCAGGAGTTCAACTCTTGATGGCCTGGGCGACTGAATTCGCTGCCGGTTCCGGGAGACTATACCTATGGAGCGCAATCAACAACACCAAGTAAAACCAAAGTGCAACTGTGAAAATTGGTGGAGGTAATAGTAGCATTTGTAGTAAAAGTGGTATTAGTAGTAGTACTGGAAGTGAATAAACTGAAACACTCTAATACGAGAGAAAAATTTTCAGAAATGGTAGACTTAGGTCTAAGAGGTAACTCTGAAAGGAGCTCAACCGAGGACGAATGGAATGCATTAAAGACCGAAATAATGAAAGCTGGGAAAGAAACATTAGGCTTTAGGGAACAAGTCGCCCGAAAACCTTGGATCACAGAAGAAATTTGGGAATTGAAGGATCAGAGGAGAAGGTACAAAAATGCTCAGGATGAAGCAGGAAGAGAGCAATACAGGCAGTTTAGAAATCAAATAAACAGGAAATGCAAAAAAGCAAAAAAAAAAAGGCTAGAAGAAAAGTGTTATGAAGTAGAAAAGGAAATGATCTTAGGTAAAGTAGATGTTGTATATAGGGAGATTAAACAGAATTTTGGAGAAATGAAGAAAAGAGGTGTGAACATTAAAGCTGCCGATGGGAAACCTCTTTTAAGCTCAGAAGATAGAGCTAACCGATGGAAGGAATACATTGAGAAACTATATGATGGGGACGACATGAACAATAGCGTAATGGAAAAGGAACGCGATGTCAACATTAATGACTTAGGAGATCCTGTTTTGAGGACAGAATGTAATAGGGCTCTGAATGACTTGAAAGCAAATAAGGCAGTTGGAATTGATGAGATCCCTGCAGAACTTATTAAATCCCTAGGAGAAGAAGGAAACGAAAGATTATTCAAGTTCATATCAAAAAGTTATGAAACAGGAGAAATTCCAACTGATTTTAATAAAAATATCACCTTCACACTTCGGAAGAAAGCACAAGCCGAAAAATGTGAGAATTATCGCACCATTAGTCTAACATCATATGCTTCAAAATTGCTGACCAGGATAATATACAGAAGAATGGAAAGGATAGTAGAAGACATAGTAGGAGAAGATCAGTTTGGGTTTAGGAAAAATCGCGGTACAAGGGAAGCAATTCTGTCTTTAACATTAATACTTGAAGGGCGGATCAAGAAAAACAAAGATACTTTTATGGCATTTGTTGATTTAGAAAAAGCTTTGATAATGTTAGGTGGGACAAGATGTTCATAATTTTAAAGAAGTCAAGTCTAAAGTATCGAGATAGAAGAATACTTTATAAACTATATAAGCATCAAGTGGCTGTAATATAAGTAGAGAATCATGAGAGACAAGAATCAGTTAAAAAGGGCGTGAGACAAGGTTGTAGTCTATACCCCTTAATATTCAACTTGTATGTAAAGGAAGCAATAAAGAAACTAAAAGAAAAATTTCCTTGTGGCATAAGTGTTCAGGGAGAAAAAATTAGTATGCTACGATTTGCTGATGACATTGTCTTGTTAGCAGAAAGGGCTGAAGACATTGAGAAATTACTGAATGGCATGAACAAAATACTGAAGGATGATTTTAGACTGAATATAAATCAAAGCAAGACAAAAGTGATGAAATGTAGCAGAAATGGTACCAATACTAGTAGATTAAATATAAAAATAGGATCGAATGATGTTGAAGAAATAAGTGAATTCTGTTATTTGGGAAGCAAAATTACTACCGATGGCCGAAGCAGGAATGATGTTAAAAGCAGAATAGCCCTAGCAAAAAGAGCCCTCATGAAAAAGAGAAATCTTTTAGTTTCAAATATTGATGTAGGAATTAGAAAGAACTTTTTAAAGCTCTATGTGTGGAGCGCAGCACTTTATGGTATCGAAACATGGACTTTAGGAATACCTGAAATAAAGAAAATTGAAGCATTTGAAATGTGGTGCTACGGAAGAATGCTGAAAATTAAGTGGACTGACAAAGTAAGAAATGAACGAGATTTGGAAATGATGGGTGAGGAAAGAAGTTTGTGGAAGAAGCTTACAGAAAGAAGAGACGGACTGGTAGGTCATATTTTGAGGCATGCTGGATTGGTTAATATGCTGGTGGTGGGAACAGTCGAAGGTAAGAACTGTAGAGGAAGACAGAGATAAGAATATATGAAGCAGATAATTCAGAACGTGTGTTGTAGAGGATATGTAGAGATAAAGAGGTTAGCACAAGATAGGAAGGGAAGGAGGATTTCATCAAGCAAAAAAAAAAAAAAAAAAAAAAAAAAAAAAAAAAAAAAAAATAGTAGTTGCTTAATAGTAATGTTAGTAGTATTGTTAGGAACAATAGCAGCAGTAGTAGATGTATTAGTGGTCGTGGTGCCCACTCTGTTTAATGTCAGTAGAAGTAATAGAGATACTGTAACTTTAACTTGAATCATAATTTTCTTTCCTTCATTGTTTATAAAGTGAATACGTTAGATATAAAACATATATATGTATATACATGTAAAATAATGGAAAAAAGGGTCCACATTAGATACTAGGTTCTGGGCTATGTTGTGTAGGGAAAATAATTAAATAAATAAATATGACAGTTTGTCAGTACAAGGAAGCATTTATCAATGCTAGTCATAGCTATGATTAGCATTCATTTTTCCCACATACCGGCGAGTATTAAAAATCTTGAAACTCAAGGTTGCTGAATGTATTCAGTTAATGAGTAAAATGCGCATTGTGAGAGGGATTAGTGTGTAAACTTAAAGTGAAGTTTGAAATATTTTGAACAATAACCCAGCCTTTGAACCTTTGTGCCATATTGATAGTTTTATTAATAGGATGGGTGAACTTTTTCCAGAAACAATAACTGCTAATACATCACCCAAACACAAATACTGCCCAGTTACATCTGTGAATTCCATTTCCAATCTTACTTTTGAATATTTGAAACAGAACCCGATTGTTTACGTTTACAAAGAAGTTAAATAATCGTTAATTATCGAATTTATGAATATATTATTCAACTACTTACTAATTGCATGCTGATTTTGAAATAAAAAATGACTATTTTTTATATTATATAACGTTGCATATTTTGACACTTCTTGATACTTTTTGACACTGTACATGCATATTTTAAGCATTTTTTGTCCATATTACTAGCTTTTTTTGTTGCATATAATCCGGTCCCTGGTAATGATTAATAAATGCTAAAATAATGTATTTTTTATTGGATGAAACTCGGGAAAAGCCGATTCCAAAATAATTTGAAATATAGTACTATTTGCGCTGTTATCGACCACGCAATCATTATCAAGTTGTTCTTCCTAAAATATTGATGTCGATAGCTGTTGCTGTGAAAGCCTCACTAACCGCAGTCACCAGACGCAATTCCCGCAATGCCCTGTCGATATCGATAATGTTGGTTGAAGGACTATAGTTCCAGCACTAATATTAGTGTTTCTTAAGGCATATTAATTTTTCATCTCATTATTCAAAGTTTCTTGTTACAGTAAATTTCAAGTCTAGATACATTTAAAGTGAATGTAAGTTTTAAAAACTATTTAAACGGGAAAATTACCGCTCATGACCTAAAAATAAATTAATTCAGATAAAGGATTACTGTGCCTATCCGATGCTTATCGGGTTATGAATATCAAAAGATAATTATTACATACACACCTTGTACTCTGTCGTGTTCTTTATATGAGTACTGGCCTGTTTGAACAAATTGGACGTGTCTCCGCAGAACTTCGTAGTTTTAAAAAATTCCTTGCATATTGCCATACTTTCGTTCACTTTAGTGTAATATGTCCATGCTTTAGATTTTGGTGGGGCCATAATGATGTCAGAAACCAGTACAAGCTAACAAGAAGCACGCACTGCACAGTTTAACAACAGTGACAAACACCACTGAAGTGCAGCGCCCTGGTGGTTCAGTAGTTAAAGCGTCTGACGGGAGATCGGAAGGTACCCGGTAGGGTTACCGCGTTAGTTTAATACAGCCCCGAAAAGAGTGCGCATGCGCGGCAAATGGAAAAATTCGTGTCACCTGGCGGCCGGACCTACCGGGGATATCCCAGCCGATAATACCATACGCATTTTCTTTTAAAATTTAACCATTATGTCTGTCGGCCACGCGATGGTCGAGTGTGAGAGATGAGTGGTGGCGGGTAGGAATACGGCAAAGCATTTTACAAAAAATAGTTTCGTTAACGTAATTAAAGCAAAAGAGACTTTGTAAGATTGATGTTTTTCATGGCCCTGAGGCTGAGATAGACGCCTTCGAGACGTCCCACAAGTGACATTTTTACGCGGCTGGAAGCCCGGGAAGAGTTTATTTAAAACAGACTTTATTAGAATGAAGTACGGACGTAGAGCAAAGGCTTTGAGATTGTATTGTTTGTGGCAGTTGTCTATTCTGAGAGAGATCCTGTTTGATTTTCAGTGCCACCAATTTTACGTCAGAGGGAAATTAATTTGGCAGACGCGGCTGAGTGGTGCAGCAAGGATGATGTGTTCAGGGTTTAACAGCGGATGCGTTTCGAAATTTTTGCTTCGATAGAAGTACTTTTCTTGCGATACCGACTAATTATCGAGTGAAGTGATTCGATACGAAAAGTGCTCGTGTCGTGACTGGAGCCGTGCTCGCCACATTCCACGTTGCGCCTGCCCTGCCGTGCCCGAGAGCATTCCAGGGCTGCTTCCATCGTGTTTGCTGTTTGTTCGGCGCTCTCTGCGGAATGCGGACGAACGTCACCCGTCCATCAGTTGGGTCCCTGGGACCTCGTCGCAGCGGCAATGATCGCGCATTAAGTAGGCTGAGGTATTTCTCGAGTGCCTCGACCACATTACCTGTTATAACCAACAGTTCTTCGTTCTGACCTCTGTTTTATCCCCGAATTTCAAGAGTTCAACCAACAGAAGTATAAAGGCAAAGTATGTGAAGCCATTCAGTTAAAGATATTATTACCTTAATTGTTTAACATGGTAAAAGTGTCAGGGGGTCAAATGCAGTGAATATGGTGACTGAAGCAAGATTCTGGTGTTGTTTTTGGCCAAAAAATCACTCACAAGCAACGATGGGTGAGCAGGTGCATTGTCGTGGTGCAAAAGCCATGAATTCTATTCCCACAAATCCGGATGTTTTTTTCGTATTGTTTCTCACAAATGGCACATAACTTCAAGGTAATACTCTTTATTGACCGTGGTGGAGATTCGACGATTCTCCAACACTATTTTCTTCACTTCTTCAACGTACTCATAAGTTGTTGACGTGCTGGGGCGTCCAGAACGAAGTTCGTCATTAACATCTTCTCGGCCACCTTGGATGAGCTTGTACCACTTATAAACATTTTTTTACTCAAAGTAGATTCACCGTATGCCACTATAAACATTTCAAACTATTTTGGAGAATTTAATTTGATTTTTACACAAAATTTGTTGCCAAACCATTGATCCATTTATTTTTCGACAGCAGAAAATCGCCGAACACACGAAACACTTCTCACAAACTATGTAAAGAATGCTACTGTGAAACTGTGAATGTATGTGCAGGAAGATTGTACCAAAATAAGAAAAAAACAAAAAACAAACGAAAATCGACTGTGCGAATCCGGCGAAAATAAAAAATTCAACTTAGTTTTTGAACAAACATCGTACGGTACTTCTCCTAGTTGGGGGAGGTGGGAAGGGGTGGCCTTTACAACTCGTGAACGTCGAGGTTATTAGAGCCAGGAGACGGCTGTCGATACGGGAAGGAAACTGATCATTCAAAAATTCGATTTTACGTTTTCGGTCGATCTTTACGTCTCGACGTATAGTAACGCTTAATTCACGCTTTCTGGTTCGATGTTTGTCTCTCGGAGCGTTCCTTGCAGACGGATATTTGTTCGTGTTGCGCGTTTAATAATACGGAATTATTATATGTACATACTATTATTTTATGATTCTATAAAATTTTGAATTTGTTTATAAACTTCAAGGTCCTTATCTTGTCCATTTTATTCCAGAACTTTTTCCTCAGGATATAGGGGCAATTTAAGAAGTGTACAGGAACCTCATTATCAGTGGTTTTCCTTGATGGCGAAATTGTTCCATAGAAGCGGATCAAGTGCAGCTTCTAATTATACTTTCGACAGAAAAGCTCCTACACCAAACAGTAGAGACCAGGCATTTTCATGAATTACATCTATCAAATTACACATATCATTTACTACGATTGTACATCAAAACCGAACTTCTTTAAAAACTCATCATTGACATAATAATTAGGGAATCTATGCAAAACTATTTTCCTACTTAGCCTCCACTATTCCCTGCATGTACACTGGCAGAAATTAAAAAGTGTAACACCCAGAAGGAATGGTGGAATTTTAGGAAACTTTGCAGATATATCCAGGCGTCGTGCCCAGAAGAAATGATAGAAAATTGAAATGGACCAGGCTATGTTTATTAATTTTAGACACAGTTGTCAGTAAGAAGTGCGCCCACCTTGAGCACCAATACATTCGTGGATCCTTGCAGACATCGAATCAATAAGTGTTGAGATGTCTTCTTGGGGTATCTATCTCTACGCCTGCTTGTCCTGTGGAGTCAGTTGTCGCACAGTTTGTGTTGGTGACCACGTGATCTAATGTGTCTACTCCTGGCATCCCAGACATGCTCTATTGGGGGCAAATCTGAGGACCATGCGTTCCAAAATGTGATCGTAGCCCTTGCAAGGCTTGTGTTGTGATGGGCACATTGTGGGGACGGAAGTTATACTGTTAGAACATGCGATTTGTGTGGTGCACATGAAAGCTGCCACAGTGGGGTGCTGCTCTCCGTCCTCATAGTGGTGGGCTGTCATTGTGCCTTCAACAAGAATCGACTCCGTCCTGCTGTCGAAACTGACTTCCCCTAAGCACTACACTAGTGGCTGGACCTCTGTGACGTTCTGAAATCACAGCTGGGTAAGCCATTTTTTCATTACGCCTGCCTATATATTGTCTATCAACACTTTGCCAACGAAAGAATCGAGACTCGTTTCTAAACACAAATGTACGCCAATCATGTGTCAATTTGCGTTTTGCATCTAACCGGGTTAGATAACCATGTCCTACTAAATGCACAATAGGGGAAAAATCCAAAAGTGGCCACTGTGGTTCTTGCAGTATTGCTTACGAAACACTAGCGTTACATGGTGTCAGCTAATTACTGACACTAGAGCTCCATGTTGAACACACTAGCTGCAATCCTTCTGGTCTAAGGAACTGCTTAGCCATTGCTGAACTTGTAAGTGTACTCGCATGCTGCAGATGCTGGTGAGAGGAACGCAAGTTCGAATGAAGCAGTGTTCGTATGGGTTGCGGTATTCCGACTGTTTTTTACTACACGATTTTCGTCCAATCAATATTTTCGTAGAGGGCAACGGTCAACTTCTCTCCTGATGATATTAAGTCTTCTTTGTATGCGTTGGGAAGTACGAAGTCCTCACTTTGTTACGCATCAAGAACTTCGAGCCTTGTTTTTTTTCCCTAAAACGGAGCTCGCAGTATCACACCAGTGGATGCATGACAAAATATTGCAGTGTTCTTCATGTCTGATTTGGATTTGCTGACTCTAGTAACGTTAAAGACACTACCAGTGGATTTGCTGTGGCAGAGTGAAAGATGTATGTCCGACTGTCTTCACTTGCTCTTGCTTGCACTAGTCTTACCTGATCATTAGTATTATTTTAGATGACCCTAGCCGTGTTCAAATGCAAATGTTGCAATGCTGACATCCGCGACTTCTTTGCACTGAGTGGCTACGATGACCCTAACTCTTGATTTGTTCACAAGTAATTCTACAAGCTGATTTTTGTTACGACTGTTTTTCAGAAACTTAGGTTGATGTGACGTGACCACCGTATTGTAGTGAACGAAAACGTATGCAGAAGTTTCTCCTCTGGCTCGTAGAAGACGCTCCTCCTCTTTCGATGTTATGTCTTCGTATCCATCGGACACGATGATGACCGATGAAACTACGAAACATTCATATAATTCGCACAGCTGACGAATGTTACTGGCCTGGGCCACTCCATAGCGTTCAGGAGTTATGCTCCGTCGACAATTACAATTATTCCTGACTGAACCTATCACTTGGAGAGTAACATGAAGGAAAAATTTCCGTTAAGGAAGTCACTGAATTAATAGGTTAGCTTTAGTGCCAATAGTTACCTGACTCCCACATATTCCGAATCGTTTCCTTAACTTGAGGTCCTGGAATAGCAAGAGCATTGTCGGAAATAAGTGTGAATAGATGCGTTCTGGGATGGAGTGTTCGCTAATGTGTGAGCATTGCAGAAGATCTGCATTTGTTAATGTCGTGTATAATGATGTGGATGGTGATGAGCTAAACATTAAATTTCGTCTCGATAACTGTGATAGTTTTTCAGCAAACGTGGGTTAATTATAAAATAAGTCATGTTTCGTACCTAGCTCATGATAAAATGTGAGTATGGTTTTTCTTTTATACAATAATTAGATCAAATACTACACTTTCATTCAATGGTTAACCTCTTCAAATTATATAAAGTGCAATGAAATGATACTAAGGTTGATAGTTTAAGTGCTACAAGACGTTCATACTGATTATAGCATTTAAACCATACATAACCCCTTTTAACCTGAAAAACATATTTAATTTAATTTAATTGCAATGGAGCACACGCTCCGGTGGCAATTTCCCTACACACCCAACTTCCCCCTATCCTGCACCCACCTACATTTGCCCTCCACAAATTTTAACTTTAATTCTTTTAACGTTTTCGGTAAGTTATTCATCATTTCCCTTGGTAACTCATTCCAATCCCTGACACCCTTACCTAAAAAATAAAATCTTCCCACACTCTTGTGCCTGAAATCGAGTTCCAGCTTGTGGTCATGGTCATCTTTTCCCTTCCATGAACTACTTTTCATACCTACTGCAATATTTTTCCATGCCTCAGACAACGAGGACACCTCAGAGGTAGGGACTTTTCAGGACTTTTTTCATTTACATTATTAATTTCTGAAGTACTACCATGCTCATATGTATCCGAATGACCTGAATTGTACATCGTTAAATTTCCTCCTGTGAATTATTCAACTCTTTATATACAACTGCTAAGACAGTTGGTATAGCGACGCGACTGTCAAAAATTGTCACATACTCGACTCCCCCCCCCCCCCCAAAAAAAAAGTTTCAGTTTATTCGCTTTATAAATTTTATTAGTGATTACAGTAAATACGTTTGAGATTTTGTTTAGTGTCAATACGTAGTAAAAAAAGTCACCACATTAAAAAACTGTTAATTTTGAACAATAGGTAGGGCACAAAACAATTTAAGTGTTACATTGGTCTTCAACAAAATAAAATAACAAGAGAGTTAATACAAAACGCGGTGTTTGCACCGGATTAAAACTTTTGGAAACCATACCGAGTCATCAGAAGCCACTGTCTGCTATGCAGCTCATAACACATTTACAAAATTAATTACTTTAGCATTAATTTCACGAATCTGCTTGCACTAACGTTCTGTTATCTGATTCTACTCAAAAGCCTGTTTTTAAACATATATAATGTAAAAAAACCCAGGAAAAACAGAAAAAGGTTATAAAATCAATGTTGTTGGTAGCATGAGACGGAGTCAATCAGGTATGCGTTGGTAAAAAAAATTAAAGATACTTTGTATATATATTTTAGCGTAAGAAAACGGATTTTCTTTCACAGCAACAATGAAAAGCTCCTTAAAATACTGAACATTCCTGCTTTCTATTTTAAGAAAAATAGTTATAAAAAAGAAATTTCGAGGAAAAAAACTGTATCCCCGACTAAAAGATAAAAAAAATCTAAACATCAATAGTGGATGTCAGAAGTTCATTCTAACTCATAGTTTAATGATGTACAATTTTTTTGACGTGTAGGTGTTTTTTTTATGAAATTTAATGCTCCAAGAAGTAACAGAACAGTTCTGAAACACGGAAAAATGTTGCCAAACAAGTGATTATGAGCGGGCAAGTCTCTAACGCTGTGAGTAGCTCAGACTGGCCGATGCCGAGCAGGAAGATTAGTGGCCAGGAAGCGCCCTGTCTCGCGGAAGAAGGGTACGCGGTTCGAGTTGGGCTCGGGGCACGAGTGTTTTAGTGAAGTTTTACGTTCTTCTCGAGTTGCCCGTACATGGGGACACTGAAAGCACGTTATCACAGGTTGGGAAGTTAAAGTAACAGATTTGTTGCCTAAATAGATTAAATAATTCAAATTTCTTTTGTCGTTATTTTTTTTCATTTGTGTCTTTAATATATATTTTGCAATGACACGGTAAATATTAGCTGTTTAAGAACAGAGGTAGGTCTCAATATTCAAGTAAGATTGATTCCCCGTTCGCTAAAGTGATGCTGGGAACTCTACGAAACAGAAGTCTCGATGGCTGGACCGTGAATTTAAATTGGTTACTACCTAACTTCGTTGCAAATAGTTACCAACCACCCACTACGTTGGGGATTTTCATTCCTGCATCTGGTTTGCAAGTAGAGCTCTGAATTTTTTATGATGATAGAATCACGAAAGCACGGAATGATTCCATTAAAGGCATAACTCAGTCTTTTAACTGAGGAAATGTTTTTATACAATTTCAAACTCGTCTGCTTAGCAGTTGTTGAATGTAATGGAATTCAGACATCTTTGTATCTGTAGATTTTGTTGTACTGATTCCTGTGTATGGTGATGTATCATTAAAGCTAAAACTTTTATAAGAATGGAATTTTTAAAAGTTTTAAACTTATCATAAAAATCATCTGGCTAAAGGGCCATCCATAAATTACGTGAGGTGTTTTTCCGGATTTCCGGTCCCAACCCCCCCTCCTCTGGTCAGACTTCGTGAGATCTGGTCCAACCCCCCCCCCCCCCCCCCTCTGGTGAGCTCACGTCAACCCCCCCCCCCCTCCCCCCCCCCCCCCCCGCCTAGAAATCGCCCTCGCAACTTTTTGAGACTTTTTTTTAGGTCTCAACCTTCCAAAGCCGGTTACACCCCCACTTCTGGACGAAATCGACTTTCGCGTCATTTGTAGACTCTTTTTAGCTCTACAGTCCAACAAAAATTTCAATAACCTCACGCGAGATTTCCGTTGACCCCCCCCCCCCCTTGGTGAGATTTCCCAGGCTTCCCCCCCCCATATTTCACCTCACGTAATTTATGGACGCGCCCTAAGTTTTGTAATATCAGTGATCTTGTGTTTGATATTTATTAGAAACATTGACAGAATTACGCTTCAGACTGGAATTAAATTATTGATTGGTACTCATTTACATAAACTAAGCAATTAAAAAATTTGTTTTTCATTCTCTCAGAAGATCGAAATTAAATACACCGTAGACTTAACAACCAATAAACATTTGAAAAAAGAGGAGCTATTGTATACCAATCTTATGTTCAATTCATACGGAGAAAATTTTTGTCAGTTGCCAAATTAGAAAAAATTTTTGTCTCACGGTAAACAAAAAAAGGTAAAAGAACATATTAAAACAGTGGCTATTGTTTTATTTGAAGTTTTGGATAAAAAAAGGAAATATTAAGTAATTCAGCAAAGATTACGTGTCAGATGTGGAGCAACAAACCATAATACAATTTTCTAATGTATCGCTATCACCCCCCCCCCCCCTCCCAAGTGATGTGTAATCGGCCTCGGCAGCGTAGGGGCTAGAGTACCAGCCCCGCGTGCCGAAGGTCGCCGCTTCGAGTCCGACCGCGTTGTATCCATGAATGTCAAGTCCGTCATGTGGTGTGTCTAATTAGCTGGAAAAATTTATCAAGCTAGCTGTATGGCCTAAGATGCCGAAAGCCATTAAAAAAAAAGAAAAAAATTGGTGTGTGACACCGAAATTGGGATGGAATGCGGATATTTTATTGTTTAAGTAAACTATTAAACAGCTCAGTGTTTCCTCGTGCGAAATTAGTGTTCCCTTCTGCGACGACATTCTGACTGCTTTAACAGCTCACAATGTTTAATCTAACGGAACTGAGTGTTTGTTATGATACTACTGCTGAGAGTAGCAACATTAAGTCTCTGCGCCAATTTCGAATAACACTACTAGCTACAGAATATTCAAAACTTTAATAACTGAGGACAATACAGCCAGAACAAATCACATTGGTCTGTAATCCTTGCAGACGAATGGTGATAAATTTAAACGCAATTTCTTTTAGAATTTTGTTGCTAAACATCAGAGATGATCGAAAATTTGACAGCTGTATTGGCAACTTGGGGATAACATACAAACACGCGTAATAAACAAAATAAGATGTTAAGTCTGGAGTAACCAGACTGGAAGTTACGGCTTCCTGCAGCACTTAATCAGAACTGGTGGAAGCGGGCAACGGATGTGTAGAACCTGTTTCATTAATCAAATGCTGTTCATTACTGAAAGCTCGTATTAGTGTATATAAATATTTAATACGAATTTATTATTAACATAAAGTTAACGATATCACGTGAACCAGTCGCTGGAGGCTGTAGATTAACATAATAACACATTGCACAAAAATTTAATTAGAAAGTGCATAAACAAACTGTTTCAAGAGAATGTAGGTTAGCAATATATATACAATGTAAAGCTGAAACTGAAAGTACATCATTACATGTTATAAAATGCAACTTCTCTCTTGATGTCTGTGTGTTGGTACGCTTAAAATTTGAGAACCGCAAATATAATTTGCATATATGGTTCGTAGATTCGTTTTACGGTGTGATTTTTAGCGTACATTTTATTATTATAGATAATTTTGGATTTTACCTGTGTCGATATACTAAAAGTCACGTGCCAGACACGGGAATGATGTAGCTTTTCTGGGTAAATGCTGCGTAGGTTCATTATTTGATTAGGTTTGAGTGCATATTTTACTACACAATATAACTTACGTATGTAGCGCTGTAAAGAGCCGCTCGATTCGTAACCGCTAGTTACAGTCCTTACGTAAGTGTCACGGAGCTGATTCGTGGGTTGGGCTGGATTGTTTGGCGGACAGACGACGTCGTTTTCGTTTGAATTTGCTGGAGAATATGCGAAAATCTTTAAGTTACGAGTGCAACGAAATACTTCTTCCACCAATCTATATAAGTCGCAATGACAGGAGGGATAAGATTCGAGAAATAAGATGCCGTACTGATACATTTATGTATTCCTTCTTTCCTCGTTCTGTTCGGGATTGGAATGCGCAGAATTAGGATTGATGCTTAGCACCCTCTGCCACCCTACAGTATTTGTGATTTGCAGAGTATAGATGTAGATGTAGAAATCTTACTGAAAATAGGTGCCATAAATTTTCGTTGTTTTTTCGGAACGCAAGATGGATCTTAGGACGGCGATGTGAAAATAAAATATGAAGTTAAACGTTTCTACGATTATTAAATCGGCGAATAGTGGTCGGAGCTTTACTGTTTGATATGGAATCCATTTAGCGCACCCATCTAACTCTGGGTTGGAGACGACATCTATCTTAGAATCAACGCACAAAAATATCTGAATCTCCGAGGCGTTCATTATGAACGGTGATACTTATTGACGTCTTTGTTTTAAGGAAACGGGGGTTGGCGTAGTAACATATCGATCTTTTGCTGGTTCCTGCTTAATAGCCTAAGATCCACAGCTTGATTTCTACGGCCATCTGTTATTTGATTGAAATGCAATTTTTAGTAGTAAAATACGTTTCAGCCAGGTCTCCTATCAAAATATGGCCGAAGTATATTTAGTTATTTTTTTTTTAAAATTTCATTTTGTTTTTTGAATAAACGCTCTCTCTATTTCGCGCTTACTTATCTTTAACAGCTGGCAACTCCCACTTGCGACTTCTTTACATAGGCAACCCAACCTTTTATGTTCTTTAGATGTCTCCATTTGAAATGAATTATAATTTATTTAAAAAGCAAGTGAACGAGTTATTATTATTTTTTTCACCCGCGTCGGCAGGTGGCGGCGCGGCGCGGCGGTGTCCTACACTACAACTGCTGCAGGTGCTGCTAATCATTCCACTTTTTAGCTGCGATTTATGATTTTTCACTGAGCACGCAGCCACGTCTGACTACTATCTGCATTTTGCTTTATCCAATGCAATAAGATTAGAATCGGCTGAGATGTCTTCGCGATTCATTCTGCTTGACTGGATGATAACTTTTCGAATCGTATCACTTGATATACGAGCGATAAGCGATTATTAATGTATAAACTGCGAAATAAATTTTAAATAAGTTTAAAATATTTACATTTTTTTGCTGTCATGTCTCTCGACTGGTTTGATGCAATTCTCCATCCCTTCCTATCTTGCGCTACCCTTTACATCTCAACATACTCCTTACAACGCATGTCCTCAATTATCTGCTTCATATATTTTAATCTCTGTCTTCCTCTGCAGTTCTTACATTCGACTGTTTCCTCCATTAGCAAATTAACCAATCCTTCATGTATCAAACTGTGACCTACCATCTTTACTCTTCTTTCTGTAAGACACTTCCCTAAACTTCTTTCCTCGCCCATCAGTTCCAAAACTCGTTCGTTTCGTATTTTATCCGTCCATTTAATTTTTAGCATCCTTCTACAGCACCACATTTCAAATGCTTCAACTTTCCTCCTGTCTGGTATTCCTAAAGTCCATGCTTCGCTGCCATAAAGTGCGGTGCTCCACACATAAAGCTTTAAAAAGTTCTTTCTGAGTCCCAGATCAATATTTAAAACTGAAAGATTTCTCTATTTTATAAAGACTCTTCTCGCTACTGCTATTCTGCTTTTAACATCATTCCAGCTTCGGCCATCTGTTGAAATTTTACTTCCTAAGAAGTAAACTTCACTAACTTGTCCTATCGCATCTGCCCCTATTTTTATATTTAACGTACTAGTATTGGTATGATTTCTGCTACATTTAATCACTTTTGTGTTGCTTAGGCTTATATTTATTTACTCGTAAAGTATACTTGTATTCACTATGATGCGACCTCTTATATCTTATTAGGTCTTAATCTGTGTCACGACGCCTACTTCAAGGACGGATAGGTGATCCTGTTCTAATCTAGCGAGCTAACTGTCGCGAAACGTATAAATTATGTTTTGTGTGGATAAGTGTTTTTTTGTTTGAGAATTGTGTAGCTTTAGGCCATCAGTTGAGAATCGCTCCATCAATCGCTTAGGTGGTTTCAGGACACCGCAGTCATTTCGCCCTGGACCTGAGCGTGGTACCGTGGCGACTCCTTAACGCATGCGTTCGCACTGGCGGGTATTATGAAGCGACAGCAGAATCTTTAAATCGGCCGACGCATTCATTCGCTATGGTTCATCGAAGAGAACTTCTTCTTCCCGGTAAGTGGGTATTTACTGACGACAGTTTTCCAACCGTGGTTACCGCCTCTGCCATGCTCGCTATTGTCAACCTAACTTTCTGTATTATAAATGACAATTTGTTTGTTTGAACTGTGCAATTTTTTTATGATTAACTTGGGTACCGCCCCAGCATTGCATTACATGGTTGCTGTAGTCCCCCGGCTTGGTACTGTGTAATCGCGCAAGAGTTGTAGGTGTGGCATTTAGCTGATGCCCTGAGTCACCTAATCATATCGGAATTTCGAATGTACTACCCAGTAATAGTCGTGGACAAACAATGTTGCCGAGACGGTTTCACGTCAAACCCCTGCTTTCTTTTGACTGGTTTATGATGTTCCTTCAGACGCCTCATTGTCTGCTGCGAGTCTCGTATTTCGTCGGCCACGTGAAGCTGGTATGTTGGCAGACGGGACCTCACAGGTAGCGGAAGCTACTTGACTCGAGGGCGCAGACAACAGCAACCTGGCGGGACCCCCCACCCACATCATGCGAAACCAACAGCTCTCAGCACCCAGCCTCTTGTCTCTGGTTGTTGTTTTATTGTGGCCGAGCCAGGAACGATGTTAAAAGTAGAATAGCAGTAGCAAGAAGAGCCACCATAAAAAAGAGAAATATTTCAGTTTTAAATATTGATTTAGGACTTTTTTTTAAAACTATACTTGTGAGAACAGCTTTTTGCGGTAGCGAAGCATGGACTTAAGGAATACCAGATAGAAAGAAAACTGAAGCATTTGAAATGTCGTGCTATAGAAGGATGGTGAAAGGTAAGTGGAGAGATAAAGTGCGACATGAACCAGTTTTGGAAATGATGTGTGAGGAGAGAAGTTTGTGGAGGAAGCTGACAGAAAGAAGGGTCATGTTTTGAGACATGCTGGATTGGTTAATTTTTAGAGAAAGACAGAGACTACAATATATGAAACAGACAATTGAGGACTTGGGTTGAAAGGGGTATGTAGAGATGAAGAGATGAGCAAGATAGGAAGGGATGGAGGACAGCAAAAAATGAAAAAAAGAAACTGCTATGGTCTGCTAGTGCACAATTCTTCCTTGCAAGCACTTTTATTTTTGCTAAAACTCTTCTACTCACTTCTTCAGTCGCTTGTGCCTGTGGTCCTTCGGAGAATACGCTTCTGTTTCTCCTTTTTTTTCCGATAGATCCGTAATTTTAACTATAAGCAAATTCTTTGTTTGTTTATTTTTAAAAAATCCTCATCCTGCCCACATTTTGTAACTTTTGACTAACCCATTTTACCTTTTAGTGAAGCGTATTTCTGATATCATGGATGTCGTGGGTCTTATATTCCATTTATTCTTCGACTATTTCAATAGAAGGACATTCGTCTTTTATCGTTTGTAGTGCACATTTTCATATAATTCCTGTTTTGGCACAAATGGCCTCCGTTTTTATATTTTCTCTTCTGCCTATAATCTCTGTTACATACAAGCATTCTGGTTTGATATCTGTGTAGTATTATCTGTATATGGCCTGATAATGGTTTGAGTTTATAAATCTTGTGACACTGTAAAAATGCGTCTTTCACGCTCTTTCTTCAAATGCTCCCTTTTCGATGGCGTTATAATTAAGAATTTTTACCATGGCACTTCAGTTTCTAGGGTCGTAGTTGATACTACACTGAACGAGCCAAAGAAAGTGGTATAGACATGCGTATGCAAACACAGACACCTCGTATAAACACTCAGAGTACGGCGCTGCGGTCGGCAACGCCTATATAATACAACAGGTGTCGGTTACTGCTATTAAAATGGCAGGTTATCACGATTTAAGTGAGTTTGAACGTGGTGTTATAGTTGGCGCACGAGAGATGGGGCACAGCATCCCCGAGTAGCGATGAGGTGGGGATTTTCCCGTACAACCATTTGACGAGTGCACCGTGAATATCGGGAATCCGGTAAAACATCAAACCTCCGACATCACTGTGACCGGAAAAAGATACTGCAAGAACGGGACTAACGACGACTGAAGAGAATCGTTCAACGTGACAGAAGTGCAACCCTCGCGTAAATTGCTGTGGTTTTCAATGCTGGGCCATCAACAAGTGTCAGCGTGCGAACCATTCAACAAAACATCATCGATATGGGCTTTCGGAGCCGAAGGTCCACTCGTGTACACTTGCTGAGTTCACGACACAAAGCTCTACACTGCCTCGCCTGGGCCCGTCAACACCAGCATTGGACTTTTGATGATTGGAAACATGTTGCCTGGTCTGACGAGTCTCGTTTCCAATTGTATCGAACGGATAGACGTGTACGGGGATGGAGATAACCTCATGAGTTCATTGATCCTGCATGTCAGCAGGGGACTGTTCAAGCTGGTGGACGCTCTGTTATGGTGTGGGGCGTGTGCAGTCGGAGTGACACGGAACCCTTCATACGTCAAGATACGACTCAGAGAGGTGACACGAACTTACGCATTCTGAATGATCACCTGCATCCAATCAAGTTCATTGTGGATTCCGACGGATTTGGGCAATTCCAGCAGGACAATGCTACACCCTACACATCCAGAATTGCTACAGAGTGGCTCCAGGAACACTCTTCTGAGTTTAAACACCTTCGCTGGTCACCAAACTCCCCAGACATGAACATTATTAAGCATATCAGGGATGCCTAGCAACGTGCCGTTCAGAAGAGATCTCCACCCCCTCGTACTCTTACGGATTTATGGGGAGCCCTGCAGGATGCATGGTGTCAATTCGCTTCAGCACTACTTCAGACATTCGTCGAATCCATGCCTCGTCGTGTTGCGGCACTTCTGCGTGCTCGCGGGGGCCCTACACGATATTAGGTAGGTGTACCAGTTTCTTTGGTTCTTCAGTGTATTTGAGCCTTATTCTCCGCGGATTGCTTCCACACATCAGCACAGTCAGCCAGTTAGTGCTCCGCCATTAAGGAGCAGCTATTTGGGAGTTTGTTGTCGTTAGACATTTACTCCTTCCTCCGTCGGTTGGGTATGGCCTAGATGTTGGTTGGTCTTCGCAGTTGGCAGTTCGGAGAACTTCTAATGGCGCCGGCCGCGGAAAGGGGCCTGCCATAGGTGGATGGGCATTTACGTGGTCGGAGACGCTTCTCTGGAAGAGAGTTGCCTGACCAGTTTTTCCAGGAGAGTGAGGAGAGCAGCAAATCTGTCCTCCCTTTGACCTGTGTCTTGGTGGCGGTCACAGCATGTGCTGTTGCCACGACAGGTCGCCCCTCCTGGAGGCGGTGGTTCTTCGTGGCTTGTCACTGGTGGTCGTGACGTCGTCTTCTTTCTTCTTCTCGGCGCGGCTGTCTGCTGCGGGATGGCCTCCGCAGCAGGAGCGCTGGTCTGCTGCCGGTTCTTAGCGGGCTGCGAGTGCGGTGCTTGGCGCCGCTGAGGGAGCTTCTTGGTTTGCTCCTTCCACGCTCTGCAGCCTCGGTAGGACGCGGCGTGCTTGGAGCCGCAGTTGCAGCAGACTGGGTCGTCGCGGTATTGTTGGCAGTCCGCCAATCGATGGTCGCCCCCGCAACGAACACACCTAGCTTGGTTGGTGCATTCGCTGGCACAGTGCCAGAAGTTTTGACACTTGAAGCACTGAGCTAGTTTGCGGGACGGCGACTTGGACTTGGGCTTCCGCACCGTCTGCACAGAGGCATCCGTCTGCACAGGGGCATCCGGTGCGGTTGTCAAACTTTCTGGGACGTAGCTTTTGCAGTATACGGTCCCTTCCGGGAGGGCCCTCACCACTGCGCAGAAGTCCCGAGTGGTGGAAGTGTGGACCATCACACCTTGGTCCACAGGCCAACAGAAGATCGGCAGCTCCACGATCTTTTGCAACTGCGTTAGCAGGCTGCAATAGTTGCCGTTGTAGCTGATCCGGATTGGGATTGTAAATCCCTCAACTACGACAGCGACGACTGCAAGCTCTTCTCGGTTCCTTTCCGTCCTCCTCCCCTGTGTCATACAGAACCTCAATCTGTTTCATTGCAACCTTTAAACCCTATGATGCGTAGCTCACCTGCTCATTTGGCTGTGCCGACGCCCAACGGCTTGGTGTACTGGCCACCCTAATCACTGCTTTGGGCGTTTCTCATAATAAAAAAATATACGTTTCAGTGAGGAAATAACTTAACGTTTGACATAGTTTATGACACTTCTAGACAGATGGTGACAACATTCCTTTCCATATTCCCCGAGCCCTTAAACCTGGTAATTACCTGAGAGACTACTATTTATTCTTGGAGTTATCGTCCATGTTTAGGCAAAACAACAAGAGAAAACCCTGCACACATGTTTATTTAGTATTATTAATTTGATTCGACTGTATTCTTCACAGATGCAAGGTAAGTAAATCCATCTCTCAAATTCAAAGGCGGTATGGTATCGTTTAGCAGATTCTTCTTCCTCTGGTCCAGGTACCGTCATTGTTATAACTGTAATTGACAAAAGAGCAAATTATTTTTTGATTTAGGAGTAGAGTTTTTATGAAAACGTGAATGATACTTCGATCAATGTACTGTAATTGTAAACGGACATAAAAATTTATTTATTTTAGTCAACCTCTGGATTTTAGTTCATAACTGGTAAATATAAAATCATAAGTTCACGTTCACGAAGAAAGTTGATAGGTATATCGTTTAAATGAAATAATTAGCCCAAGAAGAAGTTTGTTTATTTTTTTTCAAAGACATCAGATTTCATGCAAAGATACTACATATAAATTAAAACCAATGCTCCAGCCACCATAACTTGCATTATCTTCAAAACTGAAACTTAACTAACTCGTCTCTTATATATGCGTTACAGAGAACTTCTTGGCAGGGCCGGCGTTAAGGAGGGGTAAGCGGGTCAAATGTACCTGGGCCCCGCCGGCTGATGGGGGCCCCGATCACCGGCTATAGGGGCCCCCAGGCCAGAAGCCAACAATCCACCCATTGTCTGCCCGCCAGTTTGTAGAGCTTAAAAAAAAAATGTCGCCCATTTTACCCCGGGCCCGAAATTCCTAGCGCCGGCCCTGCTTCTTGGCTAAAAAATCTGAGAATATGGACCTCCAAGACAACTACGGAGCTAATCCGAGAATCAACCAGCAGAGACGAGACAGCCAAGATGGTCGCCGACATCCGGAACAGATAGGGACCAGAAGAAGAAGAAGATTTCTTTATGCCCGCAGGCTACTCCAGACAACCAGAATTAATTTTCTGCCCTTCTTCCAACTTTGTAACGTCTTCATTTCTCTTTGTCTAACTATCTGTTGAGACAGTAAAACATGATTCTCCTTCTCCCTCCGTTTGACACTTTTTGCTCCTTTAATTTAAATAGCAATACCAATTTATGCAGTCACAAATACGTGACATATATACAAATATGATTTTAATATTAATTTATATAACAGTGCGGTCATGTACCTCACAAGTACTACGCAAACAGTTGTAATTTATGTAAAGCAAACAGGGCAAAGCGAGTTGTCTTGGTTAGTCGAATTAACACCACCATAAATCAGCACTGACGGAAAATGTATTCGAATCATATAAATTACCGAGACCACTAGCTAACGCGCAGCGTGAAGGATTGATCTGGCCAACGTCCAGATTGCGTCCTGGCAATTACTAACGATTCAGACATGCGACCATCAAGTATGGCAGCGTGTTACGGAAAGGACTGTCCACATGGTACATAGTCCAAGTCAGACATTTTATTCGGTTATTGTTGAGTGTGACTTGCGTAGGAAAACGTGGAAAATACTTTAGGATGAAGAATAAATACAATTCCAAAATTCATTTTTTCTTGGATTTCCTGAAATATAGACTACTGCTTACATTGTCACTTCATAAAAATAACGGCCGACTTAAATCGAGGGCCTGCCGAAAATCCTTAAACTCGTCAAAATTAAGGTAAATAAACTGGGGAATGGATGGGAAAGGGGGCAAGAAAAGTGAAGGCTTTCGGTCGTGTCATTTTGATAAGTCATTCCAACATTCGTAATCAGTACACATAGCCAGGCACATAACTATTGCCGAACAAGTCCAAAAAGGATTTCATAACTGATATGTTTTTCCTGATTTACCTGAACATGTCAATCCACTGTATAACTGGAATTTAAGAGACGGGGTTTCTTACTTGGGAGGAATAGCCAAATCCCTTCATAGTAAGCACCTATCATTGTTCGATTGAGTTTTATAGTGCCTCAAGATGGGCGAAAATTGCTACCGGTGTGAATTTCATTTGTTTGTCAGCAATCATGGCGTCCTCGCTGAAGTCACCGTCCAAGAAGTCTGAAGCAGGAGCGTGTACTGGTGATTTGCAGACTGCGGTACAACAAATCACCCAGGAATATACTGTAGAACCGGTCAACGGACATATACTGAGTTAGCACTCTCATTGCCCTCACGGATCTCCCCGAACCACTACCGCTTCAGGAAGTGGACTCTTCCGAACTACCCGCCATTACAGCGGGGATGGTGAGGCTAGACACACTGACCGCGGGGAGCGACGGGGACGCGGCGCCTGCCACGGACCAGGCCGAAGAGGAAACCTGACCGTATAGCTACAGCCATCCCCACGAGTCCAGAGAGCGCCCGTCCCGCAGGGAACGAGGCAGAAGCCGTAGCGGACCCAGCGCGACGCGGACCTACCCTTGTCGCGCGTTCCACCGCACCAGCCGCCAGCGCAAGCACCAGCGGCAGGCATCAGGTTCACACGCTATAGGGTACGCTCCAAGTGAAACGTTCCGCCGCACCCGACCGGCACTCCAGTGTGGATGCCTCTGACGAGTACGACTTCACGCACCATCGTAGTGCGCATCACACCTCGGCATAAAGCCTTGGCGTACGGGTGTCGCTGCCCCATCCGGGTCAAAGACCATACACTACTGGTCCCCACATATAAGAGGACCTATTTTGGCATCAAATGACTCATACCGGCGGCAAGGGGAGCACAAGTTCCTTGATCACTGCGAGGGCCATTCTATACAATCTGGAGACGACTCCGGCCGTTGCCAGATCACGCCAGCTTACAGGTACCGACCGTCGCCTCCCATCAGGGTCGCGTCACCTCCCTGCACCATGGGTCCTACTGCCGCGATCCTTCGGTCTTACTGCCCGGGCGTTGGCAATGAGTGCTACCGGCGGGAGGGCTGCACCGCGACACCCCACAATGACCTCAGTCTTCCGAAGACCAGGATCACCGGTCCGTTTGTTTGGTCCATACCGGAGGCAGGGGGAACCACTTCACCTGATCACCGAAGCCCACCTCAGCAGCGGCCGCTCCCGAGAACCGGGAGACGACCCCACCTTCTAGCGGCAGACATCGGCTTACCGGTACAGTTTGAGTGAAACCGTTCTGCAGGACACACACTCGTCTCACTGAACCCCGTCCGGCATATAGTCGGATGTAACCGAGGTATTGGCACAGTGTGCATTCCCGGCGGCAGGGTGCACCACATCCCTGGGCGTCCAGCCCGGTTAACCCGGGGAGGACCTCCGGTACCATCCGCCAGACCCCTACAGCGCGCCTGGTAGAGACCTCACCAATTACTTGTGCTGTCTCCTTGGCGTGTGGCGGCGCCGCGGATTCTCAATCCTCCGCACTGCAGGTGCCTTCGGCGTGGACTTGCGGACCTTCCTCCCAATTACCTGGGCAGTCTCCACGTCGAGCTCGGGATCCCAGGGTCGCCAATCCTGTGTCCCAGCCCTAATGAAGGCCGAAACCCCTGAGTGTCGTCTCGCACCCCAGGAAGCTCATTTCGACCTAAATCGACCTGGTACTCTTGTTAGCGAAGCTGTCTTCGCAACGTTTGAAGAGTCGCCGTTCGGGGTCACGTTCGTGAAACCCTCCCGCACATTTTTACAGCCAGGGACCCCGTTACCCAGATACCTGGGATTGGGTAATCAATCCGAACTGTTTTATGGGTACCCACCGCGCGGTCAGCCGGGGCTAGTCTCGGATACTAGGACTTGGGCACGGCCAAGTTCCGACACATCAAACGACTGCCTCCTGCGGAATACTCTGTCTGTGGACATTGCGTCACCACTCCGTATCAACCCGAATTGGCTGGTCTTCTTCAGCCTTGTTAGCAAGGCTTCCCTTGTAGCGTTTGAAGAGTCACCGCCGGGGCCACTTGCGTGATTCCCCTACCGCTCATCTCATTGCAGCGTGCCGACGCCCGTTGCCCTGTACCTCCATACAGGGATCGGGTAGTGGACTGACTGCTTTACAGGAGATTGCCAAGCGGTCCGCCGGGAGTTAGTCCTGGATACTAGAGTAACGAGCACTCCGACACCTCAAACGACTGCTCCGCGCGGCCTCCCTAGCTCTGAGCCCCTGGAGCGCCAATCCCGTACCCGGACGCACCCAGGAAACGCCCAGACCCCCCGCGGGTCAGACTGCTCAGCAGAGCGACTCTGATCCTGCCTCGCTTCTTGCTGCTGCTACTGGCGATTGTAGTTGTTTTCTATATCAAAAGACGACAGCGCATTTCGAAAGTACTTAGAAGTACTGATTCCTATTTTTGCATCTCGTTCGAAGTCTTGTCGGGCCACAAGGCGAAAGTATTTTTCAAATTCCTTATCAGAAAGTTAATTTATTCCATGAATATTCTATTATGTAAATCAGAACGTTAGAACATTCAGCAGGTGAAGGAGACATTCGCCTTTGCTCTGTTAATGATACTGAATTGCAAGGCTATGCTGGTGACTTTGACTCTCTCGGTGGCGTCCAGACACACTCTCTCGTTCAGGAAACCACTCGTCTAGGTCATACAGTATTCTAGCCGTATCACCGTGTTCCTTTTTCTGCCATACATGATTTACATATCGCAACTCAACTCTCTGCCCAATACTCGACAAATTTTGTGGAGAATTCGTTTATTTATTTTAAATCTCAAAACAGTACATTTGACATTAATGTTGAGGCTAAGGCTACGGTGAGTATTTTAGCTTCATCAAGTCAAACGCTGCGTTTAAATTTCCAGAAATGACAAAACCGAGCTAAAATGACGGATCGTTAACCTCCATTCTTTATTATTGCTCACCTCTGCGCATGAAACAGAGTCAGCAAAAATTAAAGGTGGGATATTCGATGCATCCTGGTGCCCTCCTCAACGTGGGTAATTCTGATACAGATAAACGAAATGTTTGAAAGAATAAATAGGGCAGAGGGGCAAAACTGACAACATTTTACCTTTGCGAAAAAATCCCTGCTTTAGTTAGGTGATGAATAAGAGTGGCTGCTGGCTAAGATAGTGCTATCACAGCTATGCATTTTATACCAGTAGTTTGGGATGAAGGAAGGATCTGTTGGCCTGTCACGAAATCATATCAAGTGAGAAACCCGGGGGAGAGTGACGATGACGGCGTCGATGCTTCTCTAGTTCATTGTTTACTGTTTCTTATAAGGAAGATCTCTGTCGCATATTGCCTGACATATACTGTACACAATACGACTATGGGAGATCCTGATAAAAGAAGTAATCAAATGATCACTGATCTCTGAGATTGGCTAAAAAATGGGAGGCGTACTTAAACAGCCGCAGAAAGCTACTTGATGAACACTTCTCGGCTGCGTTGGTTCCGACATTCGTTTTCATGCGATTAAGCTTCTCACCTAGGTGCGGAGAAGAAGATAGTGTTTGAAATGAATCTAGTGTCTATCAGGGTATATGACGACGAGGTATCTTGTACACGTGCTATTAAAAAAAGAAAAATTATTTCCGTTCTGTTTCAGTCAAAATTGATAGTTGACGAAATATCAGCAAACAATTAATCAGGAAAGTTACAAGAGATGTTACCAATAGCAACAACTGCCAAGAAATTGTCTTCGGATGCAGTAACGTAGATGGATGAGAGGTAATGGTAGTTATATAAAGTAGTGACAGAATACTGAAGTGTCACTGCCTTTTCCATTTTGTGACGTTATGGTTTTTTTTTGCATAAATACCGCACAGTATATTATAGACACTCCACGCATTGTGTTTTATTGAACAGCCCGCCAGCCCGCGCGGGCAACGAATACATTTTGTGCGCCACACCATGCGAAGGAGCCTGAGGACGCCGTGGCTGGGAGTAGAGAGTATAAGGAAGCCATTTCCCTGTGACTTTCCTGAGCCAGAGTAAACAAGTCAGTGTCGACAGGTTAATGGCCAGTACGAATCGGATAGAAAATGCTAAGCCGGCCTCGGTAGCGTAGGGGCTAGAGTGCTAGCTCCACGTACCGAAGGCCGCCGGTTCGAATCCGGCCGCGGGCATGGATGTTAAGTGTTGTGTGTCTGTGTGAATGTCCTGTCCGTCCTGTGGCGTCCATACATTGGAAAAAATTCACATTGAGCTGGCTGTATGGCCTCCGTTGCCGAATGCCATTAAAAAAAAAAAAAAAAAAAAAAAAAAAAAAAAAATGCTAAGGCTTCAGAATGGATAGAAACATTCTGCAAGCCAGAGCGTGGAATGTTAGAAGTCTGAATAGGGCAGGTAGGTTAGAAAGCTTAAAAAGGGAGATGTAACGACTTAAGTTACATGTCGTTGGGATTAGAGAGATTAGGTGGAAGGACGCACAAGATTTTTGATCTAGGGAGTACTGTCAGAGCACTTACTGATGTAGGATTTGTAATAAACAAGAGAGTAGGGAAACGGAGGACTTACTATAAACAGTTTAGTGACAGGATTATTTTGATGAGGTTAGAAACTAAGCACGCCCCAACCACGTTAGTACAAGTGTATATACCAACTTCACAGAAAGACGATGAAAAATAAAGAAAATATACACCGAAATCGAAGAATTAATCCAATATGTGAAGGGGAAGGAAAATGCAATAATCATGGGTGATTGTAATGCGGTAGAGGGAGAACGAAAAGAGAAGAATACAGTTTTGATCTAGGTGAAAGAAATGAGATTGTTAAAATTTAGTGAAAGATATAAGCTAATCATGGTGAACACACTATTTAAGAATATATACCTGGAAACGTCCAGTGGATTCAGCTAGATTATATTAGGGTCAAACAGTTCAAGTTCTAGACCGCAAATCATAGCCAGAAGCTGACATAGACACTCACCATAATCTTATATTTATGAAGTGCAGGGTGAAATCAAGAGAATAAAGAAAGAATACAAACATAATGGACTGGAAGTAAATAAATTGAAACAATCTATCACGAGAGAAAAGTTTGCAGAAATGATAGACGTGGGTCTAAGAAATAACACTGAAAGGAGCTCAACTGAAGACGAATGGAATGCATTAATGACCGAAATAATGAAAACTGGTAAAGAAACATTAGGTTTTAGGGAACAAGCCGCCCGAAAAGCTTGGATCACAAAAGAAAATTTGGAGTTGATGGATCAGAGAAGGCACAAAAATGTTCAGAATTAAGCAAAAAAGGAACCTTATATACAATTTAGAAATCAAATAAACAAGAAATGTAAAGAAGCAAAACAAAGATGGCTACCAACCGTCCTGGTTGAGGTTGTTAGACGGTTTCCTACAGTCACTTCGCAAACTGGGACAGTCCCCCGCATAAGCTACACATATCACAAAAAAGAAAAAAAAATACTTATCACGCAGAACACAAGATAAGCGTATCGCAGTCCGATGGCAACATTCGGCCCCCCCTCCCCTCCCCCTCTCCTGTCCGTTAGAAGAGGATCGCCAATCCATCATTAAAGCAGGCGCGGTGATACAGAGTCATGGTTTTAAGTTTTCTAAGATCCACGACTCGAGATTGAATTTGTGTGGCGAAAAAAATTGGACTTAATACCCTGTTCATCTTACGGTCGCCTTGCCCGAGATCGTGGTGGCGGGTTGGAAGGGAAGATGACTGGGGTGGGTTCCAGTCGGCTTCCTCCCTGTGACAGTGTTGCTAAATGATGTTGCAGGAGTGTATGACTCTGATATTATTATTATTATTATTGCAGCTATATCGATCCTTTTTTCAGGATGTAGCCTCTTTAAGCCTAATGAGCTATATATTAGAATTTAATTCTACATAGTGTTGCTGTAGTTCTTTCCAGGCCGATCGATCCTGAGCCGCCCTCTTCCAGTTCACGCCTGTAACTCGACGTATATCCTTATCCCAGCGATCCGGGGGTCTTCCTCTTGCTCTTTTCAGGTTTCTCGGTATCCAGTCCAGCACTACCGTAGTCCATCTTTCATCTCTTTTGCGAGTAACATGGCCGGCCCATTGCCATTTTTGGGTCATGACTCTTTCTAAGATGTCTGTTACTTTAGTTACTGAACGGATGTGCACAGCCCTTTTCCTGTCTCTTCTTGTAAACCCTAGCATTGCTCTTTCCATTCTTCGCTGGGCAGTTCTCAGTTTTTGCTTCGTGTGACTATTTAGGGTCCAAGTCTGGCAGGCATATGTGAGGACCGGTAATACACATTGTTCAAATACCTGTTTTTTAAGATGTATTGGCATGTTCGATTTAAAAACTATGGAATTTCTTCCATATGCTCTCCAGCCCAGCTTTATCCGTCTGTAGATCTCAGGCTTTGAGTCACCATTCATATTGATCAGTTGGCCAAGATAGATGTACTGATCTACGGACTCAATACCAGAATCTTTCATGTCCGCCTTGTCTTTATCTTTTTCTGCCCATTTGTTTTGCATGATTTTGCTTTTTGATATATTTATTTTAAGGCCCACTTCTCTGCACGCTGTCTCTAGTTCATTTATCAGTTCTTTGAGCTCTTCCAGATTGTTTGAGAGTAAAACTATATCATCAGCGAATCTTAAGTTGTTGAGATTTCTTCCATTTATTCTCAAACCTCGGTTTTGCCATTGGATTTTTGACATTGCCAACTCTAGGACTGATTGAATAGCTTGGGGGATATAGAGTCTCCTTGTTTTACCCCTCTTTCTACTGGGAACTCTTTGGTGACTTCAGCGATGTTGACAAAAGCAGTGGAAGTGGTGTAGATGTTGTACAGTAAGTCAATATAGCCGGGATTCACTCCTTGTTCTAAAAGGGCTTGCATGATTGCAGAGTGATGGACTGAATCAAAAGCTTTTTCAAAATCGATAAAGGCCAAACAGAGGGGCATCTGGTATTCATTTGCTCGACTTATTACTTCGTTGATGACTTGGATGTGATCTACTGTGCTGAATCCTGACCTAAAACCAGCCTGTTCAATTGGTTGCGCTGTGTCCAAGGTGGAACTGATGCGGTTATTGATGACCTTTGTAAACACTTTGTATATGACAGGTAGAAGGCTGATGGGGCGGTAGTTTTTAATATTGTAACGACTGCCCTTTTTGTATAGCAACACAATCAATGCTTTGTTCCAGCTGGATGGGATATTTCTCTCTTCGAGGCATTGTGAAAACACCTTAGCTAGGTGTCTGTAAGTTTCTTCTCCAGTCAATTGGAGTACGTCAATAGACAGGCCGTCATAACCACTAGCTGATCCTTTTTTCATTTCGTTCACTGCCCTTCTAACTTCATATGGGAGGACTTCAGGAATTGGTGAGTCTGGGCTTGATGTCATTAAAGGATTTTCATCTTGCTTGCTGTATAAGGACTGATAGAAGTTCCTGATATGAACCAATACTGCCGTTTTGTCTGTAATACGCTCATTATCATCATCTAAAGCTATTATTTGTTTCTTTCCTATCATTAATCTTTGTTTTGCTTTCTTATAGCCTTTCTTGTTCTCTATAACTGATCTGACCAGGTTTTCGTTATATTTCTTGATGTCAGCTGTTATTTCTTTTCTAATGGTCTTGCACAGTTCAGCATATTCAATTAGGTTTTTTTCAGGTTTTACTTTCATATTCCTCCGTTTATTCAGGAGAGTTTTTGTATTATTGCTAATTTTACTTAATTTGGTGGTTTTAACAGTTCCTGCAATTTCTATGGCTAATGTGTTAATAGTTGAAGCTAAATTTCCATTGGCGGTGGTAGCTAGTTTCTCCGATAGTGTGCGTTGAAAAATGTCTTTCTTTTCAGTGAGATTGATTATATTTACTGATGTTTTATTGGTTCCTTTTATTAGCTTTCGCCTTTCCTGTTTTATGCAGATACTAAGTTTCGCTCGGACCAGCCTGTGATCACTTCCGGTGTTGAATTGATTTAGAACAGTGACGTCTTGAACAAAATGTCGGCTATTGGACAGGATGTAATCTATTTCATTTTTAGTTTTATGATCTGGACTTCTCCATGTCCACTTTCGACTTTGATGTTTTTTAAAAAATGTGTTCATGACGTGCATTTTTGTGTGCTCTGCAAACTGCACAAGTCGTTCCCCTCTGTCATTCCTAGTTTGTATTCCGAACTTATCGACCACAGTGTCTCCTTGTTTCCTGGTGCCTACAATAGCATTGAAGTCTCCCATGATAATCTGGAAATGGCAGTCTTTGCCTCTGTCATGCAGTGTCGTGACATCTTCGTAGAAAGACTCTACTTCATCATCTGAGTGCGAGGATGTTGGAGCATATACCTGCAGTATTTGTATTTTGTAGCGATTTGATAGTTGTAACACTACTCTTGCTGCTCGATCTGAAATACCTTCTATTAGTTTAACCTTATTTTTCACACTACGGTTTATCAGGAAGCCCACTCCATTTAGCTTTCCCAAGGAGTTTCCGTAATGGAACAAGATGTGGCCTGATTTAAGTTCGATACATTCTTCCTCTGGACGTCTAACCTCACTGAGGCCCACTATACTCCATTTGATTTTTTGGAGCTCGTCTTCCAACTCTGTAAGTCGGGATTCTCCTTTAAGAGACCTGCAGTTGTAAGTGCATATATGAATTATTTGCTGTTTTTCTATTGATGATCTGGTTTGCTCTTTAGGAACTTTGACTGCTGACATTAATGTAGCCCCCTCCCGGAGAACCGAATGGGGGGCTGTTTTACCTCCGGATTGTTTTCCAATAATGCCGCTCATCATAGTTGCTTAAAGGGGTGAAGCATAATCGCCACGCTTGCTTCAGAACGGATTGGCGATTTCTTGAACAGCCGCCCACTTTGGGTCAGACGCTGGGTGTAGCCGCTCAACTTGAGACAGACGCTACGATGAATGCACTCATATTAATCCCTGAGTGCTGGGCTGCCTCTTCCAACCAAATTTCATTCTCTCGTTCACGTTGTGCACCCGGTTTGAGGTTCTGGCGACTGAAATATTCCCGGTATAAGGAGTCACCCACTGCTTACAAACGGCCTCCGAACGGAGGGCGCAAGAGGGGGAATGGTTCAGGGTACCCTCTTGCCCTTGAGGTTGGAAACGGCTCCTAAACGCGGATAAATCAGAAATGCTCAAAGGCATGTGGATGCCGAAGACAACGGGAAACACTGCATTAAAGACCCAAAGGGTATCCCGAGGACATGTAATCCTTTCAGATTACATATATCATGATGGCTTCTTCCTGGATAATATAATCCGGAGGTAAAATAGTCCCCCAATCGGATCTCCGGGTGGGGACTGCTCAGGGAGGAGTCATCAGAATGGATAGAAACATTCTACGAGTCGGAGCGTGGAATGTAAGAAGTCTGAAAAGGGCAGATAGATTAGAAAGCTTAAAAAAGGAGATGGAACGAGTTAAGTTAGATGTTGCTGGGATTAGTGGAAGTACGCACACGATTTCTGGTCGGGGGAATACAGGACAATTAAAACACAAGCTGTCAATGGCGTCACAGTTGTAGAATTTTTAATGAATAGGTAAACGTGTGAGTTATTGTGAACAGTTTAGTGATAGGATTATTTTGATGAGGTTAGAAACTAAGCCCGCCCCAACCACGTTAGTACGAATGTACATGTCGACGTCACAGGAGAAAAACTCTCGATAGAATAGAATCCCTCGACATTAGCATTTCTAATTTTTATCCTTTCTATCGGGGTACTTCCTATGTTGCTCTGCCACTTGATACCTGTAGAAAGAAGGCCGTCATCAATGTTGAAAACAAAAATGACGAGTTGTGCTTTTTATATACAATTCTTGCATATAACGTAAAGGCGCTTAAAAAACATGGTGACAGGGTTAGCACCTACAAGAAAGTACCTTCACTCTTCCCCCTCAATTTTTCAGGTATTGAGTTTCCGGTAAAACTCTCAGACATTTCTAAATTCGAGAGGCAAAATCCAGACTATTCTGTAAATGTTTTCGGTCTGGATGTAGCTAAAGGTAAACATGTAGTTTCAGGTGCCCTCCATCACACTGCAGACAAACGCGTTCATCATATAAACATATTGATGATTAACGACAGCAGTGGGAAAAAATGCCATTACTGTTGGATTCACAAGTTGTCGGCGTTAGTCAGATCTTCTTTAAGTTTGCATAAGAGTGCTATATTTATTTGTGACAGATGTCTGCAACATTTCGGACACAAAGATCTCCTGGACCGCCACGAGATTGACTGTGCAAGGGTAGAACCTGTAAGAGTGGATTTACCCGGCGACGACGATAAAACCTTAAAGTTTAAGGATTTTGTGCACCAGCAGCGTCTACCCGTCGTCGTTTACGCGGACTTTGAAAGTTTATTGCTACCTTATGATTCTTGCAGTCCTCCACCCAACGCCTCTCACACTACTTTTGTCCAGAAACATGTCCCTTTCGCTGCCGCATACCAGGTCGTTTGACCAAGGGTACATAGTCTGTCGCGCTTCAACTCCTTCACGGGTGTAAATCCCGAAAAATGGCTTGTTGACGAACTCGTCAAACTTGCCAAGAAAGTTAATAAAATTTACAAGAGAATTTTACAATTCCTCTTGTAATGACCGATGAGCAAGAAGTAAAGTTGGCTGATGCTACGGTATGCCACATCTTTGAGAAAGACATTGAACCGGGGACTGTCAAGGTCCGCGATCATTGTCATATCACGGGTGAATTTAGGGGGGTTGCACATAATGACTGCAATTTGCAGTATAAGACTAAAAAGTGCATTCCGGCTCGAGACAGACCAGACCTCTAGACGGGCTGGCTCAGTCACTCGAAAGCTGCAGATGGAGGATTACATAAATTGCCTCCATGGGGAAACGCCCAGGTACACTCTGCAGCAAAGGATCACTTCAACCCTTCATGTTATAAATACAGTTCAAATCTCCAAACTGGGTCTGTCTAGAACGGATGATAAGCGGTATATTTTCCCCGACGGGATAGAGACCCTACCGTGGGGGCACAAGTCTGTAAATAATGTGTGAATGTTTTGTAAATACTGTATGAGTGAAGAAGAAATATACCGTTTATCCGTGTATCTAGTTTGTATATATGTACAGTGCACTGCTTAGAATGCTGCAAAAACATGTAAGTATTTTTTTCCAATGCTGTACAAACTTTTATAAAAATTATATTTTTTTTGCTGTGCACTGATGTTTTGCATAGAGTCATAGCTCCAGAAAATATTGTACAAAAGACGACCACTTTGCTCTGTAAATTTATTTGTAATGTATCTAGTCAATGGAAAAGTAGAATAAGTGTACACGTTTGTTGAGACTGCTGCTGCGGTGCTCAGTATAAATAATTGCTGCTGAAGGTTATAGAAAAAAAAAACACAATTGTAAAAAAATTATTTATTACAGAAAATGACATGTACAATTTTGTTACAATTTGAATAAATCTTTTTTATGAATCCATGTGTTATGCGATTTATCAAAACCCAACCACTTCACCAAGATCATATTTTTCCTTCTCTTTATCACTCGTTCAACCAAAAATTTACTTGTAAGTTTTGTTAGTTGTAATTCTTGCTGGTAAAATGCTCCTGCAATATCTTTACCTTGATAGTCTTTAAGTAAATAAGTTACAGGATTTGTTAATTTCACTTTACTGATGGTAAATACATCCGTTGACTAGTTGGGCAAGTAGCCTTTCTCAAACTTTTCTTTAAATCTACTGATTCTGACGTGGTCGCCAACTTTGAATTTCGATGGAGTAGTAATCTTATTATAGCTGTACACTGTTGAAAGACGTGAGTTGTCTTTAACATCACACGGTTTCATCTTGATGGTGCGGTGCCATTGTAATTGTTCATTAATTGAGGAAGAAGTTCAATCCACTGATGTGAACCACGTCTGCTGAATTCTTGCCACATTGCATTCTTGATAGTTCTATTGAGTCGCTCAGCTTTTGATGCTTTAAGATGAGTATATGTTGAGTAGTGATTAATACCATAACTTGTCACGAGCGATTTAAACTTTGAATTATAAAACTCTTTTCCGTTGTCAGTCTGTAAATTTTTAGGAACACGATCACCATTAAGTATTTTCTTCATAGCGTTTACAACCACACTAGCCGTTTTGTTCTTGAGGGGTAGAGCCCATGCAAACTTTGAATAAGTATCAATCACCATCAAGATATACTTGTAGCCACTGTTTTTACGAGAATACGGTATCATTTCTACAATATCAGCTTGCCATAGGTCGTCAAGACCTTTGATTATTACCCGGCGTCTTGGGAAATTCCTTCTAGCCGGTCTATGGAGTTCAGCTACAATTTGATCCATGTTACTCGATGATGTCTCTCTCACGAAGTTCTTCAATCACCGACAAAATTTCGTTGGAGTGTGCAGTGTGTCCTGCTGATGTTGATGCGGTAAGTAATTTCAATCTTTCAACGAGCTCATTCGGATCGTCCCAATACACATATTCCTTCATGGGAAGAAGACCTGAACCCGACTGATTGTCAAGTTTAGAGATTATGTTTTTATACTTAGTGGTTGTATTTTTCAAAACTTTTCCAGATGTAATCAATTTCTCTCTGTGGGTATTTGTGGTGTTTAGAATTTCATAATAACTTTTCAAGTCCATGCTGGTAAATGTTTTTTTTTTATTTATTTTTTTAAGAACAACAGTTCTATATAGCCTTGAGTTCTTTCATATTCATTTCCATCAATCCGAATAACATCTCCATCCATAATCATAGGAGTATTTCCAATCATTAGCGAATCATTTTTCTTCCGGACACCATACACCCAATCATAATCTCTTTCACTTCGATTGAGTGACTTCAAGAACTCTTTGATCATACCTGGAGATTGCTGCTTCTGCTGCTGATGTCGCGGAGGTATGAAAACATTTTCTATTGTATCCGTCACAGGCCTTAAAGAATCTTTGAAAAATTTCTCAGAGTCGATTTGGCCAGTTTTCAATTTAAGTAACTTGCGTCGAATTGCATTTCGGGCCTTTATGATGACACGTTTAGTTGTTGACGTATCCATGTTTAAGCATCGAATGAAGCTTATGAGAGTTTATTGTACTATTTTATACTCGATAGTTAATGTTGCTGTAAATGGTTTGTGGAGTTGGGCATTTGGGAGAAAAATAAGATGATCACCCTGCTTCAAAAAGTTTAACCTTGCAGTTTTAATCCAATTCACTATTACATCAACCCTGCCCGGTTTGGCTATTGAGAGGATTACACCATTGACGGGAATTTCATAATAGTTAAGACCTGTCTCTAGAATGTATGCACGATCTTTAATCAAATCTGTTACCGCAATAGTTATTACCGTAGTAACCACAGTCGATTGTAATTCCTTCAGAAGCATTGCTACATCGGTAGTTGCCTTGTCAATGTATTGTTTGGATGCAACATCATCATCTTCGATGGGGTCAGCTACATGTTTGAGTATTCTATCTTTGCAATCAAAATTACCATCCTTTGTAAGAAGTATGTTTTGAGGTGGGTACACCAAAACTCTCCTGCTCTGTGTCTTCGAAGTTCTCCCAAACTTGTCCATGGTTGCAATGATGACAGTACCTAGTGTGCTTGTCTATTTATTCAAAATCGAATCAAACCCATTGCGATACCGTCCATGATACACGTCACAGTCTTTGTCAATAACTGCAAATCCATGCTTGCTCGCATTCCAGCAAGAACCACATAAGTTCTTAAACTCGCTGAACGGCATATCTGTGTTCACGTGGTCATTATAAATGTGTTTGAGATTCATGTCGTCCTGTTTAAAGAGTACAATGAAATTAGCGTTGTCTCTTACCAGCTGTTTAGGTATACGGCTATATGTCTGGCACAAGTAGAAAGAGTCTACTGACCTATGTCTCCCCATTCAAAAGTAATCTCGTATATTATTCTGCTTCTCACACGAGACATCGTCAAACACAAACACTGAATTTGGTAGCGCTTCACTAGGTGGAGGCACACTCTGATTATCGCTAAATGTTAAATACTTAATTTCTTTAATGGGTTTCAGTATTTCACCTAGCAATTGGTACTTTGGCTGGTACAACGACTTGGAAAAAACATATACAATTTCAAATCTAAGCCCATTGGGGTGTTCCAGCTGGGACATCACAAGATTCGTTTTACCAAAGTTTGACGGTCCACAAACTATCGCTCTCACTGTCTCGGGGAACAGAGGTCCGTTCTTCTTTCGTTTGGTGCCGGCAACATCCGCATTACACACGGGTAATGTTGCTTGCTGCTTGACGAATCGCATTTTGACAAGGTTTCGTTGCTGCGCGGGGTATATATAGACGCGCGAATACGTAAAATCATTCAGTCGATAACAATGCCTCCAACACGGTGAAGGGCCGTGGCTTCTTAAACAAGCTAATCGATAAAATGCCATTTGAGGCACACATTCCAACTTACCAGTTCTGTGGACCCGGGACGAAACTGGAAAAACGTCTGAAACTCGGTCAGACGGTGATCAATCCACTAGATGCAGCATGCAGGGAGCAGGACGTTGCGTATGCACAGGGTGCTGACAGGTGTAATGCAGACCGCATACTCGCGGAGAAGGCTTCAGTCAAAATGAAAGCCAAGTTCGGTGAACGGGCGGCCACGTTACTAGTTAACGGCGCTATGCGTGCCAAGCTAAAGTTGGGAGCAGGGATTAAAAAGAAAAAGAAGAAGACGAAGAAGGGTGGAATCCTCCCCTTATCCCTATTTTGGCCGGATTGTCGGCTGCCGGAGCTCTTGCTGGCGGGGCCTCAGCCATCGCCAGAGCCGTCAAAGCTGCTAAAGAAGCAAAAAAGCAGTTGACTGAACAGAAACGACACAATGAAACCATGGAGGCAATTGCACTGAGGGGTAGAGGTCTGTATTTAAAGCCATACCGGAAAGATGGATCGGGATTAAAGAAGAAGAAAAAAAAGCCCGATCAGGCGTTGAGCGATGACGATATACGTAGACATGTAAAGCGTTTCCTTATACCTCATTTTCGTGGTGTCTTCATGCGCGATGCATTACCTAAAAAATTAGTGAAAGTGAATGTGGAATTGTGAACTTGGACAGTGTTGAAAATGTTGGGACGCACTGGGTTGCGTACATCAAGTACAAGGATGGTGTAGTGAAATATTTCGACAGTTTTGGTGACTTACCTCCGCCATTGGAATTGTAGCGATACTTTGCAGGTAACAGAATACAGTACAATGTGCAACGACACCAGGAATTTAGTACGCACGTATGCGGACATTTGTGTTTAAAATTTTTGCATCAGAATGCATAACATCAGTCTTGCATGAACCTTAGTCGGGGTAACACATGTCTGTGACACTCTGCTTGTCCGGTAGATTTGAGTCAAGGCGAGTATACGATGGGCTTAGCAGATTTTCGAACATACAACTCGATTCCGAACATTGATAAGTCAAATTGCAAATTTCATTACTCGAAGAATAAAGTGATAGATATTCCTACAGGATCGTATGATATTGACGATTTGGCCAGTTATTTGGCTCCGCTTACAAATAACGAGAAACTGGTTATTAAAGCAAACAATAATTCACTCAAGTGTGAGATACAAAGACCTGTGGAAATAGATTTCACGAAACCAAACTCAATTGGCTCACTGCTTGGATTTTCTAAACGTGTGTTAAAACCGGGATTTCATACCTCAGACTACACTGTGCAGATCTTCAAAGTTAACGCGATACGGATAGAGTGCAGAATATCTACGGGGATTTACGTCAACGATAAGATGGGACATACACTACACGAGTTTTTTCCAATAGTACCGCCAGGGTACAAGATTGTAGAAGTACCTGCAAACGTCATCTATCTTCCCATCACGGTGAAAACGCTCAACAGCATACACATTAGAGTTGACGATCAGGACGGCAATTTAGTGGATTTCAGAGAAGAAACTATTACTCTGAGACTACATATAAAGAATGGGCGCTCGTTATAAGAAGAGGCAGACTCAAACAATTGTCAGTCACCACTCGAGTGTGTGCTGCCAAGCTGAGCGCACGTACCACTTGCTAAGATGCGGTCCATTAAGTTAGTGTCAGTATTTCGAGGCAAAACCCATATCAACACATACGATGCCTTTCCGCTCGAAAGGTGGGAGGCTCGACTTCAGCCAGGCAAAGAACCATGGGAGGTATTTGTTGCCGTTACGCTCGATGAAGCTACTTACGAGTGGCTAATACCTACAACGAACTTTGTCGACTTTAAGAGGGCGCTGTCCGACCCTGAGTATGCGGCTGAACACGGCGATTCATCGGTTACCGCCTTGAGAGACGACCGAATGCCAGTTCCCTTGACATTTGCAGAGGGCTTCAAAGAGAAAGACTATTTCAAATTAGTCAAAGAACGCATGGCGCCATCGCCACCGGAAGCAGTGGCCTCCACGTCGGAGACAACAGCACCGTGTCGGTGGGCAACGGGGAAGACGGCTCGTCAAGTGACTGCAGCAGCGACGAGCCGACAATCTACGTCCAGGGGCCGGTACAGCTGCTTACTGTCTACACCTCTGGCAACATCGGCCAGCTGACGCTGGACCTGTGGGAGGCCACCGAGCTGCCGCTCCTCACCTGGCCCAGCTCGGAGGGTCTGCTGGTGCCATGCGCATGCCCATCAGAGGTCGACCTCGTCACGGCGCACCTCTAAAGCCATGGCATCCGCTAGGCTGTCAGGCAGCCGGGGAAGCCACGACGCCTGGTCATCAGAGGGCTGCCAGCAAGTACTAACGTGGACGATATCACGAACGGCTTCAAGGACAATGGCGTCACCGTTCGTAATGTCAACGCCATGGTACCCAGGGTAACAGAGCAGCGACGTGACCTCTTGGTCTGACGGCGGAACCACCCGTCGACAGGGCACTTGGGGTCAAAGAGTTGCTCGGCCAAGAAGTTAAAGTGGAAGTTAAGAAAAAACCAGCGTCCGCACTGCAGCAGTGTTACCGCTGCCAAGCCTTCGCTCACCAAGCGAAAGATTGCCGAGCTGCAGAACGTTGTGCACGCTGTGGGGAGCAACATAGCGTACGAACGTGCAGCCGACCCCGAGACGCCACGCCCACCTGCGCCTATTGCCGCGGTGCCCATAGCAGCGCGTACGGGGGATGTCCTTCACGGCGCGGCCTGCGCCTGTCAGCCGCCATGACACGGCCGATTACGACCAGGCCCGCATCAAAATCTGGAGTGCGTGAGCCCAGCCAGCTAGCCGACAGGCGGCGCGCGCAGCGCTCGACCCCACCATGAGGGCCCCGCGCCTAGCCGGCCGGAGCAGCAGCACGGAGCCAGCAGATGGCAGAGAGACGCCGGGCGGGACGCGCAGCGCCCTGGCCCGACTAATTGCACCGAACAACTCAAGGCCGTGCTCCAAGTTCTTACTAGAGCTCTGGATACAGTGACAGAGCTGGTGGCCAAACTAACTTAGCAGTTCGCTAAGCAGACTCCACAACCCTCAACTTGCCTGCCCGACCATCGTGAAAATTGGAAACCCTAACATCTACCATCGCAAATAAAGCAACAGGGACGGAGGGGCAGGAGATGCCCAATAGCGTCCTGTGTCGCCACGGGTCACCATGGCGACACAAACCTCCAATCATCATCATCATCAATTGTCAGTAGTGAACTAACAGTGAAATGGGTAACACCTGCTAACGTGTGTGAACCTACAGTGAAACGGTTAACACCTGCTAACGTGCTCTTCCTACAGTCGTTAGGCTATACAGTAAAAGATGGAGGAAGTGCTTGATATAACTTCCAGTGTGGAATTTGATGAGTCGGGGACGCGTAAACTGTTTTTGAGTCATCAACCACATACGCCAACAACATTTAATAATAATGATGAAATTCGGATACCTATTCAGAACCAGGATACCTATACACTGCCAGGGGAAAGTTTCTTGCATATTGAAGGAAGATTTCTCAAGTCAGATGGAACTGGGGCTACAAATTCAATTGTTACATCCAATGCGTTTGCGTTCATATTTGAGGAAATTCGGTTAGAAATTAATGGAATTGAAATAGACCGAAATAGAAATGTAGGCGTCACAAGCACAATAAACACTCTTATTTCCGCAGGTCCTCAAGAAATTGGTCTGTTAGAAAACTCAGGATGGGGGCAACGCAATCTTGGAAATGGTTACTTTGATGTATGTATTCCGCTGAGTATGCTCTTGGGTTTTTGTGAAGACTTTAAAAGGATACTTGCAAATGTAAAAGAAGAACTAATACTTATTCGATCTAGGGACGATACAAATTCATATGTACAAGCCAATCCAAACCCCCAGTAAAGTAAATTCGCCATCAGTAAACTAGCATGGGTGGTGCCTCATTTACAAGTAAGTCAGAGAGAAAAACTCGCGTTGCTTAAGATTGTGGACAGTGGAAAGCCACTTAGAATTAATTTCAGAAGCTGGGTTTGTTGGAGTACCCGTTACTTCCTATAAGCAAAACTCAAATTTGGTCTTTGAAAACATCAACACAACTGGAGAAACATAGGTTCGTTGCTCTTGGATTTCAAACAAACAGGAAACGAAATGAGGCATTAAGTGGGGCTATATTTGACCACTGCAATCTTGCTAACGTCAAAGTGTTTCTAAATGATGTGGCGTACCTCTACGAGAACATGAATTTGGACTTTAAGAAAAATCACACCACCGTATTGTACGATATGTGTGCAAGATTACAACAGACTTACTACGAACGGGAGCATCCTTCGCCGCTACTAAATAGTGAAGAATTTGTCGCTACGGCACCTCTCGCAGTAATTGACTGTTCACATCAAAATGAGTCGGTAAAAATGGGGCCTGTAGATATTTGTATAAAGTTTGCTAGCACTGACAATTTTCCAGCTTACACCGCCGCATACTGTCTAATCCTTCACGACCGTGTTGTGGAATATGTACCGCTAACAAGTGTTGTGCGTAAGCTCGCATAAAACCAGATAGCGCTCAACATTGCCGCCCAGTATCATGCCGACCATCTTCCTGGACGCTCAAGGGTTCAAGACGAGAGAAGGAGCGTTTATCTTCAAAGAATTTGCCGTCTGTGTAGTGCAATCAGACAACATTATCACCACACATTGCATCTCTGTAAATTCACCATCACGTGGAGGTAACGAGTCAACAGTCAAATGGTTGACAAATAATTACCATGGAATACCTTGGACTGCTGCTGGTATAACCTTTAGCAAACTATGTACTATTCTACATGCAATCACCAATGATGATGACTCCATTATTTACGTTAAAGGACGGGAGAAGGCTCGATGGTTCCAGAAGATTATCCGCAAGAAAGTCTGCTACAATATAGAAGATTTAGGATGCCCGCCTCTACATGAACTCAAGAAAAATAATTTGATAAAACTTTGTAAAGGACATTTATTTTGTAACGCTATATGCGCTGTTGAAAATGTATTTTGAATTGCCCAATGGTGGGTGAAATAAAAAATAAGAAATAAAATGTGTTATTTATTTAAACACTTTCACATACATGTTGTCTTACATAGTTAATAAGGTCCACAAACATCATATCCGGGTTCACAATTCTTAATTACAATATTATTTACATCATCAGATACTAACAAATTTTTATATGCAATAAGTTCAAGTCTTAATTGCACATAATCCAATGATGAACTGTATGTCACTTGAGCTACACGAACATTATTAATATGCATGTCAATCAGTTTTTGCACTGTAGCCATATTGAAGTCTCGTAGCACTTTATTAGCTAGATTGTCCACAAACTCAGTATAATATCTTGCAACCAAGTAGCCCCACTTCTGCTTGACGGTCAAGGCGTTGGTCACTGCCGGCTGCGCGTCCATGAGGCTCCTCCAAGTAGACTGGCCGAAGAAGACGCCGCTAGCAGGATCATCATTAGGTTGGAAACAATCAGTCTTCACCCCGGCAATCGTTCGGCAGGAGACGGTGTGCTCACCAAGTGGGATGCTGTCGGTGCCGGCGTTGAATAAATTGGACACTGCGCCCAATACCTGGATCAGGACGTTCCATTCATCGTATGTTAAAACGATTTTATTGTGTCCCACTTTTTTGAGAACTACAACACGTTCAAACTCGTGTTTGGACGATAACCCTACCGTCAAACGTTTCGAGTCACCAGCGTTGAGTTGGTACACAGAGGAGAACAACATCACTAGACGAGACATGGCTGCAAACTGATGCCAGATCGGCCGGGAGGGGCGGAAAACGGGTCTAGACTAATTAACATAACCAGTCTGCAGCACACGTGCATGGTGGTTTGAGAAAATAAATAATGACCCCATTAAAACGATTTACGACTTGAAGTCACACCTGCGTGCATAAAAAGGAACCAACCCTCATTATCATATTATTCACATTTACGACCCCATTTAGACGATTTATGATCCGGGGGTTACACCTGTGCCCATAAAAAGAGGCCGACAATCATTAGTATACAATTCATGACCCATAACTTGGGTTAAGAAGTGGCACGTGTACTCATTTGAATATTATTCCCATTAGAATACAATTTACGACCTGTAACTTGGGTTAAGAAGTGCTGCGTAGCCTCATTAGCATATTATAATGGCCTTTTTTGATAGCTTGATGATTTAAGATGGGATCACTCCCCCCTTTAGACACTACTCACAAAATTTTCTTAATCAGTTACAAGAAATTAACTGGTGTGAAACACTTAAACAGTTGGCCTAAAACTACGTACTGTGGTATTTGTGTAATTCTTTGTTACTGTCGGTAAAGGTTTGCAGAACTTGCTATTAATGAGGTCTGCTAGCTTGCAAGTCTTTATATCTTGTCGAAGTTACTACTACTACTGTCGCTAATGATGAATGATAAAAATATAATGAAAGAGCCGCACTAATATCCTCAAAGAGCCGCATGCGCCTCGTGAGTCGCGGTTTGCCCCCCCCCCTCACCCCTCTGTCCTAGTACATTGTTTCCAATACAGCGGTGCACATGTTCGGCAGATACCGCAAGTGCGGCAAGCATGGTGTACGTCTTAATTTAATTTAATTGTAATGGAGCGCACGCACAGGTGAAAATTTTCCTACACACCCATTTTTCCCCCTTTCATATATCCACCTACTTTTTCCGTCTACAAATTTCAACTTTAAATTCTTTCAAACTTTTTGGTAAATTATTAATCATTTCTCTTGGTAACTTATTCCAATCCCTGACCTCCTTACCTACGAAAGAAATCCTTTCACACCCTTGTACCTATAATCGAGTGCCAACTTGTGGGCATGGTCATCTTTTCCCTTCCATGCATTACTTTTTATTCTTACAGCAATATCTTTCCACGCCTCACCACCAATATACGCCTTCAACACTTCCATGACAGTCTTCACCTTTCTCCCGTTTTTCAATGAACCCATTCAAGATCTTTTATCATATCGGCAATTGATTGTGTTCTGCGATAATTTCCAAAGACAAATCTAGCAGCCCTTCTTTGCACCCCCTCCAACTCCTGTATTTGATGCCAAAAATGTGGGTACCATACCACACTTAGGAAACACTGACATTGAGCATTTCATTGGTGAAATTAACAATTAGGATATCACATAAGAGAGATATCACAACCGAAATAAGAACAGAGGAGCTTGGACCAGCGTACGTCGCATATTCAGTGAAGCATGCGAGAAAACTACGACAAACCCAAAAATTAAACGAGTAAATAAAATATTTGGTATTTATCATAAATTCATTTTTAAATAAAGTGATTACAACTTTCTATAGCTTCAATATAAAATGTTTATTAAATTGCGCCGAATATGCAAAAGTTTTAAAATTCTAATACAAATGTAGTAATCAATATCGGAAACAAAATAATCTGCTAGCAAGTGTCTTTCTTAGATAGACCGCTTAATAGTTCCTTTTGTCGGTCTCGGGGCGTCCTTTCTGATATGGACGAAACCTTCTATACTTATTGTATCTTGAATGCTGTATCCATCTCTAGTTCTTACAAAATTGTGAAGAGAACAACAATCTTTATCAACAGGATGGATAAATCCAAATTTGTACATTAATTGCATCGTGAATTTTGCAATTTATTCGAAAGTATGTCAAATTCATTTTCGATATTTTTCAGGGCTGGCGAAAATCTATAGTTGATTTCTTTTTCTTCTTTTTTTTCTTCTCTTTTTCTGACAAAATTTTACGACTATAAGGCTTTATTATATTTGTTGAAAGGGAAAATTCTTCATCACCAACAAAAAGGACCGGAAGAGATTGACCTCTTGTTTTGAAGCTTATAAAAGAAGTTCTCTGGAATATATTATCGTCTGATTCGTTTCCGGAAAGCTCCAACGTCAATATAACTTGTAATTTGAGTCCACAATAGCTAATACAACTGTAAAATATTTATTATAATTATAAAAGGGAGATCCAACCTTCCTTGTTTTTTTAATTCATATATGCTTGCCATTAATGGGTTCTAAGCAATTTTTGGAAGAAAGTGCCCATAAATGACTCGCATGTACTGTAAGCCGGCAGTTGTGAGTAGCCGACCGCCCGGCCTACTGTTTGCTACACGCTACGTGAAGCAACGGACGGGTGCACCGCCTTAGCAGATCCTGTTTCGAGGACAGAATTCGATAGAGCTTTGAATGACTTGAATGGAATGTGGCAGTTGGAATTGATGAGATTCCCGCAGAACTTCTAGACTCCCTAGGAGATGAGGGAATCCAGAGATTATTCAACCTGATATCAAAAAGTTCTGCAACAGGAGAAATTCAAACCGATTTTAATAAAAGCATCGTCTTAGCACTTCCGAAGAAAGCACAAACCGACAAATTTAAGAACTATAGCACTTTAAGTCTAATGTTACATGTTTCAAAATTACTGACCAGAATAAAATACAGAGTAATGGAAGGGTAATAGAAGAGATAGTATATGAAGATGAGTTTGGGTTTAGGAAAAACCGTAGCACAAGGGAAGCAATTCTGGCTTTAAGACTAATACTTGAAGCGCGGATCAATAAAAACAAAGATACTTTTATGGCATTTGTTGATTTAGAAAAAGCCTTTCATGATGTTAGATAGGACAAGATGTTCAAAGTTTTAAAGAAGTCAGGTCTAAAATATCGAGACAGAAGAATATTATATAAACTGTGTAAGAATAAAGTTTGTATAGTGAAAGGAGAGAATCACGAGAGACATACATCAGTTAAAATGGATGCGAGACAAGGTTGTAGTTTATCCCCATTAATATTGAACTTAAATGTGGGGGAAACAATAAAGGAAGTAAAATAAAAATTTGAATGTGGCATAAATGTTGAAAGAGAAAAAATCAGTATGCTACGATTTGCTGATGACATTTTCCTGATGTCATAACAGGCTGGGGATATTGAGAAGTTAATGAATTGTGTAACAGCACTCAAACCTAAACTGTATTTTCTCAAGCATTTGTAGCAAGCTAGAGTTTGATTGAATATGATTTTTGTATGTTTGTCTTGAAATCTACTACAAATCGGTATAAATGGATTTTGTTTTATGAAAAGAAATTTTGTAAATACTATTTAATATGTTTAAGGACAGAACTATGCAAGAGAATTGTTTAGATGTTTGTAATTCCAAGCATTAAGGTGAGCTACGATGTTTAAAGGATGATTTACTACAGTTTAAAAAGATTTATGTGGATAATTTTGTGTTTAAGTGTCTTTAATTTTCATTTCTGAACATTTGATAATGATTGTAAATGACCATGTATTGATTTCGATTGTATTTCATATGTTTTTAATTTTTAAGTATTGTTAAAGTTCGAGAAATATCTGTTGGAAGCCTTTGTAATGTTCTAGAACATTCTCTGAAACTTATATAAAGCGAGCGGCAAAGACTCAGTTGAGACTGTTTTACAGTAACAGTTTCTGGGCGGACAGTTTTACGTGTAGTGTATGGGTATTGTAGGGTGTATGGCAGTATTGTCTTTGGAAGCAGTGTTGAGTATAATCGCTGGAGTTTATGTATACATGTGACTAGTATCCATGAATTCGTGCATGTCTTCCAGAAATAAAAACAGTTAAAAATTGCACTGTATCATGAACTTATTATTTCATATATAATTAAACCGCGAGAAACATAATAATTGCCTGAACAAAATACTGAAGATTGGACTAAATATAAATCAAAGCAAGACAGCGATCAAATGTAGCAGAATTGATGCTATTTGCAGCAGATTAAACATAAAAATAGGATCGGAAGTGGTAGAAGAAGTAAGTGAATTCTGCTACTTGGGATGTAAAATTATAACTGACGGCCGAAGCAGGGATGATGTTAAAAGCAGAATAGCAAAATCAAAAAGAGCTTTTATGAAAAAGAGGAATCTTTTAGTTTCAAATATTGATCTAGGACTTAGAAAGAACTTATTTGAACTCAGCACTTTGTGGTAGCAAAGCATTGACTTTAAGAGTACCAGAATGAAGGAAAATTGAAACATTTGAGATGTGGTGCTAGAGAAGGATGCTGAAAGTTAGGTGGACAGAAATGAACGAGTTTTGGAAATGATGGACGAGGAAAGAAGTTTTGTGGAAGAGGCTTACAGAAAGACGAGACAGAATAGTAGGTCATATTTTAAGCGTTGCAGGATTGGTTAATTTGTTGGTGGAGGGAACAGTCTAAGGTGAAAACTGTAGAGGAAGACAGAGATTGGAACATATGAATCAGATAATTGCGGACGTGGGGTGTAAGGGGTATATTGAGATGGATAGATTAGCGCAAGACAGGAAGGGATGGATGGTTGCATCAAACCAGTCGAACGACTGATGACAGCGTGTGAGGAACGGAGGAACGGGACAGTGCTGAAGCGAGCTGATTCCTCCTGAAATGTAAAACTGTGATATTCTTGCCATTGTTCAGTGATGAATTTTCACCTAAACAAATAATGTATACAGACAACTGACACATTCGGCAGAATACAAGTTGTCATTTCTGTGGAAGAATACGTTTCGACGTTCGGAAGACCATTGCGAGGGACTGTATTCCTCCCGATGGTCCTAGTAGTGGACGCGAATGGGAAATCGTCACAAATGTGATGAGCTGAAAAACTATTAACATTGCATAATAATTAAGTGGGATTACAGAACATCGAGAGACTCGAATGGAAGTTTAATCATGAATATTTAAAGTCGAAAAATCTTTCAGTGGGACTAGATGGGCAACATAATTATTTAAAATTACACTACACTAAAGTATAAACTTTTTCGGATCTACGACTGAGGACAAGACGTAAGCGTGTGCCTGCTGCGCGACTTGCATCAAGAGGAAACCTGTTGCGAGGCGAGTCCTGTGTCACCAGCTTTACGTAAGCCTCGTCGTCGACTTCTGCAGCGAGTGATTGAGTCTTTTTTCAGTAACCGGTTGCAGAACTACCCACGCCAGCCTTGAACCGCTTTTTTGTGCGAATAATAACGTTTTACTACATACCAGTTTTCGTGTCGAGGGAAACACACTCGCCTGCTAACAAACTAATAACTTCTGAGAGCTAAAGAAGTTCAGGGGACTTCTGTTGCTTCTCCAACATTTTTGTCTAACTTACTGGACTATAGAAGCTTGCTGGGTATTGAAGATCCCTGTTTCTTTTGTTAAAATTTGTAATGATCAGCACAGAATTAAACGAACGTTCGGGAAAACATGAATCTCAGCACTGGTCAATAAAATTAAGTTTAGGGTTTTATTTGCCAAAATGCGTTCAGCACAATTTAGGAAAAATGTGTTATGTAATACATGACACATATGATTCCGTGGACTTCTCCTATTCTAATTATCTGGATGCTAACTGATCTTACTTTCTCATCTCGATAGAACTGCATATAAGCCGCGTTACATACGTCTTGTTTAAGAAATCTGACTGATGAATCGGTTAAAAATGTTGAACCTAGCTCACCATTTTTAGATTTTTCAATCAACGTACACAAAGTTTACATGAAACAAAATACAGTTTCTAGTTTGTAGTACCCAATAGACACTGTTTACCGACTTTTTATTGACGTGCCAAGCGCTAATTGCTTATTGGAAGACCGCACGTATCTGAAATTTTGTTGCCGGATATATACTTCTCAAATACTGGAACCGAGCGTGGTGGTGTAACGGTTAGCGTTCTGGCCTCGCATTCGGGAGGACGGCGGTTCGAATCCCTGTCCGGTCATCCAAATTTGGGTTTTCCATGGTTTCCCCAAATCACTCCCGGCAAATGCCGGGATGCTTCCTTCAAAAGGCCATTGCCGAATTCCTTCCCATTCCTTGTCTCCCCATCCTTTCCCGTCTCTAAAGACCTGTTAGAGAGATGTTAAGCAGATATAAAAAAAACTGTATGTTTAAATCCGGCCGCCATCTAGCGATGAAAATGTGTAGCAATGATACAATCTTTGCTTTTTTATTACAGTTTTATGTTTTCGACTACGTTTTCCCTAATTATCGACACATGAGAATTCACCTGTCCTGGGAGCCCACACACATTTTTTTTTGCTGTCATCAATCTTTCGACTGGTTTCATGCAATCCTCCATGCCTTCATATATTGTGCTAACCTCTTTATGTCTACATATCCCTTACAATCTACATCTTCACTTATATGATTCGTATATTCTAATCTTTGTCATCCTCAACAGTTCTTACTTTGGACTGTTCCCTCCACTAACAAATTAACCAATCCAGCATGTCTCAAAATATGACCTACCAGCCTGTCTCTTCTTTCTGTAAGCTTCTTCCACAAACTTCTTTCTTCACCTATTATTTCCAAAACTCGTTCATTTCTTACTTTGTCTGTCCACTTAATTTTTAGCGTTCTTCTATACACCACATTTCAAATGCTTCAATTTTCTGTCTTTCTGATATTCCTTAAGTTCATGCTTCGCTACCATAAAGTGCTGAGTCACACACATAGAGTTTTAAAAAGTTCTTTATATTTGCTAGATCAATGTTTGAAACTAAAAGATTTCTCTTTTTCGTGAATACTCTTTTTGCTACTGCTATTCTGCTTTTAACATCATTCTTGCTTTGGCCATCGGTTGTAATTTTGTTTCCCAAGTAGCAGAATTCACTTACTTCCCCTATTGAATCCGACTCTATTTTTATATTTAATATACTGTTATTGGTATTGTCTGCTACATTTCATCACTATTGTCTTGCTTTGATTTATATCCAGTCCAATATCGTCTTTGAGTATTTTGTTCATGCCATTCAGTAACTTCTCAATATTCTCATCCTGTTCTGCTCATAAGATAATGTCATCAGCAAATCGTAGCATACTGATTTTTTCTCTCTGAAAAATTATAACACATGAATTTTTTTTTACTTCCTTTATTGCTTCTTTTACATACAAGTTGAATATTGACGGAGATAGACTACAACCTTGTCTCACACCCTTTTTAACTGATGCATGTCTCTGATGGTTCTCTACTTTTAATATAACCACTTGATTCTTATATAGTTTATAAGGTATTCTTCTATTCTGATATTTTACACCTGATTTCTTTAAAATTTTGAACATCTTGTCCGATCTAACATTATCAAAAGTTTTTTCTAAATCAAGAAAGGTTATGTCGTGTTAGTAAGAGATTTTATTTCTTAATAGATATATAAAAAAACAAGAATTTAAATGACATAAAAGTGACAATGATGATATGTCGATATGATGGTAGCATGACAGTTTTGAGAAATATGGTTACGAAATTTCATTTAAATTATATCCGGTAGGGTGGAAAATCTTATTTTATTAAAGTCGTTTTTATTTCTTTCCTGAGAAACATAGGTATATAGATATTAAAAATATTCTCTAATATTTCGATCTGATAAACGTTTCTAGTGACTGGGGTACGCCAAATGCACGATGCACTGTGAAATGTGATGAAGCAGCAAGACTTTGTACCAAATCGCTTATTACACTGTCGCCCGTTAAGCAGATGGGAGACAATTATTCGCTTTTATTTATATGATAAGCAATGACACAAGACATAATTGGCTAACCTGCAATCAGCCCTCAAAGTTTTCAACAGTGGTAAGTAGGTTGCGGGATGAAAAAATTAATAAAACATTTCTACCGTGGTAACAGGAATGTTATTTTCAGATAAGATATGAAACTTTCTTTTTGATTTAGTCTAAATGGTAAAATTAGACTTGGCGATGTATGCGGTCACTATTACTAGAAGAATGTTTTCCAACACTGATTAACCTTCGAATGGGTGTTAATGCATAAAGATCCACTGTAATTATAATCAATGCTAAATTCCAAGCACGTCAGAAATGTTGAAAGTATTATTTAGGCAATTTGTTTCTTCGCAGTTGCTGAATTAAATACAATTATTATTAAATAACACTCGTAACACTAAAAATTATGTAATGTTGCAGATATTTCTTAACTTACTGTAGGAGAACATAAGAAAACTTCAACATCGAACGAATATAAATAAACAATAGCAATTCATAATAAATATGTGTATTTAAATGAAATATATACTTTTGTTTCATTGTTCTGACAGCTTATTTCTTTGCATTTTCTCAAAATTTAATAGAATTGTTATTAAATAATGACGTTATCTCTATTTTGTAGTGACATATCTGATTACAGGAGGTAGATGCGACTGTCGGGACACTCTTTCTACTTATCGCCGCCACATTATAGCGAACTGTGCAGTAAAAACAATACAAATAATAGTACTATGGCATGACGACAGGACTGCTGTGAATGAACCACTGTGCTCAGTACCTGTCGCAAAGTCAATGCGAAAACAGATAAACGTAAGAAATGATCTTCTTGTGAAATTGCCCGCCACTCTCCTCAGACGCGCCTTGTTCCTGACACGCGCGTTCCTAGCGTGGATAGTGAAGTTCCGATACCATCAAAGTATCAATACCTACTCATATGAGTAGTGTAAAAGTATCGATACTTTTTTAAAATTAATGTCGAAATATAAAAAAAATGTGTGACATGTTGCTAAATTATTTATTTTATTTGCCTAGTGTAATAAAATCGAATAACAATAAGTAAACATCTTAATTTATTTATTAAAATTATAAAAAAGCTCACATTGTAAGCATAATTTGAAGGTTTTGTATTTTCTTTAAATATTTATTTATTATAGTTTTAACACTTTTAAACAATAAAAAACCGCTTTTGGAATTTTTCCCAAAAAATAGCAATTGTTCCAAATATTTGGGGACAGCTTGTTTCTTTTGTTTGTCATTGTTGCACCCACCTTAGATCACAAACATTCACTCAGTACTGACATTGCTACAGCAATAAGATACCGTTGTGAGTATTTATACAGACAAGGATATAGAAGTTTTATTTCTTCCCCTTCTGTAAATGGATTGATTTTTTTAGCGACAAGTTTGACAAGTAGAGAGAGACAAGGTCACTACTGTGAGTTTTCTTTTTCTTTGTGATTTTTCCAGAAGTGATATTCCTGTGAAACGATAGCTGAAGCAGCTTCTCCTTCCGATTCACATGGGCTATTTAGTGTAGTTGCTTGTGTACCATATCTTTTAGTTTTTGTGTGGGGCTGCGCGGGAGCGACCATTGGCCAGGTATAGCGAAATGCGCGCCAAGTACAACTTTATTACAGTGAAATAGGGACCGAAAATAAACTCTTTGTTATTGTTAAGACAATAACAAAGAAGTTGAAACAAGAGGGATGGGATAGATTAATCAGTTCAATAGAAGATGATGTCCATGGTAGACAAGAGATGGCTTATAAACTTATGAAACATCTCAACAAGGATGAAAAGGAAAGTGCTAATATAAATGTAATTGAAGAAGAGGCATGGGTAAAACACTACAGAACATTATGGTACAACAGTAATTATAAAGAAGAAGAAGAGAAAATAGGAATGGACCATGTGGATACTAAAGAAATAGATCCTATAGACATAGAGGAGGTTGATGCAGCACTAAAATCATTTAAAAATAGAAAAGCTCCTGGACTAGATACAGTTAATTTAGAATTGATTAAGTATGGGGGAATGATTCTGAAATTTAGATATTTACACTTAATTAATATGTGTTGGAAAAAGAGAACCATCCCAGAAGAATGGAGGAAGGCCAAAGTTATTTCACTTTTTAAGAAGGGAGATAGGAATTCATGTGATAACTATCGAGGAATTAGTTTATTAAATACGGGATACAAAATATATGCAAAAATAATAAATAACAGGCTAAAAGTAATAGCAGATGCTCTCCTATCAGAAGAACAATGTGGGTTTAGGAAAGGAAGGTCCTGCATAGATAATATATTCTGCCTTAGACAACTACTGGAAAAGAGAAGAGAATTTAATTTAAAGACTTTCATTGCTTTTATAGACTATGAAAAAGCGTTCGATAAAGTAAATAGACAAAAACTATGGGAAATAATGCAAAGAAATGGATATCCACAGCATTTAATACAAGTTATTCAAGATATGTATAGAAGGACACAAATCGTCTTAGACCTAGGAAATAAACTTACAGAAGAAATAGCAATTAACCAAGGAGTGCGGCAAGGTTGTAGCCTGTCTCCAACACTTTTTAATATATATATAGATGACTTAGTTAGGAAATGGAAAGAAAATGTCCATCCTGGTATAAAAATAAGCAACAACACTTACATAAATACTATGTTGTTTGCAGACGACCAATTTATCCTCCAGGAAAATGAAGATGGACTTCAAAAAGCAATTCATATACTAAACATTATCAGCAAAGATTACAATCTGCAGTTGTCTCGTGCAAAAACGAAAGTTATGGCATGGCAGGAGAAATACCCTATCAGAGTTAAAATAGTGGTAGACAATCAGCCAATAGAACAAGTCTCCAGCTTTACTTATCTCGGATGTGAATTATCTTTTAATGAGGATAACGAGGTGAAGAAGAAACTTCACCGATTTCAGTATATGTGTGGAACAATTCGACGAACACTGAAAGGTAAAGCACGAGAGGAGACTCAACTCAAGTTTTATAAAACAATGGCCGTACCGACTCTGCTATATGGCAGCGAAACATGGGTAAATAAAACGCAATACAAAAGCAAAATTCAATCATCGGAAATGAAATTTTTAAGGTCAGTAAAAGGATATTCCCTAAATGATAGGAGGAGGAACGAGGAAATAAGGGAACAACTGAATATCTCCCCGCTAAATGATAGAATTACCCAAAAAAGGGATAACTGGAAGAACCACGTCCTACGGATGAGAAAGGACAGATTTCCTAAGCTTGCCCTGGAGTACCATCCCACAGGCAGAAGGGACATTGGAAGACCTAGGAAGAGATGGTCGGAAGAATGAGGTCGGAACAGGCTTTTGGCCTATCCATGAAGAGGAAGTAAGTAAGTAAGTAAGATTAGATTGACTATCCTAAGACTGATTTTGTTTGATTTTCAATGCCACCAATATGACGTCAGCGGGAAATTAGTTTCGCAGGTGCGGCTGAGTGGCGCAGTAGGGATGATGCGTTTGGAATTTAACACTGGGTGCGTTTCGATACTTTCGATTCGATACAAATACTTTTCTTCCGATACCGAGTAAGTATCGAATGAATTATTCGAATACGAAAAGTACTCGGTATCGAAACAAAGTATCGAGTACTTACTCGTATTTACTTGTATCGGATCATCACTAAGCGTGGATCCCAGCTGCGAGCAAAATCTCCATTTCCGCTACACAACGGCCAGGTGCCGTTAAATTGCACTGGGCAACAAGTACGTTGTCGTATAAAAAATAAACACCATTTCCATACGAAATTGGTCCCCTGATTCCAAATATGGCCTTCATTTTAACACATCAGGTCTAAGTTTTAAGCTGTGCGACATCCCTCTGTCATTTACTAGGTGTTAGTTCAAGTAGATGATGTTCATAAGTGTGACTGACAGTCAATATGTTTTTTTCTCATAGTTAATAAAAAATGTAAAGAAATTAAATTGATTTAGAGAAGAGTATGAACCATGAGCATAAATGGATAGTTTGTGTTGACTTAAAAGTGGTGAATTGTCTCTCAGGATAGCAAACAGGTTATGGAAAATAAATACCCATGTATCCTTTGAGTTTGCGATAGTGGACACCATGACTATCAATATATCAAGAAAGACTTGATCCTTCGAACAAATATGGTTCCTTAATGTAGAGCTACCAATATAGTAGAAGAACCTATAGTCGAGAAGAAAAAATCGCCTTTTCACCTTTGCACGCCACACTCGGATTGATAAAACAATTTTGACAAACATGGGGAGACTTCCAAGTAAATCTGCAATGTATTTAGAGACAAGACGGCTAAAAAACTTAAAACATGGATTTTTGACGAACCCAATCATCCGTAATTTAATAAGGGGCATAATTTTTTCGAAAACGATGCACGAGAATGAAACATTAGCTTGGCTAGCCTTTGTAGATGTAGTGCAAAATGTCCTTAGGAAACAGAAAAGTGAAAACCACAAAGAGCTTGTTAGTAACATGGTGTCAACGTCTCGGGATACTGGCACGAATCAAAATGCATTTTCTTTTTAGTCATCAGCGACGAACAAGGGGAACGATTCCATCAGAACACCAACGAGGTGGAGTGCCGGTACCACGGACTTCGAGATACGAGATGAAGGGAGAATATTGCTGGTGTTTATAATGAGATAACCGGTTACTCGACGTTCATGGCGCGCAAAGAAGCGTAAATTTAATCTTTAAATTTTCTGACAAAATATTTTCATTTCAATTTTTAATATATGTTTGCGTTTTGTTTATGGGGCACGCACATTTTATCGCTTCATATTCTTTGCTTTTATACGAATAAAATAAAGTGTTTTAAAGAAACAGATTTGTTTATTTCGCAGAAACACATTAATATCAACCCACGTAATCTGTAGGAAATTGTTTTGTAATGTAATGGGGCCAGTTGAGGATGAGTACCTTGTAGAGAAAAATAGAAGTTATTTTCGTAATTTCTCATCTAAAATTGCTTAAGAATTTGTTAAAATATTCCAGGCATCATACACAAAATAAGAAAAAAAGAGCAAAAAAGGAAAGGATAAAAAGGGAAAATAATGTTGCCCTGTGTTGTTAGTATAGCAGCACGTGCTCCTGACGTTAGGATACATTATTCTGAATGAATCGACTTATCTAACTTAACTGCGATTGAGCGGACGCTCCGGTGGCGATTTCCCTACAGACCCATTATCCCCCTTTCCTCTACCTGTTTACTTTTGCCCTCTACAAATTTTAGCTTTTAATTCTTTCAGCATTTTTAATAAAATATTCATCATTTCGCTTGGTAACTTATTCCAAACCCAAACCCCCTATCATTACGTTAAAGACTCATTTCGTGTGTAATGGAACCAAATATCTTTTTTTTTTTAACTGTTAATAAAGATAGAAATATATGTTGGTATTAAGTATTCAATGAAGCAACATCTTTTAAAAATAGCGCAACATTAAGTAAATTATAATTCATTGGTATTAGTTATTTAATAACATTGCTTTCTGTCCTAATATTTAGGAGTAAGAACTGGATCATTCGAAAAGATTAATTATGGGAAAGGAGCCGCATGTGCGCCGGGAGGGGGGTGCAAGGAGGGTGCAAGGGGGTGAACTTGCACCCTCCTGCTTTGTAAGAAAATCACAGAAAAAGATTAAGAAACAAAAATTCTGTTATAAAATCCACTGTTTGAATAATAACTTAAGGCACCTAGATTGTTGTCCAAATTTATTGAACACCTTGTCAATAAATTCAGTATCCTTAGTTAGTAAGTAACAAGTGTTAAAAAAAAAAAAAACCAGATGCACCACCCCTAAAGTAATCCTGCCGGCGCCCATGAGGAGCCGGAATGTAATCCTAACAATACATACACCACAATACGTATTATAAACATCTGATATAGAAGGAAGTTAAGTATGAACAACACAGCAAGTGTTTTACACCAGTTTGTGGGTCCTTATATATTTATACAATATGTTTGTGTAACAAAAGAAAAATTGCCGCGGTCATTAAAATTACGTAGAATTTCCTTAGTTACGAAAATTTTAACTTTTCCTTGTTCAATACACATAAAGGAGATGATTATAAATGATATTTACAATCCACAGCAGAAGCCAGCGTTCGCAATAAAACTGGAAGCGCGTATCGCAACCAGCGTCCCAAACATAAACGCATACTGTATAGCGAGTTACTCTTTCATAGTAATCACTGGACAACCTTCACTGTGTTGTTTTATCGTTGCATTCAGTATCTGAATCGTGTTCTCAGGTGTTACTACGATGGTGTCTGTATTCAGTGCAGTGTGTTGTGTATGAGGGACACAGTAATACTCTGTGCTGGCACACTAGACGAAGGTCTTCAGGTTAAATGTGCCCACAACAGAATCGTAAGCTCTCTCTACATTTTGAAGGCGAAGATGTTACTGATTTCAACTACTCCTAGTCTAGTACACTATCTGACAAACAAGCGGCGGAACACTACGACCAACACTGTCCAGATACTCCATTATACGTCACACCAGCATACTAATAATTATAAATAACAAATAATGTATGCAATTATTTACAGTATAAATTATAAATATTAAATATTAAAAATATTTCGTGAGTATTTATGGTAGCATGTAAGCGGTCTCAATGGAAAATAAATAAATATGGAAGCCACATAATTCATAAAATAATTAATTGCAATATAAGAGAGAAAACTAACTGAAATTTATATAATGTAGTGAAAGCTGTGCAATAAAGATATTTTGAGAATAATTTGGGAAGTTACTGGTGATCACTTAAATGCCTGATATTTTCAAGTAAAAGAATAGGAAGCAAGGTAAAGTAGTATAAACGTCTTCTTTCAGGTTATAAGCGAAAAGAACGAGGATATTAAGAATTATATCCGGAGAGCTGGTATTGTATGCCATATAAAACAAAAAGATGACATAATATGTTGTCATCCTGGCTGGAAGCGATAATAAGGAAAGACAAAAATAATTATAGTTTGTTTGAGAGTCGTTTTGATCGAATTAAAACGCTTGGTAGTTGCACATAAGAGTAGTCTTTTTTTTTCGAGAAGCTTTCATAAATTGTGTCCCTTATTGATAGGCCAGAATTACTGTTGTATCATGATTGATAGTAATTCCTTTCACCGACGGAGCTCCATTCCGCTTGGGCTTTACGCTTTGTTAGACGTGATCGAATTAAGCGGCAGACAATGGGAGCAAGGAACGAGATAATGCCCTTTTGCAGGAATCATCCAGACTTTGGCTTTAATGATTTCGGGAAACCCTGGCGGGGCAGATAGGGATGAGAAGTCGCGTCCTCCCGAATGCCTGTCCCCACCATGCCCGGTTACTGTCCTATCGTTCTCGGTCACAGGATGGATAAAGCTGACCATCAGCTTTCTAAACGAGTCATAAATTATCACACAAACCAACATGGAACATATTGTACTAAACAATATGAAACAGCAGTTTTAAAGAAAAAATACATTCAGATCCTCAATTTTGTGTGAAACTGTGAAATATCAACTTTAAAACTATAATCTCATTGCAGTGTTGTTGTAGGCCATTTTTCCGCAGTTGCTCAGTAAATTAAATGATAAAATGACGCCAATGCAACTGTATTTGTAGCTTTATTGCCGTTTCGCCTCTCATCGAGGCATCATCAGCGATGAATCTATTTTAAAATTTACATTGGATTTTACAAACTTATTTGACATAATTCTAAATTGATACATTTTATTATTATTTACACTTACTATTTACATTAGTGGATTTCAGGATAGTGACCACACATCTTTGATTTCTCTCCAAAGCATGTTTCCATTACAGACATTTGTCTTTGCTGTTGTGTACAGGATATAAACATTGCATCTTCTACAATTCGCTTGTTTTCGGTGGCCATCTTATTTTCTTACTGTCAAAGGTGGTGGTACGCTGACGGCGCCAGTTTTGAAATTGCGTGGGAGATTTTATTTCTAATTTTATGTAAGTGTGTGAGTGCACGTATTTGTTAGGTTTATTTCATTACTGTAGGGTTATTGTCTGTTTACCAGTTTGAACAGTGTTTGGTTTGTTAAGTTTATGTGGTCATTCAGTACCTGCTTGCCATTTTTTATTGCTTTTTGTATGTGGTAGTTTTCTTGTAGAGTGAGGGTATTGTGTCTGTAATTGTTGATTGTGAGTATTTGCATGTCTTTGTTAATGTCTGTTGGTAGTTTTCTTGTAGAGTAAGGGTATTGTGTCTGTAATTGTTGATTATGAGTATTTGCATGTCTTTGTTAATGTCTGTTGGTAAGTGATCATTTTCTATTAGGTGTTCAGCGAATGTGGAGTGGTTGCTGTACTTAAGTGCCCTCGTGTGTTCTTTGTATCTGGTTTTAAAGTGTCTTCCTACCCTGAAGGTAAGGTTTGAGGCGTGGAAGTAGGCATTGTTACAACTTATTGCTGGTCGTATGAGGGAGGGCTGGGGTATGCTGCCAAGTAGGGATGATCGATATTAGAAAAATATCGATGTTAACATGGATACGATATTAACATCGATTCGAAAGTATCGATTTTAGATAAACATCGATATGTCTAAAACATTGATGTTTTCGGTAGGAAGTAAAACTGTCTATTCTATTTATTAAATGTGTTTATTGTTATTGAAAATACAATACAATATTTCGCCAATATCTATTAATATCGCTCATTCCTAAATCTACGTAATCCCTCCGTCACTGGCCCACCATGCAATACAAAAAGCGTTAGTCATTTAGTAATTCACTCACCTGTATGCAAAAGCCAACCGACGCCGAAAAAAGAATCCTTAACACTCCTTCAATGCAAAACAAAAGCAGCAACCAGGAAATATTTAATCTCGGGCAATGTATCCACTTTTTAAACAAAATAACATAAAAAGTAGGAAATAATATAGTGAACAAACTCATGGTACCTACATTGTTGGGTTATATTAACGCAAAAGTTACTTGTCAAAGAAATAATAATACAATACAGAATAAAGAGTTACCATACCTGTTATTTCGTTATTTACAATATCAATAGCAAATTAAATTCTCTTCGCTACACAAGTTCACTCACAACACATACGCACTTACTTGAATCACGCGAGCGTTGAAGTTGACAGCATTTTTTTTTTTAATCCCTTAGAAAATGCAAAGATGTAACTATTCGTACGGCCTACTCCAGTTACGTTGATCAGTGTCATCTAGTGTAAAATAGTTGAACTTGATAGTCATCTAGCTAGTACATCCAATGCACGCTAGATGGCCCTAAAGAATATATTGACGTTTCGATATTTTATTCTCATAAAATCGATGTGTCGATATTATCGAAGTCAAAACATCGATGTCAAAACATCGATGTTTTCGAGCTAAACATCGATGTTTATTCACCATCGATGAATATCGATCATCCCTACTGCCAAGCTATGAAAAAAGTCACGATGACATGAGAAACGCCTAGTGGGAGCGGAACGAATAAATGTCTGGAAAAATGTTTAGCGCATCAGAAGGGGAAATAGCAAATGATTGGAGGCGGAGACTAAAGCATGGGGGTAACAGAGGACAATGTTTTGAATCTCGGTTGGCGATATGTGTTACAGGCGTCGGTGGTTGAAAAGAACCACGGAATAAGAAGGCGCAACCGAGTACTGCTCGAGAGGAGCAACGGGGAGGAGATGATTCTTGGCTTCTGAGTGGTCGACTGGAGGCTGCATTCGGCGGATCACGTGACGCCACGTCACCTGTGCCTACACACAGAGACGCCGTGCGGACGTTGCGTCTCAGCGCTGGACTCAGCACCCGCCACATGTGTCCAGTTCACGCTACAGTCACTGCCAGAACCCGGTTTCTAAGGTTCAGTAACGCCTGTAGGAACTTCCATCCCCTCCACTGAACTGAATTATATGAACTACTAACGTTTTTTATCTTCTGTTAGTTATTCAACAAGTAGTTTCAACTAGATATGTTTGGAGGTAAATAAAGATTTTCAAGGGAACATGTTTTTGAAAATAAAATAAAGATGGTGGTAATATTATGTCTTAACTTGTGGGTTTTTCAGTTCATAATATGGTTGCATTGATGACCTTTCCTTATGATTCATTATTTTTTATCCAGGTATTAGATTGGATTCACTGGCGCCCAAGATATTATCTACTATTATCTACATTAACTTACTTATTAATAATCAATCAAGGCAAAAAAGTAACGAGTGAGACTACAATAGGTAAAGTACACTATACAGAAAGTATTATTCGGCATCATTAACAACGCTTTATGATTGAACGAATGTAAGCTTTCTCGGTGTGTCAGTTGTATAAAATCTTCTAAGGCTTTCCACCGAGGTAGCGCGTCAATGTAGGGCGACATTTCGAAGCCTGCCTCCGGCTCCATCTTCCGGCGAAGTGTCGGATTCCTGGAAGCGTCCATTTATGCTTTATGATTGTTTATACCTTTTTGCATTTAGCTTACCGCGGATAATTTGCATATATAATGCCTCCAATCAGTGTTGGGCTGCTTATATTTATCAAAAAAATAATAATCTTAGAATCCTTCCATACCAGACCTTCACGAATAAATTCAATATTACGGATAGGTTAGATCCCTAACAGTCGAGTATTTTACTCCTCAACAATGTTATTGATATGCAGATGTTAACTTAGGCGCGACGTGATATGGAGTTTAAAATCATTAAGTTCATAATTTGCAGGGACACAGAGTACACAAAGTGTTATAAACATGGTATTAATAAAAAGCAAGCCAAGAAACGTAAGGATGCAGCAAGTGAGAGGAAAAATACTAAAACACTGTGGCAAGCAGAACGGAATAGGACGTGATGTTCGGCACCGTCGAATAATCACGCCACGGCTAATATTAGGAGTCTCATAAATCCTCTGACAAGGGTTCCATTTATTTCTCTGCACCTGTCGCCGGACGAACGTTCACAATTTCCGGTAGACGCCGACACTAACGAGTAACGAGTCGCTGAAACAGAATAACGGCTCGAGCAAGGCGGCCGTGACCTTGAGAAAGTGCGAACACGACACGGATCGCAATCTGCAGAGATTGGCGTCCTGCGCATTCTATCGCCAACAAAGGCAACGTGCAGATGGACTCATATCTTACGTCCGGTCAATCGGACCATAGAAAAGACTTGTTGGAAGACCAATTTGATCTGGATGACACTCTTGATTCATTTCGTTCCTCTATCACTTTTATTCATTTTGTCTAAAATCAGTACTCTGTCAGCTCGATTACTGGCAGAAACTTCAACGTTAAACAAGTTTTGATCATATGGACAAATGTGTGCTATGGTTTCATCGTTACATTTATTTTTTGTAGTGACAAAATTTCTTCAATTTGCATTGTTTTCTACACAACTTAACTAGATGCAAATATCATAAATGATAGTCACATAAAACTTCAGCTTCTGTAATTTACATGAAGCATTGAATCATATAACGTAATCGAAGAAAGGAAACTATTTTTTACTCACATTTTATTAGAAACAGTCTATGATAAAGCAGCTAATTTTCGTAAACCTAGCTACGCGTACATCCTATTTAGAGACAAAATTCCGAAAGGTTACAGATTACGTAATGCTATATAAAAGGATCAGAATGGCAGAGGATTGTAAACAGTTGCAGGGTGATCTGGACAGGATATCTAGTTGGGTTGGTAAACACGGGATGAAGATAAATGCTAAGAAGAGTCAGCTTATTAGATACACAAATAAAAAAAGTAAAGGTCGATTATGATAATCAGGTGGGGAAAGAATTAATTGTTGATGACTTGAAAACTAAATATATTGGCATAACATTTGATAATAAGCTCAAGTGTGCATGACACATTGGACAGATAGTAGGAAAAGGTTTCAAAAAATTCTTCACTTGTTGGAGAGAGTGATGAGGGACTTACAGAAGAAATAAAGGAATTAATTGGTCAGATCGTTGCTTGAATATGGTGGTGTAGTATAGGACCCACATTTTGGATATCAAATACAGGAGTTGGAAGGGGTACAAAGAATGGCTGCTAGAATTGTCTCTGGAAATTACCACAGAACACAATCAGTTAATGATATGATAAAAGAGATGAAATGATATTCACTGGAAGACAGGAGGAGGGTGAAGAGAGTAATGGGAGTGTACAAGACGTATATTAGTCATGAGGCGTGAAAAGATATTGGTGTATGAATGAAAAGAATGTAGGAGTGGTTCCTTTGAAATTCCGTAGTTGAAATCGTTGCCACCATTCCAATCCCGCCTCTAATGAGTAGTGGCCTCAATGTCAACGAGGCGTAAAACCATATGTGAAAACAAATTTTTTTGTATGCTCTTATTAAACCAGTTCGCCACCACATCTTTGAGGAAGCAATGAACTTCATCTTTCAAGTCTTTGTAGTTAAATATTCTCTCAGCTCAAAAAAAGGTGGTAATGACTTGGTACCAAGTCCGTATTATAGGATTGGTGGGCGAGCTGTTTCATGGGGAACGCTTGCCCCCTTGATAAAAATTCCTCCTCTCCATACCAGAGTTGCCCTTCTGAGTTTTTTTAAGTGTTTCTCAGTACCTGTCTACGATTATTGTGATTGCAGCTGGCAGAACTCGATTAACACTATTCCCTTCTGGTCCTTTTGTTTTCGATCATGGAAAGGACTGGTGCCAAGGAACGGGAACAAACTGGGCCTTGGCATTTTAAAGGACCCATCCCAGCATTTGCTTAGAATGATTTTAGGGAATTATAGATAATTCAAGTTTGGATAGCTGGATGAGGATTCAAACCCGCCACCTCCGAAAGCGTTACCGCTCATCTACCATCTCGGTTTTCCGGTCTTATATAGTATTGACATCACTTTTCGGCCAACTGTGTTTTGTTGAATTTTTGTGGCTTAGGCGATTTTAGACTCGATTAACAGTGGGAACAAAACGTGTGAGTTCCACTTTACACCTGAGACTAAACAATAGTCACGCGATTAGCGACATCCATCTTCGAACAATACTAGTATTCTCTTGAGTGATGTTATACTGGAGTAGTTCTAAACAAAGAATAAAGCCGAAAACTTCATGCTTTAATAAGAAATGAGTATTTAACCCCCCTAAGAATTAAATCACAAATGAAACGGAAATAAGGAACGAAAAAAAAACAACATATTCTACTGGAATTAGGTTCGACCCTGCCCAGCGGGTAACTACTGAGGCACTATATCTTCTACGGCAAAGCCCTCGCCGATTATATAAGTGAAGTAAAGATATATAACGATTAAATAGTTATTGATAATCTGTATAAGATCTCAAACTGTTATAAAAGTTAAATAAAAATGAAATAGGGCAAACGGAAAGAAATGCAATTTTCCACAAAACCAATGTCTCTGAACTTTTGATAACGTCTGCTATGCGTCATGATCACCGCCAAACGGAAATGCCAATAGCAGCGCTAACAGGCAGAAAATGTGACTCACTGCAGGAAATAAGTTTTTCAAGGTAGTATGAGAAAGGAAGTCTTAACTTTCCTCTTCCGGTCTTTATAAGAAGTAAAGAAAATTATTTGACACGAGCAATTCAGTTCAATTTTTTTTTTTTTTTGATTTTGTCTACAGTTATCCAACTTAAATACTTAGGCTGTAAATAAAGCTGGTTTTTACAAATACTATAGGAATCCCTGTTAATTTTACGAGGGAAACCCCAAAAGTAAGGTCTCCCAAGCATTTATAGAAACAAAATCAATTTATTTTCTATAATACATACATCATTTTAAAGGTTGAACATTTATCTATTTTTCCACATAATCAACATTGCGGACTTCGCAATTTTGTAGCGCTGTGACATTTTATGAATGACGAAGCGTTGTGGGATAGGCAGTGACGCTCTAACCCCGCATTCCGGAGGCCACAAGTTTGAATCCCCGTGCGGCCATCCAGGTTTGTGTTTTCAATGGTTTCACCAAATTCGTCCAGGTGATTTCTGGGATGCTTCCTTTGAAATACCACGGCCGAAAACGTTACAAACAGTTCTTTACCGCCTCTAATGACCTCTATGTCGACGAGGCGTAAAACCATAAGGGAAAAAAATTTGTATGCTCTTATCACACAAGTAGCCACCATACCTTTGAGCAAGCAACAAATTTCATCTTTTATGCCTTTGTAGGTCAAATGTTTTCTCAGCTTAAGAAAAGGTGGTAGTGACTTAGTGCCAAGTCCGCAATGTGGGTTGAATGTGTGATGATTTTCCAACCAAAGTTTTGCAGGAGAGCGACTGTATTGTAGAGAATGCTTGCACCCACTCTCAAAATTTGTCTTCTTCAGTCCAGAATCGCCCTTCTGAGTTTTTTCTGTGTTTCTCTGTACCTGTTGTCGTTTATTGTGGTCGCAGCTGGTAGAACAAGACTTGAATGTTCAGTTCAAAAATATTATTTTCCGGATAACACTACGAAGACAGTTCCTTATAACTATTCACATTGATAAAGACATTGTTATTATTATTACTCCGCGATTCACTAAAAGTTCCTTGGCGCCAGTACTTTCCCTCCAATAATCACCTCGACATCCCGAGGCGTATTTCCATAATCAAAAACAAAAGAACCGTAAGGGGATATTGTTAGTCAAGAATCCTGATAGACTTTTCGGCGACACAAATTAATACTTGGCAGCATTTCACTCACAAATACTCTCCGAAACGACAAACGAATTCACCTACCATCCACGTGGATATGGACTCCAGCAAAGAAACTGTTCGCAGTTCTTCTGGAGCGACAACACGCTCTCTGACTGCTAAATGACGAAACCCGCCGAGCTACCCACTGACCCATATTAAAACGTTTTCCTGAACTGGTGAAGCTTTGCCGACGTGGCGATTTGGTCTTGCGCTGATTTCCTCTGGTGCGACATTTTCTCTTAACGATATGTTCAAATCTTGCGACAAGCACTAAAGCTCCTAAAAGGACTCAAAACTTCTCAAATAAGCTCAAGTAACCTTACATGGTGTCATATCAGATAAGAAGTAGCGAACTTCACCATACATTTAAATCATCAATGAAATTTTGAAGACAAACAGCTTACCACCAGAATGGACATCGGCTTTAATACATCCCCTCCATAAAAAAGGAGACAAAACAGATCCTAACAACTATAGGGGTATCTCCCTCGTGGAAGTGACCTACAAGATATTGTCCAAGGCACTTTTGAAGAGAGCTGAAGGTATACTAGACCCGCAATTAGGAGAATATCAGGCAGGATTTAGAAAGGGCAGATCTTGTACAGAACAAATATTTAATTTGAAGAACACAATAGAAATGAGAAAAATCAGGAACTTGAAATATGTAATTACCTTTGTCGACTTTAAAAAGGCCTTCGACTCAATTGACAGAAATGTACTAATAGATATTCTGAAAGAATTAGGACTCGATAATAAAACAACCGAAATAATTAAAGGAAAACTAACAAATACGACGTCCAAAGTAAAATTTATGGGAGAAATTTCCGAGCCGTTTGAAATTAATTCAGGTGTGAGACAGGGAGATGGTCTGTCTCCACTACTTTTCAACTGTGCATTAGAAAAAGTAGTGAGGGAATGGAGGAAAGCCATTAACACAAAGGGTTTTAAGCTGGGAAGAAATCCAAATAAAATCACCATAGATTGTCCAGCTTTTGCAGATGACATGGCGGTAATTACTGACTCACTGGATAGTGCAAAGGAACAAATCGAAGAACTGGAGAAACAGGCAGCCAAAGTAGGATTACATATATCTTATAAAAAAACACAGTTCATGACAAACATCAATGATGCTCCTCAAAATCTTAAACTTCGCAATGGAACAATAGCTAAAATAAATTGTTTTAAATATTTAGGAGAATGGATAACGAGTGACACAAAAGAAAAGACTGCAATAGAGACTAGAATACATAAAATTGAAAGAGCATTTCATATGACAAAGAACGTATATAACAAAAAATCCTTATCATGAAACACAAAACTAAGGCACTATCAAGCAGTGGTTAGACCAGAAACGCTATATTCGGCAGAAACGCTTAAGCTAACAAGATATGGGGATCTTGAAAAACTGGAAAAAGTAGAAAGAAGAATCTTGAGAAAAATACTGGGACCCAAACCTAATAGTAATGCTGAATACAAATTAAGACCAAATCGAGTACTATATTCGAAAACAGAAAAATTAACAGTTATAATGAGGAAAAGAAGACTGAAATTTTACGGGCACATATACAGAATGGATAATAATAGTCTAACAAAACAGATCTTTACCTTACTGAACAAATACAAATCCAAACGCACATGGTTCACTGAAACTGAAAAGGACATGAAAATTGCTGGAGTGAAAGCAGATACAATAGACAGCAGAACACTTTTTAGAGAAGTAATTAACAAGGCAGGTTTTCAGGAGAGACAGAAATACATCAAGGGAAGGAAATGGACCCAGGAACAAAAGGAACAACACTCTCAAAGAATGAAGGAAGTTTGGAAGCAAAGAAAATTAAATACAACGAAACATAGCCAAAGTTGATTTATCGTACCCTCCAAATGGGTTATTCGGAATAATAATCATATATATATATATTAACGTAATAAGTACGCATCAAAATACTTACAACATATTACGAAACAGTTAGAAAAATTTAAAACACTCTTTATTTACGACAAACTGTCACTGACTTTAACAGAATACAACCAACCTAAACAAAACGCACGCAACATATCAACATCTCTGTGATATTTGTTGCTGTGAGAATAAAATGTTTACATTGGAATTGCACGGCAAAACGAAAGTGTTTCCGCAACAGAAAAAAAATATCCGAAAAGCTACTTATTGAATAAAAAACGTTTATTGACATCTCTGTAATATCTGCTGCTGCAATCTAGGGACTTGTCCCTGAACTGTCTCATACGCACTACCACTTTAAGCACCAAATTCCGAAAAATTATTTCTTAATTTATGGAGACCTTAATCTTTAAAACAATATGATATTTATCGATTTTGGCTAGGTATCGAAGAAGATAAATCGCTTGTGATAAAAAAAAACCCTGCTTTAGAAATAATATTGATACTTTTGTCCCTTAGGGGTCGAATTCCAAAAAATTCCTTTTATAGAATATGGTGTTACCAAAACAGCTACCTTGGTCTTTAAAATGATATCTCATTTAACGATTTCGGTAAAAAAAAAAAGTTTTAGAAATGATGATATTTTTTCCCCTAAAGGGTTGAATTTGGAGAAAGTTTTTTCATAAAATATGATGAAACCAAAGCGGATAATTTAATATTTAAAACGATACCTCATTTATTAATTTCGGTTAGGTATCAGGGGAAATATATAGCTCGCGACAGAAAAATGCGTATTGAAATATTAATTCTTTTGCCCTCTAAGGGTAGAATTTTGAAAAATTTCTTTGTTAAAATGTGGTTTAATGGAACTGAAGACCTTACGAAGACAACAATCTGTAAAATGATACCTCGTTTATCAATTTTGTTTAATTATCAAGGGAGATAAATGACTCGAGACACAATAAAAGTATTTTAGAAATACTGATATTTATGCCCTTTAAGGGTCGAATTCCGAAAAATTACTTTCTTCAAATATAATGTGCCGATGGCGGAGACCTTAATCTTTAATATGATACCGTATTTATCTATATAGGTTAGATATCAAGGGAGATAAATGGCTCGTGACACAAAAATCCGTTGTAGAAAAATTTATACTTTTTCCCTTTAATGGTTGAGTTCCAAAAACATTCTTTCTTAACGTATGATGTCACAAAGCTGAGACGTTATTCCTCATAATCCTACTTCATTTATCGATTTTGGTTAGATATCCAGGGAGATAAATCGCTCGAGACACAAAAACGCATTATAAAAAAATTGACATTTTTGCCCTTTAAGGGTCGAATTACGAAACATTCCTTACTTAAAATATAATGTTACCACGGCAGAAACCTTAGTCTTTAATATTATACCTCATTTATATATATCGGTTAGATATCAAATGAGATAAATAGCTCGTGACACAAAAATCCGTTGTAGAAAAAATTATACTTTTTCCTTTTAAGGGTTGAATTCAAAAGACATTCTTTCTTAAAATATGATGTCACAAAGCTGAGACATTACTCCTAATAATCATACTTCATTTATCGATTTCTGTTAGATATCCAGGGGGATAAATCGCTCGAGACACAAAAAACGCGAAACGCGTTTTAGAAAAATTGTCATTTTTGCCCTTTAAGGGTCAAATTACGAAAAATTTATTTCTTAAAATATAATGTTATCACGGCGGAGACCTTAGTCTTTAATATGATACCTCATTTATCTATTTCGGTTAGATACGAAGGTAGATAAATTGGTCGTGACACAAAAACGCAATGCAAAAATATTGATACTTTTGCCCTTTAAGGGTCGAATTCCAAAACGTTTCTGTCTTAGTATATGACGTCACTAAAGCGGAGACCTTAATCTTTAAAATGATACTTCAATAAACGATTTCAAATAGATATCCAGGGAGATAAATGACTTGTAACACAGAAAACAGCATTTTAGAAATATTGACATTTTTGCCCTCTAAGGGTCAAATTCCGAAAACTTCCTTTTTTAAAATATGATGTAACCAAAGTGGAGACCATAAGGTTTCAAATGACACCTCATTCATTGATTTCAGTTAAGTATGAAGGAAGATACAGGCTTGTGACAAAAAATTACCTTATATAAATAATATATATGATGATGATAGTTTCGCAATTACTTCGCGAATAACATGAGTTACTAATTACCTAACGCGCTATGTCTTAGGTCGGTTTTGCGTCGCATTTCTAAAAGGCTCGGACACAGAGTGTAGAAAGTACGCTATAATGTGTGACTGTGGCTCCAAACTATTGTTAAAGGCATTTAGTTTTCAGTTAGAATCTGTAATTTTGGTAAACCTGATAAGTGGCTGGTACTTGGTGTTGGTAGGAATATTTTAATGGAATACAATTAAATGTGTTATCGACTAAACATCTAAAGCTCCTATTTGTTGACTATTTTACACGTATTTAAGAAATGAGTTGATGAAAGATAAGAAGGTGTTTAGACGTCTTGAACATTTCAGATATATCTATTTGTTTATTAGCATTTACAAAGCAGAACTTCGGATTTATTGTTTATTCCTAAAACTATCTTCCAACTCCAGAATTACAACAGTAAGACCACTTTACCCTCAAGGAGCGTGAGGGTAAAAGAAATCAGCGGACTTGATTTGTCCCAAAACACATTGCGATTGACGGATAGTTCGCTCTGCAGTAGTTTATTTATTTATTTATCTTTTGGCCATGGCACATGATCAATAATACAATGTAACATTAAATTATAATTAAAATTCAAAATCAAAATGGTGCAGCCACTGTAGAGCTTCATTTGAAATATTAATTATGTCTATCGGTGATTGCCTGAAGGCTCGAAGTGGGCAATCAAAGGTCACGTGACGGATGGTTTGTGTTTCCTCACCACAGTCGCAATTCGATGAATCTCTCATTCCCCATGTGTACAGAGCTGAAGCAGAGCTGCCATGGCCAGACCTAACTCTGTTAAGAGCTGCCCAGGTCTTGCGAGGAAGATCGAGTCCCTTTAGTGCCTGTTGACTGTCGAACAGGGAGTGCCATTCTGGTGGGGCTGAGGCTATCCACACCAATCTCCATGCTTCTCTCCAGTTAAAATTATCAGATATAATCTGTTTTTCAGTTTTTATGCTTGGACTTCTTGATTTAAGTCTCTGAAATTGATTTTCTCTGCAGTAGTTATCCTTTGTCGTAGGATTTGAGTGGATTGTCACATCTGCTTGATGTTTGCATGTATTGTGATTTGTGGCTAGCTCTGGGAGCTTTGTCTTGTTGCAGGTGACGAGCAGTGGCTGATGCCCACAGCACTGTATGTGATGTGCTATATGTATGGCTTGTGGCAGGTTACTGACACTACCTCGATGTTCATCATGTCGCACTGTGCCTATCTTACAGCAAGTGGAACGTATTGGCACATTACAACTCCCGGGGCTCCTGTGTGTTAACTTGCTACTTATAACGAGTAGCAAGTATATCCAAACACGTTTGCTACTTAGTGGCACAACGTTGTTTTCTGTTGCCATGGGACGAGCACCGGATAATGTCCAGTGGAATGTAATTCAGTAGGTGTTGCATCGTCGTTCCTTTTCACATATAATTAGCACATTATTTCACCCACAGTCTTCATTATTTTTAGGTTGGGCGTTTCTACGTCTTCTGAAATGTTTCAGCCTCTGTAGAGATATCTGAGGAGAGGAGTTTTTCTCAGGCTGTGTGGTGATCATTGAGCTCCACCCATACTTTGTGTACCAAATGATTAGTTGTTTGTGGCATCTCGTGAATATTGAGTGGGACAGATGAATACACCTGGTGGTCGAAATTGTACCGTATTTTGGTAGTGCCGTATTTTAATAGTGTCCATTATGATGGTCATCTTGTTGCTTTGTTTTTTTTTATGACTTCTGGAATGAGAAGAAAAATGGTAAAACCAATGCGGTATCTTATGTGTTATTATCGTTTGCATGTATCGTGACATGCGCTTAGCATGTTCCAGTTACACATAACATGCAATATTCTGTAAATTTTGATACAGGTATTATTGAAGATGATGTAGCACAGATTTCAGGCGCCAATGTATGTGTAACATGTAGCTATATAGTCCTTATGAAATAACATGCAAAATTGTATCTTCCTGTATGAACATTTATTTTATTACAGATTCTGAAAATGGATGAAATGTAGCGATATCTTGATATAGAAGTAGAGGTGAAGGAAATTCGTACTGTGGTTTAACATTTAGGCAAAATAGAAATGTCATCAAAGGACATAAGCCGCAGTACGGTGGAAACACTAGGTTAGTCTGGCCCTACTTAAATAAAAGTTGAAAATCGAGCATCTTAGTTTATTCGAGAAGGATTGAACACTGAAGATGATCGCTCGAGTGAAGGCCTTTAGAGACATTTACTCTGGAAAATGTGGACATGTTACATTAGGTAGTGATGACAGGCAAACGTTCAATAACTCGGCGGGGAGATAACAAACCTGTCAACAACAACAATAGAACAAGTTGTGGCGTACAACCTAGACCTGGAAAGATTTTTTCCCTTTTGTTACTGAGATATTTGATATTAGGTCGGGTGGCAGTGAAGAGGTAGAAGTTTGCAGAAAATCTGGTAGATTTTACTGAAGTATTTGTGATTACACATGGGACCTGGTACCATAACTTTTCCCCAAATTAAAAGTTTATGTCAGTCCAGCTGCGGCTGACCTTGCATTTTTTTTTCTGCGTTTCTGAAAATATACTATTTACAGATAACATTAAAAAGATAGAAATAATTTTGGGGACATACGAGTATTATGCTAACCACTTGAAACTATCAACGAAAAAAGAAGAGGTAACTTACCATAAAGTTACTGTATCATCAGTACAATGCATCCAGTCACAAGTCTAACATTGTCATGCTCGCAGACCATAACCACACTACTTAAAGACTGATTGAATACAGCAGTATTTGCACTACTGCACGGTGTACATGACATGCTACAAGACACAAACATGCTGGCAAACGGTAATCATTACAGTAGATGTTACCGATTGCTTGTCACCACAACCAGCAACCCGAGTGCTACAGGTGTGGAGTAGCAACAGTAGTCCCGTCCACCTTGCCACGCGTTACGTATGGCACTTCTACATCAAAAGGAAACGTCACACACTAAGATAACCAATGAAGTGGACACTGCTGAGTGCATGTCACAAATTGCGTAGCTGCGAAGCCAGAGAATAGTCTCGTGGGTGGACGCTAGCTTTAAGGAGGACCCAGGTTCGATTACAGGGTGAGCCATCGAGATTTAGATATTCATAAAGGCCCTGCCCGTAAATTTTATACTCAGATTTTATCTGGAAAAACTGTAAACGTACCAGCTTCAGGTACTAGGAGATAAAATGGGCGACCCAAATAAGTACAGTGGTATGAACGAAACAGTGTCCCAAGTTGACGTGGTTCGGTGAAAACTTGGTTTTCAGCATGCGTTTTGAGAAAAGAGGTTTTAGAAGTCCCGTCCAAATTATGTGAAAATACATTAGATCACTCTTCTCGGCAAGAGCAACATTTTCTCAGTACTAAGAAAAAGAGAGAAAAGGAGGTGTGACCCCTGAGTCAATCACAGAATTTTAGGAATTAATTCTGTTGCATGATGTACGAACCGAGAAACAGCTGTGGCTTCTGTCATTGCGGTAACAGGTAGTTTCACCGCGGGGTGAAAGGAAGAGCTCTGGGAAGAAACGAAACAGAGGATTTGATATTTGTTTCCGGGTACACGGATGACAGTCTCCACTGTAACGACCTAGTGGAATGCCGTCACAGTACCGGGATTCGCTTCGATCTATCACTACCAGAGTAGTTTTGTCTGAAATATTTGATCAAAGAAAACACACTTCTACTTTTACTTGCAGGTAGTAAGTGAACGTAATTCAATATTAACAAATGAAATAGCAGGAAAAAGATTAAGTAACTTTAATAAATTCACTGGAATGATGTACATAGACAATCATATGAAAATCATGAAAATAACCTCTGCCTCAATTCAGTAATGTTACTAAGTCGCTTGAGGCTGATAGAATACATTTAGCCATTACCTCTTAAACGTTTCTATCATAAGGAAGATGAACTCCACCAGAGATCCGTGAAGAGTGCGCTACGGGCACGAATCTCTGGAGGGGGAAAACTAGTTTCTATTGGCCAGTTGTCACGTGTCTAGCAAGTAGTTAGCTCACAAGTCTTAGTAAGTACTTTATGGAAAATACGTTGGGAGAGCGGTTCTCACGCTATAGTTCACCTTGCAGCGAGCTGCGTTAACAAGGAATTAAGTTACATGAACCAAATCCTGTGAAAGTTGTTTCAAATGAATATGCTATGCTTTGATGATCTAAATTTATACCAATCCATTACACCTCCCCTCTTGGTGAGGGTCGAACCCAGGCTTTTCTTGTAAGTGAGACTCTTACCTGGGAGGTCAGCGAAGCCTGCACTCTAGTTAGGTTAAACAAAAACAAACAAATGATTGAATACATTGTTAGATCCTACTGGAAATATTAATTACGTAAAGTTCTGTTAAAATGATTAGGTACTTGAATTTTGCCATATTGATTACGTGTTCCTAATTATATTGGTTACACTTCTTATTTACTACGATTTCATTCCTACAACTACTACAATCAACTCAACACTAATATTACTAATTAATAATTTAAAACAATAAATTAATATCAGGAAATGATCAAGATATTTATCTTCTATCGAAACGAGAGATAACTGACAGCTTGTCACGATCAATCGTATGTCCCTATACTGTAAATTATTGAGGTCTTTCAAACACTACATGTCTTCATCATTAATTTATTCGTTCTCATACCAAACGTTTCATATGAACTCAGATACAAAAAGAAATAAATGTTTTGACATAGTTTAACAATTATCAAAAACTGTTCACCAAATTTATAAAATATCTTTTTAAAAGTTACGTTTTCAAGTGTTGAATAAGACTTAACAGATACGAGTTAAAATTTTGCTTAATTCGTTCGTACACACACACTTTTATTTTTTGTACGTCACCACATTTCTTCCTTCATGTATTAGATTTAATCCATGTTTCTTCTTCGTCTTACGGTCTTCTTTGTATCTCCTCACTTCCATTCCTTCCTTAAGCAACTGAAAATTGCGTCCTAGCTTAGTGTAGCACTTCTTAAATATTTCTTGTTTTACCACCCTGGAAAATTCTTTATTTTTGTTAAATAGCATTTGTCTTCATTTCTTTTCACTTTTTCGTTATTTTTGCTGCTATCTTCTTCATGCTTTGCAGCTTCTTTATCATTATGTGTTACAGAAATCTTTTTATCTGGCCTATAGTTTTTGTTCTCAATATTTTTATAGTCTTTTTTTTTTACTTATCATCATTTTCTTGTTGACTGCAATCATTATAATCGTCTATCCTCTATTTTTGTATGTGCTTTATAATTTCCATATCACCCGACTTATCATATCCTTGTGTACTTGATTAAACTTCAAGTTTTAAATATGTAAATAAACTCTGAGTATTTTCAGCTAAAATTTTCTCTGTTCGAATGTGGTAAATAATAGCTAATAAAATTCAAACTTTCTACGAATCATCTTGTTCAACCAAGTTAATTTAAATTGTTAATAAACAATCAACAACTTAAATCATTGCGGTTAAATCTTCCTTAATACTCAAACTCATGGCTGATACACAGAGAACGTGTCATGGAGACTCATTGATCAACAGCTATATTTTTCGTATAAATAACTAACTTTTTCCAAGAAAATCAGAAGATTTGTAGTTTCATGTGCTACAGAATTATCTTTCCTGCTTTGCACAATCGCCATATGTAACTTTTCAGACACGATCATTCAAAAAATGTACTTACGTGAAATACGCTAATACAAACTTGTCGTTGCAAAGAAATAATCACTGATTTTTAATCATTTTTCTTCCAATATTTAAATAGCGTAGCTAATGATAACGTAGTTCTCTATCAGTTTAACATTGCTGCTTGTTCTAATCATTTTTATCACACTTCTGATATTACCTACGCTGGTGTAACTTCGCTGTAACAACTCAGCTTCAAAGAGTCTCTTCTTTGTCATCACTGTCAACATTTTATTATCTGGTTTTAAAGATATGTCGTATACTAAAAATTAAGTCGGTGACACAAGAACTACCCACAATTTAAGTATGAGCTATTTGCTTATAGGGGTCTGTATCAGGGCCCACGTTATTTAATATTAGTCACAAAGCCGGTCAAAAATGACGGGTTTAACGGAGTTTTCTGGCAATTAATTTCTTTTTAGTTGCTTACCTAAATAGAATTGTTATAAAATAAAGCTCAATGTGCTGTAATTTCTCGTCCCTTGTCATGCAGCTAAAAGTTACAGTTGTCAACTTGCGTTTTAGCCTAACCACAATCTCCGCCAATATCGCCCATAGAAAATCAAAACTTTAATTACACGCGAATTAATACATTCCCTGTATCGCATATCAATGTCATCATGCATCGCGATACAAACTTGAGCCAAAATCTTTATAGTTTCTTACATCTTTGTTATTGTCTATGATGAAGATCGAGGTTTTAACGCTTGACACAGCTTACATCCGGCTGAAATAATGAACCCAGTGAAAACGAAGGATGCAAAAAATAAATCTTAACAATTTACGTTACAAAATGTAATATTAGTTTTAATTGTGGTTTATTCCGCATTGATCACGATCAATTTGGAACTTCTTTAATTCAAACTAAGTAATGATTTCAGTAAAAAAGCCACTGATAATTAATATGCCAGCAATTACTTAAATAAATAGAATTATTATAAAATTAAGTTCAATGCGATTCCTAGTGACTTGCCCTTCAACAAAAGGTTTTCGTTGGTATCCTGGTCCAGGTTGAATTTCAATCTAACCACGTAGTGAACTTGCCGCCAGTAAAACAATACTTCAATCGCACGCCTATTAATACATGTATTATGTCGCATTTTAGTGGTAATAATGCATCGCGATATAAACTAAACTAAAAATCTTTAGGGGTTCTTCCATCTTCCTTTTTATATTCGTGATTCAGATAGGTACTAACACCTTTGAATGGTTGACACAGTTACATACGACTGAAATATTGCATCAGTAAAAGCAAAGGAAATTAAAAATAAATCTTAACAACTTACATCATTCCACATAATATTAGTTTTAATTGTAGTCTATGCTGTATAGATCGCGATCAATGTGGAATTGCTTCCGTTAAAACGAAGTAATGATTTAGGTAACAGACCACTCAAGAAAACAAATTAAAATATTATTTTTTAATTAAATTACTCATGCCCTCTGCTGTAACGTCAAGTGTCAGTTCTAATAACAATTTATCAAAACTGCCACTAACATTGCGAAAATTAAAGCTTTTGTCTTACATATCTATGGCCAATATTTTAACGAATATTTTTACATAAAACGAATATTAAATAAATTTAAGCAACTAATAATTATTATGTCGATTTAAACGCAATACGTACTTTTATTTCAGTGTTATGTCAAATAATTCATGGGGGGGATGCTTAGAAATGTTAATAAACAACAAAGAACAATGGCGTAAAGTGTTACGTCATTGCTAGACGTCATAGTGTTATGTCATGGTGTGACAGGTGACGTCATAGATGATGAAAAGTTGCTTCTTATAATATTAGAAGATGTATGGTATACCAACTCTTCCAAATACCTCAACTGCAGTGTATGCTGATGACACAGTCTTATATCCTTCATAGATCGCACGCAACCATCTTCAGGAATCAATAACGAAATTAACTGAATGGCTCAATCACTGGCGTATATCTCATAACCCCAAAAAATTTTAAACAAAAATATCACAAAACATTCCAGAGATTAACATCAATGGAAATAACATAGCTTGAAATGCACGTGATTAATCAATTAAATACCTTGGAGTTGACCCTGACATGCGGTTAACGTAGAACATACATATCAACAATAAATTAAACCAAGCCCATGCCGGATTATACAAATTGTATCCACTGTTAAATCAGAAAACATAATTACAAACAAAGTGCTGCCTGTTAATTTAAAATATGATCGCTAATCACATACGCACGTCAAATATGGGGATATGCTAGTCGTAGCAAGTTACATAGAGCACAAATATTTCAACAGTCAGCTACTCTGAGAATTAAATGTCGCCTACACGATTACATAAAACAACAAACCAAAGATTTTATCAAACGAATCAATGTAGTACCTGGTGCGCAATTTTATGGGCTAGGGAAGAGAACGGGTGAGATTAGTCTAAATACGCATTCCTCAAGACATTTATCTATCAAACAGTGACTCTGAAGATGAAGTGAACCAGCAAATAAATTAAAAAATACCGTATGTCACATATGGCCATCCATATTTTGTCTGCTATTTCACTTGTTAAGTCCATCTTCAGTAAAGGTTGCGCGCTAATGACCAAGCTGTCGACGCGCACTAACATCACACTCACACAAATGTTGCGAAATCAGATTCTCCTCAGCCCTCAAAATTAAATCTATTCCATAAAAAAAGTCTAACTATTTCAACTCATTTTATATGTTTTCATTACTGTTTTAATATTGATTACCGTTTTTTTCAATTTTTAATACTGAATACTTTGTTTTCTCATTATTGTCACTAACTATTTATAGTATCACAGTTTTGTAGTTATCGAGGGGCCATTGTGGGCTGACCTCAACCATAATAATATATATGTTAAATTTTGTAAAATTAAAGAATTGTTCTGTAAAGCTAAATTTGCTGAAAAGATAATAAATATATTTAAACAAACCCTAAGCTGTGAAACTGTGAGAACTCCGTCAAAATGTGTTAATTACCTTTTAAGTAATGGCAGATTATGTCAAAAAGTATTTGTTATTCCGAAGGGATTTCAGTCCGTTTTTTCATCCGTAACCTGGTGCGGCCGTGCTTGACCAGCAGAGCTATTGCCAATGAACGTGTTTCCTCCAGTGCAAAGCTCAGTTGAGACGTCAGTTAGCTGGCTAAGCGGCGAGCGGTAATGTAAGAATCGAAGAACTTCTCCTCCTTCTAATGACGGGTTGTATTTTCTAGTACCGAATTAATCTTAGTTCATGTTGTACTTTGTGTGCCCAGTCTTTGGAAAAGGAGGACGAGATGGTCTATTTTCGTAAATAACTTGTTAATTTCCTTCGTCATTTTTCAAGAAATATTAATAAACTAGGTATTTTATAAAAATGTATTATTTTGATTTAAAGTCACCTTGCAATAAATAAATTATCAGAAATCTGCATCTACAGTAGCTCACAGTCATTCTTAGGTGAAGAAGTGAGAATATTTTAGAAAATATAGCGGCATGTGTTGAATGTATCCAAGAAGAAAGTTTCTACAGATTTATCGTAATAGTTCAACTGCGTCCTGTGCTGAACAGTCACCCAATTGTTATGAATTATAGTTTTACTGGTGTAAGCCCGTGACCGTTTTTGGGTAGTCACGGGCTAGAATAGTTCCAGTTTTTAGGGTCAAAGATTATGAATGGTTGACCTGATATGACCAATCACGAAATGAGCTGTGTTTCACCATGAGCGTAGATGAAATCACTGAGCTTGAAGAACTCAGATATAATGATAGATGTATTAAACATGGACAGGGACGGCGCACTGTCATGCAATTGTTTCAAACACCATAGACTCGATCTTGCTGAAATTCAAACTTTACTTGTATTTGACCCCAAAATATCATTATAAATTTTTTTCGTAATTCCTGTTTGCTTCGAAAGCATCAGTTTCTTTAAAAAAATTTTATCGAGGTTGGTAAAACATTCATAGTGTAATTTCGGTGATTGTTTCACTAATGAGTGGTGTCAACCTACACGAGGATTTCTTCTGCGGACATATAGTGCACGGCAGTAGAAATTATACAGATTCCAGATTATTAAATAGCTGAACAACTCCGAAGAAATGAACTGTCAGAATACTCGATTCGGTAACACAATAACCTAATTACTCATATACACCGAACGTTAAAAAAAAGACCATTAACAAAAGTGGTCAGTAAAATATGTAAAAAGAAAATAAACCGTAATATATAAACTTTGCTCAAGCAGCAACATTAGCGAAAGTTTTAATTCAATTGAAATTTATCCTATGTCGGAATGACATTTGGCGTTTGTGGTTATAGCACAGACAATGAGAAATTTAAGTTTTTTAAATGTTACATTCTTTAATCTCTGTCTTCCTCTACAGTACTTACCTTAGACTGTGCCCTCCACCAGTAAATCAAACAAACCAGCATGTCTCAAAATATGCCCTACCAGCCTCTCTCTTCTTTCTGCAAGCTTCTTCCACAAACTTCTTTCCTTACCAATCATTTCCAAAACTCGTTCATTTCTTACTTTGTCTGTCCACTTACTATTCAGCATTCCTCTGTAGCACCACATTTCAAATGCTTCAATTTTATTTCTTTCCGGTATTCCTAAAGTCTAGGATTCGCTACCATAAAGTGCTGTGCTCCATACAAGGAGTTTTCAAAAGTTATTTCTGATTCCTAGATCAATATTTGAAACTAAAAGATTTCTCTTTTTCATGAAGGATCTTTTTGCTAGTGCTATTCTGCTTTTAACATCATTCATGCTTTGGCTATCGGTTGTAATTTTGCTTCCCAAGTAACAGATTTCACTTACTTCTCCTATTGCATCCGATCCTATTTTTATATTTAATCTACTAGTATTGATATCATTTCTACTACATTTCATCACTTTTGTCTTGCTTTTGGAATGAATGAGCGGCTATCCACCACAGACCAGGTTGTGTTTATCTGCGATCAACCACTGCCCGATCAGTTTCACCGAAGATATGTGGTCGTAGGATCAGAGAAACTACGTTCTACCATCACTTAGTGCTAGTAATGAGCAGGAATCAGTGATACAAATGAAACATGTAGTTGAAAGAACCGAGTCACTTTAATAACTTCAATAAAAATTAGCACATGAACATACACTGGATATAACTGAGAATACTGCATAAAAATAATAGCTCTAATGAATTAAAATCCTGTCACTCGGAATATTCTTTCTAATCCAGCAGGAGGGTATGAAATGCATTAGCCTTTACCTAATGAATTCTTCATGCCGTCTGGCGACGTGATCCATCCTGTGGCTAGGCGAAAGACTGCCTCGAGCCACGGCTTTTCACTGCACTCTCCGGTGTAGAAACGTGGTGGGGGTAGTCACGTGAAATTAGTTCCATTTGCTTAAAGCATCTTACTAAGGGCTTTTTGAATTACCATGGTGGGGAGCTCGTTTCTCACGGGAAGAGCGTCTGTTAGCCTTGAACTATGCTGCGTCGGGTGGAATTAAGTTTCATGGCTGTAGCTTGAGAACAATTATTTCGAGTGAAAATTATTATATTTTATAACTAAAATCCCTCAATATACTACACTTTCATTTATATTCAGTCCAAAATCTTCCTTCAGTATTTTGTTCATACCATTCAGTAACTTCTCAATACCCTCAGCCCTTTCTGCTAACAAGACGTAATCAGCAAATCGTAGCATACTGATTTATTCACCCTGAACACTTATGCCACATGGAAATTTTTCTTTGACTTTCTTTATTGCTTCTTCTACATACAAGTTGAATATTAACGGGGATAGACTACAACCTTGTCTCACACCCTTTTTAACTGCTGCTTGCCTCTCATAATTCTCTACTTTTATTATAGCTACTTGATTTTTATATAGTTTATAGAGTATTCTTCTATCTCGATACTTTAGACCTGAGTTCTTTAAAAATTTGAACATCTTGTCCCACCTAACATTATCAAAAGTTTTTTCTAAATCAACAAATGCTTTAAAAGTATCTTTGTTTTTTCTTGATCCGCCCTTCAAGTATTAATCTTAAAACCAGAATTGCTTCCCTCGTAGCACGATTTTCCCTAAACTAAAACTGATCTTCACCTACTATGTCTTCTACAACCCCTTCCATTATTCTGTATATTATTCTGGTCACTAATTTTGAAAAATGTGACGTTAGAGTAATGGTGCGATAATTCTCACATTTGTTGGCTTGTGCTTTCTTTGGAAGTGTGAAGATAATATTTTTATTAAAATCAGTTGGAATTTCTGCTGTTTTATAACTTTTTAAAATCAGCTTGAATAATCTTTCGATTCCTTCTTCTCCTAGCGATTTAAGAATTTTTGCAGTGATCTCATCAATTCCAACTGCCTTATTTGCTTTCAAGTCATTCAGAGCTCTATTAAATTCTGTCCTCATAACATTATCTCCTAAATCATGAATTTCGACCTCGCCTTCCCTTTCTATTACGCTATTGTTCAAGTCATCCCCATCATACAGTTTCTCAATGTATTCCTCCAATCTGAGCTTAAAATAGGTTTCCCATCGGTAGCTTTAATGTTCACAGCTCTCTTCTTCATTTCTCCAAAATTCCCATATGCACCATCTACTTTACCTAGTATGACCATTTCCTTTTCTACTTCCTCACACTTTTTTTCTAGCCATTTTTCTTTTGCTTTTTTTGTATTTCCTAAACTGTATTTTGATTTCTAAACTGCCTGTATTGCTCTCTTCCTGCTTCATCCTGAGCATTTTTGTACCTTCTCCTTTGATTCATCAGCCCCAAAATTTCTTCTGTGATCCAAGGTTTTCCGTAAGAATAGGTTGTATTCCTAAGGAGGTGGTGTATTTATAGCTGTTAGTAAGTACCTACCATGTAGCGAAATAATTGTCCATACTGTCTGCGAAATCATATGGATCAAGCTCAACATAGGTAGTACAAAACTTGTGATAGGCCCCTTCTATCGTCCACCAGATGCAAGCGTAAATATTGCCGAGGCCTTAAGAAATAATGTAAATAATATAGCAGGGCAATTTCCGGACCATACAATAATGCTAGGTGGTGACTTTAATTTGCCAGATATCGACTGGACTAATTACGTTCACGTTACTGGGGACAGGGATAAAGTAGCTTGCGAAATCATTCTAGACCTCTTCTCAGATCACAATCTTGAGCAGCTCGTAACTGAACGAACGCGATGCCTCAGCGGTAACTAAAATATTTTAGATATAGTTGTTACAAATATGCCTGAATTATTCACGGATATTTCTACCACCGCAGGGATAAATGATCACAAAGCTGTAATTGCTACAGTAAACACGTGCAAAAAGAGAAAAGAGAGGATCGTTTACAGATTCTAAAACGCTTCAAAAGAGTGTTTTAGAGTGTATTTGAGGCATAATTACATACCATCTTAGTAGGAGGAGGTACCGTTGAAGGGAGGTGACATCGATTCTTACATATAGTCGGGGAAGGTATGAACTTGCATATACCGAAACGGACAATCAGGGGAGATTAAAAGGTTACCCAAGAAGCAAAGGAAGATACATGCACGATCAAATAGGAAGATGCATTGGACTGATTTAGATAAGTTAGAGGAGATAAGGGGACATGTTAAGAATGCGATAAATGATGCCTTTAATGAGTCTCTAAGAAACTCGCCGAAAACTAAAAAATTTTGGTCGTATGAAAAAAAGTTTGTTGTAGTGGGAACAATAAGCCAGTTGTAATAAAAGACGGAGGGGAAGTTGACGACAACCGCGACAAGGCTACCGTATTTAACACCGAATTCAAAAATTCATTCACGCGCAAAAACATCCCCACTTTACCACATCTTGTGGTATTAGAGATGGATCCGATAGAGATTGATATCGTAGGTAATGTAAAGCAATTAAAGCTCCAGAAGTGGGGTAAAGCGCCGGGTCCCGATGGTGTACCGGTAAGAGTATTTTCTGAATACGCAGAGGAAATTGAACCATTTCTGTCAGATATATTCCGGAAATCTTTAGAAGAGAAAAAAGTACCTTCTAGCTGGAAAATAGTCCAGGTAATTCCCGTTTTAAAGAAAGGAGATCGGAGTGATCCTAGGAATTATCGACCCATATCTCTAACATCTGTCTGCATTACAATTCTGAAGCATGTTATATGCTTTAACATTATTAAGTTTCTAGATGAGAACGAGTTACTTACACCGTGTCAACACGGATTTCGGAAGAAGAGATCGTGTGCAACACAATTAGCCCTATTTTCCCATGACGTAATGAAAGTTATCAATGCAGATTCGCAAGTTGATGCAGTTTTCTTGGATTTTCAGAAAGCTTTTGATTCTGTGCCAGACAACCGACTTTTAGCGAAGATTCGAGCTCACGGTATTTCGGCTGAGATTTGGGAGTGGATACGTGATTTTCTAACTGGTCGATCACAGTATGTCGTTGTTGACGGGGAAGCCTCTTTTAAGATAAATGTTACTTCGGGCGAATTTCTTAATATTTATAAACTATCTAGGTGACAACGTCAAATGCTTGTTGCAATTGTTTGCCAACGACGCAGTAATCTATAGGGAAATAAGGTGCTCCGATGATTGCTTGGAAATTCAGCGCGATTTGGATGCTATTTTCGATTGGTGCCGTAAATGGCAGCTTACACTTCATAGCAAAAAGTGCAAGGCAATGCGTGTAAGTAACAAGAAGAATCAGTTTCCTCACGAGTACAAAATAAACAATTCAGCTGTTGAAAGGGATGATTCCGTGACGTATCTGGGGGTGATAGTACAAAGCAACATGAAATGGGACATGCACATAACTTCCGTCTTAGGCAAGGCTAATTCTAAATTACGATTCGTAGGTCGTATTTTGAGGAATTGTAATGCTCAAACAAAGGAGATAGCGTATAAAACACTAGTGCGTCGGCATCTGGATTACTGTTGTGGGGTTTGTGATCTGTATCGCAAGGTTCTGATTGACTCAGTTGAGAGGGTGCAGAGGAGAGCCGCTAGATTCGTGACTTGTTGTTACAGCCCTTATGAAAACGTCACAGAATTGATACATCGATTGGGCTGGGATAGTTTGTAAGACAGACGACGTAGCTTGCGTTCGAATTTATTGGAGAATATGCGAAAAAGTTTAGATTTCGAGTGCAATGAAATACTTCTTCCGCCAACCTATTTAGGTCGCAATGACCGGAGGGATAAGATTAGAGAAATAAGATGCCGTACTGATACTTATATGTATTCCTTCTTTCCTCGCACTATTCGGGATTGGAATGGGCGGGTTTAGGATTGGTCCTTAGCACCCTCTGCCACCAACAATGTTTGTGATTTGTAGAGTATGGATGTAGATGTAGATGTACGAGTAGAATATCAGTCTGCACTTCATTACTATCAAATTATGGTCGGAGTCTATGTCTATGCCCTTACACCATTATTTTATTTACACGTTATAAATACTAAAAGCAGTAGCGTTTGAACAGTCGCAGAGTGAAGTAGCTTATTTTGTTGTTATATTTTATCTGTAGTGGTGTGGGGGATTTGATTAGTGTAATCTCTGAGTGTTTACATTTTGTAAACAGTACTAGTTAGTAGCGTTTGAACAGTCGCAGAGTGAAGTAGCTTATTTTGTTGTTATATTTTATCTGTAGTGGTGTGGGGATTTGATTAGTGTAATCTCTGAGTGTTTACATTTTGTAAACAGTGTTTAGCATTCGCTGAGGACAGTAGCGTATTTTCGTTTTGTATTTGAACTTTAGTGGTGTGTAGATTTAGTTAGTGTAATCTGTGAGTGTTTACATTTTGTAAACAGTGTTTACCATTCGCTGAGGACAGTAGCGTATTTTCGTTTTGTATTTGAACTTTAGTAGTGTGTAGATTTAGTTAGTGTAATCTGTGAGTGTTTACTTTTGTGGAAGGTAGAGGTTAGTCAGACATAAGCAGTCGTTGAGGACAGTAGCGTATTTTTGTTTTATATATGATCTTTAGTGGTGTGTCGATTTAGTTAGTGCAATCTCTGAGTGTTTATATTTTGTACAAAGTACAGGTTATTTCGATTTTCTGATCGTTTTTTTCTTTTTCGCGTTTTTCAAAAGCAGAATGGCTAGGGACTGTGATTGCTGTGTGCAGACGCGAGCTGAGGTGGCTGATCTCCGCGCACAGCTTGCAGCTGTGTTAGCGAAAGTTACACAGCTGGAAGCTGCCGTAAAAGGTTGCAGCGGATGTAATATTGGGGAAACTGATGTAGCAACGCCTATAACAGATTCTCCCATATCGACCGTCGTACCTTGCAACCCAGGCTGAAGAGTTGGAGGCTGTGCCACGGTCGCCTGTCGGTGACTGGCGTATGGCCTCTAGACTTAGAAGTCGCACACGGGGGCAGTCGAGCAGGCTTAAAGGCCAAGACGCTGAACTTGTTCGACTGTCCAACCGGTATGATGTATTGTCGGAGGCTGACACAGTCCCACAATTGTCATCCTGCGAGTTGACGGCCCCCCAGCGCGCCAGGTCTGAGCAATCACAGAAGGGGATTTTGGTAGTTGGGAGCTCTAATGTTAGGCGGTTATTAGAGCCCCTTAGGGAAATGGCGGATTACTCGGGGAAGAAATCCAATGTCCATTCAGTGTGTATTCCGGGTGGCCTGATCCGAGATGTGGAACAGGCCATCCCGGATGCCATAAAAGGGACGGGGTGTAGCCAACTACAGATTGTGGCTCATGTCGGCACCAATGATGCTTGTCGCCTTGGGTCGGAGGTTATCCTCTCTTCCTTCCGGCGGCTGGCTGAAAGGGTGAACTCTGTGGCCAGTGGCCGCAAGATATCGGCAGAGCTAACCATCTGTAGCATTGTAGACAGAGTTGATTGTGGACCTCTGGTTCAGAGCCGTATTGAGGGGCTGAACCAGAGACTACGACGTTTCTGTGATGATATTGGCTGCAGATTCCTCGATCTTCGCCATAGGGTCGAGTCATGTAGGGTTCCCCTTAATAGGTCAGGTGTGCACTACACACGTGAATCGGCTACACGGGTGGCAGGGGCCGTGTGGAATGCACTGGGTGGTTTTTTAGGCTGAGGGAGGAAGACCCGAAACACGAAATACAGTTACGGGCAACCCAATCAGATGTAACACCGGAATGTAGGAGGAGCGTAAAAGAATCTCGACAGTTAAAAGTTCTCGTAATTAACTGTAGAAGCGTTTGTAACAAACAACCGGAACTTGATAGCATTATTTGTAGCACAGAAGCGGATATCGTTATCGGTACAGAAAGTTGGCTAAAACCGGAAATAAGTTCCGCCGAAATTTTTAAAGATAGCATGAATGTTTTTCGTAAAGACAGATTACATTCTCATGGAGGTGGGGTATTTATAGCTGTGAGTAAATCTCTCCCATGTAATGAAATAGAAGTCGATACGATCTGTGAAATCATATGGATTAAACTCAAAGTTGCTGGGTCAAAACTCATCATAGGCGCCTTCTACCGTCCACCCGATTCCGACATAGCTATCGCCGAGGAGTTAAGAAATAATGTAAACAGTATAGCTAGCCGTTTTTCAGGATCATGCTATGATTCTAGGAGGCGACTTCAATCTGCCTTATATTGACTGGCGTAATTATGTTCACATTACAGGTAGCAGGGATAAGGCAGCTTCTGAAGTAATTCTCGAATTGTTCTCAAATAATCATCTCGAGCAGCTAGTTAATGAACCTACGCGGTGTCATAACGGTAGCGAAAATATTTTAGATCTGCTGGTTACCAATAGGCCAGAATTATTCACCGAAATTTCAACGACCACAGGAATAAGCGATCACAAAGCGGTAATTGCAACTATCAGACTAATGACCAAGCGAAAAAGGAGAAAACGGCGGATTGTATACAAATTCAGTAAGGCCTCTAAGGAGTCTTTTAGAACCTACCTGAGGAATAATTACCATAATTTCAAGTCAAAAAAGGACACCGTTGAAGAGATGTGGCATCGATTTATACGAATAGTCAGGGAAGGTATGGATATACATATACCGAAGCGGATAATAAATGGGGAGGATGATCCACCGTGGTACACATGCGAAGTCAAAAGATTACTCAAAAAACAAAGGAGGATACACGCACGCTCAAGAAGGAAGGGGTGTCGCAGCGATTTAGAAACCTTAGCTGAGTTAAGAGGACGTATTAAGAATGTAATGCGTGAGGCCTTCAACGATTTTCATTCCAACTCTCTCTCTAGGAGTCTCACAGAAAACCCAAAGAAATTCTGGTCGTATGTACGAAAAGTCAATTGTACCAATAGCAATATTCCAGCACTAATTCGTGAAAGTTCAGAGGTTAATGAAAGCCGCGATAAAGCTAACGTACTAAATACTGTATTCAAAAATTCATTTACTGATGAAAATAAGGATAGTAGTTCCCGTTTTCCCACGCCGTGTCGAGTTGGTGATGGAATCATTACGGATAGATACTGCAGGTATCATAAAGCAATTAGAGCTCCTGAAGTGGGGGAAAGCACCGGGGCCAGATGGAATTCCAGTTAGAATATTTTCAGAATATGCGGCGGAAATCGGGCCATTTCTGTCTGATATATTCAGTAAATCATTAGAAGAGCGAAAAGTACCTTCAGACTGGAAAATCGCGCAAGTAACTCCGATTTTCAAGAAAGGTGATCGAAGTGATCCTGGAAACTATCGTCCAATATCTATAACATCTGTTTGTAGTAGAGTTATGGAGCATATTATATGCTCGAACATTATGAAATTTCTAGAGGATAATAATTTGCTTACAGCAAATCAACACGGATTTCGGAAGAAAAGATCATGTGAAACACAGCTTGCCCTATTTACACACGACGTAATGAAAGTTACTGATGCAGGTTCACAAGTAGATGCAATTTTTTTAGATTTTCAGAAAGCCTTTGACTCTGTGCCACACAACCGCCTTTTAGCGAAGCTACGAGCGTACGGTATATCGGATCAGCTTTGTGAATGGATAAAGGATTTTCTAACTGGTCGGTCGCAGTATGTCGTCGTTGAAGGAGAAAGTTCTTCTAGTCTAGATGTTACATCGGGGGTACCTCAAGGAAGTGTAATAGGACCACTTCTTTTCTTAATTTTTATAAACGATCTCGGAGACAAAGTGAAAAGCCTTTTTAGATTGTTTGCTGATGATGCGGTTATTTATAGGGAAGTAAGGAATTTGGCCGATTGCTTAGAAATTCAGCGTGATCTGGATATTATTTTGGCATGGTGCGCTGAGTGGCAACTTACGCTAAATTGTAAAAAGTGCAAGACAATGAGCATAACTAACAAAAAGAATCCAATTGTTCAGAAATACGAGTTAAACAATTCAGTTATTGATATGGTCGATTCTATGAAATATTTGGGAGTAACAGTACAAAGGAACATGAAATGGGACTTACACATTAATTCGTTGGTAGGTAGAGCTAATTCTAGGCTGCGATTCATAGGTCGAATATTGAAAAATTGTAATGAACAAACAAAGGAGATAGCGTACAAATCTCTTGTGCGTCCACATTTGGACTATTGTTGTGCCATTTGGGATCCGTTTCGTAAGGGATTGATCGAAAGTATAGAGAAAGTACAGAGAAGAGCCGCTCGATTCGTGACCGCTTGCTACAGTCCTTATGAAAGCGTCACAGAACTGATTAGTAGACTAGGCTGGGAGTCTCTGGTAGATAGACGACGCACGTTTCGTTTAAACTTATTGGAAAACATGCGTACTCCCACTTTCACTTTTGAGTGTAGTGAAATACTTCTTCCACCAACCTATTTGAGCCGGAATGACAGGAAAGATAAGATTAGAGAAATAAGGTGCCGCAATGATTCTTATATGAATTCTTTTTTCCCTCGTACCATTAGGGATTGGAATGCAAAACAAAGAGATTAGCTTTGGTGCTGAGCACCCTCTGCCACCCACAATTTTGTGAATTGCAGAGTATATATGTAGATGTAGATGTAGATGAAGTAAAAAATCAGGCAATGCAATGAGTTTCACATCGCGTATACATCGTCATATCCTTGATGATTTAAATCTACACGAAAAGGTAAACTGAAAGCTCCTTTAATAACTAACACGTGTATAAAACCTGGTCACAAAAATTAGCCTAGGCCGGAATGAGAACTGAAATTCTGTGTTTAATTTAAGTTTCTTATAGTCGACACGTTATTAAAAAGTAGTTTCACCTTTTTTCAGCCGTGAAGTATTTTCATATTTTTTTAGGTATGCAATGCCACGAAAAGCAAACTTAAAGAATGTATTCTGGCAATTAATTTCATAGCAATTACCTAGCTATCAAACTATACATCTAACCTTTAATTATTGATATCTATGCTCGCTGTTAATTTGCAAGTGACGACTGGCACATGACGTCACCGTTCTCTAGCCATTAGTTATTGAGGTGAGCGCGCACTCACCAGACAAAGCGTTTTATTAAAGAGGATTACTGTTGTTCAGCATAGGTGTTGAAACAAAGATCTCAGTGCAGAGAGACCTGATGAAAAACATAGTTCTCACAATTGCAGCATCCTCTGGCTAGATTATATTTCGTGTTTGTCATTCATACTCGAGTATTCTTGTAAAATGGTACATAATACATAGGCAGACCGACATAAAGATCCAGTGGTTTGAAACAAAATTCTGCATATTTAAATGTGCTATTCAGAACGATAAAAGAAAGAAATCAAAGAAGTTTCAAGGATAAAATGTAAACCTTGACATAGCTTCATGCATGGGGCCTTAGTAAAAATTTCTGAATAGTCTTATCTTCTTATATTAGATATAAAAAATAGGCGTGTGTGTCCCTAAAGTTCACCCTGCAGCCAGAATTACCTAGCGCACACTACTGATGTTTATGTGTGGTAGTAGCATGGCGTTTCCCATCGTGCACAACGTTGGCCGAATGCCGGTAGCTGTGGGGTTGTGGGAGATATGGGGGCATCCACAAATTACGTGAGGTGTTTTTCCGGATTTCTGGACCCCCCCCTCCCCCCTGGTGAGATTTCGTGAGATCTGGCCGGCCCCCCCCCCCTCTGGTGAGATCTGGTCCGTGAGAACCCCCCCCCCCAGAAATCGCCCTCGAAACTTTCGTAGACCCTTTTTTTTTTAGGTCACACCCTAATTTTGACGAAATACCCCTCCTAAAATCGACTTTGGCGCAAATTGTAGACCTTTTTTTTGGCTCTACTGTCCCCAAATTTTTCGCAAAATCTCACGTGAGATTTCCGTAGACCCCCCCCCTCCCCCCTGGTGAGATCTGGTGAGATTTCGCCGGACCCCCCCTCCCCTATTTCACCTCACGTAATTTATGGATGCCCCCTATGGTGATTAAAAGTGGTAGATCAAGGACATATTCTCATTTCGACCAAAGACATTTGTGTCCCTATTTTTCACTTTTTTGCCACAACTACATAGCGCAGATAACTGGTGCTTGTGTTTATTAGTACCGTCGAGTTTTCCACCATGCACCTTGTTGGTGGCATGTCGGTAGCTATTGGGGTGTGGGAGACAGAGACTTTTTTTTATTTCGTTCAAAGATATGTGTGTTCCTATATTTCACCTTGAAGACAGAATTACCAAGTGCAGTACTTGGAGTCTTCCATCACGCACTGTGGGGGCGTGGTATATTTGGCTGTTGAAAGTGGTCGACCTGATATAAAAATAGACATGAAAATCCCTATATTTCACTCTTTAGCCAAAACTACCCCGCGCAGTCCATTGGTGTTTGTGTGTGGTAGTAGCCTCGAGTCTCCCATCGTGCACTATGGTGGTTAAAAACACGAACGAAGTCGTGGCCACCAGCTAGTACTAAAATGTAATAAGTAACACAATACTAGACAAATCTACTTGGGTTCAGTTTTTCATCATTCTAATACGAGTTTCATTCAAAAGATTACTCATGAGATCGTTATTTTACACATTTGATGAAGGAGGAAATAAAAATCACAAACAATGTGTCGAAACACATTTAAAATAAATTACATAATAATATAAACCTCCCGTTCTAAACTCATACATTCTTTATTCAAAGTGTTCATAAAAAATTCTCTACTTGACTACCTATCAAAGATTAATTTGTCATATGGCAGAATGCAAACAGCATTTAAACACAACAGAGTAGCCTCAAACAAATCCTACACAGTCTTGAGTCGACTTCTAGTCCGTATTGGGATTAACTTCGATTTTTTTTAGCAAATCAGCATTACCATTTTTTAACGTTCGTTTTTTTTTGGTTTCCTTCAAAGATTGCCATTGCCTACGACCTCTCTGATAATTCCTACTGTATTCTTTCTCATATTTTTTTGTCTCAGGCGTACTTGTATTAAAAATGAGATTATTTTTCCCTGTTTCCAACCTAAGGATATGATATTACATTAGACCAGACGTGTAACTGGTTGTGATTCGAGAAGGGGTCGGTGTGTTCCGCCGGGAGTGAGTGTGTCTCGTGTCGCCCAGCCTGCAGCGGCCGTGACGTACGGCTCCCGCCCATTGTGGCTGAGACGGGGACAGCGCGGCGTCAGTATGGCGCCCGACCCTCGTTGCCTAATAACAGCATCACTTAGCTACCTCACCCTTGCTGTCAGGCTTGTTTCAGACAGTAGAGCACACGAAAATTATGTGGCGTGCCCGGTACCACAGGGGTGACCGGTTGCCTAACAACTTCCTCCTTATGTTTTGCGTTATGAGCTGTTGTATTTGCAGGTAGATAACTTTCACGAGCATATATTAAACACTAGCTGTTACCCGCGACTTCGTACGCCCGGACTTAGAATTTGATTGCTAGAGCTAGAAAGTTACCTAAGATATGTCCCGAACAACACTGAGTCGGCATAATATAACGGGAACGCCATCCATATACCATTCTACAGTCACACCTGTATCATGACTAAAACTGTTATTCATATAGGAAAAGGAATCCTATTTTCTTCCTAAAGATTCAAAGTGTTCCCTTGTCATCGGTATACACATATAATCGTCAAAACGTAAAAAAAGACGCATATATAATATTACTAGCTCGTACCTGCGACTTCGTACGCGTGGATTAAGAATTTTTTTGCCAGAATTAAATATAGAAAGTTGTTGGTAACGAAGGATTGGTCCCAAACAATATCGAGTCGGAATAATATGACAGGAAAGCTATCACTATATCATTCTACCGTCGAACCTGTCTCTTGAAGAGAATCAATTTCCAACATATTTCTGTCACCATTCGATAAAGTCTCAAAATTTCGTGACTACAACTGTTAATCATACTGGAAAAAATATCCTGTGCCCTTCATACAGATTTCCTTATAAAATTCCAACATAACGATATAGCTATCTAGTCGTCAAAACGTAACAAAAAGACAGAGACTTACTTCCGTATTTATAATAATATTACTGTGGTTCACACTCACACACTGACTGCGAACAACACCTGAGGGATCGTTATAACGGAAAAAAAGTGTACACCTACAACATAGCAACACTACCTACGATTTGCCTCGCATTGCACCCCTAACTTTCTAATATCTACAGTTTAACATTCAATCCGAATAACCAACGGCCCAGGCCTGACTCTTACGGTGAAAAACAATTTTTAAAAATCTTAGCCTCCACGGAGATTTGAACCGGAGACCACGACGTTCGTAAGCAAGCGCTTTAACCACTTATACAGATATTTTTTCAACCAAATGTAGACAGTATTTTTCTTCTTGTTTCAAAGGATAAGTGTGCAAAGTTTCATCGAGATCAGATGAAAAATGTGGATTTGTATGAAGAACAAACAAACATACATTCATCTTTATATATAAAGATTAGTTTAGATCACATAAAAACTGCGTGTGGAACCAGTATACCGTGGATCAAGTAAACGCTTAGGGCACTGTTCTACCGCCTACGATTTGCCAGAATATGGTATCCTTACTATGGCACAAAATCCCAGGCTTGGCTCAAACTATAAAAAACAATTCTTAAAAGTTTTTGTTCCCAGCTGGGTTTGAACCCAAACTCACACGTGTAATTTCTTACAACGCTAACACCTTACTACTGCGCTACCATTCCTTTCTGTCGTTACGCCTTACAGAAACGTATAGATATTATGCGTTTGTCTTTCATAGTTCAGATAGTTTTCGTAATTTAATGACAATATAGTTTTATCTATACAGAATATAGTATCCCGTGTCCATCCTGATGCCAAATAGCATCTCCTTGTCAAATTTCATCACGATCGGAGTAGCCGTTTAGCACAAGAAATATAACAAGCAGACAGAGAGACAGACAGAGTTACTTTTGCATGTATAATATTAGTATAGATAAAGTGTTCGCGAGTCATGGGAAATGGAGAGAGTAAAATCCGCTGCAGACCATTTCTACCTACTCTGCCGAAGGTCGTCATATGTGGTTGCCAGGTTTTACTTTATTGCTTTACACCTCGTCTACGACGAGCTAATGAGAGGCCAGGAACTACTGGAAGTAGAAACGAAAGGGAATTCGGCCTCAGTTATTCAAAGTTACAATACCTGTGTTCGCCGGGATTAATTGGGGAAACCATGGAAATCCCAAATCTGGAGGGCCGGATGGGAATTAAAACCTGTGTCCTCCCAAACGCGAGGTCGGAGCAATACAGTTCACCTACCACGCTCGGTATGCAATATGGCGCTGTCAGTACCGAACTCTATATACTTTTGTGGTACTCTTCTAATCGGAATCGGGGGGATAGGTGATGAATTATTCTGTACTTTTTTGCAGTCGGAACATCGAAAGGTGTTCAGAACCAAGATGATAGGTAATAATGCCTTAGAACTAATAAAGTCGTATTGGATATACGGCGCCTAGTGTTTATTATGTTCACAGTAACCTGGATATGGTTACAGAGGCAGTTAACATACTAGGCTTTCTGGCTATCGACGTATCTGTCAACACACTGGGCAACCCGACAAAGAATCCACTTAACAATCACTGCCCATAAGGGAGCATCCACAAACTACGTGGCTCGGCATAGGGGGAGAGGGGTGGCTGGAAGGCTACGCTGCGCTATGTGTGGGAGAAGGGGCTGTTTCCGAGCAGGCCACGTAGCTTTCCATTCATATCATTTTTCAAAATTAAAATGAGGTAAAGAACACACAACAATATGTGAATAATTATATAGGAACGAAGTCTTTCTCGGCGTTGAGAATGGATGTAGTCTTCTCAGGAGACTAGCCGAGTAAACAAGGTGTTTACACACGATGTTTCGGCGATCTCAGGCTCCGTCGCCATCTTCTGGTGAAGACTACATCCATGTGAATAATTGTTTCCTTTATTTAATTATTCCGTATGTAATTTACAATAGTCTGACAAGAAAGAACAATCAAAATGTCTTCTCGAGTCAAAAGGAAAAAAGCTACATGCTACGTGTGTGTGTGTGTCTGTGTGTGTGTGTGGGGGAGGGGATGTACAGGCAAATGACACGTCGGGCTACGTGGGAGGGGGGTTCACAGGATTCCAAAATGGAGGTACATGATTTATGAACGCTGCCTAAGGAGATAAAGCCGTTTCATGTGCATGAGTACTACTCTCCTCCTCATACATATCGGGGAAGGGCCGGTTGCTGCTCTGACCACGAACGGATTGAATTTTATGGCTTTCTTAAAAATATATGTATACAGGTGTAAGGGACAGCGTGGTCCGTTTAGTAAAAAGTTTACACGGGCAGGAAGTACCCTCTAAATAAACACAGAGGGTCTTTGAATGAGAATAATAGCGCAGTTCTAGGACCTGGAGGACAGCGGGCTTGGCAGGAGCGGCCGGCGAAGCCTCGAATAGACGGCTTACCGGGAACTACACAAATACCCCGACACACACGGAGTGGCCGCTGGATCATCTTTTGAGCTGCACCCAAGCGGTTTTACTTTCAGCAAGACTGCTGTATTTTTCTTCGAAAAATTATTGTTTACGTTATAATTCTACCACTTTTCGTGAAGCCACTTGCTGCTGGAAACTGACGAACATGATTTCTCTCTGGATGGCGCGGTTTGGATAAAACACTCATACTTCGAGGAAACAAGGATATGAGCACCTAAAACCATGATTTTCTTCGTCGATTTGCTTTCGTCAATCCTCTATCTTCTCATGCATCATCAGCTGTACTAGTCTGTATTTTCTCCCTCCTATCACTTCGGAATCGCGCATTCGTCCCATGTATAAAATATAGAGCATCTTCCCGTACATCCGCACTTAAAATGCCGCAAGCTACTTATACAACATTTTAGTGAGTATCCATACAACAGAGTAGCAAACAAATAGACTCTGCTCATGAACAGGCATAATGATTATGTTTATTACCATTAAATAAAAAAGATACCAGGAACACTCTACCGGTTTATACAATGTTCCTTTGTGGGTTAGACGCCAAAGGAATAGCAACGGTACTCAATGTCCTGTCAGGACAGTTTTCGTCTGTTGAGACTGCCTGAGAACAATGATCACCAACATGCTCTCAATATCTATTAAATTTCTCTATCTTTAAAACGAAAACATCTAGTGGGACAACATGTGGCATCAGACTTTCCTTTGTACTTGATTGTATTGTGATACGTAACGGTGTCGGATGATCTTCAAGTTGTTAATTAATTTTCACACAGAAAGATGGTTTGTAGTGAGATATACCGCTTCATTACCTCATCCTCATAACACTCTTTTACTTTCACCTTTATTCAACCATCGTCCTTGACGTTTGATATGACAGCTTGTAACCAGAACTCTCAAAATGGCAATACATTATCATATGAATAATACTATAACTTCGTAAAATTCAGTTTAACGGAAGAAATGGTTTCCCATTAACATTGTTTATTTGCTTCTGGTTTTACGCCTCGTCGACGTCGACGTCATTAGAGGCAGTAAAGGAATGGGGGCAAGGAATCAGAAGGAATGCGGTCCTCCATTGAACCATTCAGGCTTTCGCGTTGTGTGATTTCGGAAAACCATGGAAACTCCAAATCGTGGTGACCGAATGGGGATTCGAACACACGTCCTCCCGAATGTGTCACTAGAGGGTTTGTATATTAGTATGTTTTATGCGCAGCGTTTATCAACCTTTTTCAACCCAAGGACCAGTAAATTGTTAAAAACAACGCTGTAGACCACTGCATATATAACTAGCTGATACTCGCGACTTCGTACGCGTGGATTAAGGATTTCGTTGCCAGGATTGAATATAGAAAGTTGTTGGTAGCGAAGTATTGGTCCCAAACAACACCGAGTCGGCATAATATGACCGGAAAGCCATCACTATATCATTCTAATCATTATACCATCGAACCTGTCTCTTGAAGATAATCAATTTCCAACATATTTAAAAACAGAAAAACAAACGAATGTGAGGGGATGTGGGGGTGGGGGTGTTAACTAAGGACAGCTTTATTTCAGCTTGGACTTTTCTTCTTTCTTCAGCATGAGCATCCGATTCTTAATTTCTAATAACTTCAGCTGCTCGTGCTCTGCTAGAGCTACAACTTAGGCCAGTTTACGCCCGCAAGGCAAAATAAACTGGCGCAAGGAACATTTAAGCAGATACAAAGTAAAAGGACAGAGAAAATCGACATCTTTACTAAACAATACATTTTTTTCTCTAAACGAAATTGATTAACAAATTATACACTAACATGATGCGCGAGAAGCATAGCTTGAGCAAGCGACGTAACATTACAGAATAACACACACATCCGTCACTCTGTCACCATTTGATAAGTTCTCAAAATTTCGTGACTACAACTGTTAATCACACCGAAAAAAAGTCCCGTGTCCTCCCTACAGATTTTCATGTCAAATTCCTTCAGTATCGGTCTAGGCATTTAGTTGTCAAAACGTAACAAAAGACAGAGACTTACTTCCGAATTTATAGTATTATTACTTTAGATCATACATACACTGACTGCGAATCACTCCTGAGGGATCAATATAACGTAAAAAAGTGTACATCTACAGCATTGCAAGACTACCTACGATTTACCTCGCATTGCACCCCTAACTTCGTGATATCTACAGTTTAATATTCAATCCGAATAACCGACGGCCCAGGCGTGACTCTTATGGTCAAAAACAATTTTTTAAAATATTAGCCTCCAAGGATATTTGAACCAAAGACCACGACCCAAACATTAGCAAGCAAGCGCTTTAACCACTGAGCTACCTGACCGCTACACGGAAAAACGGTACAGAGACCTCCATATCCAACGCGTCTGTCTATGGCCATTCAGAAATTTTTCAAAATTAAAAGGCAACATGTATTATTTATACAGATAATTTTTCAACCAAATGTAGACAGTATTTTTCTCATTGTTTCAAAGGATAAGTGTGCAAAGTTTTATCGAGATTGGGTGAAAACTGTGGATTTGTATGAAGAAGAAACAAACCAACAAACAAACAAACATACATACATTCATCTTTATATATATAGATAAGTTTTATTGTACTGCTAGCTGTGCCTGTCATGCGTTGCAATGCCTCTTTATGCATAAACAAAACAGAGGCAACTGCGTGATCAAAATAAACGAAAGACAATTATTTTTATGAATTAAATTAATATTGAAAAAGTTTATTCTAGTGCTTAGTGATACACAATATTTTAAGATTTTCGTTTTCTGGAAAAATAGACCCATGGTTTTTATCTGGTTTTGATAGTACTTAGCGCACCTGTGTATCAAAACTGAGAGGTGTGGTAGCTCAGTGGTTAAAGCTCTTTATTTCAAACTTTTAGCTCTGGTCCCAGGTTCAAATTCTGGTGCAGGAATTTTTAAGAGTTACGTACGATCAATTGCTTATTATGCCCCCTTCGGTAGAATCTGACCAACCTTCGGGTTGTGGACTAAGGGTTTTTTTTTTTTTTTTTAACTTTAAAACAAAGAGAAAATTGTTGTCTACAGCGTTTCTCGGCTGCTGGATATGAAAGTTCCAATGTTTTATCCCTTTTGATCGGATTGTAGTAGAAATCCTCCATCAGTCTCCAGATTGGCAGATTTCCCTACCGATACAAAGAACGGAAAAGTTATTTGTGAGTGGAGACTTACCCGCCGTATTGATGAAATTAATTCTTCACAGGAGTTCAGCCGGATAGCGTTGTAAAAAGACAACGTTTCGACAACTGGCTCAGTTGTCTTCATCAGGTCTATTACTTCAGATATTATTACCTGAAATTCCCCAGTGCATGAAATTTACAATAATTCCTTTTTGTGGGATTAGCTGTATCTGGGTAGGGGTGCCTATCACTCTTGCTGTGACATCTGCCAATTTTTCTTACATTTTTATTCTTATAGCAAATAACAATAACAATTTTGGGTTTAACATTACATTTATGCAAAGGTAATAACATTTTTTAATCTTTCATTACAATTCTTTTTTGTATATATTTCTTTTACTATTATTATTATCATTTATATATATATGATATATAAATGATATATATATATATATATGTATTAAAAATAGTAAAAATTAAAATTATATATATAATATATATATATTATTTTAATTTTTTACTATTTTTAATATATATATATATATATATATATATATATATATATATATATATATATATCATTTATATATTTTTTTTAGCACATGGTGTTTCTTCTGGTATTTAGCAATACGACTAGTACATTACAGTACCATATTCGCGAAATTAGATACTATACCACAATATCAGTAATGTCCACAAAAATTACAGTCTAACACGGAAACAATAACACCAATTTTAAACCTTACAGACTAACACAGCAACAGACACGGAAACAATAACATGGCATTCCAAATGTTACAGACTACATAAAAAACAAAATTAACAAACACACAGAAATAATAACACTAAATTACAAATCTTGCAGACTAACACAGCAACAGAC